>WOVY01012837.1:0-604268 GCA_013436015.1 Rhipicephalus annulatus | reverse complement strand
GCCGTAGAGTTCGAGCCTCGAGCGCCGTGAGTGATGGATGAGGAGGAGGGTAAAGACGCTTGTCGAGCCGGAGCAGGAGATATACCTCCTTGATAGTGTGACGCAAGGAGATCTGCCCATCGTTATTCGCGGAGCTCTCACTGTCCTCCGAAGGTGTGGGCCAGGGAATGAACGGTGCCGGTGCAATATATCGCGGGCAAGCTGATGAGCTAGCTCATTGCCGTTAATACCCGAATGCCCAGGAACCCAGCGGAGGAAGACAGGTGGAGGTTGAAGAGCAGAGGCCGCTCGCTCGACCTCCTGTTGAAGAGACGGGGGCAACGTGTTGTTCTGTATGGACGGATGGCGGCGTGAGAGTCGGAGTAAATCGTGTACTCGGGTAGAGAAGGGAGGGAGGAAAATGACTGCATGGCGTGGACCATGGAAAGGACCTCGAGTGAAAGTACATTTGGCGGGTGTAAGTATGGCCCGCTGGTGTGCGTGTCAGGTGCCGAAAGGTATGGATGGTAGATAACGTAGCCACACGAGCCCCGAGGAGCCATGTATGAGGCATCCGTGTAGGCAACTCCCTGTGTAGAGAGAGGAGAAGAATGATGCTGTGCTGCCGCATGCGCCGGCCGGCGTGAAGAACGGGAGACATATTGGATGGGAGGGGGAAGGATGCGAAGGTTAGAAGCAGCGGTGCTAGCGGCAGAAGGCAAGGTGGGAACGGAAACGGGAATGTGAGGGATACCAGCTTGGGCTAATAGCCATTGGCCTTGACGAGTGAGAGAAAGGACGGGCAATCTGAGAGTCGAGGTGCAGAGAAATAAGAGAACGTAATGGATGGAAGAGGCCTGTGGCAGAGAGCTTAGTGGTAGAGGTAGTGAGAGGGAGGTTTAGAGCTGCCTTGTAGAGGCCTAATAGAGCTCTTTCGAGTGTGTTCAGTTGCGTTTCGGTGAAATGAACGTAGGGTACAAAGTACAAGAACTGTTAAGGGCAAGCGCATGTGCGACCCGGCACGCATGAGCCTCGTGGAGCCCCCGACTGCCGAGTGACAACGCGTCGCAGTAGGTGGGTCACCGAGTGGCAAGTCCTCACAGCGTGATGTAGGGCCTGCGCGTTCTTTGTCGCGTGCAAAGGGAAGCCAAGAACTTTGCTTGCTGAACAGTGGGATGAGAGAGCTAGAAAGATGTAGGGAGATGAGGGTATTGTGGGAGCGCTGGTACGCAGACCGGTTTAGCAAAAGTAGTTCACATTTCTCCCGGTGCAGGGGACAGGCCAGCAGTAGCGAGAAGGAAGCGATAAGGTCCAGGCCACGTTGCAAAGTATCCTGCACGTGGCCGGGACATCCAGACGTACACCAGAGAGTGATGTCGTCTGCATAAAAAATATGGTGGAGGTCAGGTATTTGGGAACAGTTTGGGAGGCAAGGGGGGCCATAGCCATATTAAATAGAGTAGGAGATAGTACGGCACCTTGAGGAGTGCCGCGGGTGAGGGAGTGTAGGTTAGACAAATGAGTATGTGACTCTAAAGTGAGCAACTCGATTGGAAAGAAATGATCGGATGTAGGAACACATGCGGGAGCCACATGACAGGGAGGAGAGCTGAGCGAGTAATGTGGTCATGACTCACGCCATCAAATGCCTTCCGTACATCGACGGTTACAAGCGCACGGATCTGACTACGAGAAGGTGAAAGTATGCTCAGAACAAGGAACATGTCCTGCGCACAAACGTGGCGTCGGAAGCCAATAAGAGAAGGAGGGAAAAACTCTTTCGCCTCAATAAAATCAGACAGTCGAGTCAAGGCCATTCGCTCAAGAGTCTTGCCAACGCATGACGTTAAAGAGATAGGGCGAAGGTTAGAGAGAGATGGAGGTTTACCCCGGCTTCGGAATCATGCAAATTAGAGATGATGTCCAGGAGCTTGGAAGACAGCCGGTGGTTCCATGCTTCGTTGAATGTGTGTAAGAGAAATTCCTTCGCGTTGTCGGGGAGATTACGTAATGTAGTATATGTTATCTCATCCTCACCGGGTGCCGAGCGGGTAGATTGAGTGGCTAAGGCAGCTTCCAGCTCCCTGAGCGTGAATGGGCGGTCCAGGTCTGGGTTAGCTTCGCCACAGTAATCTGGGTAGGAAGGTGTGAGGGGGGGTGGGAGATACAGAGATTTTAAATTTTCAAACACATCAGATGGAGTCCCTTGAGTGAGAGCTTTAGCTAGGGTGGGAGCAACAGCAGGCTTGGTACCTAAGAGAGACCTAAACAGAGACCATGTAGAGCGCGAGTGCAGTGCGGAGTCAAGGCCGTCACACAGCGTGTTCCAACGAGAGTGCTCGAGAGAAGTGCCGTAAGCGATAATTTCAGCCCGCAGAGCATCAATTCGGAAGGAAAGTTAGATGTTGTGTGGCTGGGAGCGGAGAGCGCGTTTCAAACGTTGATGACGTCGCCATAGGCGGAGAAAGTGAGGATCAGGGTCAGGAATGGGAGTTTAAAACGAGCGCGGCGACTACAGGATGTCATTGCTGCGGAGATCCGCGACGTTCAGTCGTCGTAAGTTTTAAATGAGTCAGACAAAAGGTTATTACGGAATGCTTCCCAGTCAGTGTGAGCGACTCGTTGTTTCCCTCCTATTGTGGGAAAGAGGGGTGGTGATGTGTATGAGAAAGTGATCACTGAAAAAATTTTCAGCGGACACCTGCCAGTGAAAAGGAAGGAACTCCGAGAGAACGTGAGATCGGGTGTAGTGGAACGCTGTGAAACAGTGCCCGCTCGAGTAGGGGTGTCAGGAGTATTAAGAAGGGTGAGATGGCATTCCTGGGCGAGGCAGTGTAGAAGGCGACCCTGGTTTGAGTTCATCATCATCATCATCATCAGCCTGTCTACGTCCCACTGCAGGACAAAGGCCTCTCCCATGTTCCTCCAGTTAACCCGGTCCTGTGCTTGCTGTTTGCCCAATTTATACCCGCAAACTTCTTAATCTCATCGGCCCCACCTAACCTTCTGTCTCCCCCTACCCCGCTTCCCTTCTCTGGGAATCCAGTTGGTGACCCTTAATGACCAGCGGTTATCCTGTCTACGTGCTACATGCCCGGCCCATGTCCATTCCTCTTCTTATTGCAGCTATGATATCCTTAACTCCCGTTTGTCCCCTAATCCACTCTGCTCTCTTCTGTCTCTTAAGGTACACCTACCATTTTTCTTTCCATTGCTCGCTGCGTCGTCCTCAATTTAAGTTGAACCCTCTTTGTGAGTCTCCAGGTTTCTGCTCCGTAGCTAAGTACCGGCAAGATACAGCTGTTATATACCTTCCTCTTGAGGGACAGTGGCAATCTACTTGTCATAATTTGAGAGTGCCTGCCGAATGTGCTCCACCTCCATTCTTATTCTTCTAGTTACTTCAATCTCGTGGTTAGGCTCTGCGGTTATTGCCTGCCCTAAGTAGACATAGTCTTTTACAACTTCAGTGCACTATTACCTATCGCAAAGCGCTGCTCCTTTCCGAGGTTGTTGTACATTACTTTCGTTTTCTGCAGATTAATTTTAAGACCCACCTTTCTGCTCTCCCTGTCTAACTCCGTAATCATGAGTTGCAATTCGTCCCCTGAGTTACTCAGCAATGCAATGTCGTCGGCGAAGCGCAGGTTACTGAGGTACTCTCCATTAACTCTGATCCCTAACTGTTCCCATTCTAGACTTCTGAAAACGTCCTGTAAGCACGCAGTGAATAGCATTGGGGAGATTGTGTCCCCCTGCCTTACACCCTTCTTTATTGGTATTCTGTTGCTTCTTTTATGAAGCACTATGGTAGCAGTTGATCCCCTGTAGATTTCTTCCAGAATGTTTATATATATTTCATCTACGCCCTGATTCCGCAGTGTCTGCATGACGGCTGATATTTCTACTGAATCAAACGCCTTCTCGTAATCTATGAAGGCTATGTATAGTGGTTGGTTATACTCTGAGCATTTCTCTATTACCTGATTGATAGTATGAATGTGGTCAATTGTTGAGTAGCCTGTTCTAAATCCTGCTTGTTCCTTTGGTTGATTGAATTCTAATGTTTTCTTTACTCTGCTAGCAATTACCTTTGTAAATAGCTTGTATACTACAGAGAGCAAGCTGATCGGCCTGTAATTCTTCAAGTCCTTGTCATCTACTTTCTTATGTATTAAGATGATGTTAGCGTTCTTCCAAGACTCTGGTACTTTTCCCGTCAGGAGACACCTCGTAATAGAGTGGCTACTTTTTCTAACACAATCTGTCCTCCATCTTTCAGCAGATCTGATGTTACTTGATCCTCACCAGCAGCTTTGCCTCTGTGCATGCTCTCCAAAGCTTTTCTGACTTCTTCTATCATTACCGGTGGGGTGTCGTCTGGGTTACTGCTAGTTCTTATAGTATTAAGGTCGTGGTTGTCTTGGCTACTGTACAGATCTCTGTAAAACTCCTCCGCTATTTTAACTATCCTATCCATATTGGTAGTTAATTTGCCTTCTTTGTCCCTTAGTGCATACATCCGCCTTTTGCCTATCCCAAGTTTCCTCTTCACTGCTTTGACGCTTCCTCCGTTTTTCAGAGCGTGCTCAATTCTCTCCATGTTATACCTTCTTACATCGCATACTTTACGTCTATTAATCAGCTTCGAAAGCTCTGCCAGTTCTATTTTGTCTGTTGTACTTGACACTTTCATGATTTGACGCTTCTTAATTAGGTTCTTCGTTTCCTGGGAAAGTTTGCCGGTGTCCTGTCTAGCTACCCTGCCTCCAACTTCCACTGCACACTCCGTGATGATACTCGTCAGATTATCATTCATTGTATCTACGCTAAGGTTGGTTTCCTCGCTAAGAGCAGAGTACCTGTTCTGCAGTGACACTCTGAATTCCTGTACTTTCCCTCTCAGTGCTAGCTCATTGATTTGCTTCTTGCGTATCAGTTTCTGTCGTTCCTTCTTCAAGTCTAGGCGGATTCGAGCCCGTACCATTCTATGGTCACTGCATCTTACCTTGCCAACCACTTCCACATCCTGCACGACTCCTGGGTGTGCAGTCATTATAAAGTCTATTTCGTTCTTATTTACGCCATTAGGGCTCCTCCATGTCCACTTGCGGTTTTCTCGTTTTCGGTAGAAGGTATTCAAAATACGCAGATTATTGCGTTCTGCGAATTCTACTAGTAGCTCTCCTCTGGCGTTTCTAGTGCCAATGCCATAATCTCCTACTGCCTGGTCTCCAGCCTGCTTCTTCCCTACCTTTGCATTAAAGTCGCCCATTACTATAGTATACTGTGTTTTCACCTTACTCATTGCCGATTCCACGTCTTCATAGAAGCTTTCAACTGAAGCGTCATCATGGCTGGATGTAGGCGCGTAAGCCTGTACTACCTTCATTTTGTATCTTTTATTCAGTTTAATTACAATGCCTACCACCCTTTCATTAATGCTATAGTAATCCTCTATGTTGCCAGCTATGTTTCTGTGAATTAGGAATCCTACTCCCAGTTCTCTTCTGTCTGCCAAGCCCCGATAGCAAATGACGTGCCCATTCTGTAGCACAGTATAGGCCTCATCTGTCCTCCTAACCTCACTCAGCCCTATAATATCCCATTTAATGCCTTCTAGCTCCTCGAATAATACAGCTAGACTTCCCTCACTAGATAACGTTCTAACGTTAAACGTTGCTAAGTTCAAGTTCCAATGGTGGCCTGTCCGTATCCAGAGATTCCTAGCACCCTCTGCTGCTTTGCAGATCTGACCGCCGCCGTGGTCAGTTTGCTCCGCAGCTGGTGGGGACTGAGGGCCGTGAGTTAATTGACGAATGCCTACGGGAGGGGGTGGCCAGATACTGCACCAGGGTGGCCAATCCTTCTCTGGTGAGATCATCGGTGCGTACCGGCTGGTTTGAGTGTTTGGGGGTAACCCCAGAGCCTATGAGGAGCATTAAAGTCACCCCCAAGGAGGATATGGGTGGTGGATGGAAGGGAGTGCAGGAATTTGCCAAGAGCACTAAACAAAGAGGACGTGACAGGGGGGTTGTCAAATGACATCAGAGCGAGAGAAATACGGGTAGATGGTTGGTAATAGACCACACCAACTAAATGTTTCAGGAGGGGGGAGGGTACGTCTAGTGGTTCAACGAGAACGTCATTGCGTACATAAATGGACGCAAGTGGCTTTCCCATCGTAGCGTGATATGCACGGTAGCGCGGGACGGCAAGGGCCACCCGAGTCTCCTGTATAAGGAGAAAATGGGGTAATGTTTGGCGGGTGAGAAGATATTGGTGGAGAGGGGTCCTATTATGACGAAAGTTGCGGCAGTTCCACTGCAAAATATCGAGGTCCTTTTCACGCGCCATCTAGGTCTTTGAAGTAGAGGAAGCGCCTACGCGTGCGCGTTCCTTCTTTTTTGCCGGGGGAAGCGACTCTTGCATATAGGTTAAGCATATAGGTGAAAGATTCCAGTTGCTTAGATTGGGTTTCGAGGGTCGTAAGAATCCGGACAATTGAATTTTCCAGCTGGACCAAACGAGTGTGATGCGCAGTGGTGGTGGTTTCGACCATGTCGGCCAATTTGGTTACATGAGAACTGGAGGTCGGGGCGGTGAGTGTGGTGAGTTGCTTATTTAGCTCCGTGAGTTGAGAGGTAAGAGAGGATGTGGTAGTTGCGAGTGTCTGCGTCAGTGCGAGTATTTTCTGTTGTAGCTCATCTGAGACGCGTTGTTGCTCGCGCTGGTTGCGCTCCAACATAGCCAGTCGCAGATCGAAGGAGCGGCTCTCGTTACTTAAAGATGGTGAAGGTGTGTTTGATGAAGAAGTGCACATGGGAGGTGTTCCCTTAACCTTAGCGGCGTATGAGCCCGGGGGGGGGGATGTTGCGGGAGGTGATAGGAGCTCATGCGCTGAAGAGGAGGGCGGCGAAGGCTGAGTGGCTCGGCGCATGGCTGTGCGACGGAGAAAAGCTGCTTTGGCGCAGTCGCGTTGCTTAGCTAGAAGGTAGGGGCAGGTGGAGTCGAGAGATGAGTGGGTGTTGACTTGGCAATGGATGCACCAGGGTTGGGCGCAAACGTGAGCATCGGGATCTGCTGGTAGAGGAGACGCACAGCGGCGGCACTTGGCCGGAACGCTGTGTTGGGGGCATTGATGAGCACGGTGCCCTATAGCAAGGCACCGAGTGCAAGTAGGGGGCTTGGGTTTGTGTGGACGGCATCGGAAAGAGACGCGTTTGAAGTACACAAAGCGAGGGATGATGGTTCCAGCAAATGTTATGAGGACGGATTCAGTGGAGCCCATCATACGTGCAGCGAGTATATCTGAAGTAAAGGATTCAAGGTCATGCAAGAGCTGAGATGTTGTGAAGTGACCACCGACAATGTGTATGACGCCGAGACATGATATTGGAGGACTGGGGGCATAGGGCTTAATGGTGATCGGCTTACCATTAAGTTCGAGACTTGTGAGGGAGAGGTAGGAGGTGGGCAGTGAGAGGTGAGTGCGTTTTCAGAAACACAAGGCTCTGAGCAGGTTTGGCTTGAAGAGTGACCTCCGCACTGGTCTTGGGAGAGAGATTTGCGGCGGCTATGGTGGTAGAAAGCAGGTCATAGAGAGGCAGTTTTGGCGTGAGTGTTCCGGGTGGAAGTTGGATTCCGACGGTGATGAGCTCGGAGCGGGGGCGGGCGGTCGAGGCAGGTTTTCGAATGGCACTAACGGTATGTTCCAGCTGTCTTCAGGGGATGGTGTATTGTCTTCGTTGACTTGCGATGCCGTGAAGTCCATTTCCGTCGATAAGTCGTCAGCTGAAGTGATGGAAGGCAAAACTTCGGCGATGGAAGGAACGACGCTCGTCGAAACGCGCTTGTCGGCAGACTCGGAATTTCCAATGGGTAGGCCAGACGCAGATAAGGTGGGGAGAGCAGCAGGCGTGGTTGATTGCAATGCCAATGCTTCATTACGGCTCTCGGGCTCCGGCGTTTGCGTGGCTATCAAGCTGAGAGTAGCAGAGACGCCACCATCGTTGCACGTTGCTGGACCGTGCGCGCTGTTGAGGAACGCTGCCTGTTGCTGCATTGTTGTCGGCGCGGGGCTGGTGACATTGCCAGATGTTGACAGCGGAGGCACGGCTGTATCAGCGGTACGACCGGAGGAGGCTGGCTTACTTACAGGGCGTCAGTTGTCGTTGGTGTCGAGTGCTGGGCGGGACTCTGCATTGTGGAGGTGCAGGCGCGGCGCGTTAGGGTTAGCGCGGCGCCGCTTCGTACTTTTGAAGGGGCCCTGGGGGGCCCGCCTGGGGTCGGACAGGGGCCCGGATGGTGTCGGCGTCGTGTCCCGGAAGTCTTCTAAAAGGAATAGTGAGCTTGTCCAGACACGGGCGGGGCCCGGTAACGGGCCAAGAACACGTGAAAGTGGAGCACTGTATGCGGCCAGCCAAACAAAACGGCGCTACCTGGCGGTCCCCTTAGAAAGTACTTGCACTATTTTCACGGCGTGCAAAAATTTTCTCTTATGTGCGAGGGGGGTGATATGACGAACAGGACAGGCGTGCCAGATGAAATAAGTGTTTGGCAACGTCACGGAGTGAGCTGATGTTGAGGGTATTGCTTCACAACCAATCACAAGCTGTGCCTGTCGGTCAAGCCGCCGTCTGCTCGCGTTTGTCGTCTGCTTCGATCAGAGCATGCGACAGGGGATTCGCCTTCGCAACGCTATTATTCTCAGGTCAAGTGGTCGCTGAGTCACACAAATTATATGTCAGTGGCTCGCTCTACCTTTGAATGATGTTCGTGCGCCAAGTTAAATGGCTGGCAATTGACGCAGGGATGAATTCAGCCAAGGTTTGCTCCACAATCGTGAGGGTTTGCATATTTTCGGTGTCATACAAAGTTACTAGGGTCATTTCATTCCGATTGCTTGCCATATTATCACGGTCCATATCGGTTTGTCTGAACAGTGAAGGTGAAGACGCATGATTTGTTTGTAGTTCCATGCGTAATCACGCGCACCCCTAATACGCTTTGGTTTACAAAGTACGCTTTGTTCCATATCGTCCCAAAGTGTATCGACAGCTGTATTTCAGAGATCGCAACCATCGGACAGTTAGAGCCAATCAAAGTACACTAGAGGACAAACTTTATGAACCACTCACTGAAAACTTCCTCTCATTTTTATTTCCAATAGCGTGCAAAGAATGTGCTCCCATTAACCTCTTTGGTGGTAATTTCCACCAATGAGGCAGAGATCTCGAGTCGCACTTTTAATTGGATGAGATGGGGCGCAACACAACAACATAACAAATAAGGTTGATCCTATGCCATGCCGCGTTCGAATGCACCGACCATTCACGTATCACATTGATTTTCATCCAACCACAAATCTTTACATGCGTAGTTTTATGTCATTGACGCCCAATAGAATTCTTCAATTACTGCGACTTCGAACTTATTGGACGATGGTGGTTGTCAGCACCATCAACTGCGTACAAGGGAAACAACACGCGAAGCTCAAAGCGCCGAAAGAAATAAAAACGCACCAGCAGTCATCAGGCAGCCCTTAATGGGCGTGAATTAATTCAAAACCAGCCAGGGCACCAATGTATACAGCCGCGGCAGCCGGTTTTAAGTAGCCACATTGTTCCTAAGAGTGGTCCGGACCACTCTTAGAATTTTCTCTCAGCCATGCTGTTTTTACGCACAATTTCGCTTCGTGAATCCACTTACGAGCACTTTTCGGTGACGTAAGCAAATATAGCAACTGCATCACCATCGCTGACAAGTTCCCGGGCAGTCACAGCGCGCTTTATTTGCAGCGGCCGATGTGACAACGATGGTCTCTTACGACGTTTTTTCGTTTCGTGAATCGACTTACGCAACAAAATTTCTCTTGCACTAAAATGTTTTCGTAAGTGAGTTTTGTGAATCTGGCCCCTAGTTCACTATAGCCGAAGCGTAGGCTGCGGGAGCACAGGGTTGCTTGCAGGTGAATACGTAACATTGATGAATACACGTATAAAAAAAACTGTTGGAGTGGAAGCTGAGTGAAGCCAGCAGCGGCCATCTTGTGAAGGGCAAGAAGCGGCCTGCCAAGGGTTTCGCAGCGCTCATTGACGTCTTTTCCCACATATTTTAACGTTGATTGATATGTGGGGTTTAACGTCTCAAAATGACCATATGATTATGAGAGACGCCGTAGTGGAGGGCTCCGGAAATTTCGACCACCTGGGGTTCTTTAACGTACACAAAATCTGAACACACGGGCCTACAACATTTCCGCCTCCATCGGAAATGCAGCCGCCGCAATTGGGATTTGATCTCGCGACCTGTGGGTCAGCAGGCGAGTAGGTTAGCCACTAGACCACCGTGACAGGGTTATTTTTTTAGCAGCTTAACGAAGTTTCAAGTTATAATTTAACATTGCAGGATATCAGGCAAGTCATACTGAGGGTCTTCGAATTAGGGCTAACCCCCTCTTCTTTACAGCTCACAGAAATAGAAGTGTTCATAATTTTTTCGGGTTTTTTCAGCAGTATTGAGACGCAGCTGTCGCAAACTAAAAAAAGTTGTACAAAATTAGCGTTCACTTTGCACCATTAAACATGAAATATGAAGGAAATCACAAACAATAAAACTCTGAAAAATCATGCACGAAACATAGCAGTACATGCAATAAACGTGCGTACCTGGTGAATACGGTTTTTAGAAAGCGAAATAAGAAACGTTGCTTATACTGACAACCTCTTCTTTCGCGCGAACGGCTTCCCCCAGGCAACTTTAACAGGCATGGATAACATGTAGTTTGGTGCGTAGCAAGGTGCCCGACTAAAACAAACAGCTAAGGATGGAACCATCAAATTTATTTCTCATGTCTCACACATTACAACAGTAACTATATACAGTCATTTCGCTTGCATTTCTACAAGCACACTGTCGGCTGTAAGAACACATACGTACAGTCGAGCATAGCGAATTTACAACACATTCGCGTGTAAAATCCTCTATTTTGTTATATGGTGAATCCTGTGTTGATGTAAAGCTCAAGTATATCTTTACAGAGTTTGTAGACATGATTATCTAATGCCTCGCAGTCTATGAAATGCTGCTTCAATGCAGAAAACCACTTTTTGTCAGGCAACATGTTCGAGACTTACAATACCAAAGGCTTTGACATGAATGGACTGCTTGAATGCTCTCGTACTCTGCTTGCAACCGGCGGAGCCTCTTATCTCCCATTCCACAAAGCGAGACGACGTCCTTTGAAGATCATGCAAGCCCACCTCGTTTTTTTTTTGTTTTGTTTTACGAGCGCAGGTTGTTCTTCTGCATAAACAGTTGTAACACATTCATCACAAGTACTTTTCGAGGCAACTTTTCGAGCCACAAGCCCTGCAATGTAGGGCACAACAGAGTCAACAAACGGTGAGAGGCTTTCTGAGAAATCAACACGATGCATGTAGTCGTGGTCTTCAGCTTGCAGTATGGGACGCCTTCGCATCATAGTGACTGTAGTTGCGGTTTCCTGTGACACAAGAACGGATGATCCGAGAACAGACACAACATCTCGTGAACAGTTTCCAGATTCTGAAGACTTCACCTCTGGCTGTGTTCCAATACTCACGGTAGACGGCTAAATAGACAGCTAAATGCAACGTTTCTAGAACTAGGTAAGTTGCAAAACTGAGCGATGTTGCGCGGCGCTGCCGCTGCCTGCACAAATGTGGCACTGCTGTCGCATCCGGATTCACTCACTCGCATGCTCGCTCTTGTCACTCCCGTAACCTCCATCGCCTGTGCATGTTGCAGTACGTCGATATCTGTGTAGGCTTTTTTCTGCGTGAACAGTTTTGTGCTTCAGCGCGCCCTGTTCTGCTTTGTATGTGTTGCGTGTTTCCATCATGCCCCTATGTTGCGTTCTCGGCTGTAGAGTAGCTACAGGAAATGAGAGACACCACGACATTTATTTTGTGCCCACGTGTACCTGAGCAGCGAGAGGTAGGGGACCACGCTATTCCTCGTGCGGATAAGAAACTGCCCAGAAAATCACGTGTGTGTGTGATATGCACTTTCATGAGAAGAACATCCTGAAGAATTTCACGCACGTCATATGGTAAGAAGGTACAAATCGCAAGAGGAAAGTGGGACCTCGTCGAAGGATGCGTTTCACAAATGTTCCCGAATTTGCCCACTTACCTTTGTCGCGGGGCCCTCGATAAATAAGTGAAAGCTTCCCTATAGGAGTGGGGTATTTTCCAGAATATCATCAGCGAAAAAGAATAGACTATCTCTAAGCACTGAGCTCGAAGACAGTGAAATAAGTACCGACATGCCGTCAACTAGCGGCGTCATTTCGCTTCAAGACGTTTGTTCGCATGCTGACAGAAAGGTGTTGAGAATGACGAGACAAGACGTCTTGTGGAGTTTCCAGGGCTCAAAAAAAAGAGCGCCATTTGTGGAGAAGTGCGTTGTAGTCGCAGAAGACATGACAGTCACCATTAGCAGCCGTCACCATCGCTTGGCCAAGTCACCCGGCAAGGCAGATACCATCTTCGAATTGGCCGAACTTCTGGAGGACATAGAAAAGCAGAAAGTGTGTTCATGTTGTCCCAGTGCGTCAGCAGGCAGACTCGTGAGTAATGACTACGAAGTGCTCACCGATACCCCAAAGTGCGGTTTCTGCTCGAAGTTTTGGCTGCAGCTGTGTTAACAGGTTTCATTAGAGGAACTCCAGAAGAAGCAGAGGGAAGACATGCTCAAGGAAATGGCCGCAAGCGTAGCTTTTCGACGGTCTAAGTTGCTAAAGAATGTGACTGACATAAAAAAAAAGGCTGACTACCTAACCAGACAAAAGCCACGAGATTGCACCACATAGTTGTAAATTATTTTCAAGCACGAAAAACACAGCCACAAAAGAGGATGCAAGACATTGTAATTGAGTTTTCGCGTCTAAAAATCTATTGCGAACGTACACCAACTAGCAACTAACCAACAGACTTGCATGTTATGCTATACATATCAAGCATTGTTTATTGTGGGCAGTTCAGAGAACCATAATTATATTGTATTTGACTTACACCGCTAAATATTGCGCAGTATTATGTTTCTGCGACAGCACAACAAATTTCGATAATATACTGTTGGCAAAGTTCAGAACGGCCGCCACGGCGTCTTGCTACGACGACTACGTGTTTTCGTCTGCTAGCGGAAGCTTGTTGCGCCGCCAGTGCCACCAAACCGGAAGCTATCCCGGCGCCGTGTGACGAGAAGTCTGACGCGGGGAGTTTTGCAACTTACCTAGTCTAGAAACGTTGGCTAAATGGACGGCGGCCATCTTAAGTCCCATTTCAATTCTCACATAGTCGGCAAAGTAGACAGCTCCGAGAAGACCACATCGTAGACAAATATGATGCAGGCTACTTTGCTGTCTAAACAAGATGGCGGCTCAGCAAATCGCTCAGATAGATTGGATCTCGCCAGAATGGTCATCCGCACACAAGCTGATGCTTTCTCAGACGCTCAATGTGGATAACGTTTATTCGTTTTTGATTTCAACACGAAATAAGCCAGAAAATACAACTGTTGCGTTTGTTTGTTTACCTTTTTCTTCTAGAGACAAGGTGGCGCATTGTCGCGTAAAAGCCGTCTGAATGTGTTCCATTTCTCGGACAGCATGGGCTTGATGCTGTCTTCTAAGCAGTCTTCAAAGACTGTCTACGTGCTGTCTAAGACTTGGAACACAGCCTCTGTCTGCACAAGAAGACGTTTGTAAGGATACACAATGAGCCGCAGTTGGATTATTAATAAATCCACCTCGCCCTCTTATGCAGCCAAAAGATGTCTCTGCTTGATCTTGGCTCATCTTGTGAGTCAGCAAGTACTTTAAGGGCCCTGATGAACAAGCTCTTCGAAAACTTTCTCAGTGCTCAGTGCATGCTTATTAGAAAGCCTGGAAATCCCCTTTTTTAGCACATTCCAAAAACAAGTCGTCCTGTCGGCTCCTTAAGAGCTCTGATATATGCCCGTGCTGCACAAAAAACTTCTTCCAGCGGGATTCATTCTGAGTTCGCAGAGGAGCTTTGTAGGACCTCGCGAAGAGATTCCTACCATTCAAGATATCGAACAAGTGGTCGAGCAATCTCACAAATTTTGCTGTGGCACCGGCACCTCCGAACTGCGGGAGCTACAGTTTCTGCTCACAAAAATCTAAAGCATCAGCTACCAAAGCATTCAGTGCTTGGTCTGCTAGTCGAACCTTCATTTTTGTTTAGCCCACTCTATGTGCGTTTTTGTTAGCTTATTTCTAAGCCTCAGTCCCTCTTCACACTGCAATGCATCCAGTGCTTGTACGCAGGCCCACTTTACAGACTGCCCGTCCGCATCGATTAGGTGGCTCACAGTTGCTAACGAGTTTCTTGTCAATTTTATCATATCGCACATATCTAACACAATGCGCACTTAATTCGAAGAATTCTTTGGTTTCAAAAAGCTCGTGGAAAAGTTTTCACCACTGAGGCGAAGCTAAGCACCCAAACTTGCAGCCATGCTGAAGTTAGTTGATGCACCGTCAAAAGCCAAAGAGATGACCTCAACCCCTAAAGAATCTGGTTTTTCTACACACTGCTTTGTGAGCTCGGCTCTCTCAAAGCCTGTCAAAGAGTCAATCAAAAATATCCTACAGGGATCTTAAGTCGCCTGTTTATTCCGACCAACACATAAACACACTCTTTGCTTCAGGAAGGTTGTCGTCGTCTTCTACACCTATCCCAAAATCAACATAGCCTACCACTCTGCCGCCGACCAACTCAAAATGCTTTCGTAGCGCCATGTCGACCACAATGAGTGCGCAGTAGAGGACCTCAGAATGAGTTCGCACAAGGTTCTCCAGAAAAGTGAATACTTCACTCGTGAATCCCGGACGTCCATCTATGAGAACGATACCCCTCGCGGAGTGTTCGTTGTGACGGTATTACCATTGAACTTCGAGCGCACATATAGTAGACTGCCGGTGAATAAAAATGAAGCGTTAGGGCGAAGATACGCAACACCGGAGAAAATTTGCCTTTCTTTTAATTCACCTGTCGCCCTAGACAGTAGCTGCTGTACGTCACTAGAAAATGTTGAGCTAACTACTTCAGTTCCTTCACCACATAGAAGTTTTGTTTCTTTCATGGTCTTGATAACCTCAAGGGCTGTCTCGTTTGTTGCATGCAGCTTACGCTTGCATTGTTGCAAGACTTTCACCTTTTTCTGTAGGTTCATGGTTTCTTCTTCTATAGAATGTGTTCTTTCCTTCTGCCATTCCTTGGTTGGTGAAGGCAAGGCAGCCTGTTCATGTGTTGCCGGTGCATCCTCGTTGCATGGAGACTCTTGTGGTTTCGGGGGCGGCCGTTTCCTTTTAGACTGCAATATAAAACTTTCTTTTGTTGTAGGGGAAGGCAACGTAAGTCTGCAACGTTGTCTAAATTAAAAGTATACGATAATCTGTCAATAGCTCGCGTGTCAACTTTCCTATAGAAGCACCCTCGCGCATTAGCGTAGATTAGATTCTGGAGACTTGCACACAAAGGAGGTGGTGAGCATGCATTAAACAAACCTGCTTCAGTACTCTTCCGATAACACACGTCTACTCTATGTTTTAATGCAAACAGCTACACGCCTTGAACATCTATCGTGCTTACTGGTGTCTGTAGTCATTCTGAGAATGCAGGAAACACTGTCGGCACTGTGCGTTCAAGCGGCCTTCATCTTTTGCTTGCCAACTTTCGCGACGAACAGCTCGTGTCCAAAGTTTCCGTAGCTCAGCGTCCTACGAAAACCTAGCTGCAAAATAAATAAAAAATGCATGGTTTTAGGCACGCGATTACAGGTTGCGGGATCACAAGCCGGCCAAGGTGGACGAATTTTTGATGGAGGCGAAAATATTTGGGGCATGGTGTACTTTGTTAGGTGCACTGTAAAAAAACACACACACACAGGTGGTCTCAATTTGCGGAACCCGCTACTATACGAAGTCTCCGATAATAATATCATGGTTTTAGGGCATTGAACCAAACCAATTACTGTTTTGCGCGCAAGTGCCCCTCGGCATAATTCGAGAAGCATTTTGAAATCTCCATTTATCTCCACTATACATACCTGTGAAATGTCACTCATGGTGTCGTCTTTGAACGGTTTGCGCAATCGTAAGCCACGCATGAGATAACGATGACGGCTGTGCTCAAATTACATGCCGTGATCGTGAATTCAAGCACCACCGTCGACTGTATATGTATGCACGCAAAGCGGGTGCTGCGGCCACTGGCGTGTTTTTGCCCTCCACAGGATGGCGGCGCGGCGGCTTCACTTCACGAGCGCTCCCTCCACTCCAGCAGTTTTTTATAACCTCCTTGACACCATGCACGTGGTCACAACATGGTATTTGAGCATGGTGGAAGAAAAAAGCATTTCCTTCCTGCATGTATTTGAGCATATTGAACTAGAACCAACAGAACCAGAGTATTTCAAAGGTATTTGAAGTGTGGCAGATTGTGCTAGTTGGTATGGCATCACGATAGTTATAGCACGAGAACAAACCGACGACACAAAGTTCGTGTCCTTCTTGTCTCTGTGTCGTCGTTTTGTTCTGGCGCTATAACTATCGTATTTGAAGGTTGAGATAAGACGGCAGTCATAGCGCGACAACAGAATGACGACAAAGGGACAAGAAGGAGCTGGTCTCCTTCTTGTCCCTTTGTCGTCGTACTGTTCTTGCGCTATAACTATTATCGTGTAATACCAACTAGTTCAAACCGTCACAATTCTGAGATAAGCAGCGTAGTTTTAGCAGAGTACTTCAAATGTATTGTACTACTCTGCTAGAGCCACAGTTCCTATCTGTAGAGGTACACCGTACGCACACACAAAGCGCGTTGAAAGGTAGTGCTTTGTTGCGCCACCCAGCCTTACACCAAATTTGGAAATTCGAGATGCTGGTGTTATTTGAGAGGCCTGAATGAATGAGCAGCTCTGACCATTTATTAGTGAAGAGCGTTGCCTATTCAGGTCCGTAGTTTGACGTAGACAGAGGCCCCCTCATTTTTTCCTTCCTCCATGCCACCACCTTTGCCTCGCCTCCACGCCCTTTCGTGACGTTGCAGAGATCAAGCAAGTATCGGCGTCAGAGAACATATCCGGGGCCCACACTCGTGTGGCTCCCTGCTGTAGTATTATTGTTTGTCATCCCTCTTGCTCTGTTGTCCAGCTGCTCTCAAGGTAAGTTTGCCTGCATAAGCCAAGAATGTTTTTTCCCCTAAGGGGGATACGCTCAAAGTCCCCACATAAAATAACACCGACCACTTTCTCGTAATAAGATCGTCCACGTGACGTCAACAGAAAAAAAGCGCTTCACATTCACCGTAATCCATGGCTACTGGTGGCAATTACTGACGCTCCCACGTTTAGACAGTGTTTGCAGTATCAGCCTCGCGCTCAAGAGGGCCATGGTTCACCGCGAAGTGGAGAAAACTTTTGATGGTAGGGCTGTTGCCGCCGGTGCTGCATCAGTGGTGGCAAGGCTGGAGTAGCCTGTTCCTCAGCCACCTGCAGCTTCATCTACGTTGCTTCACTGGTTTCACACAAGAAGATATGGCCGATTCGGTCCTTAGTCGGATGTTTGAAGAGTGAGTGGGCACAGTGCACTGCTTCGGCGTTGCCACCTTGGGGTAAAGTTTTCGTTCACGCCCCAGGTCTGAATACTGAGGCGGGGTCGTAGCGAGGCGGCTCCCCAGCATTACAACCGAGGTCGTCACATTGGTAGTCCCGTCCCGTGGCACCTTCGTAAGAGGGGAACAGAGAGGGGGCACACTGCACTGCTTCGGCGTTGCCACCTTGGGTTAAAGTTCTCGTTCACGCCCCAGGTCTGAAGGCTGGGGTGGGGTCGTAGCGAGGTGATTTCTCGGCATTACAACAGAGCTCGCCACATTGGTAGTCCCGTGCCGCTGCACCTTGGTAAGAGGGGAAAGCAAGTGGGCAAAGTGTGCTGCTTCGGCGTTGCCACCTTGGGGTAAAGTTGTCGTTCACGCCACAGGTCTGAAGGCTGGGGCGGGGTAGTAGCGGGACGGTTCCTCGGCATTAAAACCGAGGTCGTCTCATTCGTAGTCCCGTCCCGTGGCACCTTGTTAAGAGGGGAACAGCGAGGGGGCACACTGCACTGCTTCAACGTTGCCACCTTGGGGTAAAAATCTCTTTCACGCCCCAGGTCTGAAGGCTGGGGCGGGGTCGTAGCGAGGCGGTTTCTCGGCATTACAACCGAGGTCGCCTCATTGGTAGTCCCGTCCCGTGGCACCTTGTTAAGAGGGGAACAGCGAGGGGGCACACTGCACTGCTTCAACGTTGCCACCTTGGGGTAAAGTTCTCGTTCACGCCCCAGGTCTGAAGGATTGGGCGGGGTCGTAGGGAGGTGGTTCCTCGGCATTACAACCGAGGTCGTCTCATTGGTAATACCGTGCCGCGGCACCTTGGTAAGGGGGGAACAGCAAGTGGGCACAGTGCGCTGCTTCAGCGTTGCCACCTTGGGGTAAAGTTCTCGTTCACGCCCGAGGTCTGAAGGCTGGGGCGGGGTCGTAGCGAGGCGGTTCCTCGGCATTACAACCATGGTCGCCACATTGGTAGTCCCGTGCCGCGGCACCTTGGTAAGGGGGGAACAGCAAGTGGGCACAGTGTGCTGCTTCGGCGTTGCCACCTTGGGGTAAAGTTCTCGTTCACGCCCCAGGTCTGAAGGATTGGGCGGGGTCATAGCGAGGCGGTTCCTCGGCATTACAACCGTGGTCGCCACATTGGTAGTACCGGGCCGCGTCACCTTGGTAAGGGGGGAACAGCAAGTGTGCACAGTGCGCTGCTTCGGTTTTGCCACCTTAAGGTAAAGTTCTCGTTCACGCCCCAGGTCTGAAGGCTGGGGCGGGTGGTAGCGAGGCGGTTCCTCGGCATTACAACCGTGGTCGCCACATTGGTAGTCCCATCCCGTGGGACCTCGGTAAGAGGGGAACAGCGAGTTGGCACACTGCGGTGCTACGTCGTTGCCACTTTGGGTGAAGTGCTGGCTCACGCCCCAGGCCTGTAGGCTGGGGCAGGGACGGATCGAAGTGGTACCTCGCCAACACAACCGACAGAGAAGTCGTCGAGGTCACCTCGTTGGTAGTGCCATAACGTGGCTTGGTACAAGAGGAACATCATGGCCGAGATGATGATGATGATGATGATCCTTGATAGTCTGGCGCACACCCACAAAGGGGGATCGACCAAGAACAGGGCGGCAGGATTTTAACTAAAAGGCTAATGGTTTTTCAAACAAAACGTAATTTTGGGCTGAAAAAAAATATAGAAAGAAAAGCCGAAAATCGAAAGAGGAGTACATCTGAGCAGGGAGCGATGCAGGCTATCAGACGCGATTTGAGACAGAGGTAATGGTGGGTCTAAAATGATATATATATATATATATATATATATATATATATATATATATATATATATATATATATATATATATAGGGAGATTAACATGGCGATCGCTTAGTTTCAATTATGTATTCAAATACCGCAGAGCAGACGTCCCTGTGGCTATAACCGAATTTAATGCTGCCAAACGACAAAATTACTGCCACATTCAATTCTAATCCCAATTTTTCAAGTGGAGCTACCAGGTATCTTTTCCGCTGATGAGAATATCGGCGACAGAACAAAAAGAAGTGATCTATCGTTTCCATTTCTTCGCAAGTCTGTCATAAAGGTGACGCCTTCAGACCAACTTTATGCAAATAATAATTCAGTTGCGGAATTCTGCAGCGCAATCTTGTAAAAGTAACTTCCAAGTGCCGTGTTGCACACCACTGTCTATTCCAGCGGCATCTTAGATGTGCGAAATCTCGATAATTATTCAATGAGTAGCAGTCGTATTCATGCAGACAGAGGTTTCTAAACCTTATTGCTGTCGCGTAAGCCGTATCAGGCAAAATCGGGATAAGGGGACCGCTAAGAGATACTGTGGCTAGTGCATCCGCCATCTCATTGAGATATATGCCACGATGGCCTGGTACCCATAAGAGCTGCAGTTTTTTCAAGTTTGTCGGTACGAGTTGTCGAAACATGTGCATAAGTGTTAAGAGTGCTCCTGAAGACAGAGCAGCACATACTGAAAAAGAATCTGTAATTACAACTGCTTCCGATTCGCCCAAAGGAAGTTTCCGTAGTGCCAGTACAATAGTAAATAATTCTGCTATGAATATTGGTGTGTAATCTGGGAGTCTAACCGAAAAGGACCAGTCAAGGGAACGTGAGAAGATACCTGCCCCAGCCTTTTCATTTGATACGGATGCATCAGTCGCAATTATGTTGTTCATGTTCACATGTGCCAAGTAATCCTGCAGCCGATCATTTAAATAATGAAATGGCATTTTCTTTGCGTTAGAGGGATAAATATTCTCAAATTCTATCTTAAGATCTAAATGAACGTTTCTTGTTGAGAAAATATATTTGATTTTGACGTTCAGTAGTTCTAGCAGCGCTTGAACGAACAAGATCTGTGGGCAGTGGAATCGTGACCACCAAGTTTCAAAAAATTAGCTTGATTCTTTAATAAAAGCATAAAACGATGCTCTCTGGGGCAGAGTGTATAGTTAAGAGAGACCGCTTTGTCGTCATCTTCGCTATGGACGACTGGAGGATGCCTGCCGAATCACCTACTGAATCGGTGATAGTAACCTTTGCGGGAACGATAAGACCATCTGAAATTAAAGCTTGGCCTCTTATCTATAAGGTAGAGCCTCTATCCCCTAAGCCACTGCAGTGCTTGAATTGTTGGAGATATGGCCACAGCGTGAAAGGGTGCAGATCAACTGCCAGATGCCGACTATGCGGAGAAAATCACGACAGCCGTAAGTGCAACTCGACGGAAGAGACGTGCTGTTTATGTCATGAAGCGCATTCTGCAGACTCTTTAGATTGTGAGGCGAAAGAACGAGAAGTTAAGCTGCTGGAAATTGTGGAACGCAGGCGTTGCTCCCGGAGGGAAGCTGTGACTGAATTACAAGAAGGCTCGAAAAGTTACGCAAGCGTAACAGCACGACATACCACTGCTATAGATGCATCGTTAGCAAAATATATAGCAGAGGCTATAGAGAAGGCAACGGAAAAGGCGATGGAGCGTCTTGCCAGCAGTATTATTGGAGTCGTGGCTGAATTGTTAACATCTCAGTTGACCCAAATCATTGCTTCAGTGTCTATGAAAAATCAGACTTCACAGGATTTGGAGGTTTCAGAGCGTGCCGGGACAGAAAGTCCGATAGCTTCTACACGATGTGCATCTCGTAAAGCAGGACCCTCCAATAAGATACTGCGGGCAGATCCAGAACCCGTATCAAATGATACTGATGAATTCACAGATATGGATGCGGAATCTCATAATTTCTTGAAGCGTGCCAGATCTCCCCTATCGAAAAAGTCTTCACAGAAATCAAAATCTAAAAAGTTCCTGTCAAAGAAAGACGCTTTGCAGAACCTCTCCAAAAAGACTTTTTGAAGAAGGATCTTTTGGATCAAGCAGTCTCTGCGGCGGGTTTACAGAGTCAAAATAGGCTCCTTAAAAGTATTACAGTGGAATTGTCAATCAATAGGATCGGCTACCACAGATTTATCGTGTATTTCTCCGCGAATTTCCCCAGATATTGTTACTTTACAAGAAACTTGGCTTACAAATGGACAAAAATTTTACCTAAAAAATTCTCGCTTATTTCGTTTAGACAGACCTAGCAGAGGTGGTGGACTTGCTATTTTTATATCAACTAAATTTAGCCATAGTGCGAAGATTAACTACCTGTGCATGGATTCTAACTATGAAATTATGGTATTAGACATCACTCTGCCAGGCTGTTCCCCTTTTTCTTTTGTTAACGCATACTTTCCGGTAGGAGTACAGGACACAAGATGCTTAGATGCAATGTTAGCTTCCTGCAGGAAGGATATATTATTAACTGCTGACTTTAATTCACACCACGTGTCTTGGGGTTTCAAGACTGATGTAAATGGAAGGCGCTTGCGGGAATGGACTGTTGATAATAACTTATCTTGTGTAACTTTCCCCACTGTTACGTTTATTAGGAGACAATCAAAGTCGGCGATAGATCTGACCTTTTCCAGCTCCTCACTAAATATTTCGTCATGGAAAACATTAGATTGCGCAACAAACAGTGAGCACCTTCCTATAAGCTTCGATATTAACTTTCCCGGGATATTTTTAACTGGTAAAATTGGCTCGTTTGTAAATTATGAACGTTTACAAAAAGACTTAAAGTCTACTTTGGTTCTTCGCAAGGACATGCAGGAAGACAATCGGGCCATGAGTCTGTGTGCGGTATTGAGAAGAGCAAAAAAAAAAGTCAACTTTTTCAATAACTTCAGGCACAGGCGGGTCGTTTAGCCCATGGTGGAACGCTGATTGTATGAGGGGGTATAGAAAACGAAAAGTGGCGTGGAAGCAACTTATCCACAACCAATGTCCAAAAAACTGGTGTGACTATAAATACGTGGCAGCAGATTTTAAACGTACAGTACGCAAAGCAAAAGATGACTATGACACTAACAAATTTAGCTATCTTTCAAAACCATACAACATAAAAGCGCTTTTTAGATTTTTGCGTTCCAGAAAAATGATACCACCATCAGACAATATTGATTCTTCAATTCTATCGCCTAGCGAACTCACTAAAATATTAGAAAATGTTGCTAAAGGATTAGAAGAAAGATTCAGATCAACAATGCCAAGACACATAGTAAAGCCGATTGCAGGGGAGGAGTTCAATGAGGTGACATTAGCGGAACTAGCGGGTGTAGTGAGGCACTTACCTCCTACAGCACCTGGACCAGATGGAGTAACCTCAGCAATGATAAAAGTACTATATGACATTTCCCCACATGAACTCTGTAATATGGTTAATTACTCTTTGAAAAATCCTTGGATACCGGTGGATTGGAAACTTTCCAAAATAATTCCGATACTTAAAAAACAGGGACTTGGGTATACACTTGACAATGTGAGGCCATTTTCTCTTACATCTAATTTGGTTAAACTAACTGAAAGAGTTTTGAATGCACGTGTAATAAAATACATTGAGGAGAAATCAATACTGAACCCTAGTCAAATTGGCTTTATATCGGGATGCTCCATATGGTGTGCGCACGCGGATTTGGAGAGTCGTATACAGTTGGCTAGGCGTAGAAGAGAGTATTGTACATTAGTTACTCTGGATTTGGCCAAGGCGTATGACAAAGTGGAGCATAAAATACTAATAGAGCAGATGGAAATGTATCACTTACCAAACTACATGAGTTTTTAAGGGAGAGAGAGCTTTATTGCTTTCAAAGGGGTTGTTTTTCTAACAGATATCGACAATACCGTGGCGTACCACAGGGGGGCAATGCTCTCACCGGTGTTGTTTAACATCTTCCTCAGTTCGATTCCAACACATAGCGATATTCATTTATATGTGTATGCTGATGACATTGCTTTCTTTGCTACAAACAGTGATCTGCAATTACTTTATCAGACATTACAGAATTACCTAAACATGATAGAGGAATGGCTTGAAAAAATTGGAATGTCTCTAAACGTAAAAAAAAAGCGCGCTTCTAGCGTTCTCGTTCAGGGATCCTGTCAACACCTCCTTGATGTATGGCACAGAGCAGATTCCCCAGGTGGATTCACTCAAATACTTAGGCATCATATATAACAGATCGTTAAATTGGAAAAGCCACATCGATCACATTGCGTCCAAAGCAACACGAGCCATGGGTTGGTTACGCAAGCTCAGCAACATAAAAAGGGGGTTGCAAAGAAATACATTGGTAATGGTCTATAAAATGTACATTCGTCCTATCACGGAATTCGGCTGTGTCTTATTTTCGGGCAGTGCGACTTATAAAATGAGACCGCTAATACTATTAGAAAGGGAGGCTTTACGACTGTGCCTTGGACTGCCCAAGTTTGTTGCTAACAATGTGCTATACATGGAAGCGCGTCTACCGTCATTGTTGAATAGATTCAAAATACTTACTGTCCAAACATTTTTAAAACTATACACTGTGCCCTAGAGAGCATCGTTTTATGCTTTTATAAAGAACTAAGCTTATTTTTTGAAACTCGGTGGTCACGATTCCACTGCCCACAGATCTTGTTCGTTCAAGCGCTGCTAGAACAACTGAACGTCAAAATCAAACATATTTTCTCAACAAGAAACGTTAATTTAGATCTTAAGATAGAATTTGAGAATATTCATCCCTCTAACGTAAAGAAAATGCCATTTCAATATTTAAATGAGCGGCTGCAGGATTACTTGGCACATGTGAACATGAACAACATAATTGCGACTGATGCATCCGTATCAAATGAAAGGGCTGGGGCAGGTATCTTCTCACGTTCCCTTGACTGGTCCTTTTCGGTTATACTCCCAGATTACACACCAATATTCATAGCAGAATTATTTGCTATTGTACTGGCACTACAGAAACTTCCTTTGGGCGAATCGGAAGCAGTTGTAATTACAGATTCTTTTTCAGTATGTGCTGCTCTGTCTTCAGGCGCCAACTTAACACTTATGCACATGTTTCGACAACTCGTACCGACAAACTTGAAAAAACTGCAGCTCTTATGGGTACCAGGCCATCGTGGCATATATCTCAATGAGATGGCGGATGCAATAGCCACAGTATCTCTTAGCGGTCCCCTTATCCCGATTTTGCCTGATACCGCTTACGCGACAGCAATACGGTTTAGAAACCTCTGTCTGCATGAATACGACTGCTACTCATTGGATAATTATCGAGATTTCGCACATCTAAGATGCCGCTGGAATAGACAGTGGTGTGCAACACGGCACTTGGAAGTTACTTTTACAAGATTGCGTTGCGGAATTCCACAACTAAATTATTATTTGCATAAAGTTAGTCTGATGGCGTCACCTTTATGTCAGACTTGCGAAGAAATGGAAACGATAGATCACTTCTTTTTGTTCTGTTGCCGATATTCTCATCAGCGGAAAAGATACCTGGTAGCTCCACTTGAAAAATTGGGACTAGAATTGAATGTGGCAGTAATTTTGTCGTTTGGCAGCATTAAATTCGGTTATAGCCACAGGGACGTCTGCTCTACGGTATTTGAATACATAATTGAAACTAAGCGATCGCCATGTTAATCTCCCTATATATATATATATATATATATATATATATATATATATATATATATATATATATATATATATATCATTTTAGACCCACCATTACCTCTGTCTCAAATTGCATTTGACAGCCTGCATTGCTGCCTGCTCGGATATACTCCTTTTTCGATTTTCGGCTTTTCTTTCTATATTTTTTTAGCCCAAAATTACGTTTTGTTTGAAAAACCATTAGCCTTTTAATTAAGATTCTGCCACCCGGTTCTTGGCCGATCCCCCTCTGTGGGTATGCGCCAGACTATCAAGGATCATCATCATCATCATCATCATCATCATCATCATCATCTCAGTCATGCTGTTCCCAACGCAAGCAGATGTATGGTCCACCGCGTCTCGCCTGTCTCCGCCCGTACTCGCTCTGTTCCTTCAGGCCTTTTCGAGTTCCTGTTCAGCTGTGTTCGGCGTCTGGGTGCACCCTTCCGGGGTGTGTGGCCCATGCGGGCGATGCTGACTTGAGCTCAGCTGACTGATGTCGGTCGCGTCTCCCAGCCAGGCAAATTCTGCCTGGTCGGCATCCCTCACTAATGATAATTTACCCATTGATATTTTCTTGCGCAGCGGTCTCAGCAGCATTCCGTTGGCTCCATCCCAACAAATGGGGCTTCTAATCACAAGAAAAGCCCCCAAAACATCCAGGAGGAACAACGGAAGGTGACCGAACACTTCCAACTCATCACCGAGGTGCGACAGTTTGGTCGTGGAGGCATTCTGTGCTGTTCCCTGGATCAGGCCTGCGTATCAGATCTGCTAAAATGCACATCGTTTGCCTCTCTCCCGGTGAGCCCCTTTTGTTCCTCCTCACTTGGCCTGTGTGAAAGGTTTGGTTCGTGGGGTAGACTTGATCCTGTCTCTGTCCGAAATTCTAGAGATGTTTTCTGCTGCTGGCGCGGTGGATGTTTTTCGCTGTTCACGTAGCGCTGACAAAAATAAGAACTCGACAGAGTCGGTGATAGTTACCTTAGCTGGAACTACTAGACCAACAGAGATCAAAGTGTGGCCACTGATATATCGGGTCGAAGTGCTAACTCCTCGTCCAACGCAGTGCCATAGATGCTGGCGTTTTGGGCATAGCATAAAGGGTTGCCATTCAGGTGAGCGGTGTCAAATGTGTGCAGGACAACACAACTCTAAAGAATGCACAACTCAGGGAAGGTCTTGCTGTCTCTGCGGTGGCCCTCACCCATCTGATGATGGCACGTGCCCTGCGAGAGCTCGGGAGATTCAAATATTTGCAATAATTGACCGAAAACGTTGTTCGAGACGCGAAGCTCGAATCGCCATCGCAGCGCGCTCTCGTGGGTACGCAGTAGCTGCGATCTATAATAACCACGTCGTGGACTCGTCACTCTCAGACGTGATAGCCTCGACCGTTAAGAAAACAATGACGAAGCTATTGGAGATCCTTTTTGTGACGCTGACGGAGTCATATGCTCAAATAGTAAATGCACAAATTGCTCAAGTCCTCATGAATGTTAATCATCAACATGCAGCATCTATGCTTTCTTCAGCTAAAGAGGTGAATGCAGGATCTGTAGAAACAGGGCCTTCTAAATCCAGTCAACCGATAACAACACCTGTTGAAGAGTTATATTTATCAGGAGCTGGTCCATCGAACTGCGGCCGTAAAACAATTCCCATTGAACATCTAGATTGGAGCTCTGATTCAGATTCGCAGGACTCATAAATGGCATTCGACACAAAGAAAATGAAACGGTGGGCGTAGCCACGAAAAATAGATCATCAGTGAGTCCTAAAAGGGAAAGGAAAAAATATCACAAAGAAATAGCATCAAAAGAGGATTTTTTGAAACATAACTTATTGCAGAAGGCTGTAAATGCTGGCGGCATATCCTCAAAATAGGTGGATTAAGAATCTTGCAGTGGAATCGCCGGTCAATTTTTTCCGCAACTACAGATTTATTTTGCCTTTGTAATCAGCCTTCCCCAAATGTTATAGTGTTGCAAGAAACTTGGCTTTCTAAAGAAAAAAACCTTTCATCTTAAAAACTACTGAACGTTTCGCTTAGACAGCCCCTCTCGAGGAGGTGGTTTAGAAGTGTTTATCTCTTCAAAAAATTGCACATCGGGCAAAAGTTACAGGTCAAATAATGAATTTAGAAAGTGAAATTTAACATTATATATCGCTCTTCCAGGACACATTCCCTTTTCGTTAGTAAACGCTTATTTTCCGTCAGGTGTTCAAAGTTCTAGTGTTTTAGATACCGTGATTTCATCTTGCAGAAAAGACATATTAATGGTAGGAGACTTCAATTCTCGTCACACGTCGTGGGGATTCAGAACAGATGTAAGTGGAAAGCGCTTGTGGGATATTGTTGCTAAAAATAATTTAACACGCATTAACCAGCGAACCCCCAGGTTTGTATGCAATCAGTCTCCTTCTGCGATAAACCTGACTTTCTGCAGTCCTAGCCTCTGTATTCCTACTTGGTCTACTTTATACTCCGATACAAATAGCGATCATTTTCCTGTATTGTTGGAACTTGTATGTCCCGTGACTTCAATCATCAGGCAGCCCACTTCTCACATCAATTTTAAAACATTTGAACAGACACTACGTGTGGCTTTGTCTAAACGAACCGAGGTAATTAAAGAGCGAAATGTTATCAACTTTAAGGATGTTATAAAACAATCTTTAAATGAAGCTAAATTCACAGTTCAGGTCTCCAAACAACGCCCTTTCAATCACTAGAGGAACTCTGATTGTTCGCGTCATTACAGGCTAAGAAATTCAGCGTGGCGAAAACTGCTCTAAAATGAGTGCCCTAGAAACTGGAGCGATTACAAATACGCGGATGCAATTTTTAAGTGAAGAGTTGCCGCTGGGAAATATAACTTTGATAGCCAACGCTCCGAGTTCCTTTCAAAGCCTGGCGACAGAAAATCCCCGACAGAAATTCACTTTATTTCAAATTATATTAGCTTGTTCGTTCTTGTTATTACCTCTATTTTATTTCTAATCTATCGTTTTCCAATTGGTTCTTTGTTTAAACATTGTTATCTAAATAATCAGGGAGGTAAAACAACTCCACTTCACAAATGAGGCACCATCCGTTTCATGGTTGATCCCCCGTGGTGGGTTGCGCCAGGACTCTGAGGACCGACCGACCAACCGACCGACCAACCGACCGACCGACCGACCGAACGAACGACCGACCGACCGTCCGTCCGTCCGTCCTTCCGACCGACCGACCGACCGACCGACCGACCGACCGACCGACCGACCGACCGACCGACCGACCGACCGACCGACCGACCGACCGACCGACCGACCGACCGACCCGCCAGCCAGCCAGCCAGCCAGCCAGCCAGCCAGCCAACCAACCATGCTGTTCCTCTTGTACCAGGCCACGTGATGGCACTACCAACGAGGTGACCTCGACGACTTCTCTGTTGGCTGTGATGGCGAGGAACTGCTTTGATCTGACGCCGCCCCAGCCTACAGGCCTAAGGCGAGAGCCAGCACATTACCCAAATGTGGCATCACTGAAGCAGCGCACTGTGCCTCCTCACTGTTCACCTTTTACCAGGGTGCCACGGGACGGGACTACCAATGAGGCTACCTAGGTAGTAATGATAAGGCACTAACTCGATACGACCCCACCCAGTCTTCATGCCCGGTGTAATCCTCAATCCCTGTTAAGTGTAGATGGCGCAGTTCTCGTCAAAGTGAGGTGCGTTTCACAAATAAAGGACGATTCCGTTTACAACGAGGAATGAGAGGAATACGCAGCATCTATTTGTACATTCATAATTACATTTCGTTTTGCTTGCTTTGTTGAGCGAATTTTTTACTGTCGATGTCTATGACTGCAAGCCCATGGGAATGATTTTTGTGTTAATATCTGCAGCCTTGACGCAGTGGTAGCTTGTAGTCAACATTTTTACTTTACTGCGAGCATCGAAGCATGCTTGCGATATGCAATAATTTTTGTAAGATATATGCTGCACTTTGGCAACACGGTTTCGCACACGTTATTTTTCGGGCAAACTTTCCATTGCACTGTGACTTTTGATAGCAATGAAATACTACAATCGTAGAGGTTTTATCGTGCGATCTGCGAGGGCAAGGTAATCATTGATAAGAAATGTTCACTTGGTCACAATCGAAAGTGCACGTGCGGGCGGACTATACATATTTTCATAAAACTAGCTTGTTCGCAGCGTGTGCTGAAAAAAACTTAAATACGCACAAAAAACTTGGAATACTTTCGTTTTTTTGTTGCTTTCATCACTTGGCTCCTTGAAACGATAGCATTGCGTAAGGTGTATTCCGTTGTTTGCAAGCGTGCAGCCGACATTTCCATTTACGTCAACAGATTCAGAACTGTACAGAATATTTCACTGCGCAGCATAGTACGTATACGTGCATTCATGTTTCCAGCTCTTACACTTGCGCGAACAGGAGCAGCTCGAACCGTACAAAATCTTCAGTGATCGGTTCACCAGTGATGAAGGAATGAACTCCGTAGTTTTTCAGAGCTAAGTGCACCATAGTCGATTTCTCAGAACGTCTGAACTCCAACTAGAACTGCCAGCGCATGGAACACGAGTTTACTTACGCGGTACTGTGCGCTATCCGTACCTGTCGGTTGTGTGTTTCGGGATTGTTGATGCGAGTCGCTGGAACTCCACTGCTGGCATGAACTCCTTCACGTTCATTCACGTTTGTGGTATTTCACCACAACGCAACAGAAACTATCAGTATTCCGTATGGGTGCAATCACAAACGCGAGACGTCTTGCGCGCAGAGTAAGATACTGGGCGAGCGTGACTTTACCGGCACCTGAAGATAAGCGGAGGAAATGTATACTCGCAAATCTTTCCGTCAGGCGAGAAACGAGTGCTAGTTTTCAATGCGGAACTTTACCAGCCGACATGTATTGTCGCTAAAGTTATCGAAACGAGTTCTAGTTTTCAATGCGGAACTTTACCAGCCGACATGTACTGTCGCTTAAGTACTCGTTTCTTGAATTCAGTGTCACTGCCAGAACTTTGCTAATCGCGTTGCTTCCTAGCAATACGAAGTCACCTTCTTGAAATACGCTGCCTCCACGTATTTCTGGGTAGTTCGTGTCCTGGGTCGTTCAGCGCCCTTCTATGAGACTTCATGGTATCACCGAAACGCCGTACGGTATAGCTTTTCATGATTATATTCCGAAAGTTGACGCTGCTCTCAGTGCATACTTGACAACTGGCGAAAATGAGGATGCCGCTTGTCACAGGAAGGCCGCTTCATCGAAGTAACGTGCCAGTAGCTAGCGTTGAAGAGCACTATAGACTTTCAGTATTTCTGTTCTTTCCTGGACTACTTAATAGACCAGTTCAATAAGCGCTTTGAAAGGTATCGGCACACCTTGAAGATGTTTTCTTCCCTTCTGCCGCAGAGTGTTGCCGAAGCTGCCACTCTTTTCACTACCGAGAAGTTTGCTGACGTGTACTCGAACAGTATCTGAACTTTGGAATTGCAAGGGGAGTTAGCAGTATGGACGTTGAAATGGAAGCGAGAAAAGCGAGAAACGCTGAGTATGTCTGTGATGCAAGCGTTTGTCGATTGCCCAGGGACATTCTTCCCGAGCGAGTACCATCTTCTAAAGGTTCTGGCAACTCTGCTTGTGAGTACAGCTTAAGCATAACGCTGTTTTTCATCACTGAGACTACAAGATATGTACTTGAGAGCTACAACAACAAATTGAAGATTGTTTGGCATCGCTCAACCACGAAATGCAAGTCCGTCCGGAAGACATTCTCTTTAATTTTTACTGGAAACGTGGGTGGCTTCAGCTGAATATGTGCGTAGTATAAACCATAGGCGCCTGTTAAAAATCTAGGAAGAAAGTTTAGTGAAGTTGACCACCATATCTTTATTTATCAGCGTAAGTTACATGATCAGTATTTTGGTGTATAGGCCTTTTTAAGGTTGTGATTAGTTAGCACGTTTGCTTGCGTTGCACCTTTGTTATTAGGCAACACATCGAAGTGCCTTTAGCCGTTAGGGCATAGTTAAGATATGTAAAATTATATTGTACACTCGCATACAATAGTTAGGTGTATGAACCTAATATTCGGTCGCACACCTGTTTATGTGTGTGTGTGCGTCCCCATCTGTCCGTGCGTGCGTTTAGATGATGGCAGAAGAACGTGCGAAGACACAATAGAAATGTTATTCTTTGGCATGAGTATATCTCAGCACACGTACGAAGACTAACACTGTAATATGCTTGAACGCAGCCTATCAGACCTTGGAACTATATCTGGCTTTTTCCATTAAAACAAACCTCTGCCCATTGAAAATTATCGCAGTATTTTCTCCGGCGAGATCTGTTCCAGCGGGTACAAATATGACCACAGCTGAAGCATTACTGCCGTCACCGAGCCCACTTAAAACACTCACTGCCGAAACTCCTGCCCAAAATCTTACAGAGTGCCAAAGCCTTGAGAAACACCTCGACCCGTTTTTCCGTATGCGGACATTATTCATTGTAAAATCACCCAAAAATGGCATTGTCATAAAGCAGTACTTAGTTTCTAAATCATCTCAGCGTGAAGCGACGAGATAAAATTAGGTGGGTAAGCGGAGGCGGGTATGGGGGTTAGTCCCCCCCCCCCCTGGCTACTCTACTGCCTGTGTGTGTGTTCGTGTGCGCGCAAACATCGCTGTCGGGTTCTGTTTGCTTAGCAAAATGAACAAAAAACTTGGCCAGAAAACTTTCAAGTAATGTGTCACACTTACACACATTCTAATAAGAACCTAAATCAACAGGCTACCCTTGCCAGTCTTGCTGTTAGCATCACGCAGATGACTTCATTACGGCCTCTGGCAGTGTCAGCAGAATGGTATGGTGGGACGAACCTCCTTTGGTCTCAAACGTCGACCCGTGGTTAACTTGTACCACACCCATGTCGGGATTGTCGGGCCAGTGTCATCTGCCATACCTCGCGCTATTTTATTAAACTGCGCGGATGTCAACTTGATGAAGTGCTTATCAGACTGAAAGCGAGCGCACTACCTAAATCAGTATATCTTGTGTAGCTCGTCCCTAACGCCGCTGACGCAGGACGCCGATAATCATACTTCGCGTTTAATGAGGCATCTAAGGCTGTCTAAGGCCTTCGACTTAACAAATGCTGTTCTGTCGTAAGTACCGCGTGAAGAAGCGTTCCTGCAATGATGGAAGAATGTGACGATGAATTGCTAGAGACCTCCAAAAACACAATGATGTTGTTGATGACATCAAGCATGGCTGACTATTTAGAATCACGTGAATATAATGAACGTAAAAAACACGGCTACATCACAGCAATAGTATGCACAATGATTTCTCTTCAACATTTCATTTTTCTTTATTCAAACAGGCATATACGATGAAGCTCGAAAATGACATCTGATTTAAAACAACAAATTACTTTTCCCGTGTGACGAGGAACTGACGGTAGCGCATTGGCCCACACTATCAGTGACATGTTCAGCAGCATCCTCCTCTTCACGAGGAGGAGGCCCGTCATTGCTGATGCCAAAGCGCTGCCTCTTGCATGCGTGCCTGTTAAGTCATTCATCATCGCCGTTTTGTGGAGTCGCTCCCTCCACGCGCAATAAATTTGGCGCACTTTCAGCGGTCGGGTCAGGCACTTCAGATGCAGCTGAACCTTTTGGCCCCTGTCGCTTCCGAGAAGTCGGCAGCAGAGCAAGTCATTTCCACATAGCTTTCCTGGTTTTTGCTGCACACTCTTAGAGGAAAAGTTGGTAATCAGTTAGTAAACGCGTGTGCTTACTAGTTTCCGGAGTATTTTACTACCTTCGTGGTATACTTTTACTAGCCACAAGCTAGCACAGCGAGTAACTTTAGCCGTTACTAACTAGGGAACCTTTCATAGTGTTTTCAACTAAGCAACTACTAAGCCGTCTACGTTACCAGATCTTTTTTTAGATGCCGCACTACACTTTGCCGGAATGGTGACATCGTAAGAAAAATTTAGAGAAGCTCTAATTTATTGACTACTTTGGAATCGAAGTTTCGTGCTACGTAATTGCACACACAGATGTATATAGAAGGGGACATGATGGTGCATAGAAAGCAACAATTATAATTTCTGTGACTGCTAACCAGTACGTGGTGTGCGATCCCAAAGCACGGGTATACATAGCCTTCTGGCAGCTGCTACAGTAGAAATCTGATATGTCCAAGTTTTGAAGACTTACTTTGGCATGGTGTTGTCGTGATCCGTTCATAAAATTTATCATACTCATATGAGCATATCGTATGATATCATGTGAGTCCATATGATCATATGAGATTCACATATCTATGATTATATGTGAATGTGATTTGATCATGTGATAATGTGGTCAATGCTCTATAAGTATGTTGCTGTGATGCACGCTTACCACAGTATAGTTACAAGACGTAGTTAGAAGCAAATAATTAATTTACGAAGGCCATGTCGATTCGATTTTTATCCTATCCTTTTGTAATAGAATTATCTTGATATGGAAACGCACACAAAAATTTAACAAAATAAGCGTAAACCTCTTTTCGCGGGGGTTACTAACAATTTAGTAATGAACTAACCACTCGAGCCAGCACTATTCACTTACTAACAAAGTAGCAATTATTGCTGACCTGCATTTTACTACTTTCCCTTACTAGACAGCTAGTGCTCTATGTGACAAGTGAATGGTTAGTATTTAGCTAGTGAATAAGCTAGCTATTATTTTTAAGGATGCATGGTCAGGTATTTTGAGCAGCTCCGGTAAAATGGCAGGCACAGCATCCAAAGTTAGCACAGGTTTTTTTTTGGTGCGTGTAACAGGTCGTTTCTCTTGTATTCTGCATGATATGTGGCAGAGATTGCTTCTTCCGAGAAATGCGTCGCGCACACATGGTAGTTAGGCTGCAAGGCTCTGTCAGCTTTCAGAAGTGCCCATCGCCCCTTATACAAGCGCTCTCGTTCACGCAGAGCCTTGAAAAACGACACATGCTCTGTAAAAGCGCCCAATACATCAACTTTCAGATCGGGACAAAGAACTACTTGTCCACTTTGAGGCGCAACCAGCGACAAGGCCGCTCAAACGTACTCAGAGTCATATGCAGCATCGAGGTATGCGTGTCCTGAATCAAAAAGTGCGAATCAGCAAAAAAAATGCGCTGGAAATGCTCAAAGGCACAGGACAATGCGTTTCTAAACAACCAAATCTGATGCACACAAAGCTTTCAGGGAGATTTTCTTTTGCACGAAAATTTCAGAATGAGCGCCGTGCGAATACCTGGCGTGCCATACATTAGCGCCATCTTAACTCGCGTGAAGGAAACTGCTCGTAGCTCAAGGTAATCGGCAAACACAATCTGCCCGTGCCCTTTTCTTATACTACGCGGAGCGGCGAGTGTCAGCACCGAAATTATTTTTACACCATGGACTAGGCATGAGTACGTATAGACGGCATTTCTTGTCACTTATGACGAAATTTGATGAAGATGTAAAAGCAACATTAGAAGCACCCGTCTTGGTCATACTGTGAAATTGAAACGTCAAGAATGGAAAAACACCCGGTGCAGATGGACTGGGTACGTGTCGCATTTTATAAGGAATTTAAAAGCCTTGTGGCAGAAGCTTTGTGGAATGTGCTAGATGAGGCATACGAAAGGAAGTAATTAACAATTTTTCGAAGAACACACATCGTGTTGATTTTGAAAACTGAAGACCCTACGAAACAGCTGTCCGTCACATTCTACGGACCAATAACCTTAACCAATTGTTGACAACAAAATATTCATGGGTGTTTTGGCCATGCGGATTCAAGCCACGATCAAAGAAATGGTCGCACCAGATCAGACCTGTGACATAAAAGGCGAACAATCACAACAAACATTCATATTGCACGAAATATTTTAAATGCTTCAATAAGTTTGAGCGTAGAGTAGCTATGCTACAAATCGATCTAGAGAAGGCATTTGACCGCGTGAACCATGATGTACTTTTCAGCATCCTCGACTATGTCAGCATAGGGTCGGTGGTGTTGGAAGGGGTACGAATGGCGTACAATGCGTGCATACGAGGATTGTAATAGACAAACAGCTTAGCAACATTATAAAAGTCTTATCGAGAGTAAAACAAGGATGTCTTGAATCGGCCCTGTTTTTTTGCTATTGAGAACCTTTATGTCAGAAAGTGTTAGGGAATGATCAGGTTCGGGGGTCTCACTTGATATCTGCAGAGGTCAAAATGCTTATTCACGCGGATGATATTCCTCTGTTGTGCAAAGACAGGAAGAGTTTCAGAGAAGCTCTAAACGATGTGAAGTCCTGTTATTGCACGGATAGTTAAGTCAACTGGAATAAATGTCCTTGAATATGCTACGGAAACTGGCAAAGCACACCATAAACATTTGAAAGCATTACATAATAGGTCGCACCTGACAAGAACTTAGGGGTACCCCTTCAACACTACAGGGACACAACAGAATACTGGAGAGAAGAGATGGAACAACTAAGACGAAAAAGTGGGAGGACGTAATTTTTCAATTTTCACCAGGTCAGCAGTAAGCAATATATTTCTTATTTTACGAGTGTGGAACGCAATAATTTACGGATTTTGAACACTTTTTAACGAAAAGGAGTGAACCATTTGTGGATATGAAGAAGCCCCTACGGCGAGAGTGATATAGACATTATACTGAGTGCACACCCAGGCATCGCGCAGGATGTAGAAACACTTGACAAGGTACAATTCAGTGACCGTAGAATAGTCAGAATTCGAATTCGCCTGGACTTGAAGAAGAAAACGACAAAAAATGATACGCAAGAAGCTAATCAATGAGCTAGCACTGAGGGGGAATGTACAGGAATTCATAGTCTTGCTCCAGAACAGATATTCAGTTCTTAATGAGGAAACCAGCCTTAGCTTTATACACAATGAATGATATTCTGAAGACTACCATTACGGAGTGTGCAGTGGAAGTTGGAGGTACGGTAGTTATACAGGACACTGGCAAGTTCTCCCAGGAGACGGAGAATATTATTAATAAACGTCAAAGCATGAAAGCCTCAAACATAACAGACAAAATAGAACTGGCAGAGCTTTCGAAGTTGATTAATAAGCGTAAGGTATTCGAGGTAACGCATGTAGTGCGTAGGCAGGATAATTTTATCTTAGGTATAGCACATCCACCACAGGACAGAGAAGAAGACACATTCTCAAGTCATTCAAGCACTGGCAAGCATTCACTGGCAAATCATGCAAGCTCTGGCAAGCACTGGCAAGTACTAGCAAGCATTCTCAAATAATGAATAGTAAATTGACACTAACCCTCAACAGGAAGGTATATAGCAGCTGCATCTTGCCAGTACTCACATAAGGAGCAGAAACCTCGAGGATTAGAAAGAGGGTTCAGCTTAAATTGAGGACGACTCAGCAAGTGATGGAAAGGAAAATGATAGGTGTAACCATGAGAGACAAGAAGAGAGTAAAGTGGATCAGAGAACAAACCGGGGTTAAGAATATCATAGTTGAAATCAAGAAGAAATAAACGTGGGCCGGGGATGTAGCGCGTATGCAGAAAAACGCTGGGCTTTAAGGATAACTGACTGGATTCCCAAGAAGGCAAGTGGGTTAGGGGGAGATAGAAAGTTAGGTGTGCAGATGAGATTAGGAAGTTTGCGGGTATAAAGTGCTAGCAGCAAGCATAGGACCAAGTTGACTGGCGGAACATGGGAGATGCCTTTGTCCTGCGCTAGACGTAGTCAGGCTGATGATGATGATGATGATGATAATGATGATCCGATGTAAGAAGATACAACATAGAGTGAATTGAACATGCTCTAAAGAATGGATTGTCAACGTGGTAAAGAGAAAGCTTGGGATACGCAAAACCAGATGTATGAACTAAGGGGCAAGGAAGGCAAAGTAACTACTAATATGGATAAGATAGATAAAACAGCGGAGGAGTTTTACAGAGATTTGTACAGTAGCCGGCACAACCATGACCATAGTGTAAGAAATAGCAGTAACCCAGATGACATCGTACGACTGATGACAGAAGAAGTCAGGAAAGTTTTCGAGGTAATGCGAAGAGGCAATGCTGCTGGTGAGGATCAGGTAACACCAGATCTGCTGAAAGGCGGAGGACATTATTGTGCTAGAAAAACTAGCCACCCTGTTTAAAAAGTGTCTCCTGTAGGGAAAAGTACCAGAATCTTGGAAGAATGCTAGCATCTGCTTAATACATAAGAAAGGAGATGATAAGGACTAGAATAATTACAGGCCAATCAGCTTGGTCTCCACCGTATACAAGCTATTAACAAAAGTAATTGCTAACAAAATTAAGACAACATTAGAGTTCAATCAATTCAAAAATCAAGCAGGATTTCATACAGGCTACTCAACTGTAGACCATGCTCATACTATCAATTAGGTGATAGAGAAATGCTCAGAATATGTCCAACTACTATACATAGCGTTCATAGATTACGAGAAGACATTTGATTCAGTAGAAATATCAGCAGGCATGCAGACACGGTGGAATCAGGGTGTCGACGAAATACATAAAACCATCCTGAAGGAAATCTACAAAGGGTCAACTGCCACCATATTGTTCTATAAAGAAAGTGACAGTATACCAATAAAGAAGGTTGTAAGATGAGGGGATAGGATCTCCCTATTGCTATTTACTATGTGTTTACAGGAGTGTTGGCTATATAATGATTCATAAATATATACAGATATATGCCTCACCGTAATGTACGATTCATGCTCTCTTAATAAATATTTGGCATATACTTTAATTTTCAAGGTTGCAGCAGTATCTAACGAAGTTGTTACGATAGAAAGATGCGTATAAATGCGCAGACAACTGGACCTTTTGTTAACATGGCTTTTAAAGAACATGTGGTCTGGCTGTGTTTACCAAGATGCTATGCACTACCGAGGAGGGCGTGCACATGTTGTGAAGAAAATAGTCATTGCTGCGAAGAATCCGGCTACAACACTTCGCATGCCCTCCTGTAACTGTGAACAAAATTGATACCCCCCCTCCCCCCCGCTTCGCCTACGCACACTCCTATGATAAGCATTGCGTTTGAAGGAACTGTTTATTTGCTAGGCATAGTATATCTGTGGACAGATCTCTTGACAGGGAAGAAGAGGCAGTGAGGCGAACCGCAAACAAAGGACGCTGCTCCTGAAAAAAAAAAACAAGGTGGGGGGCAAAGCCTGTTTGGAAGGGTGTTTACGCTCCACTAGCGAGAAAACTGGGGAGGAGCGAAAGATAAAGTCTTTTGAGAGATATCTTTTTGATGAGGCACTAACGCTGTGCCAAGCCTGAAAACGAGCATGTAGGGAAAAGTGTTCCCGCTCTACTAACGTCGCCTGAAAACTGCGTCGGAATGCAGCTTAATTGCCATGGTGATTCTTCTTCTTTTTCCCAACATGCTCGATTTAAGTTCCCTACGACCTCTAAGAAAGGGTGTGCTGGCTCCACTAACGCCGTCGGCTATTTGTCGGTCTAACTGTGGCCTTTTTAATGTTTAGTGGACTGGCAGCGAGTTGTGGGATTTGCCCACTGCGGTGCATACCAGTTTTTATGATGAACCGTGATTACATGACACACCGTGGCGGCAGGAGATGCCGAGACGCCGAGCGCGTATAAGGTGCTTGCAACCTGAAACAACCAACAGCCTCGTCCACTTCAGTATAGGATGCACGGAAAAAGTAAAAAGAACAAGCCTACCTTTAGAAAGAAGCAATGCCTTGTACCCTGAACGGTATCCAAGGGAGTATTGCCCTGCTTGTGGACCATTAGCAACATTAAACCATGTGTCGTGGGAATGTGAATCCATCGGCTCCGCCTTCAGTGAGGACAGGTGGGCAGCACTCTTACGCAGACCTGAACTTAACGATCAAATCTTGCAGAGTGCCTTGAACTGGCCACCAAGCACGGCTTGACGGTCCCTACGTGGGATTAGCCGGTTGAAGCGGGGTCTCCTGTGCATTTTCTCAGGACCAAAATAAAGTTTCAATCAATCAATCAATCAATCAATCAATCAATCAATCAATACACCAACCAACCAATCAATCAATCAATCAAAAACAGACTAAACAGTGTTAACATACACTTCCTTTTCTGCCTTTGTGATCCGAATGTGGTGAAATGCGAAACCTTCGCACGTGAAAGCTATGCTGATAATACTTGATGCAATATTACATGTTGAGTAGCTCCTCTCCGGAAGTTACGCCACGCCGCGGTGGTCTAGTGACTAAGGTACTCGGCTTCTGACCCGCAGGTCGCGGGTTCGATTCCCGGCTGCGGCGGCTGCATTTCCGATGGAGACGGAAATGTTGTAGGCCCGTGTACTCAGATTTGGGTGCACGTTAAAGGACCCAAGGTGGTCGAAATTTCCGGAGCCCTCCACTACGGCGTCTCTCATAATCATATGGTGGTTTTGGGACATTAAACCCCACAAATCAAATCAATCTCCTGAAGTTTCCTTTTCATTGCTGCAGAAAGTTGTCAGCGTGTGTGACATACTGCAAGTGTTTAGCAGGGCAACGGGGAACGTATTCACGAAGTAGCATTTAGTCAGTAGAAGAGATTGTACAGTTTACATTTCTACTGCAAGGACTGCTACAGTATGACGTGTTCAGTACATCTTATATGAAAGTTGGTGTTTCAAGTGTACACAGGACCACACCAACGACACCTGTTTTTAGCACTATTTTAATTTGCTTTTAATGTTTCTGCAGTTCACACAGTTTATGAAGAACTCTTCTGAAAGCTCTCTGCGCCATCTACAGGCTCATGTCCATACTCCAAGAATCTTGGCGGCAGAATAAATGGCCTTGAGTGCCGTCGGTTTACTAACCATCGGAGTGGGTATCCCTGGATTTTCCAAACGAGCGCAGATCCGCTGGACGTGTTGGTGGGTTACTTCAAGTTGATATGTCTTCAAGTGTGCAACAATTCTTTGTATTTCTACTTTGCATTATAACCCTCTTTTGCTCCTCACTGTTTTCAAACGTAATGCTGTATTGATCAACGCATGTAGCCAGTATTATCAAAATATTAGTGCTTCTGAATTGATAAAAACTGGTTGACAAAAGTGAAAAAGTAATTAATGATTTGGTTTCCTTCTGAATTCATGTATAAGGCCCTCCCACTCGATTATGCTTTGTTTCACTTATGCGAAATTTTAAAGTTGAACATAATCTGAGTCGCGCACCTCAGGAGTTTTCATCGAAGTTTTACATCCATCCATACACCTGGAGTTGTTTCCACACCACGTTGTGATTCAGACACGCACAGGAGGGTGAACTTCGCGACATTTGTGACCAGCTGGGATTCGTTAACGTGCACCGAAATCTGAGTGCGTGGCTGCTTCTGCATTTAGCCCCCTCCCCCTCTCAGTGCGGCTGCCTTGGCAGGGAATTGAGCTTTCGACCTTGGCAGCGCAGCAGCTTAAAGCCTGTGAATTCAAGGACGGCCCTTCATCAACGTTCCACTGGCTTCACCTCGACCCGATAAAGCCGATGTCCACGCCGGCCCTCAGCAGAAGGGGTCACTGCTTATAAATGATTGATAAGTTGTGGCATTTCTTGAAAAACGCAGTGCCTTTTCAGTCTTCAAGTCTAGGTTTGTTTGTGGAAGATACTACGTGAAATTATGTGGCTTATACATTTTTACGAAGACCCCTTACTTGGCGCCAGAGTAACCACAACAGTAACTATAAATTGAGCTATAACTGACAGCTCATACTGCCGTTTTTATATTGAAATTTTCCATCAAGTGTATTCTCACTATTGCTGTTTTGTACTGGCAATGCGAATTTGGCATCTGCGATACTTGTGATTACACTTGACAGTTTTTCCTGCGCTCCGTTGGCCTTCGGCAGATCGCTCTCTTCTTCCTTATCCACATGAACCCGCCGAGGCTCGAAGATAAGCTTGTCCAGTCTGCCTGTGGCTGCCTCGCAAAATATGAACATCAGATAACTCAGGAAGTAGCTCCAAACGAGAATATTGAAAAAGGACACCTGCGAGGAAACAGAGAGTCGAAGACGGTATTACTACCGAATTTAAGCTATAGCATTGACAGTGTAACTGCTTCAGCTGGTAAACAAGTTGCCACATCATGGAGCTTGTTTCCAAAATAGTGGAAGTGGGAGGCACAGCAAGCTAACGTTGTGTCCTTATTAGTGTTATAATGTTGAGCGTCTTGATTTAGTGATTGAAGGAAGAATATTTCCGAGGACTCAACCGCCGCAGCAGAGATTTGATCCCGCGACCTGGGGGTCAGCAGCTGAGTACCTTAGCCCCTAGACCACCGCGGCGGGGCTTATCCTGAAACAACACATTTGAAGCAGCGTAAAAAAAGGCTTTCATTTAGAAGAATATATGTACAAAACATTCAACCCACCAAAATTGTGTAGAGAAAACATGAGCACTGCAATTTAACTAAAGGTAGCATTCCGAATTACTCCCCATAGCAAAAAATGGTGAAGACCACATTAGCAATTGCCGCGCCTGTCGAACCCTTTGACTAACTCTACAAATTAAAATGTGGCTCTGCTAAGCTGGTGACAATGAAATTGGGGAGATTTTTTAAAGCAGACTGCCAAACGAAATATTTTTTAAGGTCAGCAGAAATATCATTCACTGCGCCAAATGATTGACAGCAACTTTTCAGACGTCAGCGGTCGTACCAGTACCCATATATTATGCGGAGCATACACATCAGTAACTAAACAAAATGTGCTGTGTCCCGTGACTAGCGCTAACAGCCCATTCCAAATCACTACATTTTTCTGCAGGAGACTAGTGTACTGCGGCAAAGGTAGCTTAAGCACCGTTCTGCGCAGGTTAGAACAAGGCCACAGAGGAAGAAATAGTTAGAAGGTGAAACTCCCGTTAAAACGGGCATCGGCAGGTGCCCAGATAATGTCACATAAAATACAAAATAACAAATAACCGACTGATCCATTTGGAGTTGACAGCGTCTTGCGGTGCAAACCTGCAACCACGAATAATAAAAGAAAAGGCGATACTACCTACCGAGTACGGCTGAACGCGCTACAATCCCGGCTTTGTGAATGCGGAGGAATGAGAGCAATGCGCACGATCAGATCACTCATCAACCGAAACGACGGAAATTCCCAGCTTTCTTGACATTGGAGCGAAGGCTACGGAGGCGGGGCCAACGTTTATAGATACTTTATAACGTTCTATAAACTTTATAACGTTCTTTATAAGAAGAACTTTATAAACTTTATAACGTTCTTTATAAAGTATCTATAAACGTTGGGCGGGGCCTCCGCACATTTGTGTTACTACGCAAGTAGTCCGGCAGCTTGCAGCCGATTTCGGTTCCAGTTTTGGTTTTTGCTTGCTCGCAGCGCTAGTGTGTTTATTATAGCGAAATGTATGCATGCAAAATGGGAACGTCAGAGTTAAACTTTGATGAGAGTGCATACATGCAGCTAGTTACTGTGCTGTTTATACACTGGTACATATAACATTTTCTGTTGTTCAGAACGTTTTCCCAGCATTATTCAGCCTTTATAACAGCGAAGTTTAGGTTCCGTGTTCAGCCAAGTATATACGTGTACGCGCCACACGTGATCGAATGTTAACGTTTACGGTATTGAGCCCTGGTACAGGCGAAATGGAAGGCCGGTTGCGGCACGATCCGGCCACGGGTCTGTCTTGTTTCAGTTTTGGTGTATTCGGTTTACGCCCTCAAAGGCTGTCAGCAATGATCGGCGCAGACTGCGCCTCAGTGTTCGAGAAGCCTCACAATTGTTGTAGATCGTTGTTAAGATTGCGCGCAAGACGCGAACAGTGAAGCTTATTTCAGAGCTTGCGCGGCCACCAGTAATAAGGCTTGAAAGTTCGATGCGTGATGTATAAAAGACGGCGCGTCCCATGATGAGCAGCTTTTCCACGGCCGATGCTGTGCTCGCCGCTGCAAGAGCAAGTAGCAGATGCAGCCGGCGTGCGGAAAACCTGGTGCTGTCCAAGAAATAAAAAAGAAAAAAAAACTAGGGTGCACGATAACTTCTTTTCCATGAACAGCGTCCCATACTTGTTCTATCCTTATATTGAAGAAAGTTTTATTTATTCGGGCCAAGTAGCTATTAGAATCAGAAAATAAAATAGGTACTATTTCCTGGCGCGCGCATGCAGGCGGTTCGGCTCTATAGCTTCCACAGTGCTGTCAAGAAAAGGTGTCGCCGAGTATAGTATACGGACACCCCTCGAGAAACACGACGCAAAAGGAGATGGGGGTATAGAAAGTCCACCTTGACCTGGTTGGGCTTTCTGTCGCGGCAGAATTTGGGGCACTCCAAGCTATTAGGCTATTATTATTAGGCACTCCCAGCCTAATATCGTCACCCCCGGAAAATCTTTTCAGGCCTGCGCCCAGCAATTTGACGTCATTTCCGGCCGGCCGACTCTCGGGGAAGCCGCAGCGGCAGCGAGCGCAGCGCGGGGCGGCGGTGGTGACGGTTCGGCGGCGTGGTGTTGACGGTGTTTCACGTTTGTTGCTTTCCGTTGTTGTTTTGCGGCAATTTCGTTTCCGTGCGTGATGCTGGAGTGATGCGACAATGCCGAATAAGTGTTGTGTACCCGGATGCACCGGCAACTACAAAACAGGAAAGAAGATACAAGTGTTTTCCTTCCCTAAAGACGCCGACGCTCTCAAACAATGGCTACGCGCCATTCCTAGGAAGGACTTCGTGCCGACTTCGTGCACTAAGGTAAGAATTTGAGATGCTCCTGTTCTTAGCTTGTCGTTGCTTGTTCGGGTAGAAATCACCTATGATGGGAAATACTTGAGCGTGTGGCCGCCGGGCCTCGCGAAGCGCTGACGCCAGCAGCGTTCGCAGCAAGGATGGTCAGCTGCGCTTTGTTCACTAACAGTGCCGTGGTGTCGTCCATTCTTGCAAGCTCTCGGTGGAAGCGCTTCGTGGAGTGCGGTGACATCACGCTCCCGTGTTTCCTTTCATGTTGCTTGTACCGCTTAGCGCAGCGCTTTTATTTAGATGCTTGCGAAACGTAGGTAGACTTTGTTTTAGCTACACGGACTGTAAACGCGGTCATGCAAACGGGAGCGCATTTTTTTCTTTTGAGAAGTGGCGTCTCAGACGTTCTTGAAACGTTTTTGCAGGTGTGCGCGAATCATTTCGACGCTTCATGCATTGAGAAGACGACATCGTAGACGGATCCAAGGACAGGGAGAGTTATTGAAGTTGCACTCCCAGTACCACGGTTGCGTCCTGGATCTGTCCCAACGGTATTTTCCGGCTGTCCGTCCTACCTATCAGTACGAGACCAGAGCACGAGAGAAACCCCTGACGCCAAGAGGAGCCGACAAGAAGCCTCCCAACTCGCCCGTGCTGTAGAAAAGTCGCTGGCGTCATATGAAGCGGAGCAAAAACGAGACCGGTTTTCGTCCCTCGAAGAACTAAGGGCTCGCCTGCAAGGGGTGTCAGTGTCTCCAAAGTGGACTGTGATTCATAAAGAAGAGTGCTCCATGTTTTTGAACATTATCGACTATCGTGAACCTTGTTTGAATGCGTCATTGACCGTGTTTGCAAACCTTGAAGTCTTTGCCTGCTATCAAGGTTCACCAATCAAGAACCTTGGTAGCGCTGTTGTACCAGACTCAGTTCAAAAAGTAAGTTCCTTGTTGGAAATTTTGAACAACCTGTCGATGCTGTCTGAGGAGCGCAGCACTTATTGCCACCTGACTCAAGCAATACATTCCCTTGTTTGAGCCTTGTTTCCAGTTTTGTATCTCTTTACAAGTTGTTAGCTTTTAAAGGTGCTGTACTTTTTTCTTTTTTTTTAAACTCGAACTGCCTCGGTGCCCACTGTAGCAGTTGTACAGTCCGTTTTGGTACCTAAGCTGGCCACTTTCCTTGTGCACTCTGTGTACAGACATGTTGTGCACTGTGATTTGTTTTTTTCTTAGATTTTTGTTTGATTTTTTTTCTAGGACATGCACCTACCTGTGGCAGTACAATTACTTTTCTTTCTGTCGTTTATCATGCTGTGGACCACAATTTAGTCACCAGTGTTCTTTTGTATTGTATTTTTTGGCAAGTGTTTGAACCTGATACCTTGTGTTGCTACTGCTACTATGATAAACGAATGGTATGTTTTCCTCTAACCTACAATTTAAATGAAAGTGTGCTTTTTCTGTTCCAAAGCTCGGGGATGTTTTTGCTGTTACAATCTGTTTTGTTTTCTGAGTTTTATGTGGCAAGATATTGTGTTTGTACTTTTGGCATATTTTCAGCATTAAGGGCAACATCTTGTGTTGCCTGTCGTCTGCCTGGACCGAGAACAATGTGCACTGTGATATTTGTACAGACGGCGTCTGGCTGTGATAAATAAATACGCATTATTCCATTCACGATATTCATTATTTCTTGATACCTTGATAAGTTCCCCCGCAACGGTGGCTCAGTGGCTAAGGCGTAGCGCTGCTGAGCACTAGGGCGCAGTTTCGATACCCGGCTGCGGCGGCCGCATTTCTGATGGAGGCGAAAAGCAAAAACGCCCGTGTGTACGAGATTTCGGCACACAATAAAGATTCCCAGGTAGTAAAACTTGATCCTGAGCTCTCCCCTACGGCGCGCTTCATCGCCTGCGTTGCGTCGGCGCGTTAAACCATACAATCAATGGATACCTTGATAAATCGTGCGGACATGGTGTCAAGGAACCTCGCCCGAGTCGGTAGGCGTGAAGGGCGCTCGCGGCTGGCGCAGCCACCCAGCGAAGGGCGGCCGGCCGGCCGGCGCGATGTGACGTCGTCGACGTCACGTCACGTGACGCGCAGGCCTGAAAAGCTTCCGGGGGTGACGCTAATATTAGGCTGGGAGTGCGGAACCTAAACTCCCAGCCGAAATATTAGGCTGGGAGTGCCCTGCACTCCCAGCCTAATATTTCGCTGACATTGCCCTGCAGTCCCACCAGATGTGGGTTGCGCTCGGCCAAGCACGCTGGGTGCACTATCTCCCAGCACTGGGAGCACTCCATGAGTGACGAACAGGCCTCCTGGTCCGAGCCAGGCTCCGGGGTGCCCTTCTCCCAGCCATCCCCCCCCGCACAGCACTTTTAGATGCGGAGCATCTAATACTCGAGGCTTGTAGTGCGGCGCCGTCCGCAAGCTTCCTCCTCCTTCTTCCACCAATCTGTGCATCCCTTCCTCCTCTACACACCGCGCGCGCTTCACTCCTCCACCATCTGTGCACCCTTCCTCCTCTACACACCGCGTGCGCTTCTCCTCTTCACGAACACTCGCTAGCTGTATAATGTAGCGCGCATGCGTCGTCACGCTTCGAGAACATCGGCAGCTGACGCGCGCGCATGCGCCGTTGCGCTTCTCCCCTTCGAGAACATTCTGCAATTCTCCTGATTCTCCAGTGGACGCGCATGCGCCGTCGCGCTTCGAGAACATTCAACAGCTGACAGTGCATGCGCCGTCGCGCTGTATATATACTCAAGGTCGGCGCTCGCTCGCTCAGTTGCCGCTCGTCGGTTGGTTTGTACGGCGCGTCGACGTCCAAGGTCGCGGTGAAATGAATTCCAACGAATCCCCAAACACAATGATCGACGTCCCTTCGACCAGCGCCGCCCTTTCGCATACGTGTGTACGTGTTCACTCATTTAACACCCCCTCCTACAACAACTTTAACCAATTTAGCCATCGACCCAAGTAAGTCGCAATTTAACACCCCATTTCACAACCACGTTAACCAATTTAGCCATCGACCCAAGTAAGTCGCACTTTAACACCCCGTTAACCAATTATATGCTCCGCATCCTCCTCAGTGTTCCCCCGAGGGAAGCTGCGGGCAATTTTTTTTCTCACCTCCTACTATTGAGCGCAGCAGCTTATATAGCGATGAATTTCGACTGACGATAGTGGCACAAGTTACAAGTAGGTTTTCTTACACTTTTTTACGTTTTGTATCAATACCACAATATGCGCACACGTAAATATATTGTATCTGATGCTTAGACAAACGTTAGTTTATCAACGGTTGCACAATAATGAGCGGAATAATTACTAGAGCTTATCAGGTTTTACGAAGGCGGGTACCCCCAAGCCATGCAAAGAATGCCCACGGCATTTCGAACGCTGCGCCATCTGTCGACCACTGCCGCAGTTACTTTTTTTTTTCTTGAAGCCTCTGAGAGCGCAAACACTTGCCGCGCGTTAGCCATTTCGGAGGTCACGTTTCTTTTTCTTCTTGTTACTTGGAGAGGGCGCAGCATGCAGACCAAACTTGGGGAGCCTACATACGCCGCGCCGCGCCTTCGTCGTTTAGGGTGGTGCCACTCTTTGACACAGCTCGTGCCGCCTCCCGCCGTCGGGCAGCGTTGCCAGCACACGTTGCTATAGTAACGGGGCAGACGCGGCGCCATCTTGTGCCCCAGTCGGTTCACTGCCGCCGTGTGCGCCTGTCTGCGTGCGTGCCGCCTGTAACTCGCCGTGACTTTTGTTGACCAAGGGAAGCTTTTCGTAACCATGCCAGCTCGGTGAACGTGTTGGGAGTTGTATGAGCACCGAAAATGCCCGGCTGTTGCGTTCCGCAATGTACGAACCATTGCAGAAAAGGCATACGGATGTTCCGCTTCCCGGCCAGCCCGAACAGAAGAAAGCGCTGGCTCGTACAAGTGAAAAGGGACCACTGGGAGCCCACTGCTGCTTCTCGTGTTTGCGCTGTGAGTATTGCACCTTGCTTCATGTTTTTTCGCACGCGTACTTGCAGCTATATTCTTATATGTAAGTGCTAAGCACCTGCAACGCTTTCAGCGAGCGTCGTCGTATCCTCAACCTCTCCTCCGTCGCCGCAGCGCCGTTGCGCGTCGGTAGCGGAGGCCATGGCCTGTTTTGATGGCTTCCAGCGACGGCTGTGCGTAGCCGAGCGGCAATTCAGCGTGCGAATGCAGCGTGCGCGCAAGTGGATGCTTTGCGAGGTTCTATTATGCCGGATTACGCATGCATGGAACGTGAATGTTCAAAACTAAGCCTGGTTATAAAACAGCCCCAAAAGGCCCGGACCGTTCACGCTTGCTAAAAAAAAACACGCGATTCTCCTCACTGCGACAAAAATCGGTCGAGACCAAGCGACAAAAGCGGTCACTAAGTGACTGCCAAATCTTCGAACAAGCTGCAATTCAGACTTCGGCAATCGATTTTGAAGCTGCCGTGGGCTGGATATTCATCGGGTCGCCGATAAAATTGGCTGGCCATCTCCCCCTCTACCGTAGACTCTCCTCGTAGGTGTTGTGAAATCCCCCCTACCGTAGACGGGCAATTTGTTCCCTGCGTTGCTTGTGCTGATATTCCGTGCGGGGGTGGAATATATGATTGATTCTTTCTTGCAACACTGCCAAACTGCGTACGAGGGGTCAATAAAGTCTGCAAAGATTTCTGTGGCGAGCCGGCCCATAAAAATTCCCGTACTGCAATTAGAGGGCATAGTCAATTTCCATTCCAAAAGATAAAAAACGCGCGAAAGCGAGCATTCTGCCTCGCAAGCGAGTAATTCAAATGCATTATGTGGTTTTCAAATATTGTTAAGATTGACTTTTTTTATTCTAGGCACATTTTGAAGATTCAAGTTTTGAGCAGCACCGACAAGATGGACTGAAAAAGCTGAGGCCGGATGCTGTCCCAACTCTCTTTCCCTATCGTGGTAAGAACATATCTGAACTCGTTATATCAAGCCGTAATATGGACACAAATTTAATTTTCCTTTGAATTTGTGAATCTTGTTTAGGTCATTCAGAGAAAAGACAAACTCATCTAAATGCATTGCCTCAATTGCACTGTGGCGTTTCGCTCTTATTTTTTACTCGGAACATCTACAAGGAACAGTAATATGCTTTGTGTGGTGCAGACCATGCAAGAAAGTGCATGATAACATTTTGCTTGTAATTTTTAGTCTGCAAAGCGAAAATGAGTATTGGAACTGTTTGCTGAGTGAGATTGCATAGGCAAGCATGTTATTGTAGTAATGTTCGTATGTTTAATTTTTTCCAGCTGCTCCAAAACACCGGAAGTCCCCGAAGAAGCGCACTTCTGCCATGAAACCTGCGAATTCTTCTAACACCAAACGTGTTTGCCCATCTGGAGACATTCCGCAGCTGCCTATAGATCCTTGCGACATAACGAGTTTTGAGAACGGTGTTCAGTTGAGTGCTCATGTTTCAGCAGCCGTTTTACAGCCAGATGCTCTTCCTCATGACACTGCTGAATTCGCGAGAGGTGATCCTCCAGAAGCCCACTTGCTGTCACGTTGGCCCACCAACAAGGCAGCAAGCATCAGTACCAGTGATCCTAAGTCCAGGCTTGCTCACGCATTGGGAGCCGTCTCATTTCCTCTATCGCCTACAAATGATCTAGAAAGTGATGCAGACAGTGCTGCTGAGTGTAGGTGCGAGTGTACATCAGTGTGTGTGCCCCTGCGATTTGTTCCTCCAGCCAATGACGCAGACAGCGCTGGTGAGTTTCGGTGTCATCATGAGACAGTAGCCGCCTCTCCACCACACCTGTCTGCCAACAATCTAGCAAGCGACACAAACGCTACTCCAGGTGCATCCGTAGCCATTGCTGAAACAGCTCCCTCCCAACACCGTAGCAAATGATGCAGGTCTCACTCCTGCACGAGAGCAGTCAACCATGCCAGCTGCATTTATGTTTGGAGGCAGTACAACTCCCACATTGTCGATGTTGCATCGGAGAAAATTCCGAGCTCCGGAAAAAAAACGCCGACTTAAGCAGGAGGTTTAAAAACTTGGTAAAACTGAATGAGCAGACGAGATCAAAAGTACGTAGTCTAAACAAGAAACTAAGGTTAGTTCAGCAAGAACTGAACGCATTAAGATCATCGACATTTCTTGCTGCAGATCAAACGAAGGCTCTAACAACAAAAGGCAGGGTTCGAAAGTGGTCAGTTCAGACTATACGCGTAGCCCTCCAAATAAAGCACGCATGTGGTACAACAGGCTACGAATTGCTCAGGTCTCTGCCGTACCCACTGCCATCTAACCGGACACTGATTCGAAGAATGCAAAACATTCGCTTTCTGCCTGGTGTACTTACTGAAGTGCTGGGTGTTCTGAAGCGCAAGGCAGAAACAATGGAGAACATTGAGAAATATTGCGTCCTCTTCATGGATGAGATGGAAATTAGTCAAGGGTTTGAACATGACCGCTCTCTGGATTGCCTTTTTGGGGGTACGACATTTCCACAGTCAACTGACAACGTTGCAAACCATGCTCTCGTGTTTATGATTGGAGGTCTAAACACGAGGTGGAAACAGGTCATCGCTTACCACTTCACTGGTCGTTCTACTGACGGAAGCCTTTTAAAGGAGCTTATATTTCATTTAATTGCGCTTTGTTTTGAGGTGTCCTTGAGAGTTCTTGTTGTAACAAGTGACATGGGAAGTGCCAACAGGAAAGTGTGGCAGCTGCTGGAGTTTTCAAGCCACAGGCACTCGGAAACTGTCTGCTCTATACCACACCCTCACTTGGATGGTAGGGAGCTGTATTTCATGGCTGATCCTGCTCACGTTTTGAAAAACATACGTGGGCAGCTTCTCCGCTCAGGAAGTTTTACCCTGGGGAAGGAGACGACAGAGGAGCATTGCATCCCAGGAAAAACTGTTAGCCATGAACATGTTGAGGCTGTTCTCGAATATGATAAAAAATGACCTCAATATCGCTAACAAGCTGTCGGACATTCATGTCAGCGATGGTCATTTCGCAAAAATGAAAGTAAACATCGCCGTGCAGTTGTTCCGTGAGGCACCTCCTGCCATTCGCTACCTAATCAAGCTCAAAATTCTTGAAGCCGGAAGCTGAAGCAACTGCCTGGTTTTTTGACCTGGTCACTAAGTGGTACACTTTGATGTCATCACGACACCCCATCGTTGCTTTAAGTCATTTTGACCGCGCAAAGCACCAGGAAGCAGTTGGGACATTGCAGCTGGCATGTGCTACGTTCACTCGGATGAACATGGGAGCAACTGCACACTGGAAGCCATTCGCAGGCCGGGTCTTTTGGTGTCGACGACTTGTTGTGCTGCGCCTGTCAGAGGAGCTCCTGGCGAGGCGTGGGTACTTGTACGTCCTCACTTCTAGGCTGATACAAGATTGCCTAGAAAACATTTTTTCAGTTGTGAGATTGAAGAAGCCAGTTCCAAGTGCGTATGATGTTAAATGTGCACTGAAGGCCATTTGTGTCAGCCAGTTTGTACACACCCCTAAGACTTCGAGCTACAACATTGACGACAGCAGTCATCTGGCTGACTTGCTTGACCCAAGCTTAAAAAAGCTAGAGGAAGACCCCATTCAGCAGGCTGAGGAGTTAGAGAACTTGTTTGTGATTGGCCTGACGGAAGCAGAGTGCGACATCGTAGCGTACATCGGTGGTTTCCTTCTGAGGTCTGTCTCAAAGTTTATAGACAACTGAAAAAGCTGTAAAGCAGTACTGACTGACAGTGCTCCTGGGAAATACAGCAGCCTCATCCAGTTGAAGGAATACGTAAAAAATGCCGGAAATCTCATCCAGCCAAGCATGTCTGTAATGACAATTTTGATGGATTGTGAAGAAAACTTCAAAACTTTTGCTGAAATGGGTGAAGTCATGAAGGTGAAAAAACCATTCTTCAAGCATTCTAAGTGCCCTGCAGAAGTCTGTAAAAATGCACTTGGGATGTTGCAGTTTGCACAAGCCTACTGTAGAGAAGCTGCTTCTCGAAAAATATGTCCGAACAAGACTAAAGATTTACCTCAGGCAGCAGCATAAACACAGAGTAAATGGGGCAGCAAGCAAAACCTGTGCTGCGGCAAACTTGGAGTAGTTCAGCAGCCAGCTAGAACCGTAGAGCGTACGCAGCTGCGATTATTTTTTTTATGTGAGGACACTTGAACGACATTGGGTGGTACGTTCTAATCATAATTTAGGACTGCCTTTGTTAAGGACTCTATGCAACTTCATTGCCGTACAATGATGATAAAGGAAAATTGATGCTTATTTGTATAATTTACATTATAGTGTGTTCAAAATAGCGGTAAAATATCTCAGTACCAGCCCGAAAAAAGCATTCAAAACCAGGAACACTGGTGTGCCTTCATTCACATTGCACCTTTCTCTTGAGACGTTGCTCTCCATTGTGCCAGTTGCTCACGACGTGTTTTTATTCTCGACTAATGTCATGTAATTTTCAGTGGGGTAATTTAAATTAACCCAGTGGGGCTTGGGGGATTTTCTTATCGATTTATTTCCCCAATATTTTGGTTCATGTATGTATTTGTGCTCAAAGTACTACTTATGCAGTCGTTGTGTAAAATGCTTTCTTTTCACTGTCATCAGTGTAGCAAGCCGTATTCTTCTCTACTTGCTTTCTCTTTCATTAGTTATCTCTGCGTTGGTCTCATCAGCATTGTCCACCTGTGTAGCCCGATCTGGGCTTTAATCTTGCTCGTTGCCTGTGTGTTCAGTTTTTTTTCAACAGTTCCATTGGAAAAAAGTCACAAATGAGTGATATCACTTTTACATGCATTAGCCTGCTACATAAGTGCTTCTTAAAATTCGATGCCTTTATTAGCTCGGACACATTTACTTTGTGTGTTTGTTGTATTCCCATGTACGCCTGTTGTTCAAGAAGGGGGCATCTGCATGTCACTCAAGCAGTGCAATAAAATAATTTTACGTGAATTTTGTCTTGCTTTATGCATGTAATAAAAGTACGCTACAAGGCATGATGACTTGGATGTTCAGCCATAGATGTAATATTTTGTGTTGCCACCTCAACAATATTTTTGTTAGTGTGTGTAAACATGTTAAATTACACATTGGGCACGTGCCCAGTACGGGCAGAACGATTCAAGCATAGGCTGGGGAGGTTCTATGGGCAACAGTGGTTTAGTCTGTGAGGGCCATTTTTCTTGTATCAGAAACTTTACTACCACACCGATATTTTCTATGCTAAAGCATTTGCGGGGTAACCTAATAACATGTAGTGCCTTGTATCTGCACAAAAATGCGTAATTGAATAATAGTGCATAATAAATAAAAGGGTAATAGTGTCAAAACAATTAAAATGATATAAAAGGCAAAAACCAAAACTAAAAATGAAATTACCGTCTCTCTAATCGGGCGTCATCGTGCAATTACCTAAACACAGAACCTTTCCGGGTTAAGAACGACGGCGAAGCAAGGCGACCTAAAATCCCCGGCCATTTCCGCGCTTCTACGTGCTTCTACAGTGCAGCTAGTGCCTCCAAAGGAGGCACTGGCAAGCTTTTACCAAGAACGTGAATGCCGCATTAAACGAATAATCCCGCGATCTCAACTGTTCCTAGCAGCAGGAAGTTTTTGGAAAGTTTCTTGGCGATAACCGCTAATCACGTACGATCGTTTCGAAGCATGTCGTTCTAGAGATAGTCTGTTCCGCGCCTACGGAGGCGCGGCGCATGCCGGCTCCCTGGGTCGGGCGGGCACTAGGGGACCAATATGGCGGCCCGTCAAGTTTGGCGGCCGCCACAGCCACCGTTAGGCAACCTTGGACTCTGCTTTCGCCACCCTAAACGACGAAGGCGCGGCGTATGTAGGCTCCCTAGAAGAACCGAGGCCGCAGAAAGAACCGTTGAGCTAGGAAGTTCCAGCGGGTGAGGCGGGTAACGGTAACCATGCGCGACGCTAATCATCGGAACGTTGCCCGACGTTAGCGACTCCTTGCAAAGACCAAGAAGTCGGACGGGTCCGCGCTGAACTCGCTTCGAATCACTTCGGTCGCCACCTCCCGCTCCTTGCAGTTGCGGACACAACCAACGTTGGACAGGTGGTTGTCGAACCATATAAACAGTCGCATACACGGCAAATGTGACTGAAGCTACGTTGGAGGAACTCTCGTCGGAAGCGGGCGTCGGCTTGGCGGCATCGCGGATGGTTGTCACGACGTGCGGACGCGATCGGCATTCCGGCGGTGAGTAACCTACACATCGGCTGGCGGAGCCCGGCGCTTGCGAGCGGGCGCTTCGGCGGAGGGCACGCGGCGCTTGCGAGACGTTGCCGTCGACGTCGAGTATTCCTTGGCATTGGCCTTCGGCTGTCGGCGCTTCCGCTCAGCTTCCTTTGCTCGCGTCTCGTTGGTGTTACCCACGCGCCGTCTCTATTCTTGAACGCAATCGGTTTGCTTGACTCGCACCTCATCGGTGTCGTTGATCTTCCAGTGCCAACGCTTGCTATCGGCTTCCCTGGCTCGCGCCTTGTCGGTGTTGCAAGTGCGACGTCGCCATTCGCGAACGCGATCGGCTGTGCTTACTCTCGCAACGCCAATGATGGCCGGGTTATGCAAAATCGTTACGGTACATCTTTCAGTGGGCTAAGCAGCTTCGCTTTCCGGCGTCCTCCTATATGTGCGCTTGAATGTTGCGAGCGGTGGAGAGGGTGAAGCGAGAGAGAGGTGACACGCGACAAGCGCACGTAGGTAATGAAGAGAGTGACGTTGCCGCGAACTGCGGGGGTAGGCGTAACCTACTTGGCACCGCCCAAACACCTGTGGTGAGGGGAGCGCGGTGCAGCCCGTGGCACGGAGACACAGACGTACAGCGTTACACAGGGCTGGTTTGTCAAAAAGATGCTCCACATCTAAAAAAAAACTGTTGGAATGCTGCGCGGCACGTTAGCGAAAAAATCTTTTCTTGGCTCAAGAAGGTGTGTGGCAACTCGCGTTGTTAGGTGTTTCTTGTACCGGTACATGTAGCCGAATTCAATGCTTGAGTGAGATTTTGTGGAAAGTGCGGTTATGTTTAGTATCATTAACTGTGGCGTTCGCATATTGATTACAGCTCTAACGAGCGCAACAAGAGAGAAGTGATGAATCTAGAAAATATTTGTTGGCAAAAGCTAGGGCGTAATCTTTGAGTAAACACTCCTGCGTCGTTAACCGCTTGCATGACACTTGAAATCGCTTTCTTTTGCTGCGCAAACTGCTTGTGACCGTATTCGTGAAAGAGCATTGTGAAGTGCGTAGGAGAAAATTCTTCCAAACGCGGGAAATAAAACGTGGCCAACATTTTTTTCTTTTTTGGTTCATGCCGGGGTCAAGTGCAGCGGTAACTACAGCTGTGATGCGTTGTGCTGTGTAAATGTGTGCATTTACTGCTGTTTTACTGTTTTGTGGGTATTCTTATAAAGTTGCCTATATGTTTATTTCTTGTGTGCAATTGACACTTATGATATGGAAGCTGTATTTTTGCGTCTTGCAAAGCAATGAGCCTATCTCTTCGTACCCGCGTTCATCAAACATTAACAAAGTGGCCATGTGCTTACCAAAAATATCACTTGAAAATAAAAGTTGTCGCTCCTCCAACAACTCTCATGTTTTATTTAAAATGTGTGCACAGACACACAGAGGCATCACGTGTTTGCAGCTCTGGTGATAATTGATTGATATGTGGAGTTTAACGTCCCAAAATCACCATATGATTATGAAAGACGCCGTAGCGGAGGGCTCCGAAAATTTCGACCACCTGTGGTTTTTTTAACGTGCACCCAAATCTGAGCACATGGGCTCACAACATTTCTGCCTCCATCGGAAGCTCTGGTGGTGCAATTTACACGAAGCTAGTCGATGCATGCAAACGATGTGTTAAAAACATAAGTACAGTATGGCCTCAGAGACGAGCACGCGAAGTACGTGGTCTCGGAGGCTGTATATTATTGCTAAGTGCCATTGCATGGAGTTGAAAAAGACAAAGCAGATAGACTGGTGCGAGCTAATCTGTGTGGCTGGCGCTGCTCACCTAACCGGCTGTAAATATGTCAATGACTGCCCCTCCGAGTCGGTCTCCTTCTCGTAACATATTTGGTGTAGTTGTGCGATCCCCGTCCTCGCCACGGAACTCCGAAGCAGGACGCTCCCTCGCGGCTTACAACATGACCACTCAAGACTCGGCTACATCCTCTCCGTTCACCCGCCCTTCTGCCCGGCGTGTTAACCCAGCACCCGCAACAAGAAGTGTGGCAGCTTGGTGTCTTTTGTGTCCTTGTCTGTGTGTCGTCGTTTTGTTCTCGCGCTATAACTATTGTCATGCCCGGAACAAGTTTCGTGATGCTTTCCGCGCTCAAAGACCCCGGCTTGTTCTCGGGCAGCGAGGGTTCCGACGTCGACCAGTGGCTACGCATCTACGAACGCGTCAGCGCCACTTACAGGTGGGATTCCACTTTTATGCGCACAAACGTCATCTTTTATGTCATAACAAGCTGGGACAGCTTCAAGGAAAAGATCCGTGAGCTTTTTGGCAACATATCTGGTCGTCGTGAAGCTGCGAAAAATGAGTTGTCGACTCGCGCACAATCTTCCAAGGAGCCCTACATCGGTTACATTCAGACTGTCCTCTCACTATTCCGCCAAGCTGACGAAAACATGTCCGAACCTGAAAAGTTGCGCATATCTTAAAGGGTATCGCCGACGATGCGTTCAACTTGTTGGTATTCAACAATGTGTCATCTGTTGATGCGATCATTCAAGAATGCCGCCGGTTCCAACAAGCTAAAAGCAGGCGCATCTCCCATCAGTTCCAGCGCCTCCCGAACACCACTGCGACGTCCTCGTGTCTCGACACATGTCATCCACCAGACACCTGTGACAACTCGACGTGAATCGTCAGGTGGGAACTTGAAGTGGTTGCTCCAGCTAAGGTGGGACCAACGTCCCCTGGCCCCTCTTTCCAATTACATTTCCTCTCATTCAAGCAGTCGTCAGGCAGGAAATCGCCAGCTTGGGAATTCACTCTATCTTACCGCCTCCCCGCACCGACTATTAGCCCCAATACACGCCTGCAGGTCCCTTCCCGACCGGCTCTCCCTCAACGTTCCGTAATCCGTCCGCATGGCGAACACACGATGATAAGCCGATCTGCTTCTCATGTAACAGAATCGGGCACATTTCTCGCCATTGCAGAAGTCGCTGGGGTCCTCGGCACAACCGTCCTCTCTCGTCCCTTCTATGCACGTCCTGCCTATCGCCATGAGATCAGCCACGACCATTTTACCCAGGAACCTGCTTCTGAACACCGCTAATCCCACTCTCCATCCCCCCAATGTCGCCAGTCTCGTTCTCCACAGCCCCGCCGACCATCTTCCCCCGCCTTCCCACGAGGTTCGCCGGCGGAAAACTAAGTGTTGCAGCCCCGGAGGATGTGCTGCACCGCTCGGACTAACCGAAAATCCTCTTTTGGCGATACCTACAAAATGGAACCTCATAGACGTACAAGTAGAGAGCGTACATGTCACTGCTCTTGTCGACACCGGCGCTCAACTTTCCGTGATGACGAGTGATTTTCGCCGCAAGCTCAAGAAGGTTCTCATAACTGCGACCACTCAGTTCGTTCGTGTTGAGGATGGTGGAATAGCATCTATCGTTGGAATGTGCTCCTCTCGTGTGAGCATTGCGGATCAACACACAGTTGTTCTCTTCACGGTCCTTGATAAATGCCCCCACGACGTAATCTTTGGCCTCGACTTCCTGTCCGCGCATTCTGCCCTCATAGACTGTTCAACCAGTACGCTCCATCTACACCTGCCCGCAACAGAACCTTTTGCACAACGGCCGAGTCACCTCTGCACAACGGGACACGCGCACCTCCCTCCACAGACACTGACCTTCATAGAGCTCGTCTCAATACCACCAGTTCTCGACGGTGACTATGTTCTGACCCCTATCACCGATGTCCTCATAAACCGTGGCATTACATTACCACACACCATTCTGTCCGTCGCAAAGAACTCTACGTGCCTCCCAGTTGTCAACTGTAGCTTGACACCTCAAGTGCTGCCACAAGGGATTTCTTTGGCGTTGCTCTGCACCTTAGAAGACAATGCGGTAGATGTTTTCGCGATGGCCGCTCCTTCTGACCCCCACGCCCAACATCAATCTGCCACTTGCTCCGACAGCAGTATTACGTTGATGATCGCTTCCAACTTAACGCCGCAGCAGACGGATGAGCTCTTCCAGGTTCTGCTGTCCGACATCAACGTTTTTGACATCAGCGGCGGTCCGTTCGGAGGAGCTACCAGTATGAGCCACCGCATAAACACTGATAATGAGCATCCTATTCATAAGCGTCAATATCGGGTGTCAGCGGCCGAGCGTCACATTATCCAAAGTCAGGTCAACAAAATGCTCGCCAAGGACATCATTGAGTCATCCTGTAGTCCTTGGGCTTCTCCTGTAGTGCTAGTTCGCAAGAAACACGGTGCATGGCGTTTCTGCGTGGATTATTGACACCTAAACAAAATTACCAAAAAAGACGTCTACCCTCTGCCACGAATAGATGATGCACTTGATTGCCTCTATGGGTCTCACTATTTTTACTCCATAGACCTTCGTTCCGGCTACTGGCAGATAGAGGTAGATGAAATGAACCATGAAAAGACAACATTCATCACCCCCGCTGGCCTATATCAGTTCAAGGTCATGCCCTTCGGCCTTTGTAACGCTCCAACCACCTTCGAACGAATGATGGACTCCCTGCTCAGAGAATTCAAATGGTCCACCTGTTTGTGCTACTTCGACGACGTCTTCGTCTTTTCAGCAACATTTGAAACTCATACAGAGCGCCTCTCAGCCATCCTGGGAATCTTCCGTCACGCTGGCCTGCAGCTCAGTTTGTCCAAATGTCACTTTGGATGCCATCAAATCACAGTGCTTGGCCATTCAGTAGACGCCAACAGTGTACAACCAGACCCGGCCAAATCAGCGCCGTCAAAAACTTTCTTGTACCACAATCTGTGAAGGATGTACGCAGCTTTATCGGACTATGCTCCTACTTCCGACGCTTCGTGAAAAATTTTGCGCACATAGCGAGGCCGCTAACGCAGCTCCTCTAGAAAGAAGTCCCGTTTTCATGGGGCTCTGAAGAGGCTTCTGCGTTTTCCACTCTCGTCGCTCTTCTCACTACTCCTTCGATTCTGGCACACTTCAACCCTGCTGCTCCTACGGAAATCCGTACAGATGCAAGTGGACATGGCATTGGTGCAGTGCTTGCTCAGAAACAACATGGCCTTGAATGCGTTATTCCACATGCCAGCCGCTTACTATCCTCCCCTGAAGGTAACTATTCGATCACAGAGCGTGAGTGCTTGGCTCTTGTATGGGCGGTGGTGAAATTTTGACCTTATCTATACGGACGCCCATTTTCGGTAGTTACCGACCACCACGCACTCTGCTGGCTCATCTCTCTGAAAGATCCATCAGGCCACCTTGGTCGCTGGGCTTTGCGCCTGCAAAAGTTTTCCTATTCGGTGGTGTACAAACCTGGCCGCCTATACCATGATGCCGATTGCCTCTCCCGGTACCCTGTCGACGAATCTGAGGACACTGACGAGCCTACGGAGAACTCTATCTTATCAGTGTGCGACTTCCTTAATACTGGGGAAGAACAAAAACGTGATCCGGAGCTGCATGACATCATCAGCCGCATGGAATCCTCCCCAAATGATGCTTCCGTCCGCTACTTTGTCATTCAAAAGGGTGTGCTATACCCTCGTAATTTCCGACCAGACGGGTCCGACCTTCTCATTGTTGTGCCTAAGCATTTGCGCCGCTGTGTTCTCACCGAACTTCGCGACGCTCCCACGGCTGGATACTTTGGCGTATCCCGCACGTACGAGCGCGTCCGGCGCCATTTCTTCTGACCAGGCCTTGCTCATTCGGTACGCCGATACGTCACTACGTGTGACCTATGCCAACGTCGTAAAACACCGTCGCTACTACCCGCTAGCCATCTTCAACCAATCGACATACCCACGGAACCATTTTACCGTGTTGGGTTGGAACTGCTTTGTCCTTTTCCTACATAAACATTGGGAAACAAATGGATAGCCGTTATTACAGACTATGCTACACGCTACGCTATTACGCGAGCTCTACCGACCAGCTGTGCAACCGACGTCGCTGACTTCTTGTTACGGAACGTTATATTGATTCACGGTGCTCCGAGACAGCTTCTCACAGACCGTGGCCGTACATTTCTATTCCAAGTCATCGCCGACATTCTGCGTTCTTGTTTCACGCAACACATACTGACAACCGCTTACCACCCTCAAACAAACGGCGTCACAGAACGATTTAACCGCACTTAACAAATATGCTCGCTATGTACGTGGCGCCCGACCACCGAGACTGGGACCTTGCCTTACCCTCCGCAACTTTCGCGTAAAATTGGTCCCGTCACGACACAGCGGGCTTTTCGCCGTTCTACTTATTGTACGGAAGAGAGCCGACTTTACCACTGGACACAGTCATCTCAGCTCACACCTCGTCCACCAGCGAGTATGCCCGCGACGCGATTGCGCGAGCCAATCATGCCCGTCAGCTCGCTCGCGCTCGGCTCATGGCATCGCAAACCAACCAATGCCGTCAATACGATGCGGAACATAGAGACGTACATTTCGCTCCCGGTACCCTCGTTTTACTCTGGTCCCCTCATCGTCGGCTGGGCCTATCAGAAAAACTTCTGTCTCATTACACGGGACCATACCGTATATTGCGTCAAGCAACACCTGCCACCTACGAGATCAGCCCCATCTATCCATCATCATCTACTATGCGGCCCAGTGATATTGTACACGTCTCGTGGATGAAGCCCTACAAGAATGCGTCAGATAACGACCTTTAAAGCACCGGGACGGTGCCTCCACCGTCGGGAGTCAAGCTACGTGCCAGTGCATGGAGTCGAAGAAGACAAAGCAGACAGACTGGCGCGAGCTAATCTGTGTGGCTGGCGCTGCTCGCCTAACCAGCTGTAAATACATCGATGACTACCCCTCCGAGTCGGTCTCCATCTCGTAACAATATTTATAATAGCAAAAAAACAGCCTTCGAGACATTCTTTTTTCGCGGTCATGATCTCTGAGGCTGTGAAGGTTCCCAACGATCATTTGGAGCATTGCGAACCCAAATCAGCCGCAGGGGCCTATGGGAGTGTCCTCTCTTAACTTCTTATACATTATTACTCTATGTCTGAGCAGCGAAACACACCGGTCTAAACGGAGTCAGAGCCCGCTGCAGAAGCAGTGAGCAGGCCTGAAAGTATCTAGGTGGCATTGGTCCGACCAACCAATCTACAGCGGCGGCCAAGCTTCCGTCCATTTTACGGAATATATATAGTTGTACCAGCTCTTTCGCGAGTAGGGTGAGGGGGGAAACCAACCTCACTCGTCAACTGCTCAGGTGATATATATATATATATATATATATATATATATATATATATATATGGTTGCAGGTTCGAATCATGCCCACAGCAAGTTATCTTTTCACCCACTTTTCTTTCTTCTAATTTACATTACAATTGGCCTAATAACTTCCCCTATACCTTCCTTGGCAATATTGTCTGTTAGATCTCATTAATATTGTGTAAACAGGAAAAAAAACGAGCCCTTAAGTATACACTTGTTTCCCATATATATATATATATATATATATATATATATATATATATATATATATATATATATATATATATATATATATATATATATGACATCTAACAGACAATAATGCCAAAGAAAGTATTTATTAGGCCAATTGTTAGGTAAATGTGAAGAAAGAAACGTGAGTAAAAAGATAACTTGCCGTGGGCAGGATCCGAACCTGCGACCTCCGAATAGTGCCCTCGCAGCCGTTTCGCTAGCTTCACATATACCAAGTTTTGCGTTACGTGATGTGAATGGGTGACAAAGTATACGACTGATGCAAACATGATAATCATGACGTGTGTCTAATATAAGAATATGAGTACATGCCACGTTCATGACGCACTCATGGCGTTTCCCTAACTTCACATATACCGAATCTGGTATCACATGACTGGCACAGATGAGAGAAATGACACGTCTTAACAAGATAATTATCACATGGGTGTCTTTTAAAACATGTACACATGCTACGCTCATAGTGCGCTTGTGGCCGTTTCACTAGCTTCACATATACCGAATTTAGTATTACGTGACGTGAACAGAGGACCAGAGAAATGACACGTCCTAACATGGTAATCATGACATGGGTGTCATTTAAAACATGAATACATGCTACGCTCATGGTGCGCTCGCGGCCGTTTCACCTGCTTCACATATACTGAATTTGGTATTACGTTGACACGTCCCAACATGATAATCATGACATGGGTGTCATTTAAAACAGGACTACATGCTACGCTCATGGTGCGCTCGCGGCCGTTTCACCTGCTTCACATATACCGAATTTGGTATTAAGTGACGCGAATGGATGGCGAACACAAACGCCACGCGCAAACATGATAATCATGATGTGGAAGTTTTGTATGACATAATTTACATGCCTGATCCTGCTGGGGCTGGTATTGCGAATGTTAGTGGTGCCGTCGTTACACGACTATTAACACACTTGCATCTTATCTAGACACCTGAGTGCGCATAACATTTCTATTATACTGTGTACTACTTCCATACGCCTCGTAACGTTATGCTGATATTAAAGTGAAATATAAACCTTCCTCATTGGTGCTTCGCATATTATCGATTCACACTTTACGTGGTATCCCCAGTTTTTTTTTTCAAGAAATAACTGCTGTTATATCTTTTCATAAAAGTATTATACTTTCGTGCATATATTCAAGAATATGTGTATTATAATTTGAATTATTTGATAATGGTCTGACCACTGTATCTGGAGCGTGCAATTATTATTAATATTGCTGTCGTTATCTTATTCTTATTACCTTTTTATGAACTTCTCAACCCGTTTCTTTAAAAAATCTCTAATGTGTCGTGTTAGGGGCGTAATACAATGTTTACACTGATTGTACTTGTATTAAAATTTCTTAATGGACCCCGGGCACCTGCATAAGTACGCCAATACAAACGGCGTAAACAAAATTTCCCTTTAACAGAACAAAATGCGGGCGATTATAACGTTAAACAATCCCTTGTTGCTTCCTTTCGAGAATGGTCATTAGCTGTATATGATTGGTGCAACAGTCTTTGTCCTGCAAAGAGCAGCTGCTTGTTACGCGAGGCAACAAATGACGCGAAAATGGCCCATCGCGTAATGACCACTTATGCGTGACCACGTAAAAAAATAGAGAATGAACTATGTAAGAGTAAGAGAATGAATAAGAGAAATAGGAAAATGAACTATATTGTTTGCCATTGGTTCTTCCACATTTAAAATTTTCTGTATGGCACAAAATAGCCTGCCTGCTTTATGACATCATGAAGCTGGACAGCATCTCCTTCTAAATGTAATTCAAGTAGGCTAGCTGCCAATCACATAAGCAGTGACTACATATAGCAGCTGGCGAGATGAATTATGAGTTTAATAAAACATTAACACCTGCAGCATAACGGTGTTTAGTCGTTTGTGCACGTATACATCTCTCTGAGCTCATACTTGCTGAGAGAGAAAGAAAAATAGAGAGAAATAGTTAGCGCTGCGTGTGTGAGCTTCTGTCCGAGATGTATTTTAAGCTGTAAAGAACAATTCCAGTTGAGTGAAAACCAACTAGCCCGACTCTTAACTAAGCCTACATAGTGTTGAAAACCACGATATTTCACCTTATGTCTGGTCCAGTGGTTCAAGTTGTGGGGCAAGCTTAAAAGCTGAGATTCCTACTACACTCGAGTCCAATGCTTTATTCGTGACCACTTAGCAAGCTGCCGCTATGGCTCCAAGTTACCCTTGATGAGGCTCATCGGCTTTATCATAAACTAAAGCAGAAACATTTTTTGGCGTTTTAGTGCTGAAAAACCTAAATATCAAAAACGATTCGTCACAATCATCTCGCAACAGCTTCGACAGAGCAGCGGTGATGATATATCCTTTTCGGCGAATATATTTGCCGGACGCAGCAAATGCTTTGACCAGTCTTTAAAGAGTTTGCTCGCTCCCATTCGTAAGTGCATCAACAAGTCACAGCAGAATAAAAGCATGAGCAAAAACTGTAATACTATAGGGCCTCTGTTCAGCGCTTGTCTGCTCTTCAATGCTACAGCACAAGAAGCTAAAGCGTCCTATAGGGTGCTCGCACCGCAAAGAGCCTACAAGGAAAATTATCAGAGCGAAAATATTTGCGAAATTCCGCTATTTTGTAACATTGCCTCATAACATTTTCATTTTTTTGTAAAAACATAATTGAGTGATTATTGTTTTGACGGAAAACTTCGCCTTACTTGTTGGTTTCCCCAGTATGCAGCCAAGTTACCACTGTAGAAAGGGAGGGTGCTCAGCCCCCCCCCAACTTTTCTCAGTAGGGGGGGGGAGGCTCGTGCCCTCCTTGCCCCCCCCCCTGCTGATACGCTCTATGTGCGCATCTAAACGTGAGAGGGCCAGTTAACGCCGCTAGTAGACATGACAGGGAGTGTGGAGCACTGTTTTTCTGCCCGTTGTCATCACGTAGCACGTTATCTCATTACGATTCGGCAACTGACCAATAGTTCCTCGCATACTACCCGAAAACATCATTGCTGCCAGAATGAGACCCTCGTCATGAATGAAAGAAAGAAGTACAAATTTGAAGGCTCGTTTTTCTCGCTCAAGCAGCAACTCTGAACTTTGAATCTATGAGGGTGCGGTCACGATCACCGGTGCGCTATTTCGACCAGCCAGCCTCAGCGGCCGGCTTGTATACGCTTCTACATGCTGCGCTCTCAACGCCAGGAGACTCTGCGAAAAGAGTACCTCTCCGTGGAGCTGCCGTTTTCTCTTACACTAGTGTTTTGTAGAGTATCGTTTTCAAAAAAGCTGCTAGCCTGCCTTTTTATATTATTGCAATTTGTTGCTATTGCATTCATTGTTTCGCCCTTGCGGTGAAATGGTGATATTTTTTCTAAGCTTTTGAGAAGGCATTGGTGCGACTTTCACTTCCGTTATTTGCCGCTGCTTCAAGAACATAGATTGCTCGGATAGCTTTCACAATGATGATGTTATGCTGACACCTAAACAACGCGCATCTTCGGTTCACCCAGAGGAATGTGCTAGCACCTAAACATCGCCCATCTTCGGTTCACCCAGAGGAATGGAAATCGATTACGCTTCTCAACGTCGATTACAAAACTTTCGCAGCAGTTATCTGTCGGTTATTCTTTAAAATGTATAGGCATACGCATGGAAAGGAGGGGAAAACAGGAAGGCGGCGGCCACCCCTAGTAACCAGTGCGGGGGGGAGAGCGCGAAGTGTGCCCCACACATTGACCTAATAGGAAGCGGGCGCTGTGACGAACCTTCGCCTCCCCCCCACCACCCCTGAAGGGGGTCTTGCGCACGGCTATAAATAATGGAAAATCATGAGTCATGCCCCGCCGCGGTGGTCTAGTGGCTACGGTACTCGGCTGCTGACCCGTAGGTCGCAGGATCAAATCCCTGCTGTGGCGGCTGCATTTTCGATGGAGGTGAAAATGCTACATATGCCGTGTGCTCAGATTTGTATGCACGTTAAAGAACCCCAGGTGGTTGAAATTTCAGGAGTCATCCCCTTCGGTGTCTTTTATAATCATATGGTGGTTTTGGTACGTTAAACCCCACATGTCAATATTGTGAGCGATGCTTGCTTTTCCTAAAATAAAATCGTAATCTGGCTTTCGTCACACGGGCACTTTTAATCGCGATCAGTGTCGATCCAGATAAACCACATTCCAGATTAGGTCTTCTACATGGTCACTTTTAATCGCGATCAGGCGTGATCGGGATCAAGACTATCGCAACCCGAGCATCATGATCTGCCTGAGAGATCGTGATTTTGCTGTCGTCTGCACCCCCTAGCCGAGCTCGTTGAAAGAACAATAAACAAGAAAATCAAACATAGTTCAATAAAAACGCTTTAGAACAGTGGGATGTTTATAAAAAAGCAAATCATAAACTTTAGATTTGAAGAATATCTGAAGTATTGCATATTTATGATTCGCATCGACTGAATGTATACTTACGGGAGAAGCAGACGACAAGCAGTCGACCGTTGCCTTCAGCGCTTAGTTCAACTCTCGCTTCGTCGGAGCTGTTGGAGCACCTTGAAGCAAACTGATTGTATTGTGTCGCAAGCCTTTTTTCGACTACGTCGCTACGTACGCACACTTCACGGTCGAATGAAGAGATTTTTACAGTAATTGAACGCTGGCAGGAGTGACTGGAACAGACTTGAGGCGCCAGAAGAGAAACACTGGCGCATACAGCGAGATTGACGCTTCGCAGCGACTACACGGCTATGAGCGGAGACCATCAGGAATAAAAGTGAAGGTTAAGAATTTCACACAGCAATACAGGCAAGTGCTATGAAAGCTTTATCGAATGATGGATATAATAAATTACTATTGTAGTGGCACACATTGCTTTTTGACGTTCGAGCGGTTCTTGCACGAATAACATCGATGATAAAGGGTTCTATAGATATACCGAACGCCGAGTTTTGTCAGTGGCATGATTTACGGCACGAAAATGCCCCCTGGGGCATTTCATCTAACCCAAGCTCGAACCGGATTAGATTGGGTCGTATAGAAGCGTTCATAAAGTCGATCGCGATCAAAAAAACTGATCCGGATTGCCCTGATTGCGAATAAAAGGGCCCGTGTGACACCAGTACAAGGCATTTGATTTTTTTCAAAAGATATTTAGCGTAATGACAGTGTCCGGTTTCCCGCAAAGCGTCACTGAGATTGATTGCTTGATTGATTGATACTTTGGGTTTAACGTCCCAAAACTACCATATGGTGATGACAGACGCCGTATAGAGGGCTCCGAAAATTTAGACCACCTGAGATTCTTTAACGTGCACCAAAATCTGAGCACACGGCCCTATATTTCCGCCTTCATCGAAAATGAAGCTGCCACAGTCGGGATTAGTTCCCACGATCTGTAGGTAAGCAGCCGAGCACCTTAACCACTAGACCACCGCGACGGGGCGACAGAGCTTTATATATATAAATATATATATATATATATATATATATATATATATATATATATATATATATATATATATATATATATATATATATATATATATATATATATATATATATATACAATGGTATCTCCTCGCCCAGTGCAGTATTAATCGATAATTGTCGGGAAAGGTCTTCATTCCATGTTGGACGTAAAAGAAGATGAATTACCACGATTATCATTTAAAAACAAGTAACAATACTTGAAACATTATACTTAGAAAATAAAATTAAAAAAAGCGTGATTCGTACTGAATTCGGACGCCAACGAGACTGCACCACGAAGTTCACATGGTAGGGCTGTCTAACAACCACCGCAGACAGCGACCTGAATTTTTCGCGGCATTACATTGAAGAAAAAAAAAAGGGTGGTGGGATAAAAGTAAAACATTCGAAAACGAAAATTTGATCTGACGACCTGCGTCACGACCGGTTCCACAACTGCGCTTCAAGCCACCAGGAAAGATAGATGGTGGCGTCTAATACGATTACAAATTCACGGCAACGGGCCCCATGATTTTTACCATTACACAATGGTGACGGGTCTCCTGACATTAGTCTTTGCTTGCTAGTCAGCCAAAGCTTATTCATTGCGAGTGGCGTCGTAAGCATAAATTCCGGACATACGCACGTTCTGGTAACCAACTTCAGCGCTGAGCGACATCTTGCCAAAGGTATGGCAGTCGTGTACGTTGACGAGCCCACTGAGGTCGCCGGCTGTTTAACTGTAGACAAAGCCGATGACACTGGCGTATAGCACCTCTATCCGCCGATGTTGGCCCAAGTTCGCTGCCCACACAGAACGAAAGCCTACTGAAGCTGATCAATGAGTTTAGGGACTGTTTTTCTTCGGCGTCCAGAGTTCGCCAAACGCCGCTAACAAAACATCGCATCATTACGTGTGAAATGGCCAGACCCATACGGCAGAACTCTTACCGAGTAGCACCACGGGAACGTGAGGCCATACAAAGTAAGGTGCGAAAAATGCTTTATGATGACGTTATTCAGCCGTCGAAGAGTCATTGGGCATCACCGGTAGTATTGGTGAAGAAAGAAAACGGCAACTTACAATTCTGCGTCGATTACCGCAAGCTCAATCAGGTTACAAAAAAGGACGTTTACCCGCTACCTCGTATAGACGATTCCTTCGATCGACTACGCCATGCACGTAATTTCTCGTCGATGGATTTACGGAGCGGGTATTGACAAAGAGAAGTTGACGAAAGAGATCGAGAAAATACAGCTTTCGTGACACCCGATAATCTCAAAGTTTAAAATTCTCCCTTTCGGCTTGTGCTCAGCACCGGCAACGTTCCAGTGGCTCATGAACACAGTCCTACCAGGCCTTAAGTAGCAAGCATGCCTGGTATATTTGGACAATGTGATTGTATTTTCAGTGACATTTGCTGGGCACTAGAAGCGACTACGCGCGCTATTTTAAGCGGTATACAGTCGGCTGGCCTAACGCTGAAGCCAGAAAAATGTCATTTTCCTTTGAAGAGCTTTTTGGGGACACCTTGTCACCAGTGAATGCGTACAAACTAGCGGCTCTTGGAAGCTTTCCAACGCCATCAGACAAGAAGGACTATTTTTAGGCTTCTGCGCCTATTACCGACTCCTAATTGCGAATTTTTCTCGTATTGCCTCACCTTTGACACGTCTCACCCGAGAAGACGTCACGTTCGTGTGGGGTGAAGAGCAGCAGGACGTTCAACGAGCTGAAACAACGTCTTCAAAGCCTTCCAGTTCTCGGACACTTCGACGATGATGCTCCGACAGCGGTTCACACCAACGCCAGCAATGTCGACTTGGGAGCTGTAATTGTACAGTGGAAAAATGGCGCCTAACGAGTAATTGCTTATGCAAGTAAAACTCTCTCCCGGACAGAGAAGAAATATTTCGCTACTGAAAAAGAGTGTCTTATAGTGCTTTGGGCGGTTACAAAGTTTCACCCATATTTGTACGGCCGCCCGTTTAAAGTGTTCAGCGACCATCACTCTCTTTGTTGGTTGACGAACTTATGGGACCCATCAGGACGATTGGCACGCTAGAACCTTAGGCTTCCTTAGGCTTGATATGACTATGCTTACAAATATGGAAAGTGACATACGGATGCCGATTGTCTTTCCCGCGCCCCATTGAAACACGCAAGTGCCGAAGATGATGACGCGGTGTTTGTCGGTGTTGTCAACACGTTTGCAATCGCACAACAGCAACGCGACGACCCAGAGTTGCAACCCATTATTAATTTCTTGCAGGGACGCACACCACCTGTGCCGGAGTTCTTTGCAAGAGGACGAGCATTCTTTTGCTCGTTAATAATGGTATGTAGTAGATATAAATGCCTTGCCGCTCGACCATTGAAGGAGGTGCTCCTGCGTGGCTTAGTGGTTAACGCCTCGCATTCATGACTCAGAGGTGTCCGTTCAATTCCGTGCACAATTGTTAAAGACGATAGTGTTTCTAGGGGTCTTTCGATGCAAATTCACATCAATGATCTACCTAATATACCACAAACACCCGATGTAGTTCTATAGGCTGATGATACCAGTATATTCTTCGCTGACAACTCCCTCATTCGCCTTTAACAGCAAGCAAACCTGCGGCTGATACATCTATCTGAATGGCTTGACAGTAATAGATTTAAACTAAACACTACAAAAACTAAGTATGTTTTATTCTGACCACGCAACCAGACTATCGCAAGCGAGCCTACAATATCATTTGTAGGACAAAAAATTGAACGCGTCATAGTCCATAAACTTCTTCGTAATTTATTTCAAGAACACTTAGATTGGTCTTTACACTCCAACCATGTTCGTACGAAGATTTCCAGATCGACGGGTATCATCTGTAAATGGCGACAACTTCTCCCTCTGGTTAAAAAACAACTATATTACTTAATTGTTCACTCACATCTGCATTACTGTCGTCTTGTATGATTGAATACGACTAAAGCAAACACTGATAAAATTCACATCTTACAAATAAAGCTGTACGACGTATATCAGGGGTATCATCCAGGCATCACACCTCGCCTCTCTTCAAGGAACATAAAACACTAACGATAATCAACGTCATGAAAGAAAAATGGGCTATGCTTATTTAAAAACAAGTACGATCTGATGGTTCAGGGTTTTATCAAAGGCATTTACCAAGAGATCATGGTCACAATTTACGGCATAGGGCATATATGTGTGAAAATGTGAAAAACCACGTACCTATTACGGCACACAAAAAGTATTGTAACAAATTTCACAATTTTATTGAAAACCCGACTCTATAGCTACACTTGTTGACGATACTGGTTCCTACGGCAATTTAAAAAGGAAGATACAGGCTTACTTACTGCCTACACAAACATAATCACCGTCATCATTATTTTTGTTTTGTATTCTTTATGTACTTTTGTGTTAAAATTTTATGTTCTGTGTTTTATGGACCCTAATGTAAATCACATTAGCGTTTGAGTATATTCTATAAACTGTTTTTCATTTCTTGTTTCCTTACATGCCTTGTGGATGTCATTACCTGAGCGAATTTCTCACATATATTTTTTTTCCTTCTCGCACAGATGTGATTTCCATGAAGCAACACATTTCTGTTTAATTTTACAGAGACGGTTGTCTTATTTTGGTGTGTTTTGTGTTTAAATGGGGCCTGTGTTTTGTCAGCCTTTCATGCCTTTTCGTCGGTCGCCTAAGCAAAAAGGCCATTTGTACATCTCCTTTTATTGTACCGCTTTTCCTTTTCTTTAAAATAAACTTGAATAAACTTCAAACATTTTGGTCTGTCTGTCTCTCTCTGTCTGTCTGTCTGTCTGTCGGTCTGTCTGTCTGTCTGTCTGTCTGTCTGTCTGTCTGTCTGTCTGTCTGTCTGTCTGTTTACCTGTCTGTAAGTTTGTCCGCTTGTCCACCCTTAACGGTAGTCTAAACGGCACTAACGCAGCCAAACGATCTTCAAACGGCAGACCCCATCCTCAGCGCCCACCAATATTGCTCAAGATTCAGCGTTCATACTTGTGCGATTGTTAATTAAAAATCATTTATTGCGCATATTTGAGGCACCATAACAACACGTCCAAATTCTGTATGTTTGTCTCTTAATAGAAATGCATACATAAGTAATTTTAAGGAAAGTAGCGTTTATCACGTTGCGCTGACTTTGCAACGCTTGCACAAAAAGGCAAGTGTTTTCAACTCTTTGCTAAGACGACACGGTGGTGGCACCTACCCGTCGCCTTGCGTTCTACACTTTATCACCTCCGAGACGGGCGCGTAGGGCGCGCGCGCTTCGGTTTACAAGATAACTGCTAGATAGCGCTCATGTCTCCCGTGTGACGGGACTTGATGCGCTCGTTCGCGTCCGCTGCACGCTCGAGGCACTATAATGCAGTGCCTCCAGAATACCATTCACCAATTTTTTTGTGCAGAACATCAAAGAAACGTTTTTTTTTACTCTCTTCAGACGCAAGATTATCGTCTTTCTACAACATTTGCAGTGTAGCATAACATTAAAGAAACGTTTTTTTTTTCACTCTCTCCAGACGCAAGATTATCGTCTTTCGACGACATTTGCAGTATAACATGCAGATACGAGGCTATTTATTTCGTTGCGTTTACATATATGTAGATACCTATACATATATGGTGGGTGACGTTGATTGATTGAATGATTCGCGGGGTTTAACGTCCCAAAACCACTATATAATTATGAGAGACGCCGTAGTGGAAGGCTCCGGAAATTTTTGATCACCTGAGGTTCTTTAACGTGCATCCAAATCTGAGCACACGGGCCTACAGCATTTATGCCTCCATCGGAAATGCAGCTGCCGCAGCCGGGATTCGATCCCGTGACCTGCGGGTGAGCAGCCAAGTACCTTAGCCACTAGACCACCGCGGCGGGGCATGGGCGACGTCGATTTCAAAGTCCAGCGGAAAGTGTCCATGCGATTGGTATCACAATAAGAGCTATGCGGTAATATTTGGAGCCCTACCTATAGACCGTTTTCACTGAAAGGAGGGGTGTAATATCGAACCAGTGCTATTTAGTGGCTCTCTCTCCACCAGCCGTTCGGCCACCACTAATGCTGTGTGGGGATTGCCGCGTTTCGCATGCGCTTTGCGCGAGAAGTCAATCTGTTTCCTTTCTTTTAGCACGAAAGTGTTTTATTCCGAGGTACACCGATGCTTCAGTGACGTATTTTGGTCACATAAATGACTTCAAAAAAATAGGCACGATCAGAAAGGAAAAAGTTCCGTCCCCGAAGGACGAGCCCTCGACCTTTCGGTCCGCGTCACAGATGCCGGGCACGCTACCCACTGCACTACGGCAACATACTCCGAAAGCTTTTTAAACGCACCTTTTGTATCTACCACTGTCCTTTGACAGTGCTCTTGGCAAAATGAAGTAATGCATCCTGACCATGGCATACATGATAAGTGCCTTCAACGCACCGTTTCCACGCGTCTGTCCCATTCGGTGCACTTCCAACAGAAGCAGTGCAGTTTAGTTGCTGCATTAACACAACACTAGGTGGCGACATTACTCTTAGCTTCGGCATCGCTATACCATTTAATCATCAATACCAATAATAGGGATTTTTAGAATAGTGCACCGCTAGCCCTTGCAGTGCGGTCGTTGCCACTGCGCATGCGTCGTAACGCGAGTCGGCGTTCGCGTTCGCAGACCGCACGCAAAAAATTCTAAATTCCATGCGGTGATGGCGGCCCTTATGTGGCCCGCAAGCGCTGGTTTCGAGGCTACAATGTCGCTGCGATCACGCGTTGCGGATCGAAGTAGGGCAAACGCTATTCTAAAGCTCATATGGCGCCCGCAACGCCCGCAGTGCTTGCGAACGGTATTCTAAAACTCCCCAATAAATAGCTCTGCGTCACCTGGCTGCAACGCCGCGTTCGCGGCCGGCCATCAGTGTGAGTGTAGACACGATGCACGTTGAGTTAGTCTGGCAGCTGCGTTCAATACTCCAACATGCTGTGAGTGGGCGACCTTGACCCGAATACGGTGTCTGTTCTGTGACGATTCTCCTGGTTCTCACACGGCTTTCTCTGATTTCGATATCATCGTATATGCAAACATATATGACAAGGGTTTGTTTAGGCATTGATAGTGTACGTTATATAGCCGTCGGAGCGGAGATGTATCACTAAGCGTCAACGTGATTGCATTCACGGTAAAGTGTGCTATAGCTGTGAAACATGAGGGGATATGTACAAGCTCTCTTATGTCAATGTGGAGTAAACATTAAGCTACTTGGGTAAGGATACTTCATGTGAATTTCGTGTTATACCATTTGCTATGACGATGGGATCAACCATGTTTTTGTTTTTTTTTAGAGGAGCTAAAGCAGTTGTGCTGCGAAAATTGAAATAGCCTGCAGGAAAAGGTAGACAGTCTGCCACGTCGCTGTGTTTGACTGCGACAAAAGTGACGGTTCATTCAGAAAATGTTACACCCAGAATTCCTATGTTGTAACATCAACATCCACCATTTCAATGCAGAGACAATGCCTGTGGCTACTGAAATCTAATCACGTGCAATTTGAAGATTAGTGGATGAGCGCTTTCCAAACAGCATGGCAAAAAGGCCCGCATGACAGAAGTGATATTTGGCTCGAAAACAGGCCTTTAGCGGTTTTTTTTTTTGCGACAGCGCATCATTATTCGACATAGATTTTGCGACGATAACTGGGACAGTTTTGCGACAACCACGTCTTTTTTCGCGGCAGCCCGAGTGTCGTGAATAATCGAAGAACCATGGTTAAAGCCAGGTCGTTCATTAGCTCAACACGTGTGCTCGTCATGATGCTTCTTTAAAAAGAGAAAACGACAATTTTACCAAGAATGGGCGCACTTTCGGGCGTATATCGCCAGTGGCGGCTGTTCTCGCCGAAGTGACCTTACACCATACCAGGTTTCTAGATGTGCAAGGAGTTTTTTTTTTATCTTTGTGCTGTTGTAATGCTAAAATTTGAGTTCATCCGTCATACATGCATTTGTTTGATTGATAGATATGTGGGGTTTAACGTCCCAAAACCGCCATATGATTATGAGAGACGCCGTAGTGGAGGGCTGCGGAAATTTCGACCACCTGGGGTTGTTTAACGTGCGCCCAAATCTGAGAACACGGGCCTACAACATTTCCGCCTCCATCGGAAATGCAGCTGCCGCAGCCGGGATTCGATGCCGTGACCTGCGGGAGAGCAGCCGAGTACCACGAATCAACACATGCATCAGTGTTTCTGCTTTCTTCGCTTCATAAATTTTGTATAGTGACGTTCTGAGCCTGACCAAATAATCTACTTGTGATTGTAGAGTCACGTTAAACTTCAAGAACCACGGCGAAGAAATCCGAGAGTCATTTTAAACACTAATGCACGCACCTAAAGTGCGCGCAGGACAACGACGTACAGCCGTCAGCAGCTTTAACTCGAACGCTTCAATGCGTGGCCTCGGCCAATGCCACCTACATAATTCCAGGCCTGCTCACTGTGTTGGCCATGGGCTCTGACGTCACTCCGTTTTGATAAGCGTGCTTCGCGGCACAGACGTGCACGCTTGCTTTCGGCGCACGTAAGACATGGATTGCCAAGCCCGATGAAAGAATTCGTGGCGTGCTAGTGTTCTTGTTGGCGACTCGAGAAGACAGTATTTTTTTTTTGTCCGTGAACTGCAACATGGATATGTGATGCGTTTTGCGCACTGGATATTCACAACCTGTACTGCTACAATTCCGAACGGTTGGGTGATGCTGCGTGGCGAATCGACGCGGCAAAGGGACCAAAGTTGTGAGTGTTCTCGTTTTCTAAGGACAACCGAATAATGAAATGGGAGCGTGCCGTTCGTCAAGCTGACGTCGACATCCGTTTTCTCTGTGACCCGAAGGTGTGTCCGTGCTACATATTTCTAAGTCTTTCCAAAGGCCCCATCTCGCCCATGTTCCGTTTTTGCTCTAAAATGGAGGTGGCATGTGTGCTTCTGAATTTCTAGCGTAAGCCCTAGTATAAATAAGAAACGCGCGTGGCAGTACGCTTTCAGAACAGGCGTTTTTTGCTTCAGGGTCTGTGAATATTTAGCTAATGGCGATTACCGCCGCGGACTTGTCGTTCACTTGGTTGAGAAAAATAAAAGGAAGGATGCCACATTGCTCAGTTCATTAGTTTTGTGCATGCTATTTTCTTGTCAGTGCTCCAAGCACTTTTTTGCGGTAGTATTGTTGCCATCACCGTATAGCCTAATATGTTTCCTTGCAATTTAGATGCGTGTAGACACTTGCGGTAAAACACTTTCTTAATTTATTTTCAGGTGTGTGAACTCTACTTCAAGCTAGAATATTTAAAAACCACTACCCAAAATATACCGATCCAAGAACCGGCCCTGCAGTAGAAGCACCCACGGGGGCTACACCGTTCAATATAGACCCAGTATTAAAATTTTCCCCGTGCACGAATTTAAATGACCTACTACGCACCACTGCGAGAGGGCCAGAGCAAAAGAGGAAACGCCGCTTCTTGGGTCGGTCACAAGAGAGTTTTGAAAAACGAAATATTTTGTTTTCTGTTTCAATAGTCACCACCCTGATATTGTGCCGAGTGTGGCATCAGCACACAATCTCCTAAATAACTACGTGTCCATTAAGACAGTTGTTCGAAAAAGTACAAATAAAACTGCAGAAACTGCAAGTTAGTAGCAACAATTTTTCTGCATGCTCTCAATAGTGTGTGTCTGCGTGCGTGTGTGCGTAAATTAACAATCAATAATTTACTTATTTTATTTTGTGACTTTGTTGGTCTGTCAAATTTTCCACCTATAGATCGACCACACGTTCGACTGCGTACACTCTGTCTTTTTTGTGGAAGCAATGGCTCACAGGTGAATATTCAAAAGCTTTCAAACGCGATACATTTCTTAAGTGAGCGCCTTTTGTCCACCCAAAAGGCCGAATAAAGCTGTTAAGCACGTAAAACTCGCCGCAAACGCTTTATCTTTTAACGGGAGACGATGGTGGCAATGGATTCACAGCCTCCCGCACGCGCGCCCGCTCGGGGAAAACGAGTGACATCACGGCTGGAGTGAGCAGGCTTCATAATATCCTAAGTGGCATTTCAGCTCGCTTGGACTGAGCTTACATATAGAAAACCACCTCCAGCAAGCGGTTTTTTTTTTCGCTTACTTCACCGCGACGCACACTTGTAGAGCGGTGAAGATTTGACAGCAGGAGCACTGTCGCACTACAAAACGCGTGCAAGCAAGGGGTTGTTTGCGAGTAGTGAATTTCAGAAGTGAATTCAATACGAATCCAATTGCGGTATAACAAAATATTAGAACGGTTAAACGAACCTAATACTCTTATGATAGTTTTAAAATAGTGAGGAAGCCTTTTTTAAAATAATCGAGAACTCTACGACACTTTATTTGAAAAGAACATTCACGAACTGTCACCAAATAATACAATTGTGAAAACCGTGATAAACTTGAATACAGCAGAAACCAGAGCCTTTAAAATACTTTTCAACTGCATGTCGAAATACCACAACAACTACATTATTCAAGTTGAAACTCTGTTGCCAGCATTTAACAGAAATTGCGGCATAAAATCTAAACAAGCTTCAACGTATGACCATGCATTCAGCTAAAAATTTATTGGAGCAGGCAAAATTATCACAACATATACCCTGGCACAGACAGCTTATAAAAATCAAGTGTTGAAAGCTGTATCTGTAACAACGATTTACGTGAACAAAAGACTTGCTTGTGTTTTCATTCATGAAGCTGAATGCAGTCATAGTCCCTAACCTCAATGATGAAAACAGGAACGGATTAATGCGATGCAGCTCCACCACAGTAAAAACAAAGTGAAAGTGCAGTTTTCAACAAAAATTCTTTATCTGGTAATGGTGATAGAATCAATAGTGCTGCCAATACTTGGGCTGCATTTGTTTTGGTAGTTCAGGGATTACAAGAAGAAAATAAACCGTCAGCTGATCTCATGTTTTGCTACATCAGGGTTGTCCCTTAGGGGCTGATTATTTTTAAAATGTTGGATATTTCGTATATGTACCGTTCAATTTGACTAGCAAATGCTATGTCATTCGTTGTTTAAATTTTTGCACACCCCTAGTAATGTTGTCGCTACCAATGACCCGCCATCTTATTGTGTGAATGTGATTGGACATCTGTAAACATCACGAGTGCTTTGCGAGTTTTTTTTTTGTGCTGTATTATATCCCTCATTGAACACACTCTTGCACGTGGCTCAAGGTACGTAAATGGAAAAAAAAACGTACCCGGCTACAAGTGATGCCAATTCGGAACATGAAATGAGAGTAAAAACAAGCGTATTTGCTGAAAATTGCCCTGAATCTTGTCGTCTATTAGCAAGAAGGATCAGTTTATAGCACAACTTTTTTTTACTCTTAAGTCACATCAGTAAACAAAGCATCAGCCTGTTCATAAGCAATTACTTGTTTGATATTGCATTATTTGTGCAATAATTTTAAAAACAAAAGGTCAGACAGCACAGTTAACTCTGCTGAGCTAGGAATGAATTCAACACAGCAAGTTGCAAGCTTTGGAAGCATCAATTTTCTGGCTCAAGTTGGCTCAAATGCCTACACACTCTGGGTGCTTTGTCAAGCAAGAATAAATGCGAAATCTCCCATGAACATTTCATTGTTGTCCTGAAAAAAATGCAATATGTTAATTGTTTTTGCCAAACAGTTTTAAATATGAGAAGGTTGTCACAAGATGTGCTGAAAATGAAAAAAGTAATACTTGCCTTTAGGAAATGCTTGGGTAATGTGAAGTCTACATATATTGCTACTAGAGCTTTGTGAATCGCTATATATATTTGTCACGGCACTAACACATGCAGCACAACGCACCATTCAGCTGCTTTTTTTGCTTACAGGGATAAAAATTACTATATCTTTTTACTTGGGATAAATTAAGCATATAAATGACAAGGCTGATCACTAAGTGCTTGCATATTGCCACATGTGTTTTATTCAAATAAAGTCGGGTTTCACTTACAAAGACTTTAAGTAACACCCGGCACAGGCGGCACCGCAGTGCTTGAGTAGCTTCACGATAACTTGAAAACACACTGTTAAGTTTGTGGACAGGGCCCGAAAAGTCTAGTAATTACGCAACCACCAGCAATAACCGCAGAATTTTCAATAGCACTTTATAAAAGCAGGTGCGTTGTACTGCTGGTTACATTATTGATGACCGATGCAGTGTTTACTGCTATCATGGCAGACTAGGTATTGCTTGTAGTTTGACTTTCCGTACTTCAGGCAAAAGTTCACTGAAACAAAAAGTTTTGTTTCAATAATACCGACTACTGCAGTGTTTAACATCATGACCACATGACAATATCAGTTTTATGTCTTTCCAAGAGATGTTTACATCTGTAAAGCCTCAAAGTTAAAATTTCATTTTTTTAGAATTGTTCACAAGCAAAACTGCAAAATTGTACAATGCATTACTAGCACCTATCTTTTTTTCAATGTTTTATGTGCATCCATTTGTTGAAGCGGAGCACTATACAAGTGCCACTGATAAATGAGACTATGTGACAAAGCCCATTGATCCTTTAGAGCAGCTTACATCCCTAGCTGTCGAGCAAGGTGTAACGGTGAAGGTTTCAAGAAAAATGCTAAAAGGAAGCAAGGGTGTGCTGTTCACAAGGGTCTGCTTGTGGTTCCCCATTTTCACGGATTAACAATGAGATGTAAAAAGCTATGTTACTATGTTTGCTCTTGGTTATAGTTTTTTTTGTGTGTACCTCACTTCCGTCGGTAAAGCTAAGTGTGATTGAGGGTAAAATAAATACAAACTGCACAGCAAAAGTGCTTTAACATTAATGCTTTAACAATAACTCACCCAAACCACAGTTCATTGTCTTTCATTCTAGTCATAATGCTCTTTCACCAACCCTCGCTATTACTATCAACAGCCACAGACATCTTTCTACCACTAATTTCACATTCGTAGGAGCAGTCCTAGGTGCTCATCTAAAGAACCATAATCGCATTTCACTTATAAGACAGAGGATAGCTCCTGGTATCAGAACATTCATTAAAGCATGACCATTCCTCAACTTTGCTCAAATCTATAATACGCCTTCATCCACAGTAACATTACGTACTACATCACGTCATGGGTGAACACCTATTCATCTCGTATCGTCCCACTTCAACGTCTCCAAAACCAAGTCATTCGCATTCTGACATTCAGTACACTATTCACCAGCGTGTCCCTACTTCTTCAGCATCATAAAGTACTAACAGTGATTTACAGTGTAATTTATTCACATATAAATTGAGGATTCTTGTGTTCAAGTGTCTTAACGGTTCCGAAACAATCAATGCTTTACAAAAATTTCAATTAGTAAACGTTAATCCCACCAGATTCGCCTGTAACAATTTCTTGCTATCACATACAAGCACTAACTACGGCAAACACAACCATATTTGCTGCCATATATATTTGGTATTCAATACCACTATGCGCTGAATATTTTTCATTCAACGCTTTTAAAGAAGAACAATATCTCATTTTGCAATCATAGCTAATCTGTATTTTTTATTGGTATTTTCTTACACTTACAGCTATTACTGTAAGTTATTTTTACATTTATCACTCGTGTAGATTTGAGTTGTCTGGAGCATCAATATTTGCAGCCCTTTGGGTCCAAGATTCTGTTGCCGTTTTTTTTTTCATAGCCATGTATTCTTACTGAACGTCGTTTTATTAACATTTTTATTGGAATTTATAATATAAGTTTGCCTTATCTTTATTTCTATAAAATCGTTTCAATTCAAGGATTACGAACATGACAGGAATTAAAGTGATTGCACAGTGTAAAGTACACCCTGCACCCGAAAATTGAAGGGGAGTTCGACGTTGCTTTCACCTCTGATGACAGAGAGTAATGTGGTGTAACTGTGCTTGCAGATGACTTAACGGGACAGATTTTGTTTGTTTTAGGATAAGAGAAAGCGAAAACATATACGCACTACAAACTTTATAGGCGGTCGCGGGTTCAAATCCCGGCTGCGGTGGCTGCATTTCCGATGGAGGCGGAAATGTCGAGGCCCGTGTGCTCAGATTTGGGTGCACGTTAAAGAACCCCAGGTGGTCAAAATTTCCGGAGCCCTCCACTACGGCGTCTCTCATAATCATATGGTGGTTTTGGGACGTTAAACCCGACAAATCAATCAACAAACTTTATAGGCAATTTTTTTTTATTTAACGTAAATATGAAGTCTCAATAGAAGCCGGTTTACTCCGGCAACTTATGCGTTGATTTTACAATTTCAAATGTTTGCAAAGGTTATGTTGCACAAAAGTTTCACGTCAAGCAGAATGAGAATTTATGTGTAGTATACGCTTCCAGAAAAAGTCTACAAAGACAGATGCTGTCTTCATTGCAGTACTTGTCCACACTGAGCTGAACAGCAGCTGCCGGCAGCATACCAGATCCGATCACTGATTTCCATTTCTTCGGGGGCAGCCTATAGGTGGGGGAGGAGAGAACAAAATGGTTTTAAATTTCGAGTTTGGCAACATGCTGTCTAGCGATATTTTTACTTGTTTTTCAAGACAGTTGCATGCGAAGAAGTCTGCACTTTTAGGTGTGTCAACCTTACAAAGCAAGTCACAGAGATGGCATCCCATCAAGTACAAGAACCGACAACTGCACAAAAGTCTAAATTAAAGTCTGAACGCAAAGAATGGAAGCACAGAGAGGTTTTGATTTTTAAAAGACTATGTGACATGATCCCGTACTTAAATGGTAGATCATTTTAGTAGATTAAGCTGAATACAGATGAATCACAATACCGAACAGTAATGATACTCTATAGTGGGTTGGAATACTGCCAAGTACTTGCTAACTGTGTGGTTAGTTACTGCGGCAACACGTTTGCCGTAGTGGAAGCGACTTGCACGAAAACAAAGAAAGAAGCACCGGCCATCCTAAAGGCACCCAGAACCTTCAACGACAGAGGATGGTGCTGTATCCTTATTCTAGGTTCCACTTGCTGATGAATTCAACTCTAAATGATGTCATGCTTTGAAAAGAAACGAGCTCTAAAACTGACTTAAGCAGAATTTATCACATTGCCAACCACACCAATTTAAAAAATATTCCATCTTTATCATAACCACTGTTCATTGAGTGGTCATGACCGAATTTGGTGGACGTACATGAAGCTAACCAACCAGTTGACATAATCCGGCATAGAAGAAGACACAACAAGATAAGTACAATCATATCACTAGTGCCAAAATAATAAAGTAACGTTTAGGCAGCTGAGTCAACAAACAGCACAAAGAAAATACTTTTCTGCACCATTGGAGGTCATTCATAGGAACTTCAAAGAATATTGTCACGTGGTCGTGACGTGGCCGAAGACAGGAAACTTCGTGTTGGGATTTAACTGTTTATTTGGGCGAACCTGTGCCCGCTAAGGGAAAGTCTAATTACAGCAGCAGTCTTGCACAGATAGCAGTCTCGGACTGATAGCGGCGAACGCAGCGTCGGCCTTCGATCAACAACAACTGACAAGCGGCGAAGCGCGTCGGCATTTATACTCTTGCCGTCAAATGTTCTAGCATTATCGCTGGCGGTGGTGTAGGTTCCAGAAGAATCTGTACCGTTCGCACAGTGGGCGTGATCTTATCGAAATGATCTACTACAGTCCGGAACCTTCTAGAAAACTGCAGGCGTGGTTTGCGCTGAGAATCGTGTGGTGTTTTGGGACGATAACAAAAACTTGGGAAATGGAACGTGGCATTGCCCCCCTCTGAAAAAAGGCATCGTCCCGATGCTTTAACTAAAGATGAAAGTACAATAATAATGCAAGAAAGTACAATGAATAAAATACGATACAACATTAATACAAAAAAACTGGTTAACGCGCATGAAACGGCTTGAGGCGCGCGACATGGACGACTTCAGGTCGCGATCGGCGTCGTTGAGAGTTCGTGATGCCGTCGGGGACAACCTCGTAATCAAGTGGGCCGAGACGTCGAACCACCCTGTACGGTCCGAAGTACCGTCGCAGAAGCTTTTCACTTAGTCCACGTCGGCGTATCGGCGTCCACACCCAAACACGTTCACCGGGCTGGTATTCCACGAAGCGTCGTCGAAGGTTGTAACGGTAGCTGTCGGTCGTCTGTTGATTCTTGATACGGAGATGCGCAAGTTGTCGGGCTTCTTCGGCGCGTTGAAGGTACTCGCTCACATCGAGGTTTTCTTCGTCGGTGACGTTGGGTAACATGGCATCGAGCGTCATTGCCGGGCTCCTTCCGTAGACCAATTTGTATGGAGATATCTGCGTGGTCTCCTGCACCGCCGTGTTGTATGCGAAGGTCACATACGGAAGAATGGCGTCCCACGTCTTGTGTTCGACATCGACGTATACTGGCAGCATGTCGGCGATCGTCTTGTTAAGCCGCTCGGTGAGGCCTTTGGTCTGTGGGTGGTACGCTGTCGTCCGGCGGTGGTTTGTTTGGCTGTATGCCAAGATCGCTTGAGTTAAGTCGGCAGTGAATGCCGTTCCTCTGTCGGTGATAAGGACCTCCGGGGCGCCGTGACGTAGGACGATATTTTCGACGAAGAACTTAGCTACCTCGGATGCACTGCCTTTTGGCAAGGCTTTTGTCTCGGCGTAGCGGGTGAGGTAGTCGGTAGCTACCACGATCCACTTGTTTCCGAAAGCCGACGTCGGGAAAGGCCCCAGTAAGCCCATACCAATCTGCTCGAAAGGTCGGCAAGGTGGATCAATTGGCTGCAGAAGTCCCGCTGGCCTTGTCGGCGGTGTCTTGCGTCGCTGACAGTCCCGGCATGTTCTCACATAACGAGTGACGTCGGTGGTAAGACGTGGCCAGTAGTACCTTTCTTGTATCCTCGCGAGCGTGCGAGAAACACCGAGGTGCCCTGCCGTCGGATCGTCGTGCAGGGCCTGCAGGAGTTCTGGTCGCAGAGCTGAAGGCACCACAAGGAGGTACTTAGCTCGAAGCGGTGAAAAGTTTTTCTTTTGTAGAAGACTGTTTCGTAGAAAGAACGATGCAAGTGCGCGCTTGAATACCTTCGGGACTTCGGTGGTCCTGCCTTCGAGGTATTCTATTAGGGCCTTAAGTTCCGGGTCGGCCCGCTGTCGTTGAGCGAAGTCGTCGGTAGTTATCGTTCCTAAGAAGTAGTCGTCATCCGGGTCGTCGGGTAGCGGTTGGTCGACAGGCACACGAGAGAGACAGTCGGCGTCGGAGTGTTTTTTGCCGGACTTGTAAATGACAGTAATGTCATATTCTTGAAGTCTGAGGCTCCATCGTGCGAGGCGACCTGAAGGGTCCTTCAAGGTGGCTAGCCAACACAATGCGTGGTGGTCGCTCACAACTTTGAAGGGTCTGCCTTAGAGGTAGGGGCGAAATTTCGACGTAGCCCAGATGATGGCGAGGCACTCCTTTTCTGTTGTGGAATAATTTGCTTCTGCTTTGGATAGCGATCGGCTGGCGTAACTAATAACCCTTTCAAGTCCGTCAGCCCTCTGCACAAGAACGGCGCCAAGACCTACGCTGCTTGCGTCAGTATGTATTTCTGTCTCGGCGAATTCGTCAAAATGGGCAAGTAACGGAGGCGTCTGGAGGCGATGTTTAAGCTCCTGGAAAGCGTGTTCCTGCGGCGCTTGCCACTTAAACTCCACGTCGGCCTTGGTAAGGTTAGTGAGAGGATCGGCGATGTGGGCGAAGTTTTTCACGAACCGCCTATAATAGGCACACAGGCCCAGAAATCGGCGCACGGCTTTCTTGTCAGTGGGCGGCGGGAAGTCGGCGATGGCGGCTCTTTTCCGTGGATCGGGACGAACTCCAGACTTGCTGATAACGTGCCTCAGAAACAAGAGCTCCTCATACGCAAATCTGCACTTTTCTGGCTTCAGTGTGAGTCCGGAAGTCTTGATGGCTTGAAGTACAGCTTCAAGGCGCCGAAGATGCTCGTCGAAACTCGAGGAAAACACGACGACGTCGTCAAAGTAAACAAGGCAAGTCTGCCACTTCAATCCTGCCAGTACTGTATCCATAACGCGTTGAAAAGTTGCAGGCGCTGAGCAAAGGCCGAAGGGCATCACCTTAAACTCGAAGAGGCCGTCCGGTGTTATAAACGCCGTCTTCTCTCGGTCTCTTTCGTCGACTTTGATTTGCCAATAGCCAGTCTTGAGGTCCATTGACGAAAAGTACTTCGCGTTATGGAGCCGATCAAGTGCGTCGTCTATTCGTGGGAGAGGATACACGTCCTTTCTTGTGATTTTGTTCAGGCGGAGATAATCGACGCAGAAACGTAGGGTCCCATCCTTTTTCTTCGCTAACACCACGGGGGATGCCCATGGACTCTTGGACGGCTGGATAATGTCATCCCGCAGCCTTTCATCAACTTGTCTCTTCATTGCCTCACGTTCTCGCGTCGAAACCCTGTACGGACTCTGACGGAGTGGTCTGGCATTTTCTTCGGTTATGATGCGATGTTTCGTGATTGGGGTCTGCCGAATTTTCGATGACGACGAAAATCAATCTTCGTATTGCAAGAGCAGGGCCTTGAGCTGTTCTTGCTTATTGTTCGGAAGTCTGGGATTGACGTCGAAAGCTATGGGAGGGGCTTCGTTCCTCTGAGCAGGTTCCGCAGAATCGGCGAGGGCGAAAGCACTGGTGGCTTCGACGATTTCTTCGATGTATGCGACCGTTGTTCCTTTGTTCACATGTTTGTACTCATTGCTGAAATTCGTGAGCATAACCGTTGCTTTGCCTCCCCGCAGCTCTGCAATTCCTCTTGCGACGCAAATATTTCGGCTGACCAACAGATGCTGACTGCCTTCAACGACGCCTTCCAAGTCAGGTGATTTAGGAGCGCCGACTGAAATAATGACGCTCGAGCGAGGCGGAATGGTGACTTGTTCTTCCAGCACATTCAAGGCATGGTGTCCTGACGGCGTGTGCGGCAGTAGTGCTTCTTCTGTGGATAACGTTATCGACTTTGTTTTTAGGTTGATGACAGCACCATGGAGGCATAAGAAGTCCATGCCAAGGATGACATCTCTCGAGCAACGCTGTAGGACTACGAAGTCTGTAGGATAAATACGGCCGTTAATGGTGACTCTCGCTGTGCATATTCCTGCAGGCGTTACGAGATGGCCTCCGGCTGCACGGATTTCATGTACCGTTCATGTACCGGACGCCCCTGTCAAGCCGTGTACCCAGCACCTCCACCAGATGTCACGGGGTCGTGACGTGGCCGAAGACAGAAAACTTCGTGTTGGGATTTAACTGTTTATTTGGGCGAACCTGTACCCGGTAAAGGGAAAGTATTTACAGCAGCAGTCTTGCACAGATAGCAGTCTCGGACTGATAGCGGCGAACGCAGCGTCGGCCTTCGATCAACAACAACTGACAAGCGGCGAAGCGCGTCGGCATTTATACTCTTGCCGTCGAATGTTCCAGCGTTATCGCTGGCGGTGGTGTAGGTTCCAGAACAATCTGTACCGTTCGCACACTGGGCGTGATCTTATCGAAATGATCTACTACAGTCCGGAACCTTCTAGAAAACTGCAGGCGTGGTTTGCGCTGAGAATCGTGTGGTGTTTTGGGACGATAACAAAAACTTGGGAAATGGAACGTGGCAATATTGTAAAAAGATCCAAAAGTTATGGCTTGTAAAAAGATGGTGGCAGCAAAAGAGAACAATGGTATGCCAACAGTGTGATCTCTGTTCTAACTAAAAAAATGTCTGACAAAAAGTCAGTATCAGTGAGGGACCTTGAAGCAGATTTATAGTGTCATCAACCCAATAAATGGCAAACCAACAGTGTATTGCACTCTGGTTTACTGCTCCACGTCATTCAGCAGTTCATGAGGCGAGCGAAGTAAGCCAATCCCTACTTCCCAGAAAGATGGAAGCGCTGCCTTTAAACGACTTAGCTCATCATGCACAGCCCTCTAAAGTATCTCTGGGGAGCACACTACTTCTTATGTATTTTTAAATACTGCAGCCTTAACGAAGCTAATGGCAGAGTGGGCAAAGAAAAAATAAGAACAAATCAACATTAATGAACAGACTTCACTGTTCCTGCAAAGCGACATATTTACCAGCCAACGTGACCGAGTTTAAGTGATGATGAGCCTGAGAGAAGAGGGAACTAAAGAGGGTGAACATAAGTACAGAGAGAGAGTGAAAAGAAACTTCGACAAAAAACAGAGTATAGCTGTACCGAGAATTGTGGTTCGGGACTTGGTGCTAGTCATCAAAGAATTGCCAAACTCAGCAGTGAGTCACAGAGGGCTATTCTGTTTTGTCAAAATGGCAAGCCAGCAGGGACATTTAAAGTTCGCGCGGTAAGTTGGCCTCAACGGCATTTTCAAATTGGCCTCCACAGCCAACATTCTAAAGGAGTATGGCACTACTTTTTAAAGGTGGGTTTACTCGACCATGCAAATTTTATGAATACAAAGGGGACTCTGAGCAAGTGAGAGGCAAACAAAATCGTGATAAGATGTATATTTCTTATATTAAAGTCAGGTTTCCTGTGGCATATCAGGCAATTCTAGAGGGCTTCATACTGCAATCTGGCTAGTTGTTGTGGCATCAGGTACCAAAATGGCCACTCATTGCCACAAAAACTAGTGAAATGACTGCTTGTGGGTCGCCAATAGAGCCAGAGTGCGTAGCAGCCGAGCGAGTTTCACGATTTCTCGCACAAGTACATGATGAAAAGCTCATATTGTGTTACGATGGCAGGGCGCTGTAGAAATTGGAACAAGGTTTTAAAAGCATAATCTAATTACTCTTGCAGAGTGTACTCGCACTTTGTAGTGCATTTTATAGATCATTGAAGGCTGGGCTTTACATTTGACTCGCGAAAATGAAAATTTCGCCGTCCGTACCCTTTTATTATTCCAGGAGGTTTGAAAACAAAGGCTGGGGAAGTGAAGCATGCTGAAGCACTTGCAAACGACAAATGATTTCTTGCACAGGGAGCTGGGAAGACTGAGTTATTAGGATAAGGAAGTTAAAAATGACAACAAAAAGAATGCTGTGTCTGTATTATGTGCAGCCTCTTTACATGCCACCTGTTAGCAACATTATGCTAGGCCAAGGTTAGCATGCATTAAAGAAAATGTGAACTACATTTCCCAAGATCACCAGAATTTCGGTATGCTTTTGTACAATGCATAAAAACCACGTGTCAACAGCGTAGCATTGTACCATTTCGTTAGCTACACCTTTGAGCATATTTATGGTAATATAATCGGCATAATCTGCATAAATCACAAATTACCTGTCAGCCTGAAGTGTGGTGATGTTTTTTTATCATCATTTTGCATGGAGCCAGAACTAGCATTGTTGCAAAGGGTCCATGTAATTTCTCAGCAAGATGTTGCAAACAGATTATAAACTGTTCATAAAGTGATCATTCCCAACCATACAGCTAGTGTAGCATTCCCTGTCACGTGCACTCGGCACACAATCATAATTCTTTTGCCTTACGCGAACGTCCATTGTCTGTAAAAAGGAATGCCGGAAGTGGTGTATTTTTAACACTACGTGCAACTTAGCAGCAGCTGGTTATTCTCTTCATTTACAGGGCATTTGTCAAATAATTGACGCGTAAAGAATGCAAGCTCAAACCACTAACAAATCCGGATTGAAGTTTTGATGTACACACTACAGTCTTTCCCACACTAACTGCAGTGATTTGCAACATAACTTATACTCTGCACTCGATCGTAAAGATTCACACAAGCCTTTACCAATAAATATTGCAGTAAAGCCTTAATAAACGCGTGCGTATTTTTTATTATTTTATAGCTTTCGACAAAAACTCGGAGCTGTGGATTTCGCTTTATTTTTTTGTTGTTTATCTTATTCCACTCTAGCCTATGTGCACTAAAGGCACTGTGTAACAGTAGAAATAGCCGTGCTCTCGCTGGGTAGTATAGTTACCGAAGCTGCACCTGTCCGAGCAATGTTTGCGAACTTGACTGCCACGATGGTCTCGTAAGCAAGCATTTTATGGCTCTGTTCCGAACTGCTAAAAAGAAGATAACTTACCGAAACCAGCATCTCGACGTCATTTTAATCTTCACTGGATGTGACTGACGATTTCTTGGTGTCTCCCGCAATCGTTGAAAACGGACCAACACTGCCGGGGGCAGTGAAGTGCCGCGTCGATAGAAGAACGCTCACAACGTTTTTCGGCACACTCGACGTTTCTACACGTGCCTCCAAATGATCGGAAGGCGTTTTTCACAATCAAGATCGCCTCAGCGAACACAGCGCACTTTAGTCTTGCCTGGCAGCTGCCCACAGCATTGTCATGGGCGCAGCCATCTTTCCAGACAATATCACGCACGAAACAAAAAGCGCACAGCTTCCGAGAGCCTCGTGAGGCCGCCTGGCGCAGTGCATTGTGTGTGTGTGAGGGGGGGCGGGGTATCCGCTCGCCTTTGGAAACTCGCGAACGGGTCGCGCTTATTTATCAGTTTTTCAAAGGAGCTGCAAAAAAAGCAAAGGTGTCATTGAACTTACAATAGTACCTTATAACATACGATGAAAACCTAGGAAAAAGTGAAACTCTGACGAAGCTGAACAGACCACGTTGAAATCGGGCTGCACCGACTGCACAGCACAGACGTAAGTTAAGTCTCTTCACACTGACCTCCTAATAAATTGAAAGCGACGTGACAAACTTGGCATACAAGCAAAATAAATGCGAACGTTATATACAAATGGACGCGAAAACGTAGATAGGGGTAGTTTGCCGACAGCTTTGAGAAGACACGAATGCCTTAGCAAATGCGCGTTTTACCGGTAACATACATATAGAGTTCGTGCCGTGACCTCACTTTTAATGTCATAGAAACGCAGCTGGTCACCATCGACATTCACATAGCACTTGCTCAAAGACATCGTCTTTGAATTGCTTGGTCCCGCAAAGGTTATCAATGAATCGCTCTCGGTTCTGATAAGATTCACACTAAGGAAATCTTTTTATAATCTTTTTAAGGGGAGATGCAGGTCGAAAAACACAAGTTTTTTTTTGAAAATTACCGATTTTTATTTTTGCCTGTTTTGATAAGATTAGTACCTCTACTGTTACGAAAAAAAATGCAGGTCGAGAATTCACTGGGAATGCTTTAACATTGCATCCAAAGAGCACGAAGTGCCTGTTAAAAGGTCCAAAGGGTGCAGTCTTCGAGCCCCTAGCCGCCGATAATGCACCACCACTCGCCATTGTTGATCGCGCAAGCCGAAGAGTCGAGCTTTACTCTTGAAGCAACAACAGTTTTCCTCGCTGATGCGGCGGAAGAAATATTAAAAAGCACGCTTTTGCGTATTTTTCGAGCGCGCGACTGGGTTATCACGTGATACGGATTGAGGACCGCCATTGGTCGCTGCGTACCTGTATGTGCTGTGAAGCCTATTTGCAAGGTCCATATCTTGTTGAGCAGCACAGCTGAACAATGCTTTTCTCGTGGAATTCTCCGTTATGAATGAAATAAACATTGCTCACAAGTGAAAGCCGCACCAATGCATCAAAATCAAACCATCTTGCGATCAATGCCAAACTTATGGTCAATGCATCAAAATCAAAACTAAGGCATCAAAAGTCGTTCACACCCATCAGCCGGAAAGTTCGTGATGCGGCAATGAATGAAGTCAGCAGAAATCTTGCGAGGTTGAAAGAGCTCGCAGTGAGGTAATTTAGCAGGGACGACATTGTCATTATGCACGACGGTATGTGGCACAAACATGGCCGCAAAATGGCATGACACTGTACTTAAATGCGATTTCGCAGTCCTGTCGAACTTCTTCCTAGCTTGCACTTGGCATAAGGCTCTGACAGATGGAGCAGAAGTTTGGCAAGCGTTTCGTAGCCCTGTCTGTGAGCGAAATGTCTGTGAGGAGTCGCCTCGAAAAATCCGAGAGGGACAAACTCGTAGAACTGGCGTATTTTAGTCGCAGTGGCCACTACAAGAAGGATTGTTCTTTTTGGTGTGCAACTTTCATCAGATTTAATTATATTTTTCATAAACAATAACTCAATTTTAGCTTAAAAACTCGTTTTTCTCAAAACAAAAATTTTGCCAGTTTTTCAATGTGCACCTCCTTTTTCGGGCACTGCTAGTGCTCTGATCTGCATAAAACTTTGCCCAATGTTTTTCTAAACTATGGAAAATGCAATTATCTAGTTTAACTTTTAATATTTTATTGTGTAATAAAAGTTTTATGTAAACATTTACTAGGGTGGGTGAAATATGGACTTTTTACGTCTATTATTTTCCACGCCTATTACACATTTTGTATGCGCTTCCTAATCAGTTATTTGCATTCTACACTTTATTTCAAACATTATCAACTATAAATGGTAAAAGTTTATGAAAGTTAAGGGATGAAAAGAGGGGGGGGGGCAAAGGGTTAAGGTGTTTACTTTGTCATTTTGCAGAGATAAAAGTAAGCAACTTGCAAGAAAACAAATATATGTATATGAGATCAGCATAAAAAGTTCTCTAATCAGCTCAAGTTTCATTGATTTAGGGTGAATATTAAGAAAGAGTGTCTTCGAGTAGCATCTGCCCCTAAACCTTCGAAGCAAGTCACAGGTGATGCTGCACGTGGAGGGCGACCAGATAACGCGTGCAGAGCACGTGGATGGGCTGATATATCGCCGGCAGAAGGTGGAAGCGGGGTACCAAGAGACCGGCTTTTGCTTCAAGGCGGCGAAACACACGCGGCACAGCGGCCCTTGGCCGAGGTTGGGAGGCCCATACGACAACGAACGTCATGGGCCCGCACGAAAACGTAGGCAGGAGTGAAACGCGGCAAACACGGGATGCGACGTGAGTGCATTTGACCCGCTGGTTATACAGACTGGAAACAGTCACCAGTGAAACCGATGCGCGTGCCATCTATTGCTAACTGCAGCAAGCATATCAGTATCAACGCTTGGTGGCGCTGACCTCAGTCCAAGAGAACTGAGGCCACACGTCGGAGCGTTCGAATTAAAGGTGCTAACGGCTGTACGTATTTGCTCATCTGCATTGACATTTCGCCAAATATTTCGAGAGTTGACCGAAAACTTAACGCTAGCGCATACTCCCCGAACCCCACAAGGCCAGTTGAAAAAAAAAAAAAAACATACTAACCAATTGCCCATTTACACGTGCTGCTTAAGGAATGCATCACCTCCTGTTCGTCGTCGGCACCACAGCGGGAATGTCTCGTGGGTAGTCGCTGCTTTATGTGCCAGCCATTTCGAGGTTGACAGCTTGGCGATTATTTAATAGCGCAGTTACAGCCACGAAGCGTTGCTGTGCTCCGAACGTGTACCACTAAGAACAGCAATACCCTTGGTACTGAGTGCATAAGCTGGCTGCATACACAACCGCAGATCCCACCCCCCCCCCCTCCTCCTGAGACGCCAGCGGCGAAACATCGCATACGCTACGCAGTTCTGCAGCTGTGTGGTGTAAAAACCACAGCCTCCTTGTGAAATTGATCTATAGGCAACAGTTACCGGGTTCCGCGGAAAAAACGAAAGCAACGACCCCTATTGCGCTAGGCATGCTCTTATCTCATGCTTGCTTGCCCGCAGTGCTCGCTAGCATCAGCTGTGCAGTCTCCAAAGTCGTAGCCCCCTTGATGGCCTCCGCTACAGATAATTGAAGATTGTGAGTGCACTTTCAGAACATGAGTGCGAGAGCAAAATTATCCGACTTAATTGAAGCGCCTTCCGTGACGTGGCTATAATGCAGAAGTGTTTAACCAGTGAAAATGGTCACTGGAACGAAATGTGCGCATAACAGCTAAATTACGTTGTATAAAACAGTGTTATGGTCTACAGCGGTCAATGGCACTCAATAGCGCGCAGTATTCGGTGCTTCAACTATTGATGTGGCATGAAATATTCCGACTTGGACTAGCTGGATAATTGCATTAACGTCATAGGAGTTGCAGGGGCAAAATAGACTACAATGCACATCCCACCGTATTGCCCTTGTGACCTCGCTATGACTTCTGTTGAGCTCTATGATCCATATGGGCCGATTAGTAACTAGTCATTTTGGGGCATTGTTTTTAATACTGCTTTATTTTATGGTAAAAGCAAATGTTCCAACTACAAAACGCATAATGAATAAGCACTGTTCCACCATACAGAGCTGCTTCCTTGCTTACAAAAGGAGTGTCTTGCTAGCAGATCATGTATGCGTTTCGGCGCGAAAAAGAAATTGCTCGCGAATGACGTACACATCTAAACATGATTGCACTTCCTGGCATGCTGCTAAGGCGAAGAATTCTTAAGATGCAGCAAACTTATTTTTCCATCCAAATGTTTATTCAGCTGTGCCCTTACTATGATTTAAAAGCCAAAAGAATTGGTGCCACTGCATGAAAAGCTGTCCTCGTCATTGTTAAAAACATGTGGTAAAATGCTTAACCGCGTGCACAGCATGTGGCTGAACGTTTTATTTCGTCCCTCGACGTGCTGGTTTCGATTGTTGCTGTGGAGGATCGGGATCAGACTGACAATTTTTGGACAGTTTCTACGTGCTTACGGCGCTTCACCGCCTTCACACCTTTCGTTTGATCCGTTCTTGATAGCGCGCCTGTGGCAGGGCTTCCTTCGCCGTGCCTATCCTTTTGAGTTCGAGTCACTTGAGCCGCCATCTCGTTTGTTAGCTGGAACCTCCATGTTACCTTCCCTAGGAAGCTCCTCCATTTCACCTTCGCTAGAGCAATCCTCCATCTCGTTTTCACTGCGATCTTGGTGCACTTTCTTGCCTTTTGTGGTAGGTGACGTCTCCTCCTCATCTTCGCTAGAGCGCTAGGCATCGTCCTCGCTTTCGGTGTTGGACTTATTCGCCATCTCCTGCCCTTCGCTGAACTGCGCGGCAGCTTGTTCCTCGTCATCGCTGGTGCACTTGGGCGCATCTTCACCTTCGCTGGAGGACTCGGGAGCCTCAACGATTTTGTCCGTGGCTTTTTTCTTGCCAGCTGCACGCGCTTTCGTCTTCGCCAAACCGGCAGTACCCGTTTTGACTTTCTCGCTGTCAGCGGTAGCAGCACTTCGTTTTTTTGCACTGCCTGTAGCCATCCCGCCAGTCTTGGTCTTACCAATAGTCGAAGCCTTGGTAGTTGCTTCGCCCACAGCGCCCTTCCGGGCCTTTGCGTTTCCCACAGTGCTCTTAGCAGCCTTCGACTCCCCACCAGCACCCTTACGACCCTTCGCTTCTGCATCAGTGCCTTTAGATCTCTTCACCTTCCCGCCAGTGCCCTTTTTAGCCTTCTCTCCGCTAGGGCCCTTGGCTGCCTTTGTCTCTCCGCTAGGGCCCTTGGCTGCCTTTGTCTCTCCGCCAGGGCCCTTGACTGCCTTTGTCTCTCCGCCAGGGCCCTTGACTGCCTTTGTCTCTCCGCCAGGGCCCTTGACTGCCTTTGTCTCTTCGCCAGAGCCCTTGGCTGCCTTTGTCTCTTCGCCAGAGCCCTTGGCTGCCTTTGTCTCTCCGCCAGAGCCCTTGGCTGCCTTTGTCTCTCCGCCAGAGCCCTTGGCTGCCTTTGTCTCTCCGCCAGAGCCCTTGGCTGCCTTTGTCTCTCCGCCAGAGCCCTTGGCTGCCTTTGTCTCTCCGCCAGAGCCCTTGGCTGCCTTCATGTCTCCGCCAGCCCTCTTTCTGGCCGTCTCCTCGCCAGATCCAACTTTCTTTGTTCCGCCCTCTTCTTCTTTAGCTTTCGTTTTCGGGGCACTTGCAGACTTCCCAGCAGCCAGTCGTTTTGTTGCTGGTGAGCCTGCAGCCATTACTTTTTTGCGAGGTTTCACCTTTGTCACCAGCTTCACTCTCCCGGTTACTCCTTCAGCATGTTCTGTTGCTTTTGTTCTCACCAAAATGTTGTTCTCCAGGGCCTTAACAAAAGTCCTCTTAAACGTCGCTTTGAACAGCCGTGTGTTGATTTCGGGATATTTGCCTGCAAAATTTAAAATTCATTTAAAGAATAAAAAACCCCGTAAGTTTAATTTACATAAAATCTATTAACAAGGTGTTTGGAAGACAAAATAAGGTTGAATAGTGTGACGTCCTAATGCAACAGCTTTCGAAAATTCCTTAGCAGTGCACTGGGTTACGCGGCGATGTGGTGCCTTTTAACGTTGCCTAGATTCAAACACATCAGTATTGTTGCTTTCGGTCCCCCTTCATATGCGATCAGCGATCCTAATGACAACGACCAGTAAGATCATTTGAATCAACCTAATTACAATCGTCATTGTTCCAGTCCGTTCAATATTGAAAATCCTAGCATCCATAAAAAAAGGTTGAGGCTTCGAAGAAACTTGTCTTGGTGTTCTAATACAAAGCAACTGATCACTGGTATTTCGTTGAAGACGGCCATTTTCTCGCAAGAATGAACACAGCAACATTTAGTACCGGCCTGGTACATGAAGTTTGCACACATGAAGGCCTCTTTGAAGGGTTTGCAAAGTGCGCCTGAGGTGACATGCTCACAATGAAGACGTTTCGCTGAACACGAGCACGTCAACCGCCAGTGCGTGGAACCTATGCTTGAGGATAACGGCGTCACGCCAATGAAAGGATTAGGTGAGGAAGTTGGCGTGAATAACTCACAATGAATAGACTATATTGTCAATATGGTACCTGAAGCTGGCAATATATATTGGTTCCTCCAGCGCAGATTTCAAAGGTGTCAGTCAGATTAATGGGTGGAAAATAAGAGCGGTTGGGGGAATTACCATTGCCGCTCACAACGAAGAGAATCTATAGTGTTGACAATGGCTCACGAAGGAATTACAGAAACGGAATGACGATGAGAAAATTACTACATTAGGCTTACACCCGTGCTTATGTACATCTAGATGAACCATGGGGTTTCTGAGCAGACTATGAATTACAATCAATGCCGGCTTCTGCTCCGATAGCCTGCCTTAGTGTTGCTTCAAAATAAACACACTTGCTGGTGCTGTTGAACCATTCTATTCACCCATAAAGTTCATTGCGAACCTTACCATCACCCACACCTGCACACTCATCCGATCAGCTGCCTCCTCCATCGCCATGTGCACTAGTGTTTCACGCCACAGATGTCACTAGAGCAATATCCGGCGGAGTGGATGACGGTGATGAAACAGGCTAGATCTCGGCGTGGCAAACGGTAAAGCATGCAAAACGAATTGAAATATGTCAAAAACTGAACAACGCTTTTTAACAACGCGGATACGACCAGCCTCTGGTGGAACAACCTCAAGCCAGATTTCCAAACGTGATCAACCTTCGAGACTACACCACTGAACGAGTTTGACCGCCTTCGTGAGCGTAATCTGCGTGCAGGATATCGTTTGTGAGAATGAGCGTAGCCTGTTGATGAATTATTCAGTTATGAATTGTGAAGCCATCGTATTTCTGCAAGAGTGAGCAAAATCTTGTCAGACGAACATAATCGAGAACATCATACGGGAAATAGAGGACGATGTTCTTTAAAGTGCCGCTCACCAAACTTCCCAGTTCAGGGGCTGCGTTAGTGTTGCGAAGACGTCTGCGGCAGCGATCGTTGACTTGTCATTCATAGCGCTACTGCACCGAAAACCATGGGTAAAGTAGCACGTTGCACTGTGTTTGTTTTCAGCGCCTCATAAGTTTGAAGGCTCTGCAAAGCAGTGAACGATAGCCGAGCGAAGAACAAAGGATTAACAAACCACCGGACCCCATGTACAATGTGCGAAGTGTGTTATATGCAGTATAGCTCCAACAAACGGTAAAAAAACAGAGGGCAACAGTACGCTGTAATGATGAACACTCTGCTGGGACACTTACACATGCTAACAATTGCAAGGAGCAGGTCACCATGCGGCATATTGCAAACGATGTTCAAATAGGCCGATGTTATAGGGCACCACGTTGCTAGCACGTGGTAATGATAACGATACCAGAGGTAAAGAAAGCCTTTTGCATCATAGCTTAAAACGACGAATGTGTCAGCAAACCCTCATTACATTTAACTCAGGCAGAAATTAATTTCTAGAAATTGACATACACTCATCTCCCGAAATGTTGTCTGTGATTACAAAGATATGTACCCTATTCGTGCATTATCTTTGCTTTCATCTAGTCTTTTTGCTGTGTCCCACTTTCACCCTAACCATCCTATCTGACTATGAACTGATGTTTCACTCTTTGCACGATGTGAATAAGCCGGATGTGAGTTTGCGCACCACCTGCCCTGAAGTCTGTCTCATTTTCGTCTCGTAATCAGCACTGCAACAACAAATCCTGAAAGTTACCTCGATAGGCCTAGAGTGGCAGTACACATATTCGAATACTTACGACAAGATTGTCACAGATAAAGAAGTCTTTACTATGTAGATCTTGAAAGGTATCTCACCTAGAATGAATTTTTTCAGATAGACGGGAGATGCACCTCGTCTGTCATCTGCAAGAACAAAAAAAACATGAGAATTCTAATAAACGTTTTTTTTGACCTAACAAAAAACATGATTGGTAGACTTTACGGGTTCCTGTCATCCCTGAAAAGTGACGACGTTAGCTACTTGAGTATTCTTACTAGTTGCGCTGTTTCATAGGGACACACCACCAAAACTGTTGTGCATGAATGCCAACAAAAGCGCACCATTTGCGCATCAGTTCGCGAGTGGGGTAGAGGAGGAGGGAGTGGGGCACAACAATCCTTTTTTCATTCCTGCAAGATTGATTTGAATCTAGTCACTAAAGAAATGGCTTAAACAGACATTTCAACTGAAGCAGTAACAGTTTAAGGTAAATGTTGAATGAAAATTTCAAGTAATCGTTAAGGTTTACAGACGAAAGTTGTAGGCAAGCGTCGTCGAAGTAGGGGTGTGCGAATTGCAAAGTTTTCATGTTTAGTGCGAATATGGGAAAAACACTAACGACAAATCAAACTTCGTCATTTCATTATGGAAGAAAAGATGACTATCAGGTGCTTGATGTGTCCGGAAATCTGCAAAACAATATATGGAGAAAACTATTTGATCACTGTCTTCATATTTCATTTCTCTGTAATAACAGACATTTTAAAGGGGCCCTGCAACACCTTTTTCGTATTGTCTGAAAACAGTGCCGATCAATAGTTGAAGCTCCAGAGAACACGTGAGCGAAACATGGCACGCATCCTGGAATTTTCCACTCTCAGTCATCTAGTTGTTGGTCTTTCATCTCGCTACAAATGATGCCGTATATACAAAATGCCAATGTTATAAGCCCAAATACCAAGGTCACGGTGGTTCACTAGAGCATCGTGAGTTGCATAGTTACCGTGGCCGCCGCGTGATGCCGTCACATACCCGCGCGACAGCTCGCAACCATGCCGACAGCAAACCACGTGTTCGGAGCAAAAAAAAAAAAGCGAACAAGGCCATGACGCGCGGTGACGGTGAGACGCATCATCTTGGCCCCTTTGTTATTCAGGTCCTGTCGCAACCATTAGCGCGCTTGCTTCTAGGAAAGGAGACGGAACGCGTTTGAAACGTGCGACAAATGCCAAACTCCACTCATACTTTACGAATTCGAAAAAAAATTCGGTGACAGTTGAGGCTATAGGCTCTTAGTAGATTCATTCGACTATTACTTGATAAAGTGCCGCAGGGCACCTCGCCGCGGTGGTCTAGTGGCTAAGGTACTTGGCTGCTGACCCGCAGGTCGCGGGCTTGAATCCCGGCTGCGGCGGCTGCATATTCGATGGAGGTGGAAGTGTTCTAGGCCCGAGTACTTAGATTTGGGTGCACGGTAAAGAGCCCCAGGCGGTCGAAATTTCCGTAGTCTTCCACTACGGCGTCTCATAAATGTACAAAGCTTTTGGGACGTTAAACCCAACATATCGATCAATCGAATCAAATCAAAGTGTTGCAGGGCCTAGAATGTGGTTGAAGACGTTTATTACTGAAATAAATAACAAGCTTTTTAACTATTTGAGACGGATGGTCGAGTGAAATGTGAGAATCTGAGCGAAGAGCCCATTGCCACATTGAAATTTCCAGAAACACGTAGATGCACGCCTCAACCCTGCCGTAAGGAATCTAACACTTAGGCGCGTAACATTAGCCATTTCGAACCATCCCAGAATGCCTCTTGCAGTTAATTTGTGCACGGCCCTCAACGCCATAATTATTTCTTTTGCGAATCAGCGAAACCATACGCGTTCGTAAGGCAACACGTTAGCCTACGCAGTGGCTCACTTTATACTTTCGCTGCTTATTAAATACAGGCGCCCTTCAATGAGTGGCCCTTCAACCCCATTTGCGCGATTCGCATGTTTTCACTGGTGGTGGTGCGAAAACTTTCATTTTTCCACTCTGCGAGATTTTGCCCCATAACGTATTTTGCAGGGCTAGTTGGTGTGTAGCTGTGTAAAAGGTGGTTGGCGCAATCTTTAAAGACGAAACAAAAGACACGGAAAAGGGCACACTCGCGGCTGACTTATTAAAGGGAAGCTCATGTTCTGAAACCCTCACGCATGCGTACAACCACATGAAAAGCTCAAACAACTATAACCACAACGTATCAGATAAAAAAGCAAATTCATCATCATACAACGACAGGAACGAAACACCGATACATTGTTGACCAAATCGCCTAATATACAACGCCTCTGCCAATTCACGTGCCATTTTGTCTGCTTCTTCACGAGATTCTCGTGCAGTTCAGTAGCGGTTATCACGAGCACTCCTTACATATATACGGCAAATGTGAATTCGTGCCGCTTTTCATTGACAGCGCATTTCCCCTTAACCGATCATACATCGGGCCAACTGGCCAATGTACACCCTGCCAACACAACATCTACCAAATAATTCAAAAAGTTTCGTGCTTCTTTACATAATCAGCACTTGGTGCGCCGAATGAACGGGCACAAATACGCGAAAGCCTACGAGGTGCCGAGAACATGACAGGGACCCCCTCGAGAGGCGACGTTCTTCAACAAATCAGCCACTATGTGTACATACGGAATGACAAGAGTGCGCTTCTGTATTATTTCCTTTGTGACTGAATCGCTGGTGGCATCATGTCAAATTTTTCTCATTAAAGCTTCACATACTGACGTTAACGCCCACGAAAGAAAACTCGCAGACATGAGCCTGGATGTTTGCACCATGAAACGTTTTTCAACAACGTGCTGGCAAAACCTGGTGAGAGCCAATTGTAAGCTTGTACTAGAAATATCCCTTTTCACTTTTTTAGAGTGGGCGGAATGATACGGCAAAAAAGCCTTCCGAGCACGAGGGTGACATATTCAATACACGTGGTTTTTGTGAGGCAAACGTGACACATGTAGAGTAGGATTCGTGACTCATACCATGCATGTGTATCGGTAGTTTTAGACAAGTTTGGAGCGTTTAGACAAGGGCTCAAGTTTACCCACGAGCTTCCTGTCTGTGACAAACTACAGTTTTTAGATCATCTCATGCTTCACAAAAACCACGTGTATTGAGGTGTCACCCTCGTGCTCGGAAGGCTTTTTTGCCGTATTAATCCGCCCCCTCTAAAGTAGTGAAAAAGGTCATTGCTAGTACGAGCTCACAGTTGGCTCTTGCCAGGTCTTGCCTCCACGTTCTTAAAGAATGTTTCAGGGTACAAACATCCAGGCTCGCTTCGGCGCTTTTTCTTTCGTTGGTGTTAACGTCAGTATGTGAAGCTTTATTGAGAAAATGCAACAGGACGCCACCAGCGATTCCGTCACAAAGGAAATAACACAGAAGCGCCGTCTCGTCATTCCGCATGTACACAAAGTGCCTCATTCGTTGAAGAACGTCGCCTCTCATTTTGAGGTCCCTGTCGTGTTCTCGGCACCTCGTAGGCTTTCGCGTATTAGTGCCCGTTCATGTGGCGCACCAAGTGCTGATTGTGAAAAGAAGCACGAAAGTTTTCGAATTGTTTGGTAGGTGTTGTCTACTTGATTCTACTCTGTTGTGGCAAGGTGTACATTGGCCAGTCGGCCCGATGTATAAATTATCGCTTAGGGAAAATGTGCTGTGAATGAGAAGCGACATGGGTTCACATTTGCCGTATCATTGTAAGGAGTGTTCGTGATAACTGCTACTGAACTGCACGAGAATCTTGTCAAAAAGCAAAGACAAAGTGGCTCGTGAATTGGCAGAGGCGATGTATATTAGGCGATTTCGTGAACAATGTATCGGTGTTCCGTCCCTGTCGTATCATAATGAATTTGTTTTTTATCTGATAGTTTGTGATTGTAGTTTATTTGTTTATTTATTTGGTAATACTGTCAACCCTCATAGAGGGTCATAACAGAGAGGATATACATAAAGAGTGTACAAGGCTTAAAGTTTGTTAATACCTTTACAACTCAACATGAAAATTGGTATTTTCTTAATTAGCGACCTAACAGTCAAATAACAATTTGTTTGGTCTTTTAGTGTGGTTGTACGCATGCGTGAGGGTGTCAGAACATGAGCTTTGGTTCAATAAATGTCATTTGCGAGTGTGCTCTTTTCCGTGTCTGATGTTTCGTTTTTTCTTTTTTGAAGTTTGCTCCAACAATGTTTTGCACAGCAATATTTTACTCTTCTCCCACGGAATATGCAGCGGACTTTTTTTTCAATGAAACATTTTTAGAAAACGGCGTGGCTCTGTAGCACAGTATACCACCTTGTCACAAAAATTGACCCGGTATAAGTCTGGCCCAAGCCAGATTTTTTTTGGCATTTTTCGATTTTTCAGCCCTGAACATGATGGTGACTGACAACGGCAATATTTCGCTCACAACCAAGGACGTCGACGCAGATACCACAATTCCCGCGAAAGTAGCTCTTTCACGCAATCCCGATAAAAAGCGTATGCTGAAAGTTTCGGCGCAGTAATGATGAATTTTCCCCGGCGAAACACAGACAAGAAAAAGAGCAACTGCCGTATTCTTGCGAGACTCAATGTCAGTGAGCGTCGTCATACCAACTAGCGATATACTTCACTTCGAATGTGTGGGTATAGGCTGCGCTTGGAATTACTGTGCGCATAGCCCACCTAAAGAGATAGCTCGCCAATTAAAACGCAATACTCTGGTACGTGGCTATTGGCAGTGAGGGCGACTTAAAAGCGAGGGCTCTTTATTATTACGTTAAGTTTTATTGGCGCAAGGGCATCTAAGGCCAAAGAGCGCCAGTACAAGTGTTGTTTCATTTCGGTTATTAGTTTAAAAATTAAAAGAAATGATTAAAACATAAAGAAAACTCAAAACAAATATCTACGAACCATTTAAAACACAGTACATTTAGAAAGAATGTCACTTTGTTAAAAAAATGATTTTGTTGGCTGAAGTCTGTGCTGATCAATTAGTCTGCAATGCCCAAGACCCTCACAGCTGAAGTCCTTGCCTGAGCAAGAACTGCGAAGGCTCAGACGTACTTTTTATGCACCAGACGGTACCTCTCACTTGAGGCGCAGCCTGGTGCCTAGGATGGAATGATATAATTGTTAAAGTTTCACTTTCCCAATTACCATTGTTAAAAGTTCACTTTCCCAAGATAATGAAGAAGTCTCTTAAGGTCAACCACTGCATCAAGTGATAAAAACTGCGCTGGATGAAGTGGGATATGATATCGATAGAGCTCCCTGAAATGGGTCAGTCGTGCATGGTGAAGCACAGGACATTGTATGAGGACATGCACAATGGTTAGACTCTCCACAGTGTATATATGTAGGTGGATCAGTGCCTGTCAAATGGTGTTTATGTGTGGCATAAGTGTGGCCTATTCTGAGCCGTGTCAGAGTGACTTCGGCGAATCTGTTGAGTTTTTGGGGGATAATTTTCTCTGCTGGGGTTTTACAAGGTGGAGTTTGTTGTCGACTTCTCTGTCCCATTCAGCTTGCCAGTGGTTGCGTAGACCTCTACGTACAACAGGGTTTAGATCTACACCCGGAACAGAGGTTATATCTATGGTTTGCCGACCAGTGGCTTCTCGTGCATTCTTGTCCATTATTTCATTGCCCGCAATTCCAGAATGTCCTGGAACCCAGCAAATGACAATAGAAAGTTTTGGGTTGTAGGCTTCATAGATTTTGTTAAGGAGCTTGCTGAAAGTAGGGTTCTTGCTGTACTTGCCACAAGACAGGGCCCTGACAACACTTAAATAATCTGTGTACACTATAGACTTTTGTATCTTGTGTTGTTTACTGTGTTGTATAATAAGCAGGATACCATAGGCTTCCGCTGTGAAAATGCTGGTATGTGTATGCATGGTTCTGGTGTCCGAGAACTTTTGTCCATAGGCTGCACAAGATACAGATGTTTGAGACAGCCATCAGAGAAGAACGCGGTTGAACGATATTTGTGTTCAAGGGCCAAGAAATGTTGCTCAATGAGTGCACTTGGACAATTTTTTTATGATGTCTTCGAAAGACCAGTCACGAGGGACTGGACACTGCTGTCAGGGAGGGATGTGTTCGACATGGTAACTTTCCTCTAAGTCATTGAAAAAAAATTGCAAGTTTTTCTACTGCAGGTCTTATTGCCAAGAGAAACGGTGGGGCGATAAAAAGACGGCTTAGGTATAACTGGGTAGTAGACACATCGTTCATAAGTGTTTTGCATGGGTGCTGCTTCAGAGACATGATCTTAACTGCATAGTTGACTCCTAGATACGTGCGCTGATAGTCTAGTGGCCACTGATCTGTCTCTGCATAAAGGCTGTGAATAGGGCTGGTACGGAAGGCACCAAGTGCCAGCCGGATACTTAAGTGGTATACAGGGTCCAACATTTTCAGTGCTGTCCTTCAAGCTGACTGATATACAATGCATCCATAGTCTATGCGTGACAGAACCAGGCTTCGAAACAGAGATATGAGACAGTGCCTGTCTGTCCCCCACGACTGGTGCGATAAAATCTTTAAAAGGTTCATGGTCTTGAGACATTTTAACTTCAGCTGTTTTATGTGCTGGATGAAGGCGAGTTTGGAATCAAAAATTACACCAAGGAATTTTCGTTCTTTCGCGATGACTATGTTCTGTCCATTCATTAATATGCAGGGGTCAAGATGCACACCTCGTTGTCTCGAGAAAAGCACACTAGTAGTCTTGTCAGTGTTAAACTTAAAACCATTCTCGTCAGCCCATTTTGGAAGTCGGTTAACACCTAACTATCTGGCGTTCGCATACAGTCAAGTTACACGATTTGAAACTAATTTGAATGTCGTCCACGTATACAGAGTACGATATCGCAGGTGGAATAACAGAGCGAAGAGAGTTCATTTTAACTATAAATAGTGTGCAGCTTAATACTCTTCCCTGCGGCACTTCATTTTCTTGAAGAAATGTGCGTGATAACACAGTACCTATTCTTACACGAGACTTCCTTTCAGACAGGTAATCTTTTAAGATGGTAATCAACCTGCCACATATTCCGAAGGACAGTAGATCTTGCAGGATTCCGTATTGCCAGGCAGTATCATATGCCTTCTCAAGATCAAAGAATACAGACAGACAGTATTGAATGTGTACAAACGCGTCACGCATATACGACTCGAGGAGGAGAAGATTGTCGGTTGTGGATCTAGCTGTACGGAAACCAGACTGGAACGGGTCCAATATGCCGTTGTATTCCAAGTAATAGACCAAGCGGCAGTTAATCATTTTTTCAAACACTTTTGAGTAGGCAGCTTGTGAGGGCGATAGGCCTGTAACTATTTACCGAAGAGGGATCTTTGCCCTGTTTAAGGATTGGTAATACTATTGCCTCTTTCTAAGCAGAGGGTATTTTGCCGGTATTGAAAATCTTGTAAAGTGCTAAAAGGCAGTTCAGGGTTTCATCAGGGAGATTTCTGATCATTTCATAGGTAATTGTATCAGAGCCAGGAGCAGAACTTCCACAGGAACCAAGGGCAAGCTTCAGTTCATATAGTGTTAGTGGTTTATTGTATCCGTCTGGTACAGACTTGTTCCGGTACAGAGGTACACTTTCAGCTATGCTTTTGTGGTGTAAGAACTTAGTGGTATAGTTTTCTGAGCTTGACATTTTATCGAAGTGTTCGCCAAGGGCGTTTGCCTGTTCTATTGTATCACCGCAGTCATTCACCAAAGCGAAGGGATTTGGGTATTGTCCTTTAGGTTTATGCACCCTATTATAAACCTTACTGACGTCTGTGTAGGAGTTTATTGAGGATATATAGCGTGTCCAGCTTTCCCGTTTGGCTATACGGCGAACACGCCGGCCATTCGCTTTGCAACTTTTAAAGGTTATCAAGTTTTCTGCTGTTGGGTAGCGAGAAAAAGTCCTCCATGCTTTATTTTGCCGTTTTTTTAGCAATTTCACACTCCCGATTCCACCATGGCTTTGTTTTAACCTTATCATTCCTGGACTGCGGTCTGCACTTTTTTGCACAAGTAAGAACATATTCAGAAATATAGTTGGCCATTTCTTCTACTTCCAAATAATCTACCTCTTCGAGGTGTAGTGTAAATGGCTCTCTGAATTTCACCCAGTTTGCAACATGAAAGTTCCACTTTTTAGGATAAGACGGCCGGTCATCCCGTTGTTTTGTTACTAAAAGAGTTGGAAAATGGTCACTTCCATAGTATTTATTAATTACTTTCCAGTCTAAGTAAGGTAGGAGCGACGGTGACACAATGGCTAAATCTATGTATGAATATGTATTGTGTGTGGTACTGAAGTATGTTGGCTCTGCCTTATTGAGCAGACAGGCTCCAGATGCGAGAAGAATGTTTCCTATTGCACGACCTCTCGCATCACATTTGGTATCACCCCATAGCAAACTGTGAGCATTAAAATCTCCAATTAACACATATGGTTCTGGAAGCTGATCAATAAGCTTTCAGAACTGCTTTATTGAATTGTTCTATAGGGGCTATGTAGATAGAGTAGATAGATATAAGACGGTTGAATAGATTAGCGCGAACAGCCACAATCTCAAGAGAGCTTTGTAGCACAATGTGCTGGCATGCTATGTTTCTTTGTGCAATGATGGCCACACCTCCAGAAGAGAAATTGCCACCATTTCGATCTTTACGAAAAACCACATACTGATTTAAGAAATTCACATGAGTTGACTTTAAATGAGTTTCCTGAACACAGAACACTTTTGGCTGAGTCATTAAGCAAGTCTTTGATATCATCTAGGTTACTAAATGGGCCTCTGGCATTCCACTGTAATATTTGTGTGTCAATTTTAGATGTGTTTTGTGTTGTGTGCTCAAGGATGAAAAGTAAGCTCACGGACCCTTTCGACGGGCCGTGACACGAGATTTTTCTTTTTTGGATCGGTCGACAGAGTCGCGCCGATCCTTAGGCGCTTGCTGCGCCCTCACACTCGGATTTGTGTCCATTGCCTCTTGCGAAGCACTGGACAAGCGCTCTTGCGAGCGCTGCATTTGTTTTGAGGGCCTCGCCTCAAAAGACGAGGCCTTCACGGCCCCGAGCCCGAAGGTTGGTGAGTCTTTCTTGGATGGCGGAGCAGCACTTGCTGCAACCGCCGAGGGGGCGGATGGCGTCACCGCCGGCTCACTACGCGCGTGCCAGACAGCCGCCGGGGGCCGTCGTGGCGCTGCCCCCTGACGCGCCACTTCAGCAAAGCTAGTTTCTGGTAGGCAGGACACCTGCCTTCGTTCCTCTCTAAATGAAATGTTTTGTTTTACTTTAATTGTGATAATTTCCTTTTTTTTCCAACATGAACATGACCAAGAGTATGCGGCATGCTCCCCATTACAGTTCGCACAGTAAGGAGAGTTTTCACAGGCATCAGATGTGTGTTCTTCAGCACTGCATTTTGCGCAAGTTAGGCGGCCTCGGCAGTTCTGCGAACTGTGGTCGAACCGCTGACATTTAAAACATCGTAGAAGGTTTGGTATATAAGGCCTCACTCGAAGCTTAATGTACCCAGCCTCAACGGAGTCGGGCAGTACACTTGAATTAAACGTTAGTATTAGGTGCTTAGTCTGGACATCTTTGCCATCACGTCTCATCCTAATTTGTTTCACGTTGGTAACATTCTGTTCGCTGAAACCCTCCAGGAGTTCAGCCTCAGTCAGCCCTAACAGGTCATCATCTGAAACAACACCACGGGTGGTGTTCATGGTTCGGTGTGGGGTTACTAAGATTTTGGTATCTCCAAATTTCACTAGATTAGACAATTTTTCATATTGTTTCTGGTCGCGGAGCTTCAACAGGAGGTCACCACTTACCATTCTCGATGCTTTATATCCTGGGCCAAAGATTTCTGTCAAAGACTTCGAAACAAGAAAAGGTGAAAGTGCTCGCACTGGTTTGCCGGGTGTGTCAGTGTGGATAACGGGGAATCGGGGGAAGGATACCCTCTGGGGACCAAAAAACTGGAAGACTTCATCGGTGCGCCTTTTTTCTGAGGGCGATCAGGGAGTGGGGGGAAGGAACTAGCCATATGAAAAGGTTTATTTTTGGCAGCGGCGCCAGCCACCCACAATGGAGTACTACAAGGGGATGCTGCAGGGTCTGTAAGCACAGGCCCTGCAGACGCCAGCTGTACACCACCACTATAACCGAATATGGTGTATCCAAGGTAGGATAGCCACACAGGGTTAACCCTTGCCGCCAAGAAACACTGAAGTCAACGGAAGAAAGTAGAGGACAGGAAAGATTTAAAGTAAGGGAAAATACGAAGATGTGAGGTGGAGACAGGAAAAGGCGACTGCCGATTCCCCCCAGGGGGGTCAATCCAGGGGTGCCGTCTACGTGAAGCAGGGGCCAAAGGGGTGTTGCCTCCGTCGGGGGGGGGCCTTAAAGGTCCAATCACCCAGCGTCGGCTCAACCCCCAGGAATCCCTTTTCCCCGGACACGGCAAAGCCACGCACGGCTAGGCGTGGGAGAGAGCCAAACCCCCCCCCCCCCCGTTAGCTCGGGTCCGTGGTGTCACTACACACCAAACGCCTACTTGCGCAGGCGCCCCTGTGGGGAAAAAAGCGAGGGCTTATTGTGTGTGCACTTGGTATAGACAGGCATTCAGTCTGTGGTTCTTAGTGATGCCGGCACAACACTGCTTGTCATATCTTGAAAACAGCTATGCTCACTTGATACACCACGCGAAGCGGCTAAAGATGTCGGGCGTGCGTTACGAAATATCGTAGAGCTTTATCAGATCCACCGTGAACCACAGACTTGGCTGTTTACCGGATGCAGTCACCACACGTCCCGAACACTGTCGCCCTCACCGTCAGAAGCCGCTCGTTCCGAGTATCGCCTGTTTTGTTTTTAAATTTGAAAGCCTGCGATTACCGAGCACTGTATACATCAGCGAACGTAGAAGACAATCGTGGCCGGTAATTGTCGTGAACAGCCGCGTCATTCTGGCCATCTAGTTGCACTCATTGGCGCCTTGGTTTAGGTTACAGTGCAATACTTGCCAGAGGCCTCGTAACTGCTAAGACGTTTGAGGAGCCCCTGTGGTTTTTCCTCGCATTGGCCCCACACCTACTCATGCCTCGCGCTGGCGTCATGCAGGTCAGACGTCTGATACGCATAAGCCAAGCAGGCTACACATTTAGAACACCAGCACACGCTTGCAAGTAAACGCCAGCGTCGCAAAATGGACAATTCGTCTGTCTGAGCTAGAGAATCGACAATGAAACGGAGGGAGGTGATTCTCAATTAAAGAAAGATTCTATTTTTCTACTCAACCCACCACCCTTAGGTTTGTGTAAATTCCAAAGGTTAGTTTAAAAGGTTCGTTTAAATCTCTTCTTATTGCCGTAACTGGCGTCTAGCAGTGTGGCAGCTTGGGCTAGTTGGTATGGCGTGACGAGAGTTATAGCGCGAAAACAAAACGATGACAGAAACAAGAAGGACACGCTCGTGTCCTTCATGTCCTTGTCTCTGTGCCATCGTTTTGATTTCGCGCTATAATTCTCGTCATTGAAGTCTAGCCATCTGAAGGCGTTTGCCACTACAGAAAAAAAGAAAAAAGTTCGCAGCTTGCAATGAGTCGCTCAAAGCTTGGCAGAACAGAGCTGGTCGGTACTCGTCTTGTCCTGGCCTATAACTAGGCCCACGTGCGTTCACACGCCGTTGCCATTAAATGCTCACATTGTAAGTCACAACTATTGGCTAGATATACACTAGATTCAATTCGGAATCACTTCTTTGACAACTTAGCTTAATCAGCCTAAGTGGCATATTTGAGGCGTGACCTTCATCAGCTTGCATCTCAAGTCAACGAAATCAAGTTATAGCTCATTTAACCTAAAAGGGATAAATAGCTCACTTCGCCGAATTCACTTATTTGTGGCTTGGTCTAGATTACGTTGAATCCCAAGTCAATGTGGTTTTAAATAGCTAAGTATACTAATCATCCCTAATTATAGATCAATCTTCAGTATGTAAAATCAGCTTAGCTCGTACCATTTGGCCGAGATTGCATGGCTGGGCATACTAAAATCTTAAATCTAGCTTAGTTAGGGCTAATTAGGCTCTGAAATGCCTATGCTTGGTCAACTAGGTTTTACCGGGCCATGCTGCCCTTAATGGCTATGATTCACTGCAGTTAATCAGGCACACCTACTAGCCAGGATTGCAAACGATGCAACAAAAAAAACTAAAAAAGATTGCAAATGACGCCCACCTTTACCTAATCTACCCACACCTACATTTGTAAAGCGATAGAGTAGGTCCAGCCTTAGTATGCAGACCTGCTATCCTACTAGCAGGTCTGCTACTACCTAATCTACCCACACCTACATTTGTAAAGCGATAGAGTAGGTCCAGCCATAGTATACAGACCTGCTATCCTACCATTTCATATCAATACTACGCACGTATATTGGCACATGCGCCCTTGGTGGATATATCAAACAAGACAACGAAAGAAAGAACACGTCATTACATCAGCCAGCTTTGCCGACATAGAAAATGTTAACAGTTCGACAGTAGAACGACAAGCAAATGATACAGCCATGGAACGGGGTGACCGCGAGTGCAAGAAGCTTTAGCGGCCAGATGGTTGACTGATTTGAATGGGCTTCCAGATCTCGAAATCGCTACCTTCAGACTTGTTACACCATAGAACACTTAACAGCATGTAGTACTGCATTTAACCGCGACTAACGACAATACGCAAACTGTTGCTCGGACAGCGCTGCCCAACATTTTTTTAAATGCAGTGCTTGCGTTGGGAGGTTCGGTTACACGACGTGTGCAGCTATTCGACAATATCGAATGAAACTGTGGCAACCAAAGGGTTGTAACACATTACAATGGCACTTTCAACTTCAGTGCTTACAAAAGCCGGTGTACTAGTATATGTGAAGATAAGTGAGTCAGCCAAATGAAACTGCTCGCAGGAACTTAAACGTACTGCTTTCGTATGCAATTACTTTTGCTCATGCTTGTTGGCAGTGTGTACAGTTTTAAAAGTTTGTTCTCAATGACAACATGTAATGATATTTTTATAGAAAGCGTGGAATGGGTATTGGCTGTAATTTACAGCGAAACTGTCCACACTTACGCCCGGAGCAAAAACGCTCACAACGACAGCGGCCCTGTTGGAGAGGTCAGTACAGATTTCCAGTAAGTAAATGTGGTGTCAAATGTTAGACTTCACTACATAACAGGCGAGCACAAGGCTGAGAGGTAGTTCATAAACTCGCCACAATATACGTGACGAGAGCAACACGACGAGGAGAGGACGTGCACTTACTCAGATTATCCATAGCGTCGATTATCATATCGATCATCTTTGGAGGTGGTGCTTTCGGTTCATTCCGCTCGCTGGAACAAGACGAAGAGGCTCCGTCGCTTTCAGTGGGCTCCGACAGCTCCATTTTAGCTTCCTTGACTGGCTTGGCGATCATGCATGTGTTTCATCAGTAATAACATGTCATTCCCCAGAATAATTCTTTTGGACATCTGGTGTTTTACGTCCCAAAACCATATGATAATGAGAGTTGCTGTAGTGGAGGGCTCCGGAAACTGACCACCTTGCGTTTTCTAACGCGCACTGGCATCCACGGGCTTCTAGTATTTCGCCTTCATCGAAATGAGACTGCCACGGCCCGGATCGAACCCGCGACCTTCTGGCCTGCAGCCGAGCACCATAACCGCTACAATGCCATGGTTGACAATTCTCTAGAACGAGTTTGCATGTATACACACAGTCTGAATCACTTCGCTACAGCTGTTTCTTGCAAAAAAAAAAGCTAATGCCGATGCCACGATGACGCTACGCACAGTCGTAAATTTTGGCAGTGTTAGATCCGCTTCCCCTACCCCCTAGTTACGGCCGTTGGAAGTGGCGGCTACAGGCTGCGTCCACGCAGGCGATGTCTGCCTCTCTGTATGCATGTGATATTCATACTGTATTCAAGAAGAACTTCCACTCAGTGCGCAACGACGCAACACTGAGTGGTCTATTGTGAGGTGAAAATCAAGCACTACGGCAGATCTCTTGATCTTATCGCAAACGCAGCAGCTGCTGCATTTTCGACGGAGGCGAAAATGCTGTAGGCCCGTGTGCTCCGATTTAGGTGCAGGTCAAAGAACCCGTAGTCGAAATTTCCGGAGTCCACTATGGCGTCTCTCGTAATCATATGGTGGTTTTGGGACGTTAAACCCCACATATCAATCAATCAATCTTATCGCAAACAAAAAGCCCCCCGACTGTCACCCTTCTGGGGGCCGCAACACAGTTTACGAAGCCGTTTAATTACGGCTACGCCAAGTTCGAAACAAACCATGTTATTTTCGATGCATTGATCATTTTTTTTATTTACAAGTTGCAAAATAACAATATAATATGCCGCGTCGTAGTGGCATTCTACGGCATATTTTACAACTTGGAGTTCTTGAAAGGGCACCAAAGCGGATGGGTGTTCTTGCATGTTATATTCTTCCTGTTATTCGGCTGCCGTGACTGGTAACCAAACAATGTTCTTCGAGCTTACCAGAACACCTAAGCCGATAAGCGACAATGGCGGGTGCTACGGTGGCGTTAAGGTGTATGGTCCGCCCCAAACCATGTGCGAGGCGGGAAAGTTTATCGGCTAGTACAAAACGCCCAAAGACTAGTCAAAATGCCAATTCTCAAGCATTATTAGCAGGCACTGGAACCGTGAAGAAACTACAAGCGTCCAACGACTACCTCTGCAGCTTGGAGGAAGTTACAGGACGTTGCTTCACTCGATACATATCCTTACACATTCCTATATTTTTACCTCGACATTCACAGAACCTTTTTACAAAGAAAAAGAAAGAGAAGTGCCACTTACGTTTGTGTTCCTTCCACAGGCAAAACAGCGGTAGCACTTACGGCTGAAGCGAAAGGCGACGATAAACAGTGACCACTGAGGCCTCCCGAAAACCAAGCCTAGCTTCAAATCTAGCGTCATCATCTGATTACGTCGAGCACAGCGACACGCCCCAGTGGTACCCTCGTGCTCGCGGTTTGGTCGCATAGCATGACACGCATCTTTCGCATCTGATGCACGCCTTCTTGATAAGAAGTCTGGCATGTGTGATACTATCAGTTGACATCACGCCAACACGAAACTAAAAACGCCAGTCGTGCGCAGCGAAAGCTGAAAAAAGCGTTTTTTGTAGAGTTTTTATAATGCACTTTTTGGGCAACTATTACATGCACACTTGCATGGTATCCCCTACAAGATGTAATCAAATAGGTCGTGCTAGTTCGGGCGAAATGTGGCTCAGAAGCTATTGCTAGCGACATCAGCATGGGAAGTTATGGGAGCTGTGATTTAAGTGCTACTATGTTTGGAGGGAACAAACACTATAAAAGTGAAAAACCAAATTTGATTCAAAGACGAAGCAATCCCTATGGTTACGAAAATGACATTTTTTTCCCGAACAATATTATATAGGTGTAATGAGCAAATTATTTATGGCAGTTTTTATTGCTAGAAAAATTCTTTTTAGCGCCCTCTAGCCGTGCTATTATTACTCACTGCAGCGCCTGTAGTGCATCAACAGGCACACTCGCAAAATTCGTCTGCGATGACGAACCCCCTTACGTGGGTTAGACTCCCGCATTTGCTTGCATTCTCTGCTGTGCGCTGAATTGTGAGGCACGTTTCATCGCCGGTGAACGTTATGAGTGAAGAGCCCCACCGTGGTGTCTACTGGCTAAGGTACTCGGCTGCTGACCCGCAGGTCGCGAGTTCATATCCCGGCTGCGGCGGCTGCATTCCCGATGGAGGCGGAAATGTTGTAGGTCCGTGTGCTCAGTTTTGGGTGCACGTTAAAGAACCCCAGGTGGTAGACGTTTCCGGAGCCCTCCACTACGGCGTCTCTCATAATCATATGGTGGTTTTGGGACGTTAAACCCCACATATGAATCAATCAATCAATCAATCATGAGTGAAGTGTCCGATGGGCAGCGGAACGATGCGGATTACATTTAACGCTGAGTGCTTTTGTCAACATCTGCGGAAGCGATGTGCTGTGCAAGGATGCAGTAGCAACAAGTGCATGTCTTGTGACCCATGTTTTCTCGATAAGAAATAAGGGCAATGGTTCGTAATACAGTGTTCGCTGTGTTTTCATCTGTCAGTATTTCTACAACCCGGCTTCCTTTTCGAGCATGCAGCGCTTACTCTTATTCGCGTTATCCGTGAGCAGATCGCCAAGTTATTTATCACGCTACAATTCGCATGTCTGCATACACAGGGGTAAGGTATCTGTAAGCTATTGGAAGTATTGATGACAATACAGATTAATGCGTTGAAGGGACCCTGGAGAAACAAAACTTTCTTTTGTTATTAGTAAAGTACATTTGCTCGATCCCAGAAGCGCCACACTTACCGTGAGCGAAGCTTGGTAGGCAAGCAAACACAAAAAAAGAAGATGTGGGTTCAGATGCCACTATTACAGTTCCGCATCAAACACCATGACGTAGAAAAATTTAACGGGGTCTACTGGTTCGTACATAGTTTCTAATCAGTAAATATGTAGTACTTACACTGTCACTCGTGGTGTCATAGACCTAACATAAAAAGTGTCAAAATTTTTCATCGAGCAGATGTCGCGAAAATACGTATAATACATTGTGAAATAAATGACGTCACGTGTGGAGATATCCGCTAAAAGTATAGGTGTGAAACTTGCATGTTAATTTCCTCATCAAATAATGAACTACTGATGGTGAAACTTGTCACATTAGAGTTCTCAAAATACATGCAGTTTATCAATCTAAATCACGGTCTTCACTTAAGCGTCCTTTAAAAACAAAGCTGCCCGCAAGTAAACTTCTCATGTTCATTGAAGGTGGTTGATGAACTTAGTGTAACCAGCATGCCCAGTGTTTCAATATCTGGACAATCGTTTTCTTCTGGAACTAAAGCTAAATGTTCCAGGTTGTCAGTTTAACTTCCCACTTCCGTATGAGTTAATGAGAACTAACAGGCAATGCCCCACCGCGGTGGTGTAGTGGCTATATATTACGGCACTTGACTGCTGACCCACAGATCGTGAACGTTAAAGAACCCCATGTGGTCGAAATTTCCGGAGTCCTCCTCTACGACTTCTCTCATAATCATATGGTGGTTTTGGGACGTTAAAACACACATATCAAATCTAATTAAAGATTTATTGTGCTGCTCATCGACTCCAAGAAGGTAGCCTAAAAAGAATGTGTCGGTTTACCTAATAATTCACTGGTGGATCCGACGCCTTTTCATCAACGATCCACGCGCGGCTCTTGCCCCCACAGTGGGTGGGAGCTTCTACGAGCTGCGCTCTCAAAAAAAAAAAACGGTGCCAAAAGTATACTTGGAGCGGCCGTCCCCATATATATGCGCTCTACACATAACTGCTGCGAGCGTCGACACACGACGTATAGCCCTTAGTACCCGCCAGCGCTGCCTATGGGGGGGGGGGGAGGCTTCTTATCAACGCCGTCACTACGCACGAGCCTGGTTGTGTTCATCTACTGTGGCCGCGCCGCAAAAAACTTGGTTACTCAGCAAGCGCATGTTTACTTAGTTGCTCTCGATGTTAATTAGTTGCTAATACAATAAAACAAACATGGACCATCTCATATAGTTTTCTAAATATACACTGGAGGGAACTCTGGGGCTTGTCAATGGCAGCTACAACGCATGTTGCTTCAGTGAGCATAGGAATTAAGGGTAGTACACGAATTGGCCTAGTCTTCGTACTTTTTCTATTTATTTAGAGTACCTTACAGAGCCCTCGAAAGACATTGTGTAAGGGTGGTAACACAGATATCATGTTAGAATTTATATATATAATTCAAAATTGAACAATTTAACTTGTGAGAAACATGTAAGCACAATACATCCAGAAAAGTGAGCTACATTATGTGAAGTGGGTGAATGTGAAATAAATACAAAAAGATACTTTGATGGTAACTATAACCTTGCAATAGCGCAAAAAAAAAACACTGACCTGAAAAGAGAGTTCACTCTAAATAAAAATACAGAATGCAAAAAGAAAAAAAAGCAGGAGTTAGGAGGATTAAAAAACCCTTCGGAAACAGTCCTATATAAGCTCAAATGATTATGAAGATGCGATACAGCAGTTTTCGGTGCATAAATACTTTTCTTATGACAGAACTTTGTGTGGTCTTGCTCTGCCGCAAAATCATCTGGCAAATCATTCCACAAACGAATATAAGAGCCGACTGGTTGAAAGCGTTAGTATTGACGTACATGCGTGATAAGGTAAAGCTGTTGTGTAGTCTGCTCGAATTTCGATATGCTAGATTAAGGTGAACAGATGGCATCATGCTGGCGTGAATGAGTTTGTGGAAGAGTGACAAAATTTAAATGTCGTGGCGAGTTTTCGGTGGCTCGAGTGCAGGACTATGTTTAATCTGTGCTACGCTGTACGGGTAGCTGTGATTACGCGCTATGAATGAACTAGCTCTGTTCTGTATACATTCTAACTTATCTATGCGGTATTGTTGATGTGGTGACCAAATGGCGGATGCGAACTCAAGTTGAGGACGTATTACAGCATGATAAGCCCGTTTACGTATATCGGAGAGAGCACTGTGTGGATTTCGGCACAGAAAACCTCATCATTTTGATGTGTTGGCACAGATAAAAGTGATATGTGTGGACCACGAGAGCGGAGAAGTTAAACTTATGCCTAGGTATTTGTAAACGTCAGAGCGTTTTACAATGCTATTTTAAATTATGTATTTACAATTAAAGTTATCACGCTTGCGACTAATAGTGTTTAGTTTGCATTTGATACATTAGGTGTCATCTGCCATGTTTTGCACCACTCATTATTACACTCGAGGTCTTCTTGAAGGTTTATATAATCACAACTGTTGCGTATGGGATGATAGATAATGCTGTAATCAGCAAATATACGCATACACGAGGATAAGGTATCAGGCAGGTCATTAATGTAGATGAGGAAAAGTAAGTGGCCAAGAGCACTGCCTTGTGAAACACCAGAAGAAACGTAACAAAATGATGAAAAGTGATTGCTGGCGGTTAGTTAAGAAGTTTCTGAGCCATGTTAGCGTAAGTGAATGAAGTTTTAGTGATGACAGTTTTAATATCAAGCGACAATGAGCAACACGATCTAATGCCTTTGCAAAATCAAGAAATAAACAATCTGTCTGTAGATTACTGTTCACGGTAGAATGTAGGTCGGTTGTGAACTCAAAGAGTTGTCTCGCAAGAACGACCCTTTCGGAACCCGTGCTGGTTACAGAAAAAAAAATTGTTAGATTCTTGATGCGCATAAATGTTAGAAGCTATGATATGCTCAAGCATCTTGCAACATCTGCACGTAAAGAAAATTGGGCGATAATTTCCAGGTGAACTTTTTCTACCACTTTTATGGACTGTCACTACCTTCGCTATCTTCCAGTCAGAAGGCAACATTCCTGTAGTGAGCGACTGCCGAAAAATGTGAAACAGAATAGTGCCAGAGACATAACAGTGTTCATTATTATTTTAAAATTGATATCATCAATACATGAAGGTGATGACATCTTGAGATTTTCAATCATTTTAACTATGCCTTCAATTGTGATATCTATAGGTGACATGAATGAGTAATCGCGTTCAACAATTTCTGAAAGATGAGCATGCTCTCTAGTAAACACGGATGAAAAGAATGAATTAAAGACATGAGGACAATCAGTGTTGGCAAAAGCAGTGTTATTTGCATCGTGTAATGAAATGAAGTTATCGTCCCGATCAGGACTTATTACTTTAACAAATTTTTTTCGAATTAGATTTTAGGAGTGAAGGTAAATCCTGGGAATAGTATTTATTTGTCGCAGTTGTAATTCCGTGGCAATATTTCTTTAGGCATTCCTCGTATCTATCCCAAGTCGTGTGTGAACGCTAATTTTTGCAGACCGATAAAGCCACTTCTTTTTGTTTCTAAGTCTGCGCAAAGACTTGGTGTACCATGGATTAGTTTTATAATTCGTAATCGTTATCAACGGCACGTGTTTTTCTATTGGGGCTGATATGTCATTCTTGAAAAGAACCCAGTTTTTCTCAATTGAGCGCCTGTAAAAAGAAGGCAATAGCACATTGTCAAGGAAAGACTCAAGTTTCCTGTTAATGGCTTCATAATCGGCTTTATTATAATCTCTAATTTTCTTTGATTTTGTTCCTGCAAAAGGTGGCAAGATAGAAAGATCAACTTGCAGCAGTTTGTGGTCACTAAAGCCAGTCAATTAGTTTATGTGGTCTATAGTTTCAGGTTCAGTTGTAAGAACGAGGTCAAGTGTATTTGAACCGCGAGTTGAGTGAGTGACAACCTGAGCCAAATCAGTCTAAAGTTAAGTTACTGAAGTCAGTTGAGTACTTACAAAATGACAGCTGCTCCTAGTCAATAAATGGTAGATTAAAGTCCCCGAATAGATAAACGATGCGAGCCTCACAGATTTCGATAGCAGAATCAATGCTGCTGCGCAACTCTTCTAAGAAACAATGATGACAATGGAGAGGACGATAACAGCTGCCGATCGACATCCTTGTGGAATAAATTGTGCAAACTACCCATATAGTTTAAATATTATAATGGGAAGTGACGACATAAGGCGTGATGGTTTTTTTAACAGCTATAAAAACACCCCCCCCCCCCTTCTGTCTGGACGATCGCTTCGGTAGACGTTGTATCTGTTAGCATGCGTAAAAATCTCATTGTCATTGATGTCAGCGTTAAGCCATGTCTCAGTGAAGACAAGAATATCAGAAAGGCTTTCATCGATATAAGATGAGACTATTTCACGTTTGGATAAGATGCTTGTAATATTAGTGAATGATACTGTTAGTGATAGAGGAGTGCAAGGCTTATGCAGCTCCGGCTTCCTAAACGTTTGTACGTTTCTTTATAGCTATCTGCTTGAGCGTATAAGTGACTTAGTGATGGCGTCATAGACGTAAGTAACGTTTTCGACGCGCAGCTTGTCTATTATAAGCTTAAATGGCTTATTTTGAGTTCTGTCAAATTCTATTAGCTTTCTGCGGGTCTGTCGCGTTGCCAATGAAAAATCTTCGCGTATTGAAAACGTAGTGCCCTTCAGATTTCGGGCAGGCGACAAGATTTGGTCCTTATCTTTAAAAAAGGTAAGTTTGGCTGTGATTGGTTGACACTTTTCTTTATCATGTTTACCCAATCTATGAACCCTTTCAGACAGAGTACCAGTGAGTGTAAGCTGAAATTACATCTCACTATATTCCATCACTGATATATTCCACTGCGGTATTCTACTGCAGTATTCCATCTAACTATAGAGTATCATTACTGTTCATTATTGTGATTCATCTGTGTTCAGCTTTAATGTTAGATCATTCTATTAGATTAAGTACGGGATCATGTCACATAATTTTTTTTAAAAATGAAAACCTCCCTGTGCTTCTATTCCTTGCGTTAAGACTTTAATTTAGACTCTTGTGTAGATGTCGGTTCTTGTACTTGATGGGATGCCATCTCTGTGACTTTCTTTGTAAGGTTGACACACCTATATGTGCAGACTTCTTCGCGTACAACTGTCTTGAAAAACAAGTAAAAAAAAGTGCCGCCATATCCACGAAGTGAATGATGACGAGTGGGCGAAGCTCTGGAGGAAAACCTGGTAAACCATGAATCTTCCGTACATTTTGCCTACTCGATTTTATTACAATGCTCCCCCTAGCGTACGTCGCCGCACTAACTCGAACGATTGCCTTCAACCAATGACACACGCCATATGAGACATCATTCCTATTTTATAGGATCTCGCGTCTTTCATCAACTACAAGTACCGCTTTCTAGTTTATAACAACTTGCATCTTTTCATCATCAGCTACAAGTACCACCATCTAGTAAACACTACAAGAACTAAACGAGAGGTGGCTACATGCAGGAAACGGTGCCGCCATCTAGTGAACACTGCAAGAACTAAACGAGAGGAGGCGACATACAGGAGACGGTACCGCCATCTAGTGGACACTGCAAGAACTAAACGAGGTGGCTACATACAGGGGACGCACAGTCCACGCCTTAAGGAGCTTCGCCCCTAAAATGTCGCTAGACAGCATGTTGCCGAACTCGGAACTTACCATTTTGTTATCTCCTCCCCCACCTATAGGCTGGCTCCCGAAGAAATGGAGATCAGTGATCGGATCTGGTACGCTGCCGGCAACTGCTGTTCGGCTCAGTGTGGACAAGTACTGCAATGAGGACAGCATCTGCCTTTGTAGACTTTTCCTGGAGGCGTTTACTACACATAACGTCTCGTTCTGCTTGACGTGAAACTTTTGTGCAACAGAACCTTTGCAAACATTTGAAAATGTAAAATGAACGCATGAGTTGCCGGAGTAAACCGGCTTCTATTGAGACTTCATATTTACGGTAAATAAAAAAAAAGTTTGTATTGCGTATATGTTTTCGCTTTCACTTATCCTAAAAGAAGCAAAATCTGTCCCGTTAAGTCATCTGCAAGCACAGTTACACCACATTACTGTCTTTCATCAGAGGTGAAAGGAACATCGAACTCACCTTCAATTTTCGAGTGCAGGGTGTACTTTCCACTGTGCAATCACTTTAATTCCTGTCATGTTCGTAATCCTTGAATTGAAACGATTTTATAGAAATAAAGATAAGGCAAACTTATATTATAAATTCCAATAAAAATGTTAATAAAACGACGTTCAGTAAGAATACATGGCTATGAAAAAAAAAACGGCAACAGAATCTTGGACACAAAGGACTTCAATTAATGATGCTCCAGGCAACTCTAATCTACATGAGTGATAAATGTAAAAATAACTCTTACAGTAATAGCTGTAAGTGTAAGAAAATACCAATGAAAATACAGATTAGCTATGATTGCCAAATGAGATAATGTTCTTCTTTAAAAGTGTTGAATGACAAATATTTACTGCATAGTGGTATTGAATACCAAAAATATATGGCAGCAGATATGGTAGTGTTTGCCGTAGTTAGTGCTTGTATGTGATAGCAAAAAATGGTTACAGGCGAATCTGGTGGGATTAGCGTTTACCTATTGAAATTTTTGTAAAGCATTGATTGTTTCGGAACCGTTAAGACACTTGAACACAAGAATCCTCAATTTATATGTGAATAAAATACACTGTAAATCACTGTTAGTACACTATGTTGCTGAAAAAGTGGGGACACGCTGGTGAATAGAACACTGAATGTCAGAATGCAAATGACTTGGTTTTGGAGACGTTGAAGTGTGAAGATACGAAATGAATAGGTGTTCGCCCATGATGTGATGTAGCACGTAATATGACTGTGGATGAAGGCGTAGTATAGTTTAAGCCAAAGTTGAGGAATGGTCATGCTTTAGATATTGTTCTGATACCAGGAGCTATTCTCTGTCTTATAAGTGAAATGTGATTATGGTTCTTTAGATGAGCATCTAGGACTGCTCCTACGAATGTGAACATAGTGGTAGAAAGATGTCTGTGGCTGTTGATAGTAATAGCGGGGGTTGGTGAAAGAGCACTATGACTAAAATGGAAGACAATGAACCGTGGTTTGTGTGAGTAAACCATTAGCTGTGCACCAGTTTTTTAACAGTATCGGTGATCATAAACTTCTACTGTGCAGTATGTATTTATTTATTTTAACCTCAATCACACTTAGGTTTACAGAGGGAAGTGAGGTACACACAAAAAACTACAACCAAGAGCAAACATAGCAACAAAGCTTTTTACATCTCATTGTTAATCCGGGACAATTGGGAACCACAAGCAGACCCTTGTGAACAGTACAACCTTGCTCCCTTTTAGCATTTTTCTTGAAACCTTCACTCTTACACCTTGCTCGACAGCGAGGGATGCAAGCTGCTCTAAAATATCAATGGGCTTTGTGACATAGTCTCCTTTATTAGTGGCACTTGTATACTGCTCCGCTTCACCAAATGGATGCACATAAAAACAATGAAAAAAAGATACCTGCTAGTATTGCATTGTACAATTTTGCAGTTGTGCATCTGAACACTTCTAAAAAAATTAAATTTTAACTTTGAGGGTTTATATATGTAAACAACTCTTTGAAAGACATAAAAACTGATACTGTCATGTGGTCATGATGTTGAAGACTGCAGTAGTCGGTAGGATCGCGACCAAACTTTTTGTTTCAGCGAACTTTTGCCAGAAGTACAGAAAGTCAAACTACAAGCAATACCTAGTCTGCCATGATAGCGGTAAACACTGTGTCGGTCATGAATAATCAAACCAGCAGTACAGCGCACCTGCTTTTATACAAGTGCTATTGAAAACTCCTGGGTTATTGCTGGTGGTTGCGTAATTACTAGACTATTCGGGCCCTGTCCACAGACTTAACAGTGTGATCTCAAGTTATCCTGAAGCTACTCAAACACTGCGGTGCCGCCTGTGCCGAGTTTTACTTAAAGTCTCTTTAAGTGAAACCCGACTATATCTTAATAAAACACATGTGGCAATATGCAAGCACTTAGTGATCAGCTTTGTCATTTATATGCTTGATTTATCCCAAGTAAAAAGATATAGTTATTTTTATCCAAATAGTAAAAAAACAGTTGAATGTGGTGCGTTGTGCTGCGTGTGTTAGTGCCGTGACAAATATATATAGCAATTAACATAGCTGTAGTAGCAATATATGTAGACTTCACATTACCCAAGCATTTCGCAATGGCAAGCATTTTTTTTCATTTTCAGCGCATCTTGTGACAACCTTCTCATATCCAAAACTGTCTAGAAAAAACAATTACCATATTGCATTTTTTTTTCAGGACAACAATGAAATGTTCATGGGAGATTTCGCATTTATTTTTTTTCTTGACAAAGCACCCAGAGTGTGTAGGCATTTGACTCAACTTGAGCCAGAAAACTGATGCTTCCAAAGCTTACAACTTGCTGTGTTAAATTCATTCCTATCACAGCAGAGTTAATTGTGCTGTTTGACCTTTTGTTTTTAAAATTATTGCAAAAATAATGCAATAAAAAACAAGTAATTGCTTATGAACAGGCTGATGGTTAATTTACTGATGTGAGCTAAGAGTAAAAAAAAAGTTGTGCTATAAACTGATCCTTCTTGCTAATGGACGACAAGATTCAGGGCGATTTTCAGCAAATACACTTGTTTTTACTCCAATTTCATGTCATGAATTGGCATCACTTGTAGCCGGGTACGTTTTTTTTTTCATTTACGTACCTTGAGCCACGAGCAAGGGTGGGTTTAATGAGGGATATAATACAGCACAAAAAAAACTCACAAAGCACTCGTGATGTTTACAGATGCCCAATCATATTCACACAAAAATGGCGGGTTATTGGTAGCGACACTGTCACTAGGGGTGTGCAAAAATTTAAATAACGGAATAAATAGCATTTGCTAGTCAAATTGAACGGTACATATACGAAATACCCAACATTTTAAAAATAATCAGCCCCTAAGGGACAACCCTGAAGTAGCAAAACATGAGATCAGCTGAAGGTTTATTTTCTTCTTGTAATCCCTGAACTACCAAAACAAATGCAGCCCAAGTATTGGCAGCACTATTGATTCTATCACCATTACCAGAAAAAGAATTTTTGTTGAAAACTGCACTTTCACGTTGTTTTCACTGTGGTGGAGCTGCATCGCATTAATCCTTTCCTGTTTTCATCATTGTAGTTAGGGACTATGACTGCATTCAGCTTCATGAATAAAAACACAAGCAAGTGTTTTGTTCACGTAAATCGTTCTTACAGATACAGCTTTCAACACTTGATTTTTACAAGCTCTCTGTGCCAGGGTATATGTTGTGCTAATTTTGCCTGCTCCAATAAATCTTTAGCTGAATGCATGGTCATAGGTTGAAACTTGTTTAGATTTTGTGCCGCAATTTCACTTAAAAGCTGGCAACAGAGTTTCAACTTGAATAATGTAGTTGCTATGGTATTTAGACATACAGTTGAAAAGTATTTCAAAGGCTCTGGTCTCTGCTGTATTCAAGTATATCACTGTTTTCACAATTGTATTATTTCGTGAGAGTTCGTGAATACTCTTTTCGAAAAAACTGTTGTAGAGTTCAAGATTATTTTGAAAAAGGTTTCCTTACTATTTGAAAATTATCATAAGAGTATTAGGTTCGTTTAAGTGTTCTAATGTTTTGTTATACCGCAATTGTATTCGTATTGAATTCACTTCTGAAATTCACTGCTCGCAAACAACCCCTTGGTTGCGAGCGTTTTGTAGTGCGACAGTGCTCGTGCTGTCAACTCTTCACCGCTCTACACGTGTGCGTCGCGGTGAAGTAAGCGAAAAAAAAAAAACGCTGCTGGAGGCGGTTTTCTATATGTAAGCTCAGTCCAAGCGAGCTGAAATGCCACTTAGAATATTATGAAGCCTGCTCACTCCAGCCGTGATGTCACTCGTTTTCCCCGAGCGGGCGCGCGTGCGGGAGGCTGTGAATCCATTGTCACCATCGTCTCCCGTTAAAAGGTAAAGCGTTCGCGGCGAGTTTCACGTGCTTAACAGCTTTATTCGGCCTTTTGGGTGGACAAAAGGCGCTCACTTAAGAAATGTATCGCGTTTGAAAGCTTTTGAATATTCACCTGTGAGCCATTGCTTCCACAAAAAAGACAAAGAGTGTACGCAATCGAACGTGTGGTCGATCTATAGGTGGAAAATTTGACAGACCAACGAAGTCACAAAATAAAATAAGTAAATTATTGATTGTTAATTTACGCACACACGCACGCAGACACACACTATCGAGAGCATGCAAAAAAACTGTTGCTGCTAATTTGCAGTTTCTGCAGTTTTATTTGTACGTTTTCGAACAACTGTCTTCATAGACACGTAGTTATTTAGGAGATTGTGCGCTGATGCCACACTCAGCACAATATCAGGGTGATGACTATTGAAACAGAAAACAAAATATTTCGTTTCTCAAAACTTTCTTGTGACCGACCCAAGAAGTGGCGTTTCCTCTTTTGCTCTGGCCCTCTCGCCGTGGTGCATAGTCGGTCATTTAACTTCGTGCACGGGGAAAATTTTAATATTGGGTCTATATTGAACGGTGTAGCCCCCGTGGGTGCTTCTACTGCAGTGCCGGTTCTTGGACCGGTATAGTTTGGGTAGTGGTTTTTAAATATTCTAGCTTGAACTAGAAATCACACGCCTGAAAATTAATTAAGAAAGTGTTTTACCATAAGTGTCTACACGCATCTAAATTGCAAGGAAACATATTAGGCTACGGTGATGGCAACAATACTACCGCAAAAAAGTGGTTAGAGCACTGGCAAGAAAATAGCATGCAAAAAACCAATGAACTGAGCAATGCGGCATCCTTCCTTTTATTTTTCTCAACCAAGTGAACGACAAGTCCGCGGCGGTAATCGCCATTAGCTAAATGTTTACCGACACTGAAGCAAAAAACGCCTGTTTTGAAAGCGTACTGCCACGCGCGTTTCTTATTTATACTAGGGCTTACGCTAGAAATTCAGAAGCACACATGCCACCTCCATTTTAGAGCAAAAACGGAACATGGGCAAGATGGGGCCTTTGGAAAGACTTAGAAATATCTAGCACGGACACACCTTCGTGTCACAGAGAAAACGGATGTCGACGTCAGCTTGACGAACGGCACGCTCCCATTTCATTATTCGGTTGTCCTTAGAAAACGAGAACACTCGCAACTTTGGTCCGTTTGCCGCGTTGATTCGCCACGCAGCATGCCCAAACGTTCGTAATTGTAGCAGTACAGGTTGTGAATATCCAGTGCGCAAAACGCATCACATATCCATGTTGCAGTTCACGGACAAAAAAAAGAGACTGTCTTCTCGAGTCGCCAACAAGAACACTAGCGCACCACGAATTCTTTCATCGGGCTCGGCAATCCATGTCTGACGTGCACCGAAAGCAAGCGTGCACGTCTGTGCAGCGAAACACGCTAATCAAATCGGAGTGACGCCAGAGCCCATGGCCAACACAGTGAGCAGGCCTGGAATTATTTAGGTGGCATTGGCCACGGACACGCGTTGGAGCGTTCGAGTTAAAGGTGCTGACGGCTGTACTTTGTGGTCCAGCGCGCACTTAAGGTGCGTGCATTAGTGTCTAAAATGACTCTCGGCATTCTTCGCCGTGGTTCTTGAAGTTTAACGTGACTCTACAATCACTAGTAGATTATTTGGTCAGGCTCAGAACGTCGCTACATTAAGTTTATGAAGCGAACAAAGCAGAAACACCGATGCATGTGTTTATTCGTGTTGTCGTCGCAGTCAAAAGCTTCTCTGATCGTTGTACAGCATAACAAGCGCATGTACGACGGATGAACTCAAATTTTATTGTTACAACAGCACAAAGATAAAAAAAGAACTCCTTGCACATCTAGAAACCAGGTATGGTGATGATGATGATTTGTGGGGTTTAACGTCCCGAAACCGCTATTTGATTATGAGAGACGCCGTAGTGGAGGACTCCGGAAATTTAGACCACCTGGGGTTCTTTAACGTGCACTCAAATCTGAGCAAACGGGCCTACAGCATTTCTGCCTCCATCGAAAATGCAGCCGCCGCAGCCGGGATTTGATCCCGCGACCTGCGGGTCAGCAGCTGAGTACCTTAGCCACTAGACCACCGTGGCGGGGCAAAAACCTGGTATGGTGTAAGGTCACTTCGGCGAGAGCAGCCGCCACTGGCGATATACGCCCGAAAGTGCGCCCGTTCTTGGTAAAATTGTCGTTTTCTCTTTTTAAAGAAGCATCATGACGAGCGCACGTGTTGAGCTAATGAACGACCTGGCTTTAACAGTGGTTCTTCGATTATTCAAGACACTCGGGCTGCCGCGAAAAAAGACGTGGTTGTCGCAAAACTGTCCCACTTATCGTCCCAAAATCTATGTGTCGAAGAATAATGCGCTGTCGCAAAAAAAACACGCTAAAGGCCTGTTTTCGAGCCAAATAACACTTTTGTCATGCGGGCCTTTTTGCCGTGCTGTTTGGAAAGCGCTCATCCACTAATCTTCAAATTGCACGTGATTAGATTTCAGTAGCCACAGGCATTGTCTCTGCATTGAAATGGTGGATGTTGATGTTACAACATAGAAATTCTGAGGGTAACATTTTCTGCATGAACCGTCACCTTTGTCGCAGTCAAACACAGCGACGTGGCAGACTGTCTACCTTTTCCTGTAGGCTATTTCAATTTTCGCAGCACAACTGCTTTAGCTCCTCTAAAAAAAACATGGTCGATCCCATCGTCATAGGAATTGGTATAACACAAAATTCCCATGAAGTATCCTTACCCAAGTAGCTTAATGTTTACTCCACATTGACATAAGAGAGCTTGTTCAATATCCCCTCATGTTTCACAGGTATAGCACCCTTTACAGTGAATGCAATGACGTTGACGCTTGGTGATACATCTCCGCTCCGATGGCTATATAACGTACACGATGAATGCTTAAACAAACCCTCGTCATATATGTTTGCATATACGATGATATCGAAATCAGAGAAAGCCGTGTCAGAACCAGGAGAATCGTCACAGAACAGACACCGTATTCGGGTCAAGGTCGCCCACACACAGCATGTTGGAGTATTGAACGCAGCTGCCCGACTAACTCAACGTGCATCGTGTCTACACTCACACTGATGGCCGGCCGCGAACGCGGTGTTGCAGCCAGGTGACGAAGAGTTATTTATTCGGGAGCTTTAGAATACCGTTTGCAAGCCCTGCGGGCGTTGCGGGCGCCATATGAGCTTTAGAATAGCGTTTGCCCTACTTCGATCCGCAACGCGTGATCGCAGCGATTTTGTAGCCTCGAAACCAGCACTTGCGGGCCACATGCGGGCCACCATCACCACCAGTAGCCTCGAAACCAGCGCTTGCGGGTGACATACGGGCCGCCATCACCGCATGCAATTTAGGGTTTTTTGCGTGCGGTCTGCGAAGGCGAACGCCGACTCGCGTTATGATGCATGCGCAGTGGCAGTGACCACACTGCAAGGGCTTGCGGTGCGTTATTCTAAAAATCCCTATTTTTGGTATTGATTATTGAATGGTATGAGCGATGCCGATGCTAAGAGTAATGTCGCCACCTAGTGTTGTGTTAATGCAGCAACTAAACTGCACTACTTCTATTGGAAGTGCACCGAATGGGACAGACGCGTAGAAACGGTGCGTTGAAGGCGCTTATTATGTATGCCATGGTCCGCATGCATTACTTCATTTTGCCAAGAGCACTGTCAAAGGACAGTGGTAGATACAAAAGGTGCGTTTAAAAAGCTTTCGGAGTATGTGGCCGTAGTGCAGTGGGTAGCGTGCCCGGCATCTGTTGACGCGGACCGAAAGGTCGAGGGCTCGTCCCTCGTGGACGGAACTTTTTCCTTTCTGATCGTGCCTATTTTTTGAAGTCATTTATGTGTCGAAAATACGTCACTGAAGCATCGGTGTACCTCGGAATAACACACTTTCGTGATAAAAGAAAGGAAACACATTGACTTCTCGCGCACCGCGCATGCGAAACGCGGCAATCCCCACACAGGAGTGGTGGTGGCCGAACGGCTGGTGGAGAGAGAGGCACTAAATTGCACTGGTTCGATATTACACCCCTCCTTTCAGTGAAAACGGCCTATAGGTAGGGCTCCAATTATTACCGCATAGCTCTTATTGTGATAGCAATTGCATGGACACTTTCTGTTGGACTTTGCAATCGACGTCGCCCTCGCCCCGCCGCGGTGGTCTAGTGGCTAACCTACTCTGCTGCTGACCAGCAGGTCACGGCATCGAATCCCGGCTGTGGCGGCTGCATTTCCGATGGAGGCGCAAATGCTGTAGCCTCGTGTGCTCATATTTAGGTGCATGTTAAAGAACCCCCGGTGGTCAAAATTTCCAGAGCCCTCTACTACGGCGTCTCTCATAATTATATGGGGGTTTTGGGACGTTAAACCCCACTAATCAATCAATCAAAAAACGTCGCGCACCATATATGTATAGGTATTTAAATATGTAAACGCAAGAAAATAAAAAGCCACGTATCTGCATGTTATACTGCAAATGTCGTCGAAAGACGATAATCTTGCGTCTGGAGAGAGTGAAAAAAAAAACGTTTCTTTGATGTTATGCTACACTGAAAATGTTGTCAAAAGACAATAATCTTGCATCTAAAGAGAGCAAAAAAAACGTTTTTTTGATTTTCTGCGCAAGAAAATCAGTGAATGGTATTCTGGTGGCACTGCATTAGAGTGCCTCGAGCATGAAGCGGACGTGAACGAGCGCATCAAGTCACGTCACACGGGAGACATGAGTGCTATCTGCCAGTTATCTTGGAAACCGAAGCGCGCGCTCTGCGCGCCTGTCTCTGAGGTGATAAGGTGTAGAATGCAAGGCGACGGGTAGGTGCCACCACCGTGTCGTCTTAGCAAAGAGTTGAAAACACTTGCCTTTTTGTGCAAGCGTTGCATGGTCAGCGCAACGTCATAAACGGTACGGTCCTTAGATTTACTTATGTATGCCTTTTCTAGTAAGAGACAAACAAACAGAATTTGAACGTGTTGTTATGGTGCCTCAGATATGCGCAATAATTGCTTTTTAATTAACAATCGCACAAGTATAAACGCTGAATCTTGAGCAATATTGGTGGGCACTGTGGATGGGGTTTGCCGTTTGGAAGATCGTTTGGCTACGTTGGTGCCATTGAGACTACCGTTAAGGGCGGACAAGCAGACAAATTTACAGACAGACAGACAGACAGACATACCAAAATTTTTTTGAAGTTTATTCACGTTTGTTTTAAGCAAAAGGAAAGCGGTACAATAAAAGGAGATGTACGAATTGCTTTTAGGGGCGAAGCTCCTTAGGGCGTGGGCTGTGCGTCCCCTGTAGGCTGTATGTAGCCACCTCTAGTTTAGTTCTTGCAGTGTTCACTAGATGGCGGTACCGTCCCCTGTATGTAGCCATCTCTAGTTTAGTTCTTGCAGTGTTCACTAGATGGCGGTACCGTCCCCAGTATGTAGCCACCTCTAGTTTGGTTTTTGCAGTGTTCACTAGATGGTGGTACCGTCTCCTGTATGTAGCCACCTCTCGTTTAGTTCTTGTAGTGTTTACTAGATGGTGGTACTTGTAGCTGATGATGAAAAGATGCAAGATGTTATAAACTAGAAAGCGGTACTTGTAGTTGATGAAAGACGCGAGATCCTATAAAATAGGAATGATGTCACATATGGCGTGTGTCATTGGTTGAAGGCAATCGTTCGAGTTAGTGCGGCGACGTACGCTAGGGGTAGCGATGTAATAAAATCGAGTGGGCAAAATGTACAGAGGATTCATGGTTTACCAGGTTTACCTCCGGAGCTTCGCCCACTCATCATCATTCACTTCGTGGATATGGCGGCACTTTTTTTGCTTAGGGGACCGACAGCAAGGCATGAAACCTGACAAAACACCGGCCCCATTCAAACACAAAACCCACCAAAAATAATACAACGCTCTGTGTAAAATTTAACATAAATGTGTTTCTACATGGAAATCACATCTGTGCGAGAATGAAAAAAAAATATGTGAGATAAATTTGGTCAGGTAATGACATCCACAAGGCATCTAAGGAAACAAAAAATGAAAAACAGTTTATACAATATACTCTAACGCTAATGTGATTTACATTAGGGTACATAAAACACAGAACATAAAATTTCAACACAAAAGTACATAAAGAATACCAAACAAAAATAATGATGACGGTGATTATGTTTGTGTAGGCAGTAAGTAAACCTGTATCTTCCTTTTTAAATTGCCGTATGAACCAGTATCGTCAATAAGTGTAGCTATAGAGTCGGGTGTTCAATAAAATTGTGAAATTTGGTACAATACGTTTTGTGTGCCGTAATAGGTACGTGGTTTTTAACATATATATGCCCTATGCCGTAAATTGTGACCAAGATCTCTTGGTAAATGCCTTTGATAAAACCCTGAACGATGAGATCATACTTGTTTATAAATAAGCATAGCCCATTTTTCTTTCATGACGTTGATTATCGTTAGTATTTATGTTCCTTGAAGAGAGGCGCGGTTTGATGCCTGGATGATACCCCTGATATAAGTCGTACAGATTTTTTGTAAGATGTGAATTTTATCAGTGTTTGCTTTAGTCGTATTCCATCAGTCAAGAAGACACTAATGCAGATGTGAGTCAAAAATTAGGTACTATAGTTGTTTTTTTATCCAGAGGGAGAATTGGTCGCAATTTACAGATTATACTTGTGGATCTGGAAATCTTAGTACGAACATGGTTGGAGTGTAAAGGCCAATGTAAGTGTTCTTGAAAAAAATTACCAAGAAGTTTATGGACTATGACGCGTTCAATTCTTTGTCCTACAAATGATATTGTAGGCTCGCTTGCGATAGTCTGGTTGCGTGGTCAGAATAAAACATACTTAGTTTTTGTAGTGTTTAGTTTAAATCTATTACTGTCAAGCCATTCAGATAGATGTATCAGCCGCAGGTCTGCTTGCTGTTAAAGGCGAATGAGGGAGTTGCCAGCGAAGAATATATTGGTATCATCAGCCTATAGAACTACATCGGGTGTTAGTGTTATATTAGGTAGATCATTGATGTGAATTTGCATCGAAAGACCCCTAGAAACACTATCGTCTTTAACAATTGTTCACGGAATTGAACGGGCACCTCTGAGTCATGAATGCGAGGCGTTAACCACTAAGCCACGCAGGAGCACCTCCTTCAATGGTCGAACGGCAAGGCATTTATATCTACTACATACCATTATTAACGGGCAAAAGAATGGTGGTCCTCTTGCAAAGAGCTCCGGCACAGGTGGTGTGCGTCCCTGCAAGAAATGAATAATGGGTTGCAACCCGGGGTCGTCGCGTTGCTGTTGTGCGATTGCAAATGTGTTGACAACACCGACAAACACCGCGTCATCATCTTCGGCACTTGCGTGTTTCAATGGGGCGCGGGAAAGGCAATCGGAATCCGTATGTCACTTGCCATATTTGTAAGAAGAGTCATATCAAGCCTGAGGAAGCCTAAGGTGCTAGCGTGCCAATCGTCCTGATGGGTCCCTCAAGTTCGTCAACCAACAAAGAGAGTGATGGTCGCTGACAACTTTAAACGGGCGGCCATACAAATATGGGTGAAACTTTATAACCGTCCAAACCACTACAAAACACTCTTTTTCAGTAGCGAAATATCTCTCCTCTGTTCGGGAGAGAGTTTTACTTGCATAAGCAATTACTCGTTAGGCGCCATCTTTCCACTGTACGATTACAGCTCCTAAGTCAACATTGCTGGCGTTGATGTTAACCGCTGTCGGAGCGTCATCGTCGAAGTGTCCGAGAACTGGAAGGCTTTGAAGACGCCGCAGCTCTTTGAACGTTACCTGCTACTCTTCACCCCACACGAACGTGACGTCTTCTCGGGTGCGACGTGTCAAAGGTGAGGCAATACGTGAAAGATTCGCAATTAAGAGTCGGTAATAGGCGCAGAGGCCTAAAAATAGTCCAACTGCTTCCTTGTCTGATGGCGTTGGAAAGCTTCCAACAGTGGCTAGTTTGTACACATTCACTGCTGACAAGGTGTCCCCAAAAAAGCTCTTCGAAGAAAAAATGACATTTTTCTGGCTTCAGCGTTAGGCCAGCCGACTGTAAACCACTTAAAATAGCGCGCTTAGTCGCTTCTAGTGCTCAGTAAATCTCACTGAAAATACAATCACATTGTCCAAATATACCAGGCATGCTTGCTACTTAAGGCCTGGTAGGACTGTGTTCATGAGCCACTGAAACGTTGCTGGTGCTGAGCACAAGCCGAAAGGGCGAACTTTAAACTTTGAGACTATCGGGTGTCACGAACGCTGTTTTATCTCGATCTCTTTCGTCAACTTCTATTTGTCAATACTCGCTCCGTAAATCCATCGACGAGAAATTACGTGCATGGCGTAGTCGATCGAAGGAATCGTCTATACGAGGTAGCGGGTAAACGTCCTTTTTCGTAACCTGATTGAGCTTGCGGTAATCTACGCAGAAACGTAAGTTGCCGTCTTTTTTCTTCACCAATACTACCGGTGATGCCCAATGACTTTTCGACAGCTGAACAATGTCACCATGAAGCATTTTTTGCACCTTACTTTGTATGGCCTCACGTTCCCGCGGTGCTACTCGGTATGGGTTCTGCCGTATGGGTCTGGCCATTTTATACGTATTGATGCGATGTTTTGTCAGCGGCGTTTGGCGAACTCTGGACGTCGAAGAAAAACAGTCCTTAAACTCATTGATCAGCTTCGGTAGGCTTTCCTTCTGTGTGGGCACCGAACTTGGGCCAGCATCGACGGATAGAGGTGCTATACGCCAGTGTCATCGGCTTTGTCTACAGTCAAACAGCCTGCGAGCTCAGCCTGTGAGCTCGTCAATGTACACGACTGCCATACCTTTGGCAAGATGTCCCTCAGCGCTGAAGTTGGTTACCAGAACGTGCGTATGTCCGAAATTTATGCTAACGACGCCACTCGCAATGAATAAGCTTTGGCTGACTAGCAAGCAAAGACTAATGTCAGGGGACCCGTCACCATTGTGTAATGGTAAGAATCAGGGGGCCCGTTGCCATGAATTTGTTATCGTATTAGACGCCAACATCTATCTTTTCTGGTGGCTTGACGTGCAGTTGTGGAACCGGTCGTGACGCAGGTCGTCAGATCAAATTTCCGTTTTCGAATGTTTTAATTTTATTCCCCATCCTTTTTTTCTTCACTATAATGCCGCGAAAAATTCAGGTCGCTGTCTGCGGTGGTCGTTAGACAGCCCTACCATGTGAATTTCGTTGTGCAGTCTCGTTGGCGTCCGAATTCAGTACGAATCACGCTTTTTTAATTTTATTTTATAAGTATATTGTTTCAAGTATTGTTACTTGTTTTGAAATTATAATCGTGTTAATTCATCAGAATATACCTATATCAGCTTTTTTTACGTCCAACGTGGAATGAAGATCTTTCCCGACGATTTCCGATTGATACTGCGCTGAACGAGCAGATACCATTGTATATATATATATATATATATATATATATATATATATATATATATATAGATATATATATATATATATATATATTTATTTATTTATTTATTTATTTCTTTATTTAGTTATATATATATATCTATATATATATATCTATATATATATATATATATATATATATATATATATATATATTATCACATATACATGCTGCTTCTCCCGGGAGCATCGATACCCGTGAAACGGCGTTTGTTTACTGTGTTGTCTGCATGAACTCATCATTTATTCGCGTCGTCCGAGATTTCCAACTTCCAGACATTCATCCCCTTTCGCACTCTCGCCGATTCTACGTTTTACTTCATTATTTCTCTTTTAGGAGCGAGTCTATCTGCCACTTTCTACGTCACTCGTTGTTTGTGCAACTGCAGCGCGTGAGTATCCGCATTCACTCAGATACGACGACGCAACTTCACCGCAAGCCCCGAAAGAAGGACGCCCGCTTCTAGCAGTTTTCTTCTCCACCGCTAGCGGTATTTGCCATGACATTGTCGAGCCTTTGACAGCTCTTGGAGGCCTGGTGGCAAAACGTACCGCTCGAGAAATAATGCAAACACGACATACGTGAAACTATAAAAATATTATTTTTAAAATAGTCCTTTCTCAAATGTGCAACTCTCGGCATCTTGTTCTTTCCTTTTAAAGCGCAGCGCTGCGTGTGCGTCTTGCAGTTATCGAGCAGCCAGCGTGAATTATAGAAGAAAAATGAATAGGTACGCTCCGCGAGATACTCCCTGTCGGTCCTTATACGTGGGAGACGCCCGCTACGCGCTAAGCGCGCCCTGCAGGACTAAAATAAGTTTTTTCGATTCCTTCCACTGGTATACGTCAACTCCGCTACATGACGGGCTCCATCGAAGCTTGGAAGGGAGGCTGTTTAATCATCGCTAGACTGGTGCCAGTTTTAACCAGTTGAACTCTCCTGTCTGTGATAGAATTCGGTGTCAAAGCAACGTTGTATCAAATCAGTATGCACACTATTGATTACTCGATTAATTATTATGTAGGGTATAACGTCCTAAAACCACCATATGATTATTAGAGACACCATAGTAAAAGGCTCCCGAAATTTCGACCACTTAGGGTTCTTTTATGTGCAACCCGGGATCAACAATAAATGGTATCCAGTAGAAATAGAGCGGGAATGATCAATATTTTAATTACACAGTGATCATAATTTGCACCACAGCCATATTTTATTACGTCAATCAATCAACCACTTTATACAATCGACTGCTAACTATTAGAGAATCGAGGAGAAAATAAAACTATAACTGAACCACTAACCACACACACACACACACACACACACACACACACACACACACACACACACACACACACACACACACACATATATATATATATATATATATATATATATATATATATATATATATATATATATATAGTCTAGTAGATCCTCCGTGAGCAGTCACAACGTGGTTTATTTCGACGTTTCGGCCTAGAGTCTGGCCTTCATCAGGATGGCCTTATCCTGATGAAGACCAGACTCTAGGCCGAAACGTCGAAATAAACCACGTTGTGACTGCTCACGGAGGATCTACTAGACTATATGCAACGCTACGGCCACTCAACCACCATGCCTGCCTATATATATATATATATATATATATATATATATTAAAATAGAGGTGTTGTACGTCGAGAAAGGTTCAGACGCAGCTTGGCAAAATGTGCTTTATCAGGCAGGTCTGGCTAATGGCGAGCGGCGTGCGCGAGCTACTACTGCAGCCACCGATCATCCTCGTCTTCTTCATTACCAGCAGAGCGTCCATTATTCAGATTCATTACAATTACTCCCCGTGAAATAAGGAGCCATTCTGGCGTCCTATGGACAAGTAAACACGGCAGGGTCGTAGCAGGGCTTAAGTCTCGAGACGTGGACAATTTCCTGGCCACGACGACGTTGGTCAGAAGATGGTTCCAGTGGCTCAATAAGGTAATTCACTGGTGACGTTTTTTGTAGCACACGATATGGGCTGGGATACTTGGGGACCAACTTGGTAGACAGGCCAGGTGTAGCAGATGGGACATGCAGCCAGACGAGTGAACCTGGATCGTAGGAAGTAGTGTTATTTGATGCCTCATGGTGGTGCTTTTGGCGTCCTTGGTCTTGGGTTGTGAATGATCTTGCCAGTTGGCGGAATTCTTCAGCGTATGTAGCGGCTTGAGACAAAGTCGTGGACTCTGAGGTGTCAGGTTTGTACGAAAGAATGGTGTCCATAGGGCAGGAAGGTTCGCGTCCGTAAAGGAGGAAAAAAGGAGAGAACCCAGTAGTGCTTTGATTGGAAGTATTACAGGCGAACGTGATAAACGGGAGCACTCGGTCACAATTGGAGTGGTCTGACGAGGTATACATAGACAGCATGTCACCAAGGGTGCGGTTGAAGCGCTCTGTCATTCCATTGGTCTGGGGATGATAGGCGCTTGTAGTGCGGTGAACGACGTGGCACTCACGCAGCAATGATGTGATGACGTCTGACAAGAATACGCGACCACGATCGCTCAGTAACTCCCGAGGTGCTCCATGACGTAATACGATGTTGTGAAGAACGAAAGTTGCAACGTCTTTTGCTGTAGACGAGGGATGAGATGAAGTTTCAGCATACCACGTGAGATGGTCGACGGCAACTATGATCCAGCGGTCACCGTCAGCAGTGTTGGGAAGGGGACCATAGATATCGATGCCGACGTGGTCGAATGGTCGGGATGGGCATGGTAAGAGTAACAAGGTACCGCTGGCGTGATAAGGGGGAGTTTTTCGTCGCTGGCACGTCGAGCAGACCTGAACCTATTGTCGTATAAAACGGTACAGGCCACGCCAGTAATATCGGAGACGTATGCGAAAATAGGTTTTTAGGAAACCTGCGTGGCCACATTTGGGGTCGTCATGAAACGTGGAACAAATTTCGGGTCGCAGATGACGCGGTATCACGAGTAGCCACTGACGTCCACCGGGTGCGTAGTTGCGTCGGTACAGCACGTCGTCGCGAGTGGCGAAGTGCTCGACTTGCCGACGCAACGTGCGAGAAGGGGGTAAAGCCGTCCACCCAGCCAGGATGTCTAGAATCGAAGCAACCCAAGGGTCCTTGCGTTGCTCAGATGGCATGTCGGCGATGGTGACGGCAGTGGCATCACAGGTTAGACTTTCGCAGCAGTCAGGGTCAGGGGGTAGGGGCGAACGGGATAGGGCGTCTGCGTCCGAATGTTTCCGGCCGGAGCGATAGCACACGCGAATATTATATTCTTGGAGACGTAATGCCCACCGGGCGAGGCGACCGCTTGGATCCTTAGGTGACGACAACCAGCAGAAGGCGTGGTGGTCAATCACGACGTCAAAAGGGTGCCCGTACACGTAAGGTCGAAATTTCTTTATCGCCCAAATAATGGCGAGGCATTCCTTTTCAGTGACGGAATAGTTGATTTCGGCTTTGCTAAGGGTTCGGCTTGCTTAGGCAACCACGTACTCTTGGAAGCCGTCTTTCTGCTGTGCAAGAATAGCACCTAGCCCGACACCACTAGCGTCGGTGTGGATCTCTGTGGGTGCCGATGGGTCGTAGTGTCGCAGAATAGGCGGCGACGTGAGGATGCGGCGCAGTTCATTGAAAGGATCGCCACAGGTGGCAGACCAGGCTGAGAGGTCTCTAGAGCCGGCGAGGAGCTTGGTCAAAGGAGGGATAATCGTCGCGAAATTGCGGACGAAGCGCCAGCAGTAAGAGCAAAGACCTATGAAGCTTCGGACCTCTTTCATGGTGGTCGGTTTGGGAAACGCTGAAACGGCTGTAAGTTTGGCAGGGTCAGGAAGAATGCCGTCTTTTGAAACCACGTGGCCAAGGGTCGTAAGCTTTCGAACGGTGAAACGGCACTTCTTCAGATTCAGTTGCAGCCCCGCGGCAGAAATACACGCGAGGACTTTCTCGAGGCGGGTTAAATGGGTTGCGAAATCAGTTGAAAAGACGACAATGTGAAAAGACGACAAAGGGCGTGATGAAAGCTGTTTTTTTGCGATCGGCCTCTGCCATGGGTACCTGCCAGTATCCAGAGCGCAGATCTAAAGAAAAAAAAATTCGGCTCCCTGTAGACAGTCCAAGGCATCGTCAATGCGTGGCAGCGGATAGACATCCTTGCGCGTGATTCGGTTGAGACGTCGGTAGTCCACGCAAAACCTGATGAATCCGTCCTTCTTCTTCACCAACACAACTGGAGAGGCCCGAGACTGCTTGACGGTTTGATTATGCCACGTGTCAGCATGTCGTCAACCTGTTCATTGATGGCACGGCATTCGGTAGTTGACACACGATATGGACGCTGCCATAATGGCGTCTCCTGACCGGTATCTATACGGTGAACAACAGGTGACGCTCGACATAAGGAAAGCTGATTGTGGTCAAACGAGGCTCTAAAACGCTGTAGGAGCTTGATCAGCTGTTCCTGCTGCCCAGGCGTGAGGTTGCAATTAATGGACTTGCGGAATACATCCATAGGTTCATTAGCGCCAGTTGCGGGTGTAATGGCACAAGTAGGTAAAAATGGCTTCTCTGGATAAATCGGGTCTTCGAAAATACAATTTAATGCCTCGAGGCTTCCCAGACACTCGCCGCGTAGCAGGATGTACGGGCAAGCAGAAACGTTGCACGCATAAAGTACCGCCGAACCATATAAAAAGTTGATGACGGCAAACGGGAGGACGATGGTTCGGTGTTGCACACTAGCTATAGTTGGTTGGAACAGGAGCGTCGAGTTGGTGGCAGCAGGGGAAAACACAGGCACTAGGACGGCGGACAGTGGCGCGATGCGGACGTCAGCTGCGGTAAACACTTTCGAGGGACTGTGGTGGTCCATATCAAGGCACGAATTCGTCAACGTGAGTTCAGCACGAGCGCAGTCGACGGGGGCCTGATGGGTAGAAAAGAAATCCCATCCTTGTATGACGTCGTAAGATGAACGTGGGAGAACAACAAAGTTGACGGTGTACGAAATATCTTGAATAAGAACGCGTGCTGTGCACTGATCGGTCGGCGCGATGTAATGAGAGGTGGCTGTACGCAGAGCAAGATTCGTAAGCGGCGTTGTAACTTTTCTCAAATCGCGACACAGTTTTGCACTAATTACAGAAACTACGGCGCCTGTGTCGACAAGTGCACGTACAGTAACACCTTCTACTAGCACATCAATTTCGTTGGTCGGACAAAGAGGAGGTCTTGGAAAGTTCGACGACGACGGAGTTCTTGCCTCCGGAACTGCGGCTGTCAGATTTCCTCTCGAGCGGGGCTCGTGCACCCAAGCATCGGGGAGACAGATCGGCGACGGGGTTTCAATGACCGGCGAGAATCGACAGGGCGTCGTGGGGACAATGAGTCGGTGATAGCAGAAGATGGTCGCTGGGGATTCTGGGCAGCCTGGTAAATTGCAGAATTTCCATGGTCTGGAGGCTGGAAGTTGCGACGGCGACAGTAGCGTGCTATATGTCCCATAAAATCGCATGCAAAACAGATGGGTCAATTATCCAAGGTGTGCCATGGGTTAACCACAGAAGGTGCAGGGGGCGAAACGGGATGGGGTGCCGTGTATGTAGGCAGCGTCGTAGGGTAGGAGGACCCTGCGCCCCGGTATGCGCCAGAGACAGGTGGGGCTGGGGGTCTAGCAACGACGGTAGCGTAGGTCAGCGGCGTAGGGACAGATGGCGATGGAGGCAGTGCCTGCGTGATCTGTGTCTCAATAACCTGGCGTAGACGTGGGTCTAACAATGTCACTGGCGAGGATGCTTCGGCCACAAGAGAAAGCTGACGCGCAACTTCTTCACGAATGTGTTGTTTGGTGTGGGGCAGTAAGACGGTGTGATCAGCAGCGACGTCGTGCACGAGGGCGGAAACTTCAGCCGTATCTTCAGCGGCCCTGCGCGTTGAGACACGCTGCTTGCGCAGCTCGTCGTAGTCCTGACAGAGCTGGACAATATCGGTGACGGTCTGTGGATTCCTAGCGACGAGCATCTGGAAGGTATCGTCGTCAACTCCTTTGATGATGTGCTTGATTTTGTCGCGTTCGGTGAGAGATTCATTGATGCGCTTGCTAAGAGACAAGACATTTTCAATGTAACTTTAAAGGTCTCGTCCCTGCGCTGGACTCGACTACGGAGACGCTGTTCCGCGCGAAGCCAGCGCACGGCGCGACGACCGAAGACCGCGGCGATGGTGGTCTTGAAGGCGGACCAGTTGGTGATTTCGCCTTCGTGGTTCTTGAACCACAGGCTGGCCACATCAGCGAGGTAAAAGCGCACGTTTTTGAGCTGGTCGCAGGCGTTCCACTTGTTGGAAGCGCTTACGATTTCGTACTCGACGAGCCAGTCCTTGACGTCTTGTTCGTCGTTGCCGCGAAAGATTGGTGGGTCGCGTTGTTGAGGCCTGCCTGTACAGTAGACTGTCGTTGGTAAGGCAGCTTGAGAAGGGCCAGGAGCAGTTATGGGGAACGGTGAGGGTAGCGTCCGATTGCGAAGTTCCAGGTTCATGGGATCCCCGGCTCCTCCACCACTTAAAATAGAGGTGTTGTACGTCGAGAGAGGTGCAGACGCAGCTTGGCAAAACGTGCCTTATCAGGAAGGTCTGGCTAATGGCGAGCGGCATGCGCGAGCTGCTACTGCAGCCACCGAGATCATCATCTTCTTCTTCATTACCAGCAGAGCGTCCGTTATTCAGATTCATTACAATATATATATATATATATATATATATATATATATATATATATATATATATATATATATATATATATATATATATATATATATATATATATATATAAAGCTCAGTCGCCCCGTCGCGGTGGTCTAGTGGCTAAGGTGCTCGGCTGCTCGGCTAAGGAGCTCGGCTGAGGTGCTCGGCGATCGTGGGAACTAATCCCTACTGTGGTAGATTCATTTCCGATGAAGGCGGAAATGTAGGCTTATGTGCTCAGATTTGGGTGCACGTTAAAGAATCTCAGGTGGTCTAAATTTTCGGAGCCCTCTATACGACGTCTGTCATCACCATATGGTGGTTTTGGGACGTTAAACCCAAAGTATCAATCAATCAATCAAGGATCAATCTCAGTGACGCTTTGCGGGAAACCGGATACTGCCATTACGCTAAATATTTTTTGAAAAAAATCAAATGTTTTGTACTGGTGTCAACGGGCCCTTTTATTCGCAATTAGGACAATCCGGATCAGTTTTTTTGATCGCGATCGACTTTATGACCGCTTCTATACGACCCAATCTAATCCGGTTTGAGCTTGGGTCAGATGAAATGCCCCAGGGGGCATTTGCGTGCCGTAAATTATGCCACTGACAAAACTCGGCGTTCGGTATATCTATAGAACCCTTTATCATCGATGTTATTCGTGCAAGAACCACTGGAACGTCTGAAAGATTCGTGTGCCACTACAATAGTAATTTAATATATCCATCATTCGATAAAGCGTTCCTAGCACTTGCCTGTATTGCTGTGTGAATTTCTTAACCTTCGATTTTATTTCTGATGGCCCCCGCTCGTAGCCGTGTAGTCGCTGCGAAGCGTCAATCTCGCTGTATATGCGCTAGTGTTTCTCTTCCGGCGCCTCAAGTCTGTTCCAGTCACTCCTACCAGCGTTCAATTACTGTAAAGATCTCTTGATTCGACCGCGAAGTGTGCGCACGTTGCGACGTAGTCGAAAGGCTTGCGACACAATACAATCAGTTTGCTTCAAAGTGCTCCAACAGCTCCGACGAAGCGAGAGTTGAACTAAGCGCTGAAGGCAACGGTCGACTGCTTGTCGTCTGCTTCTCCCGTAAGTATACATTCAGTCGATGCGAATCACAAATATGCAATACTTCAGATATTCTTCAAATCTAAAGATTATGATTTGCTTTTTTATAAACATTCCACTGTTTTAAAGCGTTTTATTGAACTATGTTCGATTTCCTTGTTTGTTGTGCTTTCAACGAGCTCGGCTAGAGGGTGCAGACGACAGCAAAATCACGATCTCTCAGGCAGATCACAATGCTAGGGTTGCGATAGTCTTGACCCCGATCACGCCTGATCATGATGAAAAGTGACCATGTAGAAGACGTAATCTGGATTGTGGTTAATCTGGATCGACACTGATCGTGATTACAAGTGCCCGTGTGACGAAAGCCAGATTACGATTTCATCTTAGGAAAAGCGAGCATTGATTTGTAGGGTTTAACGTCCCAAAACCACCATGTGATTATGAGAGACGCCGTAGTGGAGGGCTCCGGAAATTTCAACCTTTTGGGGTTCTTTAACGTGCGCCCAAATCTGATCACACGGGCCTACAACATTCCCGCCTCCATCGAAAATGCAGCCGCTGCAGCCGGGAATCGAACCCGCGACCTGCGGGTCAGCAGCCGAGTACCTTAGCCACTAGACCACCGCGGTGGGGCATGATTCAAGGTTTTCCTTTATTTATAGCCGTGTGCAAGATCCCCCTTCCGGGGTGGTGGGGGGAGGCGAAGGTTCGTCACAGCGCCCCCCTCCTATTAGGTCAATGTGTGAGGCACACTGCGCGCTCTCCCCTCAGCACAGGTTACTAGGGGTGGCTGCCGCCTTCCTGTTTTTCCCTCCTTTCCCTGCTTATGCCTATGCATTTTAAGGAATAACCGAATGATAACTGCTGCGAAAGTTTTCTAATGAACATTGAGAAGTGTAATCGATTTCCATTCCTCTGGGTGAACCGAAGATGGGCGATGTTTAGGTGCTAGCACATTCCTCTGGGTGAACCAAAGATGGGCGATGTTTAGGTACTAGCACAGCATCACCTTTGTGAAAGCTATCCGAGCAACCCAAGTTTTTGAAGCAGCGGCAAATAATGTAAGTGAAAGTCGCACCAATGCCTTCTAAAAAGCTTAGAAAAAAATTCACCATTTTACCGCAAGGGCGAAACAATGAATGCAATAGCAACAAATTGCAATAATATGAAAAGGCAGGCTCGCAGCTTTTTTGGAAACGATACTCTACAAAACACTGATGTAAGAGAAAACGGCCGCTCCACGGAGAGGTACTCTTTTCGCACAGTCTCCTGGCGTTAAGAGCGCAGCATGTAGAAGGGTATACAAGCCGACCGCTGAGCCTGGCTGGCCGAAATAGCGCACCGGTGATTGTGACCGCACCCTCATAGATTCAAAGTTCAGAGTTGCTGCTTGAGCGAGAAAAACGAGCCTTCATATTTGTACTTCTTTCTTTCATTCATGACGAGGGTCTCATTTTGGCAGCCATGATGCATTCGGGTAGTATGCGAGGAACTATTGGTCAGTTGCCGAATCATAATGAGATTACGTGCTACGTGATGAAAACAGGCAGAAAAACAGTGATCCACACTCCCTGTCATGGCTACTAGCGGCGTTGACTGGCCCTCTCACGTTTAGATGCGCACATAGAGCGTATCAGCAGGGGGGGGGCAAGGAGGGCGCAAGCCCCTCCCCCCTACTGAGAAAAGTTGGGGGGGGGGGGGGCTTTCGACAGTGGTCACTTGGCGGCACACTGGTGAAACCAATAAGTAAGGCAAAGTTTTCCGTCACAAAAATAATAGGGAGTTTTATTGCTGGGTACGCATTTTCTTGGGGCGTCGCGGGCTTGGGAGAGCGCGGCGTTGCGTGCATAACCCATACCCCACCGGAATGCCTTTTAGTTGGCGCCACGGTGGCACGCACGCCAACGCAAGCCGCACAAAGTTCACACGCGCTCTCACAGCCATAGCGTCTTGTCGCGTAAGTATTATTTAGGTCTTTTTATGATTGAAAATGTTAAATTAAACATACATAGTAATCAGTACATTTTTTATTGTGTACAGTAATCTGGTATGCGCAAAAAAGTGAAAAATACAAGGTTACTGTAACGACAGTGTCGACATCTTGTGACACTTCGTGCAACCGCAGTCATGAACATGCTAGCTTACGCGTAATGTTTCTGAGGTGAAAATGAATAAAAAGGTTACTCATTTGTAATATTGTCGCTGCGCAGTTTTTGCACCAGATGTACAATACACAATGTTTCTGCAATAACAACGTTGTGGTTGTCTGTTTCACTATGGCTGCGCTAGATGGCGCCACCTATTCAGCTGGTCGGGAGCTGGCATATGACTTTTAGTTTGTATGTTCCAGGCCATTCTAGCTTTGGAAATCTGGCTGAAACCGTGTCATCGCAATAAGCGCTCGCACTTTGGCTTATTTTAACTTTACGGCTAGAGTATCCGCAGGGCGGATACCTTAAGTTCTTGCGAAGGTGGACCGCGCGGACGCATGGCCCCATCGCCCCAGCGATCTTGCGACGCATCTGTTTGGGGTTTCGCGCATGCGCAATACCGCCGCCCCAACGTTCTGCGTACGCAAGCCACTTGGGTATCCAGCACTAAAACTCCCTAATCACTCAATTATGTTTTTACGGAAAAATTAACGTGTTATGAGGCAATGTTACAAAATCGTGGATTTTCACAAACCTTTTCGCTCTGATGATTTTCCTTGTAGGCTCTTTGCGGTGCGAGCACCCTATAGGACGGTTTAACTTATGTTTGCGCGTGGCGTTTGTGTTCGCCGTCCATTCGCATCACGTAATACCAAATTTGGTAAATGTGAAGGTAGTGAAACGGCCGCGAGCGCACTATGAGCGTAGCACGTAGTCATGTTTTAAATGACACCCATGTCATGATTACCATGTTAGGACGTGTCATTTCTCTCGTCCTCTGTTCACGTCACGTGATACCAAATTCGGTATATATGAAGCTAGTGAAACGTCCGCGAACTCACTATGAGCGTAGCACGTAGACATGTTTTAAATGACACCCATGTCATGATTACCATGTTAGGACGTGTCATTTCTCTCGTCTTCTGTTCACGTCACGTGATACCAAATTAGGTATATATGAAGCTAGTGAAACATCCGCGAACGCACTATGAGCGTAGCACGTAGACATGTTTTAAATGAAATCCATGTCATGATTATCATGCTAGGACGTGTCATTTCTCTCGTCCTCTGTTCACGTCACGTAATAACAAATTCGGTATATGTGAAGCTAGTGAAACGGCCGCGAGCACACTATGAGCGTAGCATGTTGTCACTTTTTAAATGACACCCATGTCTTCATCACCATGTTAGGACATGTCATTTCTCTCGTCCTCTGTTAGCGTCACGTAATACCGGATTTGGCATATGTGAAGCTAGGGAAACGCCATGAGTGCGTTATGAACGTGGCATGTACTCATGTTCTTACATTACGAACACGTCATGATTATCATGTTTGCATCAGTCGTATACTTTGTCACCCATTCACATCGCGTAACGCCAAACTTGGTATATGTGAAGCTAGCGAAACGGCCGCGAGGGCGCTATTCGAAGGTCGCAGGTTCGGATCCTGCCCACGGCAAGTTATCTTTTTACCCACAGTTCTTTCTTAACATTTACCTTACGATTGGCCTAATAAATACTTTCCTTGGCATGATTGTCTGTTAGATGTCAATATATATATATATATATATATATATATATATATATATATATATATATATATATATATATATATCCAACCTGACGAGTGAGGTAGGTTTGCTCCCCCTGCCCCTACACGCGAAAGAGCTGGCACAACTATATATATTCCATGAAATGGACGGAGGCATTCCCGCCGCTGTAGCTTCGTTGGTTAAACCAATGCCACCTAGATAATTTCAGGCCTGCTCACTGCTTGTGCAGCGGGCTCTGACTTCGTTTAGACCGGTGTGTTTCGCTGCCCAGACATAAAGTAATAATGTATAAGAAGTTAAGAGAAGACACTCCCATAGGCCCCTGCGGCTGATTTTAGTTCGCAGTGCTCCAAACGGTCGTTGGGAATCTTCGCAGCCTCAGAGATCATAGACCGCAAAAAAGGGATGTCTCAAGGCTATTTTCTAGCGATTAGAAATATTATGCAGCTTCCGAGACTACTTACTTCGCGTGCTCATTTATGAGGCCATACTGTATTTATGTTTTTAAAGCATCGTTTGCATGCATCGACTAGCTTTGTGTAAAATGCACCACCAGAGTTTCCGATGGAGGCGGAAATGTTGTAGGCCCGTGTGGTCAGATTTGGGTGCACGTTAAAGAACCACAGGTGGTGGAAATTTCCGGAGCCCTCCGCTACGGCGTCTCTCATAATCATATGGTGCTGTTGGGACGTTAAACCCCACATATCCATCATCACCAGAACTGCAAACACAAGATGCCTCTGTGTTTCTGTGCACACATTTTAAATGAAACATTTGAATTGTTGGAGGAGCGACAACATTTATTTTCAAGTGATATTCTCGGTAACTACATGGCCACTTTGTTAATGTTCGATGAACGCGGGTACGACGAGAAAGGCTCATTGCTCTGCAAGACACGAAAATACAGCTGCCAAATCATAAGTGTATATTGCCCACAAGAAATAAACATATCGGCAACCTTATAAGAATGCCCACAAAACAGTAAAACAGCAGTAAACGCACACATTTACACAGCACAACGCATCACAGCTGTAGTTACCGGTGCACTTAACCCCGGCATGAACCAAAAAAAGAAAAAAAAATGTTGGCCACGTTTTATTTCCCGCGTTTGGAAGAATTTTCTCCTACGCACTTCACAATGCTCTTTCACGAATACGGTCACAAGCAGTTTGCGCAGCAAAAGAAAGCAATTTCAAATGTCATGCAAGTGGTTAACGAGGCAGGAGTGTTTACTCAAAGATTACGCCCTAGCTTTTGCCAACAAATATTTTCTAGATTCATCACTTCTCTCTTGTTGCGCTCGTTAGAGCTGTAATCAATATGCGAACGCCACAGTTAATGATACTAAACATAACCGCACTTTCCACAAAATCTCACTCAAGCATTGAATTCGGCTACATGTACCGGTACAAGAAACACCTAACAATGCGAGTTGCCACACACCTTCTTGAGCCAAGAAAAGATTTTTTCGCTAATGTGCCGCGCAGCATTCCAAACAGTTTTTTTAGATGCGGAACATCTTTTTGACAAACCAGCCCTTTGTAACGCTGTACGTCTGTGTCTCCGTGCCACGGGCCGCACCGCGCTCCCTTCACCACAGGTGTTTGGGCGGTGCCAAGTAGGTTACGCCTACCCCCGCAGTTCGCGGTGACGTCACTCTCTTCATTACCTACGCGCGCTTGTCGCGTGTCACTCTCTCTCGCTTCACCCTCTCCACCGCTCGCAACAATCAAGCGCACATATAGGGAGCACTCTTCCAGGTTGTTTATATGCGATGAAGAGGACGCCGGAAAGCGAAGCTGCTTAGCCCGCTGAAACATGCACCGTAACGATTTTGTATAACCCGGCCGTCATTGGCGTTGCGAGAGTAAGCACAGCCGATCGCGTTCGCGAATGGCGACGTCGCACTTGCAACACCCACAAGGCGCGAGCCAGGGAAGCCGATAGCAAGCGTTGGCACTGGAAGATCAACGACACCGATTAGGTGCGAGTCAAGCAAACCGATTGCGTTCGAGAATAGAGACGCCGCGTGGGTAACACCGATGAGACGCGAGCAAAGGAAGCTGAGCGGAAGCGCCGACAGCCGAAGGACAACGCCGGGGAATACTCGACGTCGACGGCAACGTCTCGCAAGCGCCGCGTGCCCTTCGCCGAAGCGCCCGCTCGCAAGCGCCGGGCTCCGCCAGCCGATGTGAAGGTTACTCACCGCCGGATCGCCGATCGCGTCCACGCGTGGCGATAGCCGTCCGTGATGCCGCCAACACGACGCCCGCTTCCGACGAGAGTTCCTCCAACGTAGCTTCAGTCACAGTTGCCGTGTGTGCGACTGTCTATATGGTTCGACAACCACCTGTCCAACGTCGGTTGTGTCCGCAACTGCAAGGAGCGGGAGGTGGCGACCGAAGTGATTCGAAGCGAGTTCAGCGCGGACCCGTTCGACTTCGTGGTCTTTGCAAGGAGTCGCTAACGTCGGGCAAGGTTCCGATGATTAGCGTCACGCATGGTTACCGTTACCCGCCTCACCCGCCGGAACTTCCTAGCTCAACGGTTCTTTCTGCGGCCTTGGTTCTTCCAGCATTCCCGTCGACGGCCATATTTACCTGGTCAACGCCCTACGCACCGCCACTGCTTCGCATCCCATCATGGTTCCCTTCGAGAAGATGGTCGATAGAGTTTCCAAGAATTAACTAGAGGGTTCTTAGGCACTGCGATCGTTTAGCGACCATAGGAATGATGGGTAGTTGACGGATTTCCATAGTCTTCGTAATTGTGGGCGTCGAATCACACTTGTGGCTTCGTTTATTGTTGTGTTTCGGTTTTGTTTCAAAGAAAAGAGCGAACCGTTTTGAACTTCGTGACCCAATTTAAAATCGTAAGCCTAAATAATAAGGTTGTGAAGCACAACTGCTGAACCTTTGCCGATTGTTGTTTCCTGACAAAGCAGTTCGTGACGTGAAGCCACGCGAAACTGTAATCTTCTTGTGGGTACTCAGCTGACTTCATTACTTAACTTTAGACTTTAATTGGGCTCATGTTGTCACTCACTCAACTCGCGGTTCGAATACACTCGAGCTCATTCATACAACTGCACCTGAAACTATAGACCACATAAATTATTTAAATAAATTTAGTGGCCACAAACTGCTGCAAATTGATCTTGTTATCCTGCCGTCTTTTCCAGGAACCAAATAAAAGAAAAATAGAGAATATAATAAAGCCGATTATGATGCCATTAACAAGAAACTTGAGTCTTTTCTTGACAATCAGCTACTACGTTCTTTTTACAGTCGCTCAGTTGAGGAAGACTTGGTTCTTTTCAAGAAGAAGATTTCAGTTCTAATAAGAAACACGTGACGTTGATAACGATTACAAATGATAAAACTAATCCCTGGTTCAACAAGTCTTTGCGCAGACTTAGAAACGAAAAAAAACGGCTCTATAGTTCCGCGAAAAATTCGCGTTCACGGACTTCTAGCAATAGGTACGAGGAATGCTTGAAGACATATTGCCACGAAATACAACAGTGTAATATAAATACTATTCCTAGCATTTGCATTCACTCCTGAAATCTAATCCTAATTCTAGAAAGTAATAAGTCCTGATCGCAACGATAACTTCATCCCATTGCTCATTTTGCAGACACTGATTGTTCTCATGTCTTTAATTCGTTCTTTCCATCCATGTTTACTAGTGACCGTGACCATCTTCCGAAACTGTCGAACGAGATTACTGATTCATGTCACCAATCGTTATCACAATTGAATGTATATCTATAATAATAGAAAACTTGGAGGTGTCATCACCTTCATGTATTGATGATATCAATTTTAAAATAATAATGAACACTGTTATGTCTCTGGCACTATCCCGTTTCACATTTTCGGCTGTCGTCGCTCACTGCGGGAATGTTGCCTTCTGACTGGAAGACGGCGAAGGTTGTGCCAGTCCATAAAAGTGGTAGTGAACGTTCACCTGGAAATTATCGTCCCAGCTCCTTGACGTGCATAGGTTGCAAGATGCTTGAGCATATCATAGCTTCTGACATTTATGCTCATATAGAATCTAACAATTTCTTTTTCTATTACCAGCACGGGTTCCGAAAGGGTCGTTATTACGAGACTCAACTTTTTGAGTTCACCACCAACCTACATTTTAACACGAACAGTAATCTACAGACAGAATGTTTATTTCTTGATTTTGCAAATGCATTCGATCGTGTTGCTTATTGTCGCTTGATTTGAAAACTGTCATCACTAAAACTAGATTCACTCACGCTAACATGGCTAAGAAACTTCTTAACTGACCGCCAACAATCACTCATCACTTTGTTAAGTTTCTTCTGGTGTTTCACAAGGCAGTGTTCTTGGCCCCTTACTTTTCCTCATCTACATTATTGACCTGCCTGACAACTTATCCTCCTGTATTCGTATATTTTCTGATGACAGCATTATCTATGCGATCTTATAACCCTTCAAGAAGACCTCGAGCGTACTAATGAGTGGTGCAAAACATGGCAGATGACACTTAATGTATCCAAATGCAAACTAATCACTATTAGTCGCAAGCGTGATAAATTTAATTGTCAATACATAATTGATAACAGCATTGTAAAATGCACTGACGTTTACAAATACCTAGGCATAAGCTTAACTTCTCCGCTTTCGTGGTCCACACATATCACTTTTATTTGTGCCAACACATCAAGATGATTACGTTTTCTACACCGAAATCCACACAGTGCTCTCTCCGATGTACGTAAACGGGCTTATCTTGCTGTAGTACGTCCTCAACTTGAGTTCGCATCCACCATTTGGTCACCACATCAACAATACCTCATAGATAAGTTAGAATGTATACAGAACCGAGCTAGTTCATTCATAGCGCGTAATCTCAGCTACCCGTACGGCGTAGCACAGATTAAACATAGTCTTGCACTCGAGCCACCGAAAACTCGCCGCGACATTTCAATTTTGTCCCTCTTCCACAAACTCATTCACGCCAGCATGATGCCATCTCTTCACCTTAATCTAGCACATCGAACTTCGAGCAGACTACACAATAGCTTTACCTTATCACGCATGTACGTCAATACTAACGCTTTCAACCAGTTGGCTCTTATATTCGTTTGTGGAATGATTTGCCACATGATTTTGCGTCAGAGCAAGACCACACAAAGTTTTGTCATAAAAAAGTATTTATGCACCGAAAACTGCTGCTATAGGATTGTTGCCGATGTTTTTTTTAATCCTCCTATCTCCTGCTTTTTTTCTCTTTTTTGCATTCTGTATTTTTATTTAGAGTGAACTCTTTTGTCAGGTCAGTGTTTTTTTGCTCTATTGCAAGGTTAGAGTTACCATCAAAGTATCTTTTTGTATTTATTTCACATTCACCACCTTCACATATTGTAGCTCACTTTTCTAGTATATATTGTGCTTACATGTTTTTCACAAGTTGAATTGTTCAATATATATATATATATATATATATATATATATATATATATATATATATATATATATATATATATTTATATATATACGCCGGCGCATGTCATCCGATCGGGAAACTGGCTCAATTAGGTAATTAACCGGAGAGGTTTTCTCTAAAACGGTGTAAGGCCCCTCGTACCGGGGGACAAGTTTTGATGAGAGTCCCGGAGTTTGTATGGGATGGCAAGCCACACGAGAGACCCTGGGGAATAGTTGGGATCCGGAAGAGAGGTGCAACGGTTTTCTTTCTGGCGTTGCTGCTCGTCCGAGCTGAACGCACGGGCGAGCTGGCGGCACTCTTCGGCTTGTCGAGCAGCATCGGAGATAGGTGGACATTTGGAAGCATCAGGGTGGTAGGGAAGTAGAGTATCAATTGTATGGGAAGGGTCACGTCTAAAAGAAGAAAGAAAGGTGAAAATCCCGTGCTTTTTTGTATTGCAGTATTGTATGCGACTGTCACGTATGGGAGAACACGGTCCCAGTTGCCATGATTAGATGTCACGTACATTGACAGCATATCACCCAGCGTGTGGTTAAACCGTTCCGTTAGCCCAATAGTCTGCGGGTGGTATGCTGTCGTTTTCCGATGAATGACGTGGCATTCCGAAATCAGAGCTTCGACGACCTCAGAGAGGAAAGCGCGGCCTCTGTCACTAAGGAGCTCTCTAGGTGCGCCATGTCGAAGGATAAATTGACGTAAAATGAAAGAGGCGACATCCTGAGCGGAAGCGCTCGGTAAAGCGGCTGTTTCGGCGTAGCGTGTTAGATGGTCGACCGCCACTATAATCTACCGATTGCCATCTGGTGTCAATGGAAGGGGGCCGTAGAGGTCAACGCCAACGCAGTCAGATGGCTTGGCAGGGCACGGAAGTGGCTGCAATTCGCCAGTCACACGTAGCGGTGTTGATTTGCGTCACTGGCAATCAGGACAGCACCTCACAAATTTGCGTACAAAATTGTACATGCCGCGCCAGTAATAGCGATGGCGAAGGCGTTCATATGTTTTGAACACCCCGGCGTGGCCACATTGTGGATCGTCGTGAAGAGAGGCACCTGCGATCGAAAAGTGCGTGGATTGACCAGTAGCCACCGGCGGCCATCAGGAGAGTAGTTGCGTCGATGGAGAAGTTGATCGCGGATGGCAAAATGGAAAGCTTGACGTCGGACGGATCGAAATACCGGAAGGTTGGGCGTACCGGATAGATATTCGAGAAGAGATGCGATCCACGGGTCACGACGTTGTTCGGAGGCAATTGAGTCAAGATCTAACGATGACAAGGACTGGAGGCACGTGTTTCCGCACGTCGGATCTGGTGGCAAAGGTGAGCGGGGCAGTGCGTCAGCGTCAGAGTGTTTGCGTCTGCAGCGGTATACGACGCGAATATTGTACTCCTGGATGCGGAGTGCCCATCGCGCAAAGCGGCCAGAAGGGTCTTTCAGCGTGGAGAGCCAGCAAAGCGCGTGGTGATCAGTTACTAGATTGAACGGGCAGGCCGTATAAGTACGGCCGGAACTTTCCAAGCGCCCACACCAGTGCCAAACACTCTTTTTCTGTCATGGTGTAATTAGTTTCGGCTTTCGTCAGAGTGCGGCTAGCGTAGGCTACAACGTATTCTGATAGCCGGGTTTTCGTTGAGCGAAGACAGCACCTAGCCCGACGCCGCTGGCGTCGGTGTGCACTTAGGTAGGAGCCGTCGGGTCGAAGTGGCGAAGAATAGGTGGCGAGGTGAGGAGACGGCGCAGAGTAGTGAAGGCAACGTCACATGCAGGGGACCAGGAGGAGAGGTTCACGTCACCGCGAAGAAGCTGGGTTAAAGGTGACATGATTGATGCAAACTTGCGAACAAAGCGCCGGAAATATGAGCATAGGCCTACAAAACTGCGAAGTTCCTTCATGGTCGTCGGCTTGGGAAATTCTGCGACTGCTCGAAGTTTTGCTGGGTCAGGTAATACGCCGTGCTTCGACACGATGTGGCCTAGGATGACGAGCTCGCGTGCAGCGAAGCGGCATTTTTTCAGGTTAAGCTGCAGGCCAGCGTTAGTCAGACAAGTCAAAACGTGACTGAGGCGAAGGAGGTGTGTAGGAAAGTCGTGCAAGAAAACCACGACATCGTCGAGGTAGCAGAGGCACATATTCCACTTGAGGCCACGTAGCGTATTATGCATAAGTCGTTCAAACGTGGCAGGCGCGTTACAAAGCCCAAAGGGCATGACGTTAAACTCGTATAGTCCGTCAGGTGTAATAAATGCAGTTTTTTGGCGATCGGCTTCAGCCATTTGAACTTGCCAGTAGCCAGACCGCAAATCTAGCGACGAGAATTCCGCTCCGTGAAGGGTGTCAATGGCGTCATCAATGCGCGGCAAAGGATATACGTCCTTGCGGGTTATCTTATTCAAACGACGATAGTCTACGCAAAATCAGATAGATCCGTCTTTCTTACGCACCAGGACGACAGGAGACGCCCAGGGACTGTGAGATGGTCGAATGACGTCTCTACGAAGCATATCTTTGACTTGATCGCGGCACTCTTCAGTGGAGACACGGTATGGTCTTTGACGCAGTGGCTTGTGTAGGCCGGTATCAACATGATGCTTGACTTGCGACGTGCGGCCTAGTTGAGGTTGGGACACATCGAAGGAATTCCGGAACTCATGCAGAAGATCAAGCAGGTCGGCATGTTCGGTGGGAGTGAGGGTGTCGGCGATGGCGCTGCAAAACGTATACTTGGACGACTCCTCGAGGGCGACAGTGATTTTGGGTGGTCGAAGTAGTCATCCGGGGCATCAACCAAAGACGAAGGGTCGAGATCCTGCACACGGTTGAGACATTCCCCCGCAAGCAAAGTTACAGGTGTGGAAAGTGGGTTGAGTATGTACATATTGCTTCTTCCGGCGGCAAGGTCAATCATTGCGAAAGGCAGCGGCAGAGCTCGACGACTCGTGAGGATATCGGAAGGCATAAAAAAGACAGTAGCGTCAGTGTAGGCGTTGCATGAAACTGGAACAAGTGCGAAATTTTCAGGTGGAATATCGGTGTCTTCGTGCACGAACAACTTCGGCGGCTGATGAAGAGCGTCAAGTAATGGGACATCACAAAAGGGTGAAAACTCAACTTCAGCACGTGCGCAGTCGATGACGGCATTATGGCGGGATAGGAAGTCCCACCCGAGGATGACATCATGCGAACAGACAGCGAGGACAATAAACTCCACAATGTAAACAATGCCTTCGATGGACACTCTTGCAGTGCAGGCTGCGAGGGGCGTTACTTGCTGTGCACTTGCGGTGTGGAGTGACAGTCCCGAAAGCGGCGTCGTGACTTTACGTAATACACGGCAGACATTAGCGGCAATAACAGAAACAGCGGCGCCGGTGTCTACAAGGGCGAAAGTAGAATAACCTTCAACAGTTACTGCGACCACGTTAGCAGGAGAGGGGCGAGGGCTTAGACAGTTCGAAAATGGCGCAGTTCTTGTCTCTTGAACTGCGGTGCTTAGTTTTCCTGGTCAGAAGGTCTGGGCTGGCGACGCATTGGGGAGGGCGATCGCCGACGAGGAGAGGGGGCGCGCGGCGTCACGAAGTCGGGGTCGTTGGGAGGGGCATAGCGAGGTGACGAGACCGGCCCGTATTGCGCGAAGGGTTGGCTGCCGGGTTGCGACGATCGGACATAGTCGCCGAACGTCTGAGGTCGACGGCGGCAGTAGCGGGCAACGTGTCCGAGAGTAAAGCAGGCGTAGCATATCGGTCGGTTATCGGGCGTCCTCCGAGAATTGGCGACTGGTGGTGCCGCCCAAGGTGCAGTATAAGCAGCCGGGTGTGCGGGCTGTGAGCGCGAGGTGTAGGGTTGTTGCGGAAGCCTACGCACAGCGTCTGCATATGTGAAAAGCGCTGCTACAGGCTGCTTCACTTGCGAACAGGCGACAGGAGGAGCCACAGGCTGCGCTGCATACGTTAGGGGCGCGGCCACAGGCTGCACGGGTGGCGGATAGGCGACAGGAGGGCCTACCGGCTGTGCGACACGCTGGCAGTGAACACGGCTGGATAGAGGCGGCTCGTGGTGCGCAACAGGAACAGCATCGGCAACCTCTTCCGAAATAGCAGTGTGAAGCGGGGCAGGTAGACGGGTGGTGGTCTCGTGAGTGAAGGGCACTAGGGAAAGTTGGCGGGCGACTTCCTCACAGACGAAGGCTCGAACTAGCTGAAGCAACGGTGAATTGTCAGGAAGGGTGTCGAAACGGGACAGTGACTCACCACCATGCTGAGGCTGCCGAGTCAGAGTGCGGTGCTTCTTCAACTCGTCGTAGCTCTGACACAAGCTGAAGACTTCGGAAACTGCTCGGATTTCTCGCCAAGAGCATTTGAAATGCGCCGTCATCGATGCCCTTCAGGATGTTTTTGACCTTGTCAGATTCGGGCATGGTGTCATTCGCACGTCGACAAAGGTCGACGACGTCCTCAATATAGCTGGTAAAGGTCTCGCCAGTCTGCTGAGAGCGGACGCGCAAGCGCTGTTCTGCCCTCTGCTTGCGGACAGCCGGCCGACCGAACACTTCAGCACATGACGTCTTGAAGACGCTCCATGTGGGGATGTTGCGTTTGTGGTTATTAAACCACAATTCGGCGACGCCAGTGAGGTAAAATATCACGTGGCTCAGCTTGTCGGCTTCATCCCCCTTATTGTTGGCGCTTACCAGTTCGTAGTGCTCGAGCCAGTCTTCGACGTCGGTCCCATCCGCACCGCTGAAGACCTTCGGGTCCCGTAGCCTAGGATGGCCAGGGCAGTTGAACTGGGGCGAAGGCGTCGATGTAGTGGCGTTGTCAGTCATGACAGGTGGTAGCGTGCGGCTTCGCAGCTCCAGGGTGTAGCAACGGGGATTAACAGCACCTCCACCAAATCTGAGGAGGTTTATTAGCCGTTAAAGACAGCGACGAGACAGCGTGAAGAACTGTCCAGCGATCGGCACAGCAACGAACCGAAGCACGAGCCGAGAGAGCCGGGCGTTGGCGATGCTGTTTGCTGCCTCCACATCTTCTTCTTCACTATATATATATATATATATATATATATATATATATATATATATATATATATATATATATATATATATATATATATATATATATACACTTACATCCTCCGAAGAAGGCTGGTCCACCAGCCGAAACTGTTAGGATTAAATAAATATTTTATTGTTTTGTTTCCTATACTGCACTATTCTCGAAGTTTATAACTTTTATTACGGTAGCCGGAAGAAACTCTGATCATCTATTTCATCTATATATATATATATATATATATATATATATATATATATATATATATATATATATATATATATATATATATATATATTGTCGCGGTACAACGCGAATAAAACACAGATACACCTTGGGACGACGAAAGGCAGCGTGTCCTGAACAGCTCAGTCACAAGATCGTCTTCTTCAGCCTCGAGAGAAGCTAGAGGCCCACTACCTCGTGCCCACTAAATGCCCCATCATCGTTATCGTCCACATGTAGACACGCGTCATTTGCCTCTCTCCCAAAGAGCATCGCCCCGATGCGCAGTCTGTAATGCAGTTTTTTTTTTCTAAAGTAAAGTATCATGCAATCACTCGCTGACGTAGGGTTTCATGCGGACTACGTGAACGAGTTCAGGATGGTGCTGGCGACGCCTTGTACTATACGAGCAGTCGGGAACAACTTCGTAAGTGACATCGCTCAGTCGTCGCACAACTAGGTACGGTCCAAAGTATCTTCTTAAAAGTTTTTCGGAAAGTCCTCGTTTTCGTATAGGCGTCCAAACCCATACTTTGTCGCCAGTTTGGTAGACGACTGTTCTGCGGTGAGCATTGTAGCGGCCTGCATCGTAGTCTTGCTGCTGGCTGATCCGTAAACGTGCAAGTTGCCTAGCTTCTTCTGCGCGTTCCGTAAACGTGTCGGCGTCCGGGACGATGTCGTCGCCTTCGTGCGGTAACATTGCATCTAACATGGTTCGTACTTCCCGTCCATGAACGAGGCTGAAAGGTGTCATGCGGGTCGTTTCTTGCTTGGCCGTGTTAGTCTGTGGTTAGTCTTGGCCAGTAATACCTTTGCTGTACCCTGGCCAACGTTCTTGTGTAACCCAAGTGGCCAGAGGTAACCTCGTTGTGGCATGCTTTCAGTACTTCGGTGCGAAGGGCTGCTGGGATGACGAGCAGATAGGCAGATCCCGTCGACGAAAAATTTCTTTTATAGAGTACTCCGCCACGTAAACAAAATGATGACAACGCTCTTGCGAAAACTCTTGGCGCCTTCCGAGATCTGCCATCCAAGTAGGTAATTAAGCCAAGCAACTCAGCGTCGTCTCGTTGTTGCTGCGCAATGGTGGTCGTGTCGAGGACACCGAGAAATGATGTTTCCTCCTCCTCGGGTAGGGTTGCCGACTCAATGGGTGAACGGGACAAACAGTCGGCGTCCATATGTCGCTTCCCTGACTTATGTACGACTGTCATGTCGAATTCCTGCAGCCTGAGACTCCAACGCGCTAATCGGCCGGTAGGGTCTTTAAGATTAGTTAACCAACACAGTGAGTGGTGGTCGCTAATTACTTTGAAGGGGCGGCCATATAAATACGGACGAAATTTTGTAACCGCCCATACCACGGCGAGACACTCCTTCTCAGTCGTGGAGTAATTAGCCTCAGCACGTGTTAACGTTCTGCTTGCGTAAGCGATTACCCTTTCTGCGCCATCTTGCTGCTGCACAAGCACAGCTCCCAGACCGACATTGCTAGCATCGGTGTGAAGCACCGTAGGGGCTCTCTCGTCGAAGTGGGCAAGGACTGGGGGTGTTTGTAGTCGCTGGCGAAGATCGTTAAAAGCAGCTTCCTCTTCGTTATTCCACTCAAAGGTGACGTCTTCTCTTGTTAGGCGAGTTAGTGGTGATGCTATGCGTGCGAAGTCCGCGATAAATCGTCGATAATACGCGCAGAGGCCGAGAAAGCGTCTGACAGCCTTTTTATCGGTCGGCATAGGGAACTGTTCTACGGCTGCGATTTTTTCAGGATCGGGACGAATACCAGCATGACTGACGACATGACCAAGAAATCGCAGCTCTTCGTAGCAAAAGTGGCACTTCTCAGGCTTCAACGTCAGGCCCGCGGACTGTATGGCTCGTAAGACCACCTCAAGTTTTTCAAGGTGCTCGTCAAACGTCGCGGAAAACACTATGACGTCGTCCAGATATACTAGGCATGTTTTCCACTTCAACCCAGAAAGCACGGTATCCATGAGCCTTTGAAAGGTAGCAGGGGCTGAGCACAAACCGAATGGCAAGACCTTAAATTCATATAACCCATCTGGTGTCACAAAAGCGGTCTTCTCGCGGTCTCTCGGGTCCACCTCGATTTGCCAATATCCACTCCGCAAGTCCATTGAAGAGAAGTATCGAGCATGTCGAAGTCTGTCGAGAGAGTCGTCTATACGCGGTAGTGGATATACGTCTTTCTTGGTCACCTGATTTAGCTTCCGGTAATCCACACAGAAGCGCAGGCTGCCGTCCTTTTTCTTAACGAGGACTACAGGCGACGCCCAGGGGCTCTGTGAAGGCTGAATGACGTCATCTTCAAGCATTCTGTCTACCTGCTGTTGTATCGCTTCACGTTCTTTTGGAGCCACGCGATAAGGGTTCTGGTGAATAGGTCTTGCCGTTTCCTCGGTAATTATTCGATGCCTGGCTAGAGGCGTGCGGCCAACTCTTGATGTTGTCGAAAAGCAGTCTTGAAATTTGGCCAGTAACTCAAGGAGTCTGCGTCGGTCGTCTTTTGGCAAAGTAATGCTAACGTCCAGAACAGGCGCTGAATCAAGATTTAGCGACTCGTCGACTACCGCCAAGCAGCCTTCGGCATCTATGACATCGTCGAAGTAAGCGACAGCCGTGCCTTTAGGAAGATGCCGGCGCTCAGCACTAAAATTGGTCAGCAGCAAGTCCGTGCGTCCAGCAGCAACTCTGACGATACCTCGTGCGACAGAAATACCGTGGGTGAAGAGCAGCGAGCTTATTCGGTCCGCAACTCCTTCGGCGTCAAACTGAGCAGCGGCGGCCACAGAAACAAGCGTGCATGACCTCGGAGGGAGAACCACATCGTCATCAGTAAGACGCAGTTGGTTTGGTCGCGCCTCTGGGGAATCGGGTAAGCCCGAACTGTTGCAAAACGTAATCAAGATCTCTGGTATGTTGATGACGGCACCATATTCCCGTAAAAAGTCCATGCCGAGAATTACGTCTCTGCAGCATGCGGCGATAACGACGAACGACGCCGTGAAAGGAGAACCTCCGATGTCAATTCTTGCGGTACATCTTCCCGAGGGCATCAATAACTGGCCTCCTGCTGTTCTTATATGAGGGCCCGTCCACGGCGTCTTCACTTTTCTGAGGCTGTCAGCGAGGTCCTGACTGATAATGGAGAAGTCGGCACCAGTGTCGACTAAAGCTGTCACTTTCTGGCCGTCGAGAAGAACACTAAGGTCAGCAGTCACAATTTCATCGTTTTCACGGCTTATCGGCTGTATGGCGTCGTGCTGTGGGGGCTTCTTGTCGTTATCTTTATGGCCTGCAACCTTGCCCCCGGAGGTCGCCGCTCTCAGTTTCCCCGGCGCGGGCTAGGTGACCTTCTTGTATTAGGGTTCGCATAGGTGCGGTGGTGCGACAAAGGCGAACGCGCGGGGGACGGAGAGCGGGACTGACGTCTCGGACCAGGAGGCTGAGCAGGCATTGCCTTCTCTGCAGTGGTAGAGCCGTCCTCAAAGTGATAACGGGCTCCATAGAAAGAGGTGTCGTCACGGCGCGGAGTGTATTCGTCGTTGACACGTCGACCGTCAAACCAAGGTCGTTGAGGACGGAATGAATCACCTCGATGCCAGCAATGACGGGCAATATGTCCTGCACCTCCGCAGTGAAAGCATAGTGGACGCCTGTCTACGGTGCGCCATGCATCTGTTTTCCGGGTCGGTGGACGCGTCGATGCCCATGGGGTGGCTGTGGATGGCTGGTTGTGGGGCTGTAGCGTAGGTGTTTGATGCAGTGTCTGCTCTTGCGGCGGATACGAAGGGGCCATCGGCACCTGGCGGTACAGCGTCGGCATAGCGGGTGGTGGACGTCGCAGAGCGGCAGCGTAGCTCATAGGACGCTGCTGAGCATCAGGACTAGCCGTAGACAACGCTTGGTGGATTTCATCGCGTACGACTTCAGCGATCGATGCAATGGGATTTTCAGCAACAGGATTCCGCAACTTCTGCAGTTCCTCGCGAACTATCTCCCTAATCAAGTCTCGCAAACAGCTCTGACTCTCAGACGTCATGGCGGTAGCATTGATTGGGACATTGCAGGACATGCGGTCATATTGCCTGCAGCGTTGATGAAGGGCCCGCTCGATAGCCGTAGCCTCCTTAATGAAGTCAACGACGGTAGTCGGAGGGTTGCGCAGTAGCCCGGCAAAAAGCTGCTCCTTGACACCGCGCATGAGGTAACTCAACTTTTTATCTTCGGTCATGTGCGGGTTAGCTCGTTGAAAGAGACGAGTCATGTCCTCGGCAAACATTGCAACGGTTTCGTTGGGTTTTTGAACCCGTAGCTCCAATAACTGCTGCGCGCGGTCCCTTCTATCGATATTGGCGAAGGTATCGACGAACTTCTCTCGAAAGTCGGGCCAAGCTGACAGATTGCCTTCTCTATTCTCATACCAAGTACGAGCACCGTCGTCAAGGTAGAAATAGGCGCGCCAAAGCTTTTCCTGTTCCGACCAATGATTTACCTTGGCAACACGCTCATAGTGGTCAAGCCAGTCGTGAACGTCTTCATGGGCACCGCCACTAAAGCGATCGGGAACGAGGGGTTGAAAGAGGGTCACCTGAGATGGGTGCGTCGGAAAGCTGTCTTGGGGCACCTGTTGCGAGCTTGCGTTGGCCATTGGTTGAGCTGTGCGGTGCCTAGCAGGTTCCGGCGAGTGAGTCAACTCTGGCGCGAGGCCTCGCAACCGTCGACTGGAGCGATGTACCGGTGTTTCTACAGGTGACAGTGCGTTTGGACTCGATGAGCGGCTCCCAGCGGGCGTGTGGAGCATCAGACAGGGTTGCGGCCCAGCACCTCCACCAGTGTCGCGGTACAACGCGAATAAAACACAGATACACCTTGGGACGACGAAAGGCAGCGTGTCCTGAACAGCTCAGTCACAAGATCGTCTTCTTCAGCCTCGAGAGAAGCTAGAGGCCCACTACCTCGTGCCCACTAAATGCCCCATCATCGTTATCGTCCACATGTAGACACGCGTCAATATATATATATATATAAACATATTATATAAATGGAAAAAGTACGAAGACTAGGCCAATTTGTGTATTACCCATAATTCCCATGCTCGCTGAAGCACCATGCGTTGTAGCTGCCATTGACAAGCACCAGAGTTCCCTCTAGTGCATATTTAGTACACTATATGCGATGGTCCATGATTGTTTTACTGTGATAGCAACTAATTAACAACGAGAGCAACTAAGTAAACACGCGCTTGCTGAGTAACCAAGCTTCTTGCGGTGCGGTCACAGATGAACACAACCAGGCTCGTGCATAGTGACCGACGTTGCCCCCCCCCCCCCCGTGGGCCACGCTGGCTGGTACTAAGGGCTATACGTCGTGTGTCGACGCTGGCAGCATTTATGTGTAGAGCGCATCTACATGGGAACGGCCGCTCCAAGTATACTTTTGGCACCGTTTTTTTTTGAGATCGCAGCTCGTATAAGCTCCCAAACACTGTGTGGGCAAGAGCCGCGCGCGGATCGTTGATGAAAAGGCGTCGGATCCACCAATGAATTATCAGGTAAACCGCCACATTCTTTTTAGGCTACCTTCTTGGAGTCCATAAGCAGCACAATAAATCTTTAATTAGATTTGATATGTGTGTTTTAACGTCCCAAAACCTCCATATGATTATGAGAGAAGTCATAGAGGAGGAATCCGGAAATTTCGACCACATGGGGTTCTTTAACGTTCACGACCTGTGGGTCAGCAGTCAAGTGTCTTAATATATAGCCACTACACCACCGCGGTGGGGCATTGCCTGTTAGTTCTCATTAACTCATACGGAAGTGGGAAGTTAAACTGACAACCTGGAACATTTAGCTTTAGTTCCAGAAGAAAACGATTGTCCCGATATGGAAACGCTGGGCACGCTGGTTACACTTAGTTCATCAACCTCCTTCAATGAACATGATAAGTTTACTTGCGGGCAGCTCTGTTTTTAAGGGACACTTAAGTGAAGACCGTGATTTAGATTGATAAACTACATGTTATTTGAGAACTCTAATGTTACAAGTTTCACCAGCAATAGTTCATTATTAGATGAGGAATTTAAGATGCAAGTTTCACACCGATATTTTGAGCCGATATCTCCGCACGTGACGTCACTAATTTCAAATGTATTATACGTATTTTCGCGACATGGGCTCGATGAAAAATTTTGACACTTTTTATGTTAGGTCTATGACACCACGAGTGACAGTGTAAGTACTACATATTTACTGATTAGGAACTATGTACGAAGCACTAGACCCCGTTAAATTTTCTACGTCATGGTGTTTGATGCGGAACTGTATTAGTGGCGTCTCAACCCACATCTTCGTTTCCCGTGTTTGCTTGCCTACGAAGCTTCGCTCACGGTAAGTGTGGCGCTTCTGGGATCGAGCAAATGTACTTTACCAATACCAAAAGATAGTTTTTGTTTCTTCAGGGTCCCGTTAACGCATTATTCTGTATTGTCATCAATACTTACAATAACTTACCGATGGCTTACCGCTGCGTATGCAGACATGCGAATTGTAGCGTGATAGATAACTGGGCGATCTCCTCACGAATAACGCGAATAACAGTAGGCACTGCATGCTCAAAAAGGAAACCAGGTTGCAGAAATACTGAAGGATGAAAACCCAGCGAACACTGTATTACGTACCATTGCACTTTTTTCTTATCGAGAAGACATGGGTCACAAGGCATGCACTTGTTGCTACTGCATCCTTGCACAGCACATCGCTTCCGCAGGTGCGGACAAAAGCACTTAGCGGTAAATGTAATCCGCATCGTTCCGCTGCCCATCGGACACTTCACTCATGATGTTGACCAGCGATAAAGCGTGCCTCACAATTCGGCGCACAGCAGAGAATGCAAGCAAATGCGGGAGTCTAACCCACGTAAGGGGGTTCGTCATCGCAGACGAATTTTGCGAGTGTGCCTGTTGATGCACTACAGGCGCTGGAGTGAGTAATAATAGCACGGCTAGAGGGCGCTAAAAAGAATTTTTCTAGCAATAAAAAACTGCCATAAATAATTTGCTCATTACACCTATATAATATTGTTCGGGAAAAAAATGTCATTTTCGTAACCATAGGGATTGCTTCGTCTTTGAATCAAATTTGGTTTTTCACTTTTATAGTGTTTGTTCCCTCCAAACATAGTAGCACTTAAATCACAGCTCCCATAACTTCCCATGCTGATGTCGCTAGCAATAGCTTCTGAGCCACATTTCGCCCGAACTAGCACGACCTATTTGATTACATCTTGTAGGGGATACCATGCAAGTGTGCATGTAATAGTTGCCCAAAAAGTGCATTATAAAAACTCTACAAAAAACGCTTTTTTCAGCTTTCGCTGCGCACGACTGGCGTTTTTAGTTTCGTGTTGGCGTGATGTCAACTGATAGTATCACACATGCCAGACTTCTTATCAAGAAGGCGTGCATCAGATGCGAAAGATGCGTGTCATGCTATGCGACCAAACCGCGAGCACGAGGGTACCACTGGGGCGTGTCGCTGTGCTCGACGTAATCAGATGATGACGCTAGATTTGAAGCTAGGCTTGGTTTTCGGGAGGCCTCAGTGGTCACTGTTTATCGTCGCCTTTCGCTTCAGCCGTAAGTGCTACCGCTGTTTTGCCTGTGGAAGGAACACAAACGTAAGTGGCACTTCTCTTTCTTTTTCTTTGTAAAAAGGTTCTGTGAATGTCGAGGTAAAAATATAGGAATGTGTAAGGATATGTATCGAGTGAAGCAACGTCCTGTAACTTCCTCCAAGCTGCAGAGGTAGTCGTTGGACGCTTGTAGTTTCTTCACGGTTCCAGTGCCTGCTAATAATGCTTGAGAATTGGCATTTTGACTAGTCTTTGGGCGTTTTGTACTAGCCGATAAACTTTCCCGCCTCGCACATGGTTTGGGGCGGACCATATACCTCAACGCCACCGCAGCACCCGCCATTGTCGCTTATCGGCTTAGGTGTTCTGGTAAGCTTGAGGAACATTGTTTGGTTACCGGTCACGGCAGCCGAATAACTTGTAAATAGAAAAAAATCATCAACGCATCGAAAATAACACGGTTTGTTGCGAACTTAGCGTAGGCGTAATTAAATGGCTACGTAAACTGTGTTGCTGCCCACAGAAGGGTTACAGTCAGGGGGCTCTTTCGTTTGTGATAAGATTGATTTATATGTGGGGTTTAACGTCCCAAAATCACCGTATGATTACGAGAGACGCCATAGCGAACTCCGGAAATTTCGACTACCTGGGGTTCTTTGACGTGCACCGAAATCGGAGCACACGGGCCTACAGCATTTTCGCCTCCGTCGAAAATGCAGCAGCTGCTGCGTTTGCGATAAGATTAAGAGATCTGCCGTAGTGCTTGATTTTCACCTCACAATGGACCACTCAGTGTTGCGACGTTGCGCACTGAGTGGAAGTTCTTCTTGAATACAGTATGAATATCACATGCATACAGAGAGGCAGACATCGCCTGCGTGGACGCAGCCTGTAGCCGCCACTTCCAACGGCCGTAACTAGGGGGTAGGGGAGGCGGATCTAACACTCCCAAAATTTACGACTGTGCGTAGCGTCATCGTGGCATCGGCATTAGCTTTTTTTTTTGCAAGAAACAGCTGTACGGAAGTGATTCAGACTGTGTGTATACATGCAAACTCGTTCTAGAGAATTGTCAACCATGGCATTGTAGCGGTTATGGTGCTCGGCTGCAGGCCAGAAGGTCGCGGGTTCGATACGGGCCATGGCAGTCTCATTTCGATGAAGGCGAAATACTAGAAGCCCGTGGATGCCAGTGCGCGTTAGAAAACGCAAGGTGGTCAGTTTCCGGAGCCCTCCACTACAGCAACTCTCATTACCATATGGTTTTGGGACGTTAAACACCAGATGTTTAAAAGAAATATTCTGGGGAATGACATGTTATTACTGATGAAGCACAGGCATGATGGCCAAGCGAGTCAAGGAAGCTAGAATGGAGCTGTCCGAGCCTTCCGAAAGTGACGGAGCCTCTTCGTCCAGTTCCAGTGAGCGGAATGAACCAAAAGCACCACCTCCAAAGATGATCGATATGATAATCGATGCTATGAATAATCTGAGTAAGTTCACGTCCTCTCCTCGCCGTATTGCTCTCGTCACGTATATTGTGGCGAGTTTATGAACTACCTCTCAGCCTCGTGCTCGCCTGTTATGTAGTGAAGTCTAACATTTGACACCCCATTTACTTACTGGAAATCTGTACTGACCTCTCCAACAGGGCCGCTGTCGTTGTGAGCGTTTACTTAAAGAATGCTCCGGGCGTAAATGTGGACAGTTTCGCTGTAAATTACAGCCAATACCTATTCGACGCTTTCTGTAAAAATATCATTACATGTTGTCATTGAGAACAAACTTTTAAAACTGTACACACTGCCAACAAGCATGAGCAAAAGTAATTGGATACGAAACCAGAACGTTTAAGTTCCTGCGAGCAGTTTCATTTGGCTGACTCAATAATCTTCACATATACTAGTAGAGCGGCTTTTGTAAGCACTGAAGTTGAAAGTGCCATTGGAATGTGTTACAACCCTTTGGTTGCCACAGTTTAGTTTGATATTGTCGAATAGCTGCGCACGTCGTGTAACCGAACCTCCCAACGCAAGCACTGCATTTAAAAAAATGTTGGGCAGCGCTGTCCGAGCGAGAATTTGCGTATTGTTGTTAGTCGCGGTGAAATACAGTACTGCATGCTAAGTGTTCTGTGGTGTAACAAGTCTGAAGGTAGCGATTTCGAGATCTGGAAGCCCATTCAAATCAGTCAACCATCTGGCCGCTTAATCTTCTTGCACTCACGGTCACCCCGTTCCATGGCTGTATCATTTGCTTGTCGTTCTACTGTCGAACTGTTAACATTTTCTATGTCGGCAAAGCTAGCTGATGTAATGACGTGTTCTTTCTTTCTTTGTCTTGTTTGATATATCTACCAAGGGGGCAGGTGCCAGTATACGTGCGTGGTATTGATATGAAAGAGTAGGATAGCAGGTCTGCATACTGTGGCGGGACCTACTCTATCGCTTTACGAATGTAGGTGTGGGTAGATTAGGTAGAGGTGGGAGTCATTTGCAAGTCTTTTTTTAGTTTTTTTTCGTTGCATCGTGTGCAATCCTGGCTCGTAGATGTGCCTGATTAACTGCAGTTAGACACAGCCATTAAGAGCAGCATGGCCAGGTAAAACCTAGTTAACCAAGCATAGGTATTTCAGAGCCTAAGTAGCCCTAGCTAAGCTAGATTTAAGATTCTACTATGCCCAGTCATGCAATGTCGGTAAAATCGTACGAGATAAGCTGTTTATACATACTCAAGATCGATCTATATTTAGGAATGATTAGTATACTTGGCTATTTAAAACCACATTGACTTGGGATTCAACGTAATCTAGACCAAGCCACAAATAAGTGAATTGGGCGAAGTGAGCTATTTATCCCTTTTAGGTTAAATAAGCTATAACTTGATTTTGTTGACTTGAGATGCAAGCTAATGAAGGTCAAGCCTCAAATATGCCACTTAGGCTGATTAAGCTAAGTTGTCAAAGAAGTGATTCGCAATTGAATCCAGTTGATATCTAGCCAATAGTTGTGACTTACAATGTGAGCATTTAATGGCAACGGCGTGTGAACGCACGTTGGCCGAGCCAGGCCAGGAGAAGACGAGTACCGACCAGCTCTGCTCTGCCAAGCTTTGAGCGACTCATTGCAAGCTGCGAACTTTTTTCTGTAGTGGCAAACATCTTCAGATGGCTAGACTTCAGTTACGGCCATAAATAGAGATTTGAACGAACCCTTTAAACTAACCTTAAGAATATACACAAACCTAAGGGTGTTGGGTCGAGTAGAAAGGTAGAATCCTTCTTGACTTGAGAATTACCTCCCTCCGTTTCATTGTCGATTCTCTAGTGCAGAAAGACGAATTGGCCATTTTGCGACACTGGCGTTTACTTGCAAGCGTGTGCTAGTGTTCCAAACGTGTAGCCTGCTTGGCTTATGCGTATCAGACGTCTGACCTGCGTGACGCCAGCGCGAGGCATGAGTAATTGTAGGGCCAACGCGAGGTAAAAACCACAGGGGCTCCTCAAACGTCTTAGCAGTTACGAGGCCTCTGGCAAGTATTGCACTGTAACCTAAACTAAGGCGCCAATGAATGCAACTAGATGGCCAGAATGACGCGGATGTTTGCGACAATTACCGGCCACGATTGTCTTCTACGTTCGCTGACGTATACAGTGCTTGGCAATCGCAGGCTTTCAAAATTAAAAACAAAACAGGCGATACTCGGAACGAGCGGCTTCTGGCGGTGAGGGCGACAGTGTTCGGGACGTGTGGTGACTGCATCCGGTAAACAGCCAAGTCTGTAGTTCACGGTGGATCTGATAAAGCTCTACGATATTTCGTAACGCACGCCCGACATCTTTAGCCGCTTCGCCTGGTGTATTAAGTGAGCATAGCTGTTTTCAAGATATGACAAGCAGTGTTGTGCCGGCATCACTAAGAACCGCAGACTGAATGCCTGTCTATACCAAGTGCACACACCACGAACCCTCGCTTTTAAGTCGCCCTCACTGCCAACAGCCACGTACCTGAGTATTGCCTTTAATTGGCAAGCTATCTCTGTAGGTGAGCTATGCGCACAGTAATTCCAAGCGCAGCCTATACCCACACATTCGAAGTGAAGTATATCGCTAGTTATTATGACGACGCTCACTGACATTGAGAGTCTCGCAAGAATACGGCAGTTGCTCTTTTCCTTGTCTGTGTTTCGCCGGGGAAAATTCATCATTACTGCGCCGAAACTTTCAGCATACGCTTTTTATCGGGATTGCGTGAAAGAGCTACTTTCGCGGGAATTGTGGTATCTGCGTCGACGTCCTTGGTTGTGAGCGAAACATTGGCGTTGTCAGTCACCATCATCTTCAGGGCTGAAAAATCGAAAGATGCTAATAAAAATTCTGGCTCGGGCGAGAATTATACCCGGGCATTATTTGTGACAAGGTGGTATACTATGCTACAGAGCCACGCCATTTTCTAAATCTGTTTCAAGAAAAAAAATCCGCTGTATATTTCGTGGCAGAAAAGTAAAATATCGCTCTGTAAAACATTGTTGTTGCAAACTTCAAAAAAAAAACGAAACATAAGACGCGGAAAAGAGCACACTCGCAAATGACTTTTATTAAATCAAAGTTCATGTTCTAAAACCCTCACGCATGCGTACAACCACACGAAAAGACCAAACAAATTGTTATTTGACTTCGCTAATTAAGAAAATACCAATTTTCATTGTGAGTTGTAATGGTATTAACAAACTTTATTAGCCTTGTACATTCTTTATGTATGTCCTCTGTTATGACCCTTCATGAGGGTTTACAGTATTACCAAATAAATAAATAAATAAACTATAATCACAAACTATCAGATAAAAAGCTAATTCATTATCATACAATGACAGGGATGGAACACCGATACATTGTTCACCAAATCGCCTAATATACACCGCCTCTGCCAATTCAAGTGCCACTTTGTCTTTGCTTTATGACACAATTCTCGTGCAGTTCAGTAGCGGTTATCACGAACACTCCTTACAATGATACGGCCAATGTGAACCCATGCCACTTCTCATTGACAGTACATTTTCCTTAAGCGATAATTTACACATCGGGCCAACTGGCCAATGTACACCTTGCCACAACAGAGTAGAATCAAGTAGACAACACCTACCAAACAATTCGAAAACTTTCGTGCTTCTTTTCACAATCAGCACTTGGTGCGCCACATGAACGGGCACAAATACGCGAAAGCCTACGAGGTGCCGAGAACACGACAGGGACCTCAAAACGAGAGGTGACCTTCTTCAACAAATGAGGCACTTTGTGTACATGCGGAATGACAAGACGGCGCTTCTGTGTTATTTCCTTTGTGACGGAATCGCTGGTGGCGTCATGTCGCATTTTTCTCAATAAAGCTTCACATACTGACGTTAACACCAACGAAATAAAAAGCGCCGAAGCGTTTCAGGATGCAAACATCCAGGCTCGTGTCTGCGGGTTTTCTGTCATTGGCGTTAACGTCAGTATGTGAAGCTTTATTGAGAAAAATTTGACATGACGACACCAGCGATTCAGTCACAAAGGAAATAACACAGAAGAAGCGCCATCTTTTTATTCCGCATGTACAGAGTGGCTCATTCGTTGAAGAACGTCGCCGTTCGTTTCGAGGTCCCCGTCGTGTTCTCGGCACCTCGTAGGCTTTCGCGTATTTGTGCCCGTTCATGTGGCGCACCAAGTGCTGATTTTGTAAAGAAGCACGAAAGTTTTTGAATTGTTTGGTAGGTGTTGTCTACTTGATTCTACTCAGTTGTGGCAAGGTGTATATTGGCCAGTCAGCCCAATGTATGAAGTATCGCATAAGAAAAATGTGCTGTCAATGAGAAGCGGCATGAATTCACATTTGCCGTATAATTTTAGGGAGTGCTCGTGATAACCGCTACTGAACTGCACGAGAATCTTGTGAAGAAGCAAACAAAATGGCACGTGAATTGGCAGAGGCGTTGTATATCAGGCGATTTGGTCAACAATGTATCGGTGTTTCGTTCCTGTCGTTGTATGATAATGAATTTGCTTTTTTGTCTGATACGTTGTGATTATAGCTGTTCGAGCTTTTCGTGTGGTGGTACGCATGCGTGAGGGTTTCAGAACATGAGCTTCGCTTTAATAAGTCAGCTGCGAGTGTGCGCTTTTCCGTGTCTTTTGTTTCGTCTTTAAAGTTTGCGCCAACTATCTTTTACACAGCTACACACACACACTTGCCCTGCAACATACGTTACGGGGCAAAATCTCGCAGAGTGGAAACATGAAATAGTTTTTCCACCTCCACCAGTGCAAACTTGCGAATCGCACAAATGGGGTTGAAGGGCCACACATTGAAGGGTGCCTGTATTTAATAAGCAGCGAAAGTATAAAGTGAGCCACTGCATAGGCTCACGTGTTGCCTTACGGATGCGTATGGTTTCGCTCATTCGCAAAACGAACAATTATGGCGTTGAGGGCCATGCACTAATGAACTGCAAGAGGCATTCTGGGATGGTTCGAAATGGCTAATGTTACGCGCATAAGTGTTAGATTCCTCACGTCAGGGTTGAGGCGTGCATCTACGAGTTTCGGGAAATTTCAATGCGGCAATGGGCTCTTCGCTCAGATTCTCGTATTTCACTCGACCACCTATTTCCACTTGTTAAAAAGTTTGTTATTTATTCAAGTATTAAACGTCTTCAACCACATTCGAGGCCCTGCAGCACTTTGATTTGATTCGATTGATCGATACGTGGGGTTTAACGTCTCAAAACCGCTATATGATTATGAGAGACGCCGTAGGGGAGGGATCCTTAAATTTAGACTGCCTGAGGTTCTTTAACGTGCACCCAAATTGGAGTACACGGGCCAACAACACTGCCTCTTTTATCGAAAATGCAGCCACCGCAGCTGGGATTCGAACCCACGCCCTGCGGGTCAGCATCCGAGTACCTTAGCCACTAGACCACCGCGGCGAGGCGCCCTGCAACACTTTACCAAGTAATGGTCGAATGAATTTACTAAGAGCCTATTGCCTCAACTGTCACCGAAAGTTTCTGGAACTCGTAGTGTATGAGCGGAGTTTGTCATTTGCCGCACGTTTCAAGTGCGTTCCATCTCCCTCCCTAGAAGCAAGTCCGCTGATGGTTGCGCCAGGACCTGATTGACAAGGGGGCCAAGAAGATGCGTCTCACCGTCACCACGCGTCATGGCCTTGCGCGCTTTTTTTTTTTTTTGCTCTGGACACGTGCTTTGCTGTCGGCGTGGTTGCGAGCTGTCGCGCGGGTATGTGACGGCATCACGCGGCGGCCACGGTAACTATGCAACTCACGATGCTCAAGCGAACCAACGTGACCATGGTATTTGGGCTTATAACATTGGCATTTTGGATATACGTCATCATTTGTAGCGAGATGAAAGACCAACAACTAGATGACTGAGAATGGAAAATTCCAGGTTGAGTGCCATGTTTCGCTCACGTGTTCTGTAGAGCTTCAACTATTGATCGGCACTGTTTTCAGACAATACGAAAAAGGTGTTGCAGGGCCCCTTTAAAATGTCTATTATTACAGAGAAATGAAATATGAAGACAGTGACCAAATAGTTTTCTCCATATATTTTTTGCAGACTTTCGGACACATCAAACACCTGATAGTGATGTTTTCTTCCATAATCAAATGACGAAGTTCGATTTGTCGTTACAGTGTTTTTCCCATATCCGCACTAAACATGAAAACTTTGCGATTCGCACACCCCTACTTCGACGACGCTTGCTTACAACTTTCGTCTGTAAACCTTAATGTTTACTTGAAATTGTCATTCAGGATTTACCTTAAATTGTTACTGTGCTTCAGTTGAAATGTCTGTATAACGTATTTCTTTGGTGACGGGATTCAAATCAATCTTGCAGGAATTAAAAAAGGTTTGCTGTGCCCCACTCCCTCCCCCTCTACCCCATTCGTGAACTGTTGCGCAAATGGTGCGCTTTTGTTGGCATTTATGCACAACATTTTTGGTGGTGTTTTCCTATGAAACAGTGCAACTAGTAAGAGTACTCAAGCAGCTAACGTAGTCACTTTTCAGGGATGACAGGAACCCGTAAAGTCTACCAACCATGTTTTTTGTTAGGTCGAAAAATACGTTTAATAGAATTCTCATGTTTTTTTTTGTTCTTGCAGATGACAGACGAGGTGCATCTCCCGTCTATCTGAAAAAATTCATTCTAGGTGAGATACCTTTCAAGATCTACATAGTAGAGACTTCTTTATCTGTGACAATCTTGTCGTTAGTATTCGAATATGTGTACTGCCACTCTAGGCCTATCGAGGTAACTTTCAGGATTTGTTGTTGCGGTGCTGATTACGAGACGAAAATGAGACAGGCTTCAGTGCAGGTGGTGCGCACTCACATCTGGCTTATTCACATCCTGCAAAGAATGAAACATCAGTTCATAGTCAGATAGGATGGTTAGGGTGAAAGCGGGACACAGCAAAAAGACTAGATTAAATCAATAATAATGCACGAATATGGTACATATCTTTGTAATCACAGATAACATTTTGGGAGATCAGTGTTTGTCGATTTTTAGAAATTTAATTCTGCCCAAGTTAAAGGTAATGAGGCTTTCTGACACATTCATCGTTTTAAGCTTTGATGCAAAAGGCTTTCTTTACCTCTGGTATCTTTATCACCACCACGTGCTAGCAACGTGGTGCCCTATAACATCGGCCTGTTTGAACATCGTTGGCAATATGCCCCATGGTGACCTGCTCCTTGCAATTGTTAGCATGTGTAAGTGTCCCAGCAGAGTGTTCATCATTACAGCGTACTGTTGCCCTCTGTTTTTTTTTTACCGTTTGTTGGAGGTCTACTGCATTATCACACTTCGCACATTGTACATGAGGTCCGGTGGTTTGTTGATTCTTTTTTATTCGCTCGGCAATCATTCACTGCTTTGCAGAGCCTTCAAACTTATGAGGCGCTGAAAACAAACACGGTGCAATGCGCTACTTTATTAATGGCTTTCGGTGCAGTAGCTCAATGAATGACAAGTCAATGATCACTGCCGCAGACGTCTTCGCAACACTAACGCAGTTTAAGCATTTCTGCCTCTGAGCTCATAAGTTTGGTGAGCGGCACTTTAAGGAGCATCTTCCTCAATTTCCCATATGATGTTCTCGATTAAGTTCATCTCTGACAAGGTTTTGCTCACTCTTGCAGAAATACGATGGCTTCATAATTCATAACTGAAAAATTCACCCTCAGGCTATGCTCGTTCCCACAAACGGTCTCCTGCACGCAGCTTACGTTCACCAGGCCGGTCAAACTCCTTCAGTGATGTAGTTTTGAAGGTGGATCACGTCTGGAAATCTGGCTTGAGGTTGTTCCACCAGAAGCTGGTCGTACCCGCGTTGTTGAATAGCGTTGTTCAGTTTTTGACATATTTCAATTCGTTTTGCATGCTTTACCGTTTGCCACGCCGAGATCTAGCCTGTTTCATCGTTGTCATCCACTCCGCCGGATATTGCTCTAGTGGCATCTGTGCCGAGAGACACTAGCGCACATGGGGATGGAGGAGGCAGCCGATCGGATGAGTTCATGATGGAATAATTGGAAGCGCAAACCAACGGGACACAAGAGAAGAGACAAACAAACGCAAACTTCAACTGGTTTATCGGTAACCTCTTTAAAGTTTTTCCTAATGGCTGCAGACGCCTTAGAGAAGTATTGTTCTTGAGTGAGAACAAAACATCCTTCCTTATTAGCAGTAACAAGCCTCAGGCTATTAGACACAAATAACGAAATAATCGGGCCCAGTCTACAGTGTACACCCGCCCTCGCATTCTTTTTGGACACCGTTGAAACACATTCTTTAACACAATGCACAATGTCCGCTTCCTGAACTCTCTGTGCTACTTACTGACCGTATCAAGGCAAGCTTCTCAAATGAGTCAGGGGTAGATGCCGGGCAAAACGGATTTGAGAAGCTTGCCTTGACACGGTCAGTAGCACAGAGAGTTCAGGAAGCGGACAGTTTGCATTGTGTTAAAGAATGTGTTTCAACGGTGTTCAAAAAGAATGCGAAGGCGGGTGTACACTGCAGACTGGGCCCGATTATTTTGTTCTTTGTGTCTAATAGCTTGAGACTTGTTACTGCTGATAAGGAAGGATGTTTTGTTGTTCTCTCTCAAGAACAATACTTCTCTAAGGCGTCTGCAGCCATTAGGAAAAACTTTAAAGAGGTTACCGATAAACCAGTTGAAGTTTGCGCTTGTTTCTCTCCTCTTGTGTCCCGTTGTTTGCGCTTCCAATTATTCCATCATGAATTTGTACCAACTAGCCCGCCTGTCAACGCTACTGCGATCGGATGAGTGTTCAGGCATGGTTTATGGTAAGGTTCGCGATGAACTTCATGGGTGAATATAATAGGGCAATAGCACCACCAAGTGTTTATTTTGAAGCAACACTAAGGCAGGCTATCAGAGCACAGGCCGGCATTAATTGTAATGCATAGTCTGCTCAGAGACCATATGGCTCATCTAGATGTACATTAGCACGGGTGTAAGCCTAATGTAGTAATTTTCTCATCGTCATTCCATTTGTCATTCCTTCGTGAGCCATTGTCAACATTTTAGGTTCTATTCGTTGTGAGTGGCAATGGGAATTTCCCCAACCGCTCTTCTTTTCCGCCCATCAATCTGGCCGCCACCTTTCAAAGCTGCGGTGAAGGAACCAATATATATTGCCAGCTTCAAGTACCATACTGACAACATCGTCTATTTATTGTGAGTTATTTACGCCATCTTCCTCACCTAATCCTTTCATTGGCATGACACCGTTATCCTCAAGCATAGGTTCCACGCATTGGCGGTTGACGTGCTTGTTGTCAGCGAAACGTCTTCATTGTGAGCATGTCACCTCAGGCGCACCTTACAAACCGTTCAAAGAGGGCTTCATGTGTGCAAACTTCAAGTACCAGGCCGGTGCTAAATATTGCTGCGTTCATTCTTGCATCATGTGTGCAAACTTCAAGGAACCAGGCCGGTACTAAATGTTGCTGTGTTCATTCTTCACGACAAAATGGCCGTCCTCAACGAAACACCAGTGATCAGTTGCTTTGTATTAGAACACCAAGACAAGTTTCTTCGAAGCCTCAGTTTTTTTTATGGATGCTAGGATTTTCAATCTGGACAGGACTTGAACAATGTTGATTGTAGTTAAGTTAATTCGAATGATCTTACTGGTCGTTTTCATTAGGATCGCAGTTCGAATATGAAGGGGGACCGAAAGCAATAATACTCATTTGTTGGAATCTAGGCAACGTTGAAAGGCACCACATCGCCGCGTAACCCAGTGCACTGCTAGGGCATTTTTGAAAGCTTTTGTTGCACTGGGACGTCACACTATTCAACCTTATTTTGTCTTCCAAACTCCTTGTTACTAGATTTTATGTATATTAAACTTACGGGTCTTTCCATTCTTCAAATGAATTTTAAATTTTGCAGGCAAATATCCCGAAATCAACACACGGCTTTTCAAAGCGAAGTTTAAGAGGACTTTTGTAAAGGCCCTGGAGAACAACATTTTGGTGAGGACTAAAGCAACAGAACATGCTGAAGGAGTAACCGGGAGAGTGAAGCTGGCGACAAAGGTGAAACCTCGCAAAAAAGTTATGCCTGCAGGCTCACCTACAAAAAAACGACCGGCTGCTGGGAAGTCTGCAGATGCCCCGAAAATGAAAGGTAAAGAAGCTGAGGGTGGAACGAAGAAAGTTGGACCTGGCGAGGCGACGGCCAGAAAGAGGGCTGGCGGAGAGATGAAGGCAGCCAAGGGCTCTGGCGGAGAGTCGAAGGCAGCCAAGGGCTCTGGCGGAGAGTCGAAGGCAGCCAAGGGCTCTGGCGGAGAGTCGAAGGCAGCCAAGGGCTCTGGCGGAGAGTCGAAGGCAGCCAAGGGCTCTGGCGGAGAGTCGAAGGCAGCCAAGGGCTCTGGCGGAGAGTCGAAGGCAGCCAAGGGACCCGGCGGAGAGTCGAAGGCAGCCAAGGGACCCGGCGGAGAGTCGAAGGCAGCCAAGGGACCCGGCGGAGAGTCGAAGGCAGCCAAGGGACCCGGCGGAGGAACGAAGGCAGCCAAGGGACCCGGCGGAGGAACGAAGGCAGCCAAGGGACCCGGCGGAGGGACGAAGGCAGCCAAGGGACCCGGCGGAGAGAAGGCCAAAAAGGGCACCGGCGGAAAGGTGAAGGCATCTAAAAGCGCTGATGCGGAAGCGAAGGGTCGTAAGGGTGCTGGTGGGGAGTCGAAGGCTGCTAAGAGCACTGTGGGAAACGCAAAGGCCAGGAAGGGCACTGTGGGCGAAGCAAATGCCAAGGCTTCGACCATCGGTAAGACGAAGACTGGCGGGATGGCTACTGGCAGTGGAAAGAACCTAAGTGCTGCTACCGCTGACAGCGAGAAAGTAAAAACAGGTACTGCCGGTTTGGCGAAGACCAAAGCACGTGCAGCTGGCAAAGAAAAAACCACGGACAAAATCGTTGAGGCTCCCGAGTCCTCCAGCGATCATGAAGAGGCGGCCAAGTGCACCAGCGAAGACGAGGAAGAATCTGCCGCGCAGTTCAGCGAAGGGCTGGAGATGGCGAATAAGTCCAACACCGAAAGCGAGGACGATGCCGAGCGCTCTAGTGAAGATGAGGAGGAGACGTCACCTACCACAAAAGGAAAGAAAGACCACGAAGATCGCAGTGAAAACGAGATGGAGGATTGCTCTAGTGAAGGTGAGATGGAGGAGCTTCCTAGGGAAGGTAACATGGACATTCCAGCTAAAGAACGAGATGGCGAATCAAGTGACTCGACCTCAAAAAAAGGTAGGCACGGCGAAGAAATTTCTGCCACTGGCGCGCAATCAAGCACGGATAAAATAAAAGGTGCGAAGACTGTGAAGCGCCGGGAGCACGTATAAACTGTCGAAAAATTCTCAGTCTGATCCCGATCCTCCACAGCAACAATCAAAAACAGCACGTCGAGGGACGAAATAAAACGTTAAGCCACATGCTGTGCACGCGGTTAAGCATTTTACCACATGTTTTAACAATGACAAGGACAGCTTTTCATGCAGCGGCGCCAATTCTTTTGGCTTTTAAATCATAGTAAGGGCACAGCTGAATAAACATCTGGTTGGAAAAATAAGTTTGCTGCATCTTAAGAATCCTTCGCTTTAGCAGCATGCCAGGAAGTGCAATCATGTTTGGATGTGTACGTCATTCCGCGTGCGATTTCTTCTCCGCGCCGAAACGCATGCACGATCTGCTGGCAAGACACTCCTTTGTATGCAAGGAAGCAGCTCTGTATAGTGGAACAGTGCTCATTCATTATGCGTTTTGTAGTTGGAACATTTGCTTTTACCATAAAATAAAGCAGTATTAAACACAATGCACTAAAATTACTAGTTACTTAATCGGCCCATATGAATCATAGAGCTCAACAGAAGTCATAGCGAGGTCACAAGGGAGATACGGTAGGATGTGCGTTGTAGTCTATTGTACCCCTGCAACTCCTATGACGTTATTGGAATTATCCAGCTAGTCCAAGTCGGAATATTTCACCTCACATCTATAGTTGAAGCACCGAATACTGCGCGCTATTGAGTGCCATTGACCACTGTAGACCATGACGCTGTTTTATACAACGCAGTTTAGCTGTTAAGCGCACATTTCGTTCCAGTGACCATTTTCACTGGTTAAACACTGCTGCATTATAGCCACGTAGCGCAAGGTGCTTCAATTAAATCAGATAATTGCTCTCGCACTCATGTTTTAAAAGTGCATTCACAATCTTCAATTATCTGTAGCGGAGGCCATAAAGGGGGCTACGATTTTGGAGACTGCACAGCTGATGGTGAGCGAGCACTGCGGGCAAGCAAGCATGAGATAAGAGCAGGCCTGGCGCAATAGGGGTCGTTGCTTTCGTCTTTCCCGCGGAACCCGGTAACCGTTGCCTATAGATCAATTTCACAAGGAGGCTGTGACTTTTACAGCACAAAGCTGCAGAACTGCGTAGCGTATGCGATGTTTCGCCGCTGGCGTCTCAGGAGGAGGGGGGGGGGGATCTGCGGTGTTGTATGCAGCCAGCTTATGCTCTCAGTACCAAGGGTATTGCTGTTCTTAATGGTACACGTTCGGAGCACAGCAACGCTTCGTGGCTGTAACTGCACTATTAAATAATCGCCAAGCTGTCAACCTCGAAATGGCTGGCACATAAAGCAGTGACTACCCACGAGACATTCCCGCTGTGGTGCAGACGATGATCAGGAGGTGATGCATTCCTTAAGCAGCACGTGTAAATGGGTAATTGGTTAGTATGTTTTTTTTTGTTGTTGCAGCTGGCGTTGTGGGGTTCGGGGAGTATGCGCTAGCGTTAAGTTTTCGGTCAACTCTCGAAATAATTGGCGAAATGTCAATGCAGATGAGCGAATACGTACAGCCGTTAGCACCTTTAATTCGAACGCTCCGACGCGTGGCCTCAGTTCTCTTGGACTGAGGTCAGCGCCACCAAGCGTTGAAACTGATATGCTTGCTGCAGTTAACGATAGATGGCACGCGCATCGGTTTCACTGGTGACTGTTTCCAGTCTGCATAACCGGCGGGTCGAATGCACTCACGTCGCATCCCGTGTTTGCCACGTTTCACTCCTGGCTACGTTTTCGCGCGGGCCCATGACGTTCGTTGTCGTATGGGCCTCCCAACCTCGGCCAAGGGCCGCTGTGCCGCGTGTGTTTCGCCGCCTTGAAGCAAACGCCGGTCTCTTGGTACCCCGCTTCCACCTTCTGCCGGCGATATATCAGCCCATCCACGTGCTCTGCACGCGTTATCTGGTCGCCCTCCACGTGCAGCATCACCTGTGACTTGCTTCGAAGGTTTAAGGGCAGATGCTACTCGAAGACACTCTTTCTTAATATTCACCCTAAATCAATGAAACTTGAGCTGATTAGAGAACTTTATATGCTGATCTCATATATATATATATATATTTGTTTTCTTGCAAGTTGCTTACTTTTAGCTCTGCAAAATGGCAAAGTAAACACCTTAACCCTTTGCCCCCCCCCTCTTTTCATCCCTTAACTTTCATAAACTTTTACCATTCATAGTTGATAATGTTTGAAATAAAGTGTAGAACGCAAATAACTGATTAGAAAGCACATATAAAATATGCAATAGGCGTGAAATTGATAGATGTAGAAAGTCCATATTTCACTTACGCTAGTAAAGGTTTACATAGAATCTTTATTATCCAAAATATTTGAATTTAAACTAGATAATTGCATTTCCCATAGTTTAGAAAAAAAATTGGGCAAAATTTTATGCAGATCCGAGCACTAGAAGTGCCCGAAAAAGGAGGTTCACATTGAAAAAATGGCAAAATTTGTGTTTTGAGAAAGTTTTTAAGCTAAAATTGACTTATTAATTATGAAAAATAACAATTAATCTGATTAAATTTGCACACCAAAAAGAACAATTCCTCTTGTAGTGGCCACTGCGACTAAAATACGCCAGCCCCATGAGTTTGTCCCTCTCGGATTTTTCGAGGAGACTCCTCACAGACATTTCGCTCACAGACAGGTCCATGAAACTTTTGCCAAACTTCTGCTCCATCTGGCAGAGCCTTATGCCAAGTGCAAGCTAGGAAGTTCGACAGGACTGCGAAATCGCATTTAAGTACAGTGTCATGCTATTTTGCGGCCATGTTTGTGCCACATACCGTCGTGCATAATGGCAATGTCGTCCCTGCTAAATTATCTCACTGCGAGCTCTTTCAACCTCGCAAGATTGGTGCTGACGTCATCCATTGCAGCATCACGAACTTTCCGGCTGACGGGTGTGAATGACTTTTGATGCATTGGTTTTGATTTTGATGCATTGACCGCAAGTTCGGCATTGATCGCAAGATGGTTTAATTTTGGTGCATTCGTCGCAAGTGAAAGCCGCACAACGGCTTTCACTTCGGCTTGCGCGATCAACATTATCGGCGGCTTGGAGCTCGAAGACTGCACACTTTGGACCTTTTACCAGGCACTTCGTGCTCTTTAGATGCAATTTTAAAGCATTTCCAGTTAAGTCTCGACCTGCATTTTTTTTCATACCAGTAGAGGTACTAATCTTATAAAAACAGGCAAAAATAAAAATTGGTAATATTAAAAGAAACTTGCGTTTTTCGACCCGCATCTCCCCTTAAATAGATTATAAAAAGGTTTCCATAGTGTGAATCTTGTCAGAACCGAGAGCTATTCATTGATAACCTTTGCGGGACCTTTGTGGGAAGTCAAACCTTTGTGGGAAGTCAAACCCTGGGAAGTCATAAGCTTTGTGGGAAGTCAAACACGATGTCTTTGAGCGAGTGCTATGCGAATGTCGATGGTGAATAGCTGCCTTTCTATGACATTAAAAGGGACGTCACGGCACGAACTCTATATGTATGTTACCGGTAAAACGCGCATTTGCTGAGGCATTCGTGTGTTCTCAAAGCTGCTGGCAAACTATGTACCACTAAGTTGTCGCGTCGATTTGTATATAGCGTTCGCATTTATTTTGCTTGTAGGCCAAGTTTGTCATGCCGCTTTCAATTTATTAGGAGGTCAGTGTGAAGAGACTAAACTTACGTCTGTGCTGTGCAGTCACTGCAGCCAGATTTCAACGAGGTGTGTTCAGCTTCGTCAGAGTTTCACTTTTTCCGAGGTTTGCATCGGATGTTATAAGGTAGTATCGTAAGTTCAATGACACTATTGTTTTTTTTTGCAGCTCCGTTGAAGGAATGATAAATAAGCGCCGCCCGTTCGGGAGTTTACAAAGGCGAGCGGATAACCCCCCCTCCCCCCCACACACACACACAATGCACTGCGCCAGGCGGCCTCACGAGGCTCTCGGAAGCTGTGCGCGTTTTGGTTCGTGCGTGATATTGTCTGGAAAGATGGCTGCACCCATGACGATGCTGTGGGCAGCTGACCAGGCAAGACTAAAGTGCGCTGTGTTCGCTGAGGCGATCGTGATCGTGAAAAACGCCTTCCGATCATTTGGAGGCACGTGTAGAAATTTCGAGTGTGTCGAAAAACGTTGTGAGCGTGCTTCTATCGACGCGGCACTTCACTTCCGCCGGCAGTGTTGGTCCGTTTTCAACGATTGCGGGAGACACCAAGAAAGCGTCAGTCGCATCCAGCGAATATTAAGACGACGTCGAGATGCTGGTCTCGGTAAGTTATTTTCTTTTTAGCAGTTCCTAACAGAGCCATAAAATGCTTGCTTACGAGACCGTCGTGGCAGTCAAGTTCGCAAATATTGCTCGGCAGGTGTAGCTCGGGTTACTATGCTACCCAGCGAGAGCACGGCTATTGCTACTCTTACACAGTGCCTATAGTGCACATAGGCTACAGTGGAATAAGATAAAAAACGAAAAAATTAAGCGAAATCTACAGCTCCGAGTTTTTGTCGAAAGCTATAAAATAAGTACGCACGCGTTTATTAAGGCTTCACTGTAATACAGCAATATTAATTTGTGAAGGCATGTGTGAATCTTTACGATCGAGTGCACAGAGTAAGTGATGTTGCAAATCACGGCAGTTAGTGTGGGAAAGACTGCAGTGTGTACATCAAAACTTCAATCCGGAATTGTTAGTGGTTTGAGCTTGCATTCTTTACACGTCAATTAATTGCCAAATGTCCTGTAAATGAAGAGAATAACCAGCTGCAGCTAAGTTGCACGTAGTGTTAAAAATACACCATTTCCGGCATTCCTTTTTACAGACAATGGACGTTCGCGTAAGGCAAAAGAATTGATTGTGTGCCGAGTGTACGTGACAGGGAATGCTACACTAGCTGTATGGTTGGGAATGATCAGTTTATGAACAGTTTATATTCTATTTGAAACATCTTGCTGAGAAATTACATGGGCCCTTTGCAACAATGCTAGTTCTGGCTCCATGTAAAATGATAATAAAAAACATCATCACACCTCAGGCTGACAGGTAATTTGTGATTTATGCAGATTATGCCGACTATATTACCATAATTATGCTCAAAGATATAGCTAACAAAATGTTACAATGCTACGCTGTTGACACGTAGTTATGCATTGTGCAAAAGCATACCGAAATTCTGGTGATCTTGGGAAATGTAGTTCACATTTTTTTAATGCATGCTAACCTTGGCCTATCATAATGTTGCTAACAGGTGGCATGTAAAGAGGCTGCACATAATACAGACACAGCATTCTTTTTGTTGTCATTTTTAACTTCCTTATCCTAATAACTCAGTCTTCCCAGCTCCCTGTGCAAGAAATCATTTGTCGTTTGCAACTGCTTCAGCATGCTTCACTTCCCCAGCCTTTGTTTTCAAACCTCATGGAATAATAAAAGGGTACGGACGGCGAAATTTTCATTTTCTCGAGTCAAATGTAAAGCCCAGCCTTCAATGATCTAGAAAATGCACTACAAAGTGCGAGTACACTCTGCAAGAGTAATTATATTATGTTTTTAATACCTTGTTCCCATTTCTACAGCGCCCTGCCATCGTAACACAATATGAGCTTCTCGTCGCTCATAAACTCGCTCGGCTGCTACGCACTGTGGCTCCATTGGTGACCCACAAGCAGTCATTTAACTAGTTTTTGTGGCAATGAGTGGCCATTTTGGTACCTGATGCCACCACAACTAGCCAGAATGCAGCATGAAGCCCCCTAGAATAGCCCGATGTGCCACAGGAAACCTGACTTTATTATAAGAAATGATACATCTTATCACGATTTTATTTGCTTCTCACTTGCTCAGTCACCTTTGTATCCATAAAATTTGCATGGTCGAGTAAACCCGCCTTTAAAAAGTAGTGCCGTACTCCTTTAGAATGTTTGCTGTGGAGGCCCATTTAAAAGTGCCGTTGAGGCCAACTTACCGAGCAGTCTTTAAATGTCCCTGCTGACTTGCCACTTTGACAAAAAGAATAGCCCTCTGTGACTCACTGCTGAGTTTGGCAATTCTTTCATGACTAGCACCAAGTCCCAAATCACAATTCTTGGTACAGCTATACTCTGTTTTTTGTCGAAGTTTCTTTTCACTCTCTCTCTGTACTTATGTTCACGCTCTTTAGTTCCCTCTTCTCTCAGGCTCATCATCACTTAAACTCGGTCCCTTTGGCTGGTAATTATGTTGCTCTGCAGGAACAGTGAAGTCTGTTCATTAATGTTGATTTGTTCATATTTTTTTCTTTGCCCACTCCAGCAATAGCTTCGTTAAGGCTGCAGTATTTAAAAATACATAAATAGTGTGCTCCCCAGAGATACTTTAGAGGGCTGTGCATGATGAGCTAAGTCGTTTCAAGGCAGCGCTTCCATCTTTCTCGGAAGTAGCGATTGGCTTACTTCACTCGCCTCATGAACTGCTGAATGACATGGAGCCGTAAACCAGAGTGCAATACACTGTTGGTTTGCCATTTATTGGGTTGATGACACTATAAATCTGCTTCAATGTCCCTCACTGATACTGACTTTTTGTCAGACATTTTTTAGTTGGAACGGAGATCAGGCTGTTGGTATACCATTGTCCTCTTTTGCTGCTACCATCTTTTAGATGCGGAAGCATCTTATACTCGCGCCTTGTAGTGCGCCGTCCGCGCCGTCCGCACCGCTTCTCGAACATTCGACAGCTGACGCGCACGCATGCGTCGTCGCGCCGTCGCCCACCATCTGTGCCGCGCGCGCTTCTCCTTCGAGAACATTCGACAGCTGACAGCGCATGCGCCGTCGCGCCGTCGCCATCTGTGCCGCGCGCGCGCTTCTCCTTCGAGAACATTCAACAGCTGACAGTGCATGCGCCGTCGCGCTGTATATATACTCAAGGTCGGCGCTCGCTCGCTCAGTTGCCGCTCGTCGGTTGGTTTGTACGGCGCGTCGACGTCCAAGGTCGCGGTGAAATGAATTCCAACGAATCCACAAACACAATGATCGACGTCCCTTCGACCAGCGCCGTCCTTTCGCATACGTGTGTACGTGTTCACTCATTTAACACCCCCTCCTACAACCACGTTAACCAATTTAGCCATCGACCCAAGTAAGTCGCAATTTAACACCCCATTTCACAACCACGTTAACCAATTTAGCCATCGACCCAAGTAAGTCGCACTTTAACACCCCGTTAACCAATTATATGCTCCGCATCCTCCTCAGTGTTCCCCCGAGGGAAGCTGCGGGCAATTTTTTTTACAAGCCATAACTTTTGGATCTTTTTACAATATTCTTTGAAGTTCCTATGAATGACCTCCAATGGTGCAGAAAAGTATTTTCTTTCTGCTGTTTGTTGATTCAGCTGCCGAAACTTTACTTTATTATTATGGCACTAGTGATATGATTGTACTTATCTTGTTGTGTCTTCTTTTATGCCGCATTATGTCAACTGCTGGGTTAGCTTCATGTACGTCCACCAAATGCGGTCATGACTACTCAAATGACAGTGGTAATGATAAAGATGCAATATTTTTTAAATTAGTGTGGTTGGCACTGCGATAAATTCTGCTTAAGTCAGTTTTAGAGCTTGTTTCTTCTCAAAGCATGACATCATTTAGAGTTGAATTCATCAGCAAGTGGAACCTAGAATAAGGATACAGCACCATCGTCTTTCGTTGAAGGTTCTGGGTGCCTTTAGGATGGCCGGTGCTTCTTTCTTTGTTGTCGTGCGATTCACTTCCACTTCGGCAAACGTGTGGCCGCAGTAACTAACCACACAGTTAGCAAGTACTTGGCAGTATTCCAACCCACTATAGAGTATCATTACTGTTCGGTATTGTGATTCATCTGTATTCAGCTTGAATGGTAGATCATTCTAGTAGATTAAGTACGGGATCATGTCACATAGTTTTTTTTAAATGAAAACCTCCCTGTGCTTCCATTCCTTGCGTTCAGACTTTAATTTAGACTCTTGTGCAGTTGTCGGTTCTTGTACTTGATGGGATGCCATCTCTGTGACTTGCTTTGTAAGGTTGACACACCTAAGAGTGAAGACTTCTTCGCATGCAACTGTCTTGAAAAACAAGTAAAAATGTCGCTAGACAGCATGTTGCGGAACTCGGAAATTAAAAGGATTTTGTTCTCTTTCCCCACCTATAGGCTGGCCCCCGAAGAAATAGAGATCAGTGATCGGATCTGGAATGCGGCCGGCAACTGCTGTTCGGCTCAGTATGGACAAGTACTGCAATAAGGACAGTATGTGCCTTTGTAGGCATTTTCTGGAGGCGTATAGTACACATAACTTCTCATTGTGCTTGACGTGAAACTTTTGTGCAACAGAACCTTTGCAAACATATGAAAATGAATAAAATGAACGCATGAGTTACCGGATTAAACCTGCTTCTATTGAGACTTCATATTTACGTTAAATAAAAAATTGCCAATGAAGTTTGTAGTGCTGAATGGTTTCGCTTTCACTTATCCTAAAAGAAGCAATATCTGTCCGGTCTGTCATCTGTCATTACTGTCTGTCATCAGAGGTGAAAGCAATGTCGAACTCACCTTCAATTTTCGAGTGCAGGGTGTACTTTCTACTGTGCAATCACTTTAATTCCTGTCATGTTCGTAATCCTTGAATTGAAATAATTTTTACAGAAATAACGAGAAGGCAAACTTATAAGATAAATTCCAATAAAAACGGGAATAAAACGACGTTCAGTAACAATACCACTAAGAAATAAAAACGGCAACATAATCTTGGACACAAGGGACTTCAATTAATGATGCCCCAGGCAACTCAAATCTACATGAGTGATAAATGTAAAAAAAATTCTTACAGTAATAGCTGTAAGTGTTAGAAAATACCAATATATAAATACAGATTAACTGTGATTGCAAAATGAGGTAATGTTCTTTATTAAATGTGTTGAATGACAAATATATAGTGCACAGTGGTATTGAATTCTAAAAATATATGGCAGCAAATATGGTAGTGTTTCCCATAGTTAGTGCTTGTATGTGATAGCAAAAAAATTGTTACGGGCGAGTCTGGTGGGATTAGCGTTTCCAATTGTAATTTTTGTAAAGCATTGATTGTTTCGGAACCGTTAAGACACTTGAACACAAGAATCCTCAATTTATATCTGAATAAAATACACTGTAAATCACTGTTAGTACACTATGTTGCTGAAGAAGTGGGGACACGCTGTTGAATAGAGTACTGAATGTCAGAATGCGAATGACTTGGTTTTGGAGACGTTGAAGTGAGAAGATACGAGATGAATAGGTGTTCGCCCATGACGTGATGTAGCACGTAATATGACTGTGGATGAAGGCGTAGTATAGTTTAAGCAAAGTTGAGGAATGGTCATGCTTTAAATATTGTTCTGATACCAGGAGCTATCCTCTGTCTTATAAGTGAAATGTGATTATGGTTCTTTAGATGAGCATCTAGGACTGCTCCTATGAATGTGAACATAGTGGTAGAAAGATGTCTGTGGCTGTTGATAGTAATAGCGAGGGTTGGTGAAAGAGCATTATGACTAGAATGAAATACAATAGACTGTGGTTTGTGTGAGTTAATTGTTAAACTATTAGCTGTGCACCAGTTTTTTTAACAGTATTGGTGTTCAAAAACTTCTGCCTTGCAGTTTGTATTTATTTGTTTTACCCTCAATCACACTTAGCTTTACCGAGGGAAGTGGAATACATACACACACAAAGAAAACAATAACCAAGAGCAAACATAGTAACATAGCTTTTTACATCCCAATGCTAATCCGAGATAATGGGGAACCAAAATCAGACCCTTGTGAACAACACGCCCTTGCTTCCTTTTAGCATTTTTTTGAAACCTTATTTCCTACACCTTGCTCGACAGCTAGGGATGCAAGCTGCTCTAAAGGATCAATGGGCTTTGTCACATAGTCTCCTTTATCAGTGGCACTTGTATACTGCTCAGCTTCACCAAATGTATGCACATAAAACAATAAAAAAATATAACTGCTAGTGTTGCATTGTACAATTTTGCAGTTGTGCATCTGAACATTTAAAAAAATAAAATTTTAACTTTGAGGATTTATAGATGTAAACATCTTTTGGAAAGACATAAAACTGATATTGTCTTGTGGTCATGATGTTAAACACTGCAGTAGTCGATAGGATTGAGACCAAACTTTTTGTTTCAGCGAACTTTTGCCTGAAGTACGGAAATTGAAACTACAAGCAATATTTAGTCTGCCATGATAGCGGTAAACACTGCGTCGGTCATGAATAATCAAACCAGCAGTACAGCGCACCTGCTTTTATACAAGTGCTATTGAAAATTCTGGGGTTATCCCTGGTGGTTGCGTAATTACTAGACTATTCGGGCCCTGTCCACAGACTTAGCAGTGTGATCTCAAGTTATCGTGAAGCTACTCAAGCACTGTGGTGCCGCCTGTGCCGGGTGTTACTTCAATAATTTGTAAGTGAAACCCGACTTTATCTGTATAAAACACATGTGGCAATATGCAAGCATTTAGTGATCAGCCTTGTCATTTATATGCTTAATTTATCCCAAGTAAAAGATATAGTTATTTTTATCCCTATATAAGCAAAAAAAGCTGCTGAATGGTGCGTTGTGCTGCATGTGTTAGTGCCGCGACAAATATATATAGCGATTCACAAAGCTGTAGTAGCAATATATGTGGACTTCACATTACCCAAGCATTTCGCGATGGCAAGTATTTTTTTTTCATTTTCAGCACATCTTGTGACAACCTTCTCATATTCAAAACTGTCTGCAAAAACAATTACCATATTGCATTTTTTTTCAGGACAACAATGAAATGTTCATGGGAGATTTAGCATTTATTTTTTTTTCCTGACAAAGTACCCAGAGAGTGTAGGCATTTGACTCAACTTGAGCCAGAAAAGTGATGCTTCCAAAGCATGCAACTTGCTGTGGTAAATTTATTCCTATATCAGCAGAGTTAATTGTGCTGTCTGACCTTTTGTTTTTAATATTATCGCACAAATAATGCAATAATAAACAAGTAATTGCTTATGAACAGGCTGATGCTTAGTTTACTGATGTGAGCTAAGAGTAAAAAAAAGTTATGCTATAAACTGATCCTTCTTGCTAATAGACGACAAGATTCAGGGCAAGTTTCAGCAAATACACTTGTTTTTACTCCCATTTCATGTCACGAATTGGCATCACTTGTAGCCGGGTATGTTTTTTTTTTCCATTTACGTACCTTGAGGCACGTGCAAGGGTGTGTTCAATGAGGGATATAATACAGCACAAAAAAAAAACTCACAAAGCACTCGTGATGTTAACAGATGCCCAATCACATTCACACAAAATGATGGTGGGTCATCGGTAGCGAGACCATTACTAGGGATGTGGAAAAATTTAAACAACGGATGACATAGCACTTGCTAGTCAAATTGAACGGTACATATATGAAATACCCAATATTTTAAAAATAATCAGCCCCTATGGTACAACCCTGAAGTATCAAAGCATGAGATCAGCTGAAGGTTTATTTTTTTCTCGTAATCCCTGAACTACCAAAACAAATGCAGCCCAAGTATTGGCAGCACTATTAATTCTATCACCATTACCAGATAAAGAGTTTTTGTTGAAAACTGCACTTTCACTTTGTTTTTACTGTGGTGGAGCTGCATCGCATTAATCCGTTCCTGTTTTCATCATTGAGGTTAGGGACTATGACTGCATTCAGCTTCATGAATGAAAACACAAGCAAGTCTTTTGTTCACGTAAATCGTTGTTACAGATACAGCTCTGAACACTTGATTTTTACAAGCTCTCTGTGCCAGGGTATATGTTGTTAAAATTTTGCCTGTTCCAATAAATCTTTAGCTGAATGCATGCTCATAGGTTCAAACTTGTTTAGATTTTATGCCGCAATTTCACTTAACATGGCAACAGAGTTTCAACTTGAATAATGTAGTTGCTGCGGTACTTCGACATACAGTTGAAAAGTATTTTAACGGCTCTGGTCGCTGCTGTATTCAAGTTTATCACGGTTTTCACAATTGTATTTTTTGGTGACAAATAGTGAATACTCTTTTCGAATAAACTGTTGTAGAGTTCTCGATTATTTTTAAAAAAGGTTTCCTTGCTATTTGAAAACTATCATAAGAGTATTAGGTTCACTTAAGCGTTCTTAAACCGCTATTGGTTATACCGCAATTGTATTCGTATTGAATTCACTTCTGAAATTCACAGCTCGCAAACAACCCCTTGGTTGCGCGTGTTTTGTAGTGCGACAGTGCACGTGCTGTCAACTCTTGACCGCTCTACATGTGTGCGTCGCGGTGAAACAAACAAAAAAAAACGCTGGCTGGAGGCGGTTTTTATATGTACAACATACATTAGATTTCGAATTGTATATGGCCTAGAGAGAATATTCTGTCAATCGCGAAGATATCTGTTTGCAAGTCGATCGAAGTGCTGCTACAGATATTCGTGCTTCTCATTTCGCGTCGCTATCATATTCAGTAGCGGTGGCATTCACTACGACTAGCCTAAGATTTGACAGAGTGAGTGCAAGTCGAGCGACGCGCACAACGTAGGCACTCAAGTGCTCCAACACCGGCTCTTCGAGCTGCAACAAAGGCTTATTGCATTACGATTATTTTTATATAGTCTACACATGAACTCTTGACACCGCTGACTTTCATATTTCGCTGCATATCTTCGCCGACTTCGATCCTTTCGGCGATCGTTGCAAATGGACCGACGAGTCTTTGGGCAGCGTCGACACAGGCGTGTGCATAGCGTTTCTGTAGCCCCAACTACTTGATAGCGCCGTCTTCCCATTCATTGTAGGTGGTTTACCAGTACGCGTGCGAGCATTAACTTTGTTCCCGCTTTTGTCGCGGCGTCTGCATCGTCTGCATTAGCTGTGCCGGCGCCTGACACACGAACTCTGCAGCATCATCATAGGCGCAGTCATGTTTGCTGACGACTTTATGCACGAACCAATGAGCGCACAGCTTCCGAGAGCTTCGTGAGGCCGCCAGGGGCAGTGCATGTGGGGGGGGGGGGGGCTATCCGCTCGCCTTTGTAAACTCGCGGCCCGTTCGAGTGACCGGAGCATTGCCCTCTTTCCGCTAGGGTAGTGAACGGCGCTTCGCAAACTTGAGCATGTCCTCCCTATACCTAATGAACAATTGTATCGGGCCAGTTGGTAAGGATCCATCTTGCTAGGAAGCGCTGCCACTATAACACAGAACACATAAAATAAGCGCTTGTGTTGTGTGTTCTGTGTTATAGTGGCTGCGCTTCCTAGCAATATGGCTCCCTATACTTATCTAGACAATGAACCATTGCATTTCAATTCCCAGCTGGTGCTAAAAAATCACATGCATACATAGGAGAGCAAACGCTCGTTCATGGCGTTTGTAAAAGTTGCACAATACTTCTCAAAATCAGTGGTGTTGTTCATGTTCTGATTCAATAATTTTCATACAGCGTGAAATCAAGTGTTCTCGCAATATAGATTCTGCTTTTCTGCTCGGTTCATGCTGCACGGAACGCGTGGCCTTGGAGTGCAATATTTGTGCGGGTAACAGTATGTGGGGTTTAAGGTTCCATAACCACTATTTGATTACAAGATAAGATGGAAATTTAAGTCTTTATGCGATAACTACATGCACGAAAATTGCAGTGTTTGCGTTGTATCTACGCATCTTTCTTGCTGAGAACACGCACGAACATTGCACTCCAGGACCACATCTTCCGTGCAGCGTCAACTCGGAAGGAAGGCATACTGTAAATTGTGAGAACAGTTCCATTCACGCTGTGTGAATATCATTGCATAAGAACTTTAACAATGCCACCGCATTTCAGATTTATTCTGCAACTTTTACAGATTTCGGTGCACGTTAAAAGCCTCAGGTGGTTAGTATTTCCGGAGTCCTCCACTATGGCGTCCCTGATAATTATATGGTAGTTTTGGGACGTTAAACCCCTCATATCAATCAATCAAATCAACTTTAAGAAACGGCATAAATGTACGTTTGCTCTGCTTATTATTCATGCAATTTCCTTTGAGAATCAGCTAGGAATTCAAACTGGAAAGGTGCGTAAGCTGTCGCACGCAATTATTCATCGTCGAGATAAGTATACGACAACAAACGCTATAGGCGCGCGCGATGACGTAGCCACGAGCGAAAAGTGGCAAAAACGGGGTGGGAAGTGAATGCATCCGACCCACCGATTAGGCAGACTGGAAACAAAAATTTACTAGTGAAACCAATGCGCGCTCCATCTATTGTCGATTGCAGCAAGTATATCAGTTTCAACGCTTGGCGGCGCTGACGTCAGTCCAAGCGAGCTGAAATGCCACTTTTATAGAATATCATGAAGCCTGCTCACTCCCGCCGTGACGTCACTCGTTTTTCCCGAGCGGGCGCGCGTACGGGAGGCTGTGAATCCATTGCCACCATCGTCTCCCGCTAAAAGATAAAGCGTTTGCGGCGAGTTTTACGTGCTTAACAGCTTTATTCGGCCTTTTGGGTGGACAAAAGGCGCTCACTTAAGAAATGTATTGCGTTTGAAAGCTTTTGAAGATTCACTTGTGAGCCATTTCTTCCACGAAAAAGACAAAGATTGTACGCAATCGAACGTGTGGTCGATCTATAAGTGGAAAATTTGACAGACCAACGAAGTCACAAAATAAAATAAGTAAATTATTGATTGTTAATTTACGCACACACGCACGCAGACACACACTATCGGGAGCATGCAGAAAACTGTTGCTACTAATTTGCAGTTTCTGCAGTTTTATTTGTACTTTTTCGAACAACTGTCGTCATAGACACGTAGTTATTTAGGAGATTGTGTGCTGATGCCACACTCGGCGCAATATCAGGGTGATGACTATTGAAACAGAAAACAAAATATTTCGTTTCTCAAAACTCTCGTCTGACCGACCCAAGAAGTGGCGTTTCCTCTTTTGCTCTGGCCCTCTCGCAGTGGTGCATAGTCGGTCATTTAACTTCGTGCACGGGGAAAATTTTAATACAGGGTCTATATTGAACCGTGTAGCCCCCGTGGGTGCTTCTACTGCAGGGCCGGTTCATGGATCGGTATATTTTGGGTAGTGGTTTTTAAATATTCTAGCTTGAAGTAGAAATCACACACCTGAAAATCAATTAAGAAAGTGTTTTACCGTAAGTGTCTACACGTATGTAAATTGCAAGGAAACATATTAGGATATACGGTGATGGCAACAATACTACCGCAAAAAAGTGGTTGGAGCACTGGCAAGAAAATAGCATGCAAAAAACCAATGAACTGGGCAATGCGGCATCCTTCCTTTTATTTTTCTCAACCAAGTGAACGACAACAAGTCCACGGCGGGAATCGCCAATAGCTAAATATTCACAGACCCTGAAGCAAAAACGCCTGTTCTTGAAACGTACTGCCACGCACGTTTCTTATTTATACTAGGACTTACGCTAACAATTCAGAAGCACACATGCCACCTCCATTTTAGAGCAAAAACGGAACATGGGCGAGATGGGGCCTTTGGAAAGACTTAGAAATATGTAGCACGGACACACCTTCGGGTCACAGAGAAAACGGATGTCGACGTCAGCTTGACGAACGGCACGCTCCCATTTCTTTATTCGGTTGTCCTTAGAAAACGAGAACACTCGCAACTTCGGTTCCTATGCTGCGTCGATTCGCCACGCAGCATCACCCAAACGTTCGGAATTGTAGCAGTACAGGTTGTGAATATCCAGTGCGCAAAACGAATCACATATCCATGTTACAGTTCATAGACAAAAAAAAAATACTGTCTTCTCGAGTCGCCAACTAGCACACCACGAATTCTTTCATCGGGCTTGGCAATCCATGTCTGACGTGCGCCGAAAGCAAGCGTGCACGTCTGTGCAGCGAAGCACGCTAATCAAATCGGAGTGACGTCAGAGCCCATGGCTAACACAGTGAGCAGGCCTGGAATTATGTAGGTGGCATTGGCCGCGGGCCGCGTTGAAGCGTTCGAGTTAAAGATGCTGACGGCTGTACGTCGCTGTCCAGCGCGCACTTTAGGTGCGTGCTTTAGTGTTTAAAATGACTCTCGGATTTCTTCGCCGTGGTTCTTGAAGTTTAACGTGACTATACAATCACTAGTAGATTATTTAGTCAGGCTCAGAACGTCACTATAAAAAGTTCATGAAGCGAAGAAAGCAGAAACACCGATGCATGTGTTGATTCGTGTTGTCGTCGCAGTCAAAAACTTCTCTGATCGTTGTGCAGCATAACCAACGCATGTACGACAGATGAACTCACATTTTATCGTTACAACAGCACAAACATAAAACAAAAAAACTCCTTGCACATCTAGAAACCTGGTATGGTGTAAGGTCACTTCGGCGAGAGCAGCCGCCACTGGCGATATACGCCCGAAAGTGCGCCCGTTCTTGGTAAAATTGTCGTTTTCTCTTTCTAAAGAAGCATCATGACGAGCGCACGTGTTGACCTAATGAACCACCTGGCTTTAACAATGGTTCTTTGATTATTCACGACACTCGGGCTGCCGCGAAAACAGACGTGGTTGTGGCGAAACTGTCCCAGTTATCGTTGCAAAATCTGTATGGCGAAAAATGATGCGCCGTCGCAAAAAAAAAAAAAAAACGCTAAAGGCCTGTTCTTAAGCCAAATAACACTTGTGTCATGCGAGCCTTTTTGCCACGCAGTTTGGAAAGCGCTCATTCGCTAATCTTGAAACTGCACGTGATTAGATTTCAGTAGCCACAGGCATTGTCTCTGCATTGAAATGGTGGATGTTGATGTTACAACATAGAAATTCTGTGTGTAACATTTTATGCAAGAACTGTCACTTTTGTCGCAGTCAAACACAGCGACGTGGCAGACTGTCTACCTTTTCCTGCAGGCTATTTCAATTTTCGCAGCACAACTGCCTTAGCTCATCTAAAAAAAAAAAACAAAACACTTGGAGGATCCCATCGTCATAGGAATTGGTATGACACGAAATTCACATGAAGTATCCTTACCCAAGTAGCTTAATGTTTACTGCACATTGTACTGTACACTGTATTTAGGAGAGCTTGTAAAATATCCCCTCATGTTTCACAGCTATAGCACCCTTTACCGTGAATGCAATCACGTTGATGCTTAGTGATACATCTCCGCTCCGATGGCTATATAACGTACACGATCAATGCCTAAACAAAACCTTGTCATATATGTTTGCATATACCATCATATCAAAATCAGAGAAAGCCGCGTGAGAACCAGGAGAATCGTCACAGAACAGACACCGTATTCGGGTCAAGGTCGCCCACACACAGCATGTTGGAGTATTGAACGCAGCTGCCCGACTAACTCAACGCGCTTCGTGTCTACACTCACACTGATGGCCGGCCGCGAACGCGGTGTTGCAGCCAGGTGACGCAAAGTTATTTATTAGGGAGTTTTAGAATACCGTTCGCAAGCACTGCGGGCGTTGCGGGCGCCATATGAGCTTTAGAATAGCGTTTGCCCTACTTCGATCCGCAACGCACGATCGCAGCGACATTGTAGCCTCGAAACCAGCGCTTGCGAGCCACATAAGGGCCGCCATCACCGCATGGAATTTAGAATTTTTTGCGTGCGGTCTGCGAACGCGAACGCCGACTCGCGTTACGACGCATGCGCAGTGGCAGCGACCGCACTGCAAGGGCTAGCGGTGCACTATTCTAAAAATCCCTATTATTGGTATTGATGATTAAGTGGTATAGCGATGCCGAAGCTAAGAGTAATGTCGCCACCTAGTGTTGTGTTAATGCATCAACTAAGCTGCACTGCTTCTATTGGAAGTGCAACGAATGGGACAGACGCGTAGAACGGTGCGTTGAAGGCACTTATTATGTATGCCATGGTCCGCATGCATTACTTCATTTTGCCAAGAGCATTGCCAAAGGACAGTGGTAGATACAAAAGGTGCGTTTAAAAAGCTTTCGGAGTATGTGGCCGTCGTGCAGTGGGTAGCGTGCCCGGCATCTGTTGACGCGGACCGAAAGGTCGAGGGCTCGTCGCTCGGGGACAAAACTTTTTCCTTTCTCATCGTGCCTATTTTTTTGAAGTCATTTATGTGACAAAAATACGTCACTGAAGCATCGGTGTACCTCGAAATAAAACACTTTCGTGATAAAAGAAAGAAAACACATTGACTTCTCGCGCAGAGCGCAAGCGAAACGCGGCAATCCTCACACAGCATTAGTGGTGGCTGAACGGCTGGTGGAGAGGGAGGCACTAAATTGCACTGGTTCGATATCACACCCCTCTGTTCAGTAAAAATGGTCTATAGGTAGGGCTCCAAATATAACCGCATAGCTCTTATTGTGATAGGAATTGCATGGACACTTTCCGCTGGACTTTGCAATCGACGTCGCCCATGCCCCGCCACGGTGGTCTAGTGGCTAATGTACTCGGCTGCTGACCCACACGTCGTGGGATCAAGTCCCACCTGCGGCTGCTTTATTTTCCATAGAGGCGGAAATGTTGTAGGCCCGTTTGCTCAGGTTTGGGTGCACGTTAAAGAACCCCTGGTGGTCAAAATTTCCGGAACCCTCCACTACGGCGTCTCTCATAATTATATGATAATTTTGGGATGTTAAACCCCACAAATCAATCAATCAATCAACGTCGCCCACCATATATGTATAGGTATCTACATATATGTAAAGCAAGAAAATAAATAGCCTCGTATCTGCATGTTATACTGCAAATGTCGTCGAAAGACGATAATCTTGCGTCTGGACAGAGTGAAAAAAAAATCGTTTCTTTGATGTTATGCTACACTGCAAATGTTGTCGAAAGACGATAATCTTGCGTCTAGAGAGAGTGAAAAAAACGTTTCTTTGATGTTATGCTACACTGCAAATGTTGTCGAAAGACGATAATCTTGCGTCTGAAGAGAGTAAAAAAAACGTTTCTTTGATGTTCTGCACAAGAAAATCGGTGAATGGTATTCTGGAGGCACTGCGTTAGAGTGCCTCGAGCGTGCAGCGGACGCGAACGAGCGCATCAAGTCACGTCACACGGGAGATATGAGCGCTATCTAGCAGTTATCTTGGAAACCGAAGCGCGCGTGCCCTGCGCGCCCGTCTCGGAGGTGTTAAGGTGTAGAACGCAAGGCGACGGGTAGGTGCCACCACCGTGTCGTCTTAGCAAAGGGTTGAAAACACTTGCCTTTTTGTGCAAGCGTTACATGGTCAGCGGAACGTGATAAACGGCATGGTCCTTAGAATTACTTATGTATGCCTTTTCTAGTAAGAGACAAACACACAGAATTTGGACGTGTTGTTATGGTGTCTCAGATATGCGCAATAATTGCTTTTTAATTAACAATCGCACAAGTATGAATGCTGAATCTTGAGCAACATTGGTGGGCACTGTGGATGGGGTCTGCCGTTTGGAAGATCTTTTGGCCACGTTGGTGCCGTTTAGACTACCGTTAAGGGCGGACATACAGACAAATTTACAGAAAGACAGACAGACAGACAGACAGACAGACCAAAGCTTTTGAAGTTTATTCAAGTTTATTATAAGCAAAAGGAAAAGCGGTACAATAAAAGGAGATGTACAAATTGCTTTTTGCTTATGGGACCGACGAAAAGGCATAAAAGCCTGACAAAACACGGGCCCCATGTAAACACAAAACCCACCAAAATAACACAACGCTCAGTGTAAAATAAACATAAATGTGATGCAACATGCAAATCACATTTGTGGGAGAATGAAAAAAAATATATGAGAGAAATTCGCTCAGGTAATTAAATCCACAAGGCATCTAAGGGAACAACAAATGAAAAGCAGTTTATAGAATATACTCAAACGCTATTGTGATTTACATTAGGGTACATAAAACACAGAACATAAAACTTCAACACAAAAGTACATAAAGAATACGAAACAAAAATAATGATGACGGTGATTATCTTTGTGTAGGCATTAAGTAAGCCTGTATCTTCCTTTTAAAATTGCCGTATGAACCAGTATCGCCAATAAGTGTAGCTATAGAGTCGGGTGTTCATAAAAAGTGTGAAATTCGGTACAATAGTTTTTGTGTGCCGTAATAAGTACGTCGTATGCCGTAAATTACGGCATAGGTAAGCCCTATGCCGTAAATTGTGACCATGATCTCTTGGTAAATGCCTTTGATAAAACCCTGAACGATCAGATCGTACTTGTTTATAAGTAAGCATAGCCAATTTTTCTTTCATGACGTTGATTATTGTTAATATTTTATGTTCCTTGAAGAGAGGCGCGGTGCGATGTCTGGATGATACCTCTGATATAAGTCGTACAGCTTTTTTTGTAAGATGTGAATTTTATTAGTGTTTGCCTTAGTCGTATTCCATCATACAAGAAGACAGTAATGGAGATGTGAGTGAACAATTAAGTAATATAGTTGTTTTTTAACTAGAGGGAGAAGTTGTCGAAATTTATAGATGATACCTTGGATCTGGAAATCTTGGTACGAACATGGGTGGACTGTAAAGGCCAATCTTAGTGTTCTTGAAAAAAATTACTAAGAAGTTTATGCACTATGACGTGTTCAATTTTTTTGTCCTACGACTTATAATGTAGGCTCGCTTGCGATAGTCTTGTTGCGTGGTCGGAGTAAAACATACTTAGTTTTTTTAGTGTTTAGTTTAAATCTATTACTGTCAATCCATTCAGATAGATGTATCAGCCGCAGGTTTGCTTGCTGTTCAAGGCGAATGAGGGAGTTGCCAGCGAAGAATATATTGGTATCATCAGCCTATAGAACTACATCGGGTGTTTGTGGTATATTAGGTAGATCACTGATGTGAATTTGCATCGAAAGTCTTCAAGAAACAATATCGTCTTTAACAATTGTGCACGGAATTGAACGGGGACCTCTGAGTCGTGAATGCGAGGCGTTAACCACTAAGCCACAGAGGAGCTCCTCCTTCAACGGTCAAACGGCAAGGCATTTATATCCACTACATACCGTTATTAACGGGCAAATGTGGGGGAGGGATATCGTGTTTTCAGCATTACCAGCAAGATGGCGCAACGAGTGCGTGTCGCCGCATTGTCGCAACCCAGCGCCACGCGCTCTCATTGCCTACGCGTACTCTGCCCTGCAGAGAAGAGGGGGTCGAATGCTCACTCGCGCGCCCTTGTCTCGCGGTGGGGAGGATCGTACGTTTCGACTGGCCTGGGGCTTTCTTTGTGACGATTCTGTTGTAGTTACTTGGCTTCAAAAGGTGACTGCAATCTTTGCACAGTCTCCGGTTGCGAAAAGGGCGTTTTTTCAGACACAGTGAAGTAACAGCTGAGACGCTTATTCACGTTCATATGTACCTGTGAGTACGTTTCGTGCGTCATCTGTGAGTGAGATACGCAGTGCACGTTTCGATCTGCTTGCCTTTCTGCACGTGACTTTTCAATTTGTTGCTATCGCGTTCATTGGTTCGCCTTTGCTGCAAAGCTGCGACTTTTTAAAAATGAATATATCTCTTTGTACCTGCGTGCGTACTTGCTCACATACCATAAATCTAAATAAGTTAGCCCGGTTACCCACTCTCCTGTGATTAAGAATTGTATGAGCCGCGTAGTGAATCTCGGAGTAGTGCGTGTACACTGAAAACCATGAAAGGGCGCGTGTATTCGTGCCACACTTACGCTATTGGCAACTCCAGAAAAAGTTCCGTGTGCCCGCAACACTGGTTGAGAAAGATGGCTACGCTTAACAGGGTTAAGGCGGCACTTTCGCTTGAGGCTGTGCTGCAGTTTCTTGGTTGTGGCGTGTGATCGCGTTGCTTCGTCAAAAGCGAAAGGGTACTGCCCATGGATCGCCTCATTCTCATCAGCATAAAAGATTTGACGGGCAAAGCAACGGAAATAGTTGTGCTGTGTGCGCAAACATTGAGCCTTTCCGGCGAACCACACCATATCTACTTCAACTTGAAGAAGCTGTCTAGCGATCCCGAGGTTGAAGAAATCACCCGCACATGCCCATCGAGCCTCTCCAAAAGGTGCTAGTACTTTTGCGCTGCGTTTCTGTGCAGATACAGGAAAGGTCTTAACAGCTTTTGGGGAAACTATACGCTGTGACTCGTGCTGCCGATCCCATCTATCTCATTGAGTTCTGCTGTTTCGTCAAAACCTGAGTACGCATACCGTTCAAGAATGGAACTATAATGGGCCAGTGTATCTTGGGATAAGGAAAACATTAGTTTCCATCGTAATAGGTTCCTTCTTTTGGTTCGCCAATCCATGTTATTTTGTTTCTGATGATTAAGTTTGTTTACTTATGAACACTCGCTTGTTCGTGTTGGCAGTAGTTGATATTCAAAACATATATATGCACGCACACTACGCACGCTATACGAAGGAACGGATATGATATATTTACGCACGAACATACTACACGCACGCTGTGCACGTGGGACCTTCACGCGCGCATTTCTATGCATGTATATACACACTTGCGACATGAAAAAAAATTGTTTTACAGCTTATTTTGAGACACAGTAGCTTAATTTGAGAATAGGAAGAACTACGTCTTGCGCCAAAGTAGTAGTAGTAGTAGAAAATATAAGTATAAGTGAAAACTAGACTCATAACCAAATGCAACAATTTTCTTAAAATGCTTGATAAAAGAAACTATACCCCGTGCTACAAAAGCCCGAATATTGATAAATATTGACTCACGCTAATTATTGGCGCACTCACCAAGGAGAACTAAGTCGTCGTGAGCAAATTGATCAGAACCAACTGCCGCAGTGTCCGTAATCTTATTTCAAATGTGTCAGTTACTGATTTGCGCCGTTCTCCATCGCGCGTCGTCTGCATCTTTCGGGAATCGACAAAACGATACGTTGCCGGCTTTCTATCGCGATACCACGCATCGCGGCACACTGCGATGGCGTTTGGACATTGCTTTCTTTTTTTTTTCGGGCAAGCATGGGCGGCATGGCAAAAAAAAGGAACTAGGTGGCCGCTTTTAAACGCGCGCAACTTAATAAAATAAATCATTTCAAAGTTGACGCTGTTAGCGCTGTTTTGAGGCGCAGCCGCTAGGTGGCGAGTGCAAAGTGGGAGTCGCGATTTCAGTAAAGCGCTTCTGCAATTCGCTACCTTCAGGTGTCCGCGCATGTGCATTTGGCACCGCGGTAGTTTTCGCGATGTGGGCACTTCGAGCCAACTGCGCATGCGCAAGCTCCTTGGTGTGCAGCTGCAACCATAGTAGTGACATTAGTATCGGATAGAAACTTTTAATGGTACAAAACAAACTTGTGTAGGCGCAATTGGCCCGTAGCCACATCTGCGTTGGAGCTGCATGCGCATACTCATTACGGTAGCGGATCACGGCATGCTATAACTCACGTCTAAATTAAGAAGGTTGTATAAAACGCCTGCTGTGTGTGAGAGTGATTTTAAATGAAAAGAAGAGAAAAGTGAGCCCCGTAACTGTCTCTCAGGGGGAGGACACCTCAACAGGAGCTCACGAGGGGTGGAGGTAAAGGAGGGATTAAAAGGTAAAGAGATAGAGAGAGAGAGGAAGGAGAGAGCGAGGCGCAGGGACAGCGAACGACAGAAGACGACGGAAATAAGGAGGAAATAGGAAAGATGGACACGGTTGCAGGAGTGCGAGGATGGGGCACCACTCGGCGAGAGCTCTTGTTGGCGTCAGGAGATGGCGTAGGGTGAGACCAGTCGGCCAGAGCTGCGCTGTCGTCGGAGATTGCGGGGGCACAACCGGTCGGCACGAGATCGAGCGAGCGAGTCCAAAACGCCTGCTGTGGTACTCCCTGCCGTCACCTACGATAGTGATTGATGCCGCCGGTGGCTATATTGCTAAGGAGAGAGCAGTACCACTACAGGTGTCCTTTGGAAAAGTGCACTCATGGGCGTAAAACAAAAAAGGGCACTCATGCATGCGTGTGCACGAACAGGAAGTTGTCACGGAAGGGTACAGCACACATATACGGGGACGAAGGAAGAACACACAAGACCTTGCGCTGATTTCTTAGCGTGAGGTCTTGTGAGTTATTCCTTCGTCTTCATCTGTGTGCGCTGTAACCTTTCATGATTAAATACCAACTATCCCACCAAGCCATACTCGGGGAGTTGTGACTGAGGCCTTAGCCCTCGGCACATCTTTCTCCGTGGCCCTCAGTTTCTGTCAACGATCAATGCACTTTTCCGCCAAGCTGAAAAAAAAACATCGAGAATCTGGTCCCATGCAGGAAAACTGTCCTTTTGCCGGCGCCTTCAGCAAGCGACATGCTACAGTTATAAATAATTTAACTTTGCATTCTTCCTCTTTCCTTGTTGTCCTTTGTTCTTTTCTCCTGTCCGATTTTTCTTGTATGTGCGAAAGGAGGCCCTTCGTGCAGACGGGTTACTGCCATTACAGTCACGCGAGTCGCCGAGCTCCACCCTCTTTCGGCTGGGAGCGGCGCGTGCGCACTGGACGCTGGGCGTACGCACAGAATCGCGTTCCGGGAAGCGACGGCAAGAAGGTTCCGGCCCCGAGACCCGCTCGTTTCCTCCTTGACCAATTCTCCGCACTCTCACTCCTCCCGAGAGCGCTGCTTTCTCGGAACACGACACGCCGCTAAAGCTTTCGCGAAGTGCTTCGCACGACGACCACAGGTGAACAGCGCGCCATCGGGCCCTCATGCTGCTCGTTGACAGGAGGCGGCAGAGCTTGCTCGGACAGATGCGCTCACTTTGTTGCCCGACATCGAGAGTGCAGGTGTAGCCATTGTTTGCATGACCTACTTGTCCTCTTGCTCGTAATTTCGCAGCTAATAAGACTTGAAAAGCAGTGCGAAAGAAAAACAACAAAGGCGGCTGTGAACAAGTAGAAGACAGATTCGTCTCCTCAATACAAGGTAAGCCGGGAGAAATTGCTATGCGGCGTCTAATTACGATAAACCAAAAGTACATTTAGCGGTGGTACCGAGAGCAAAATCCAGCGTCATCGCTTGGTTTCGTTCTCGTGTTTGCGTGCAGGCCATTTTTTTTATCACAAAAATTTACCTGAATCTGTGCAATCATGATCCCAATCTGTGCACAAATTTACAAAGCTTCATATGCTGACTTTTTTATTGGCCAGCCGTCTCTATTCACCAATGAACCGAGCACTTGCACTGACCAGAATTTTCTCTTACCAACAATTATAGCGTAAGATATACTCTGATAGTATGAGCCTACATGTGCTGCGGCAACCCTCAATGAAACACTTGTTAGCACTCCGAAAAAAAAAACTGCTTTTTGCACCCCACCCCCCTTTCCACACTAATCATTCGCGCAAAACCACGCATACTGATGCTTCATTGCGAACGATAACTTAACATATGAACACATACGTAATATATTTCTTAAACCGCGATAACTTTTCCCATTCTTCGCAACAAGGCTTCCGTTAGCTTCAGTCATGAGACACTCAACTAGCTACTTTTTTTCGCAACCTTGATATCTTGACACGAATCTTGATATACTGTAACTGTTAGAATTTTTCTTCACTTTACCAAGGTGTTTGATCGGGCAGAACGTCAACGATTATTAACTTGTAAACGTGAACACACACTTTAAATTTCTATCATGAACAAAATTATCTTCAAAACTCCCCCATCCATTTTTCCCAGGGCGTAGGGTGGCATAATCGTTCTTCTAGACTGGTTCTTCTGGACCTTTGCTTCCTGTCCTGTTATTTATAGTAGCTGATCACAGTGATTCAGTTATGACAGTACTTCAGAAGTCTCCCTCAGGCGCTCAATAATGTTTTAATTTAGGTCCTCTAATGTTCCTGTTAAGCATAAGTGATGTACCATTGCACAAGTCTTCTTACATATTCATGTTTTTTGACGATTGAGTTGTTTATCGAGCTATCTGTAACTAATGACCACACTACTCTGCAGAATGACCGGAGTAGCGTTAAATATTGGTGTGATGATTGGTTAAAAGTCCTAAATCCTAATGTATGTGAATCTGTCAGTTTTTCCTCAGCCTAAATAGTTATCGCTTTCCCTTATCAATTAATAATATTAACGTCCGCATCGACCCTGTAGACTCAGTTAAAAAACTAGGCATTACGATCGCCCAAGAGCACATCTGGTACTCGCACGTGACTAATATCGCATCATTATTTTTGAAATGTAACTTTCGTAGTGCTCCTACACATATAAAATTACAAGCATGTAAGAAATTGCTTAGGCCGAAACTCGAATACGCATTATTGATATGATATTTTCACTACGTTTGCGCATAATCCATCTATATTCTCATGAGCACTGTATTAAAATCCATACAGAGTCACACCGTAAGGTACATTCATTCGTCATACTCTAATGATTTCAACATTTCGTCACTAAACGTAGTTTCTGGTTTGACAGGCTAGTGCATCGTCATCGTATGACGAGGTTATCATTATTCCCCAATTTTTATATACCTGTCTCTTTGCCATACACATTAACACATATTACCATGTGTAGTCTATACACTAAATGTCCCATCACGCAGCTCAAGACTAGAATGACCACCCTCACTTTATTTGCCTTTAGGGAAAGAAATAACCAGTGTTCTGTAAAATAATATCGTTAAACACACCCGTCGCTATAGTCTGTGATGCTCGACTGCGCACTCGAAGGTCTTGGCAGTAATCTTGGCAGTAGCGGCAGCTTTTCGGTAGAAGCAAAAGCCTAGAGGCCTGCCCCACCGCCGTGGTCTAGTAGCCAAGGTAGTCGGCTGCTGACCCGCAAATCACGGGATCGAATCCTGGACGCGGCGGCTGCATTTTCGCCTCCGTCGAAAATGCCGTAGGCCCGTGTGCTCAAATTTGGGTGCATGTTAAAGAACCCCAGGAGATGGAAATTTCCGGAGTCACCCACTACGGCATATCTCATAATCGTATAGTGGTTTTGGGACGTTGAACCCCACATATAAATCAAAAGTGTAGAGACCCTTGTGCTTGGGCTTCGATGCTCAGATAAATAAAAATCACTTTGATATGATGGAGTCGTTTTAGTTTTCGCTTGGTCAACATTCTTCCTTAATTTGTCTGTCAAAAACGTGGCTATCATCGGCTCATAAAAAAGATTTCGTTTCTCATTGTATGCATCACGTGCTGGCGTGCCGATGCAGCGACGACAAGGAAGTGGACGTACACGCAAGGAGGCGCACGTGGCTGTGGAATAAAGCAGTTGGTTTTCGTGTTCAGCTGTAACAGGACCATTCTTCTTCTTCGTTCCGCTACATGAGTTTTGAAGCACTGCTACAGGTTGTATGGGAAATCGCGGAGAAATGACAATCTACACCTTGTCGTTCAGTGTGCGTACAACCTCGGGAATGATCTAGCCATTTATCTTGTTGCGAATCCACAAAGGTCTAAATATTGAATTCGTCCTTCAAGCCGATAACAATGATACTTCAACAATGGTGGTGGTGTTGCTATATTTCTTTAGCGGAACCGGAAAACGCCCGTAAGTGAATTCACTTAACTAAAATGTTCAAGAAAGCTGCTTGCCTACAACCAAATCTTGAAGAGCGTAAAAAATACTCTTGCCCACAACATGAGGACGATGAAACATTAAATATTGGCCCCGTATCTGCATGTCAATCTGCGAATTTCGTCAAAATACGATAGTCTTGCGCGTGGAGAGAGCGAACAAAACACTGATGTTCTGCGCAAGAAAATTGGTGTATAGTATTCTGGAGACGCTGCGTTAGAGTTTCTCGAGCATGCAGCGGAGGCGAACGAACGCATCATGCACGTCACACGTGAGACATAAGCACCATCTGGCGGTTTTCTTGGAAAGCGAAGCGCATGACTCTGAGACGAGTGTGCGTGCCCGTCTCAGAGGTGATAAGGTGTAGAACGCAAAGCGACAAATAGGTGCCACCACCGTCTCGTCTTAGCAAAGCGTTGAAACACTCGCCTTTTTGTGCAAGCGTGGCATGGTCAGCGAAGCGTGATGAGCGCTACGTTCCTGAAAATTACTTATGTATGCCTTTTGTAATAAAAGACGAACATGAAGATTATATGCATGTTGTTATGGTGCCCCAGACATGCGCAATATTTGCTTTTTAAATGACAATTGCACAAATATAAACGCTCAAGCTTGAGCAACATTGGTGGGCGCTGCGGATGGGGTCAGCCGTTTCAAGTACCCAGTGTCGTTAAGAGTGCACAAACAGACAAATCAATATCAGCCACGTAAGCGTGTCTGATAACAGCCTGCTTTTATATCTCGGGGGAATTTGAGTTTTTTCACTTATATTGCATTTTTACGCAATGAACAACTCTGGTACTTAAACTTGTCCGATAAGCTGAGAACTGTTTAAACTTAAAGGCAATAATCGATATTTAAAGGAAAAATTATGAAGATAATGGTTGGGTGACATTTTAGCCATGCAAATGACCCATAGCAGTGCGGTATATATATACGCTTGGTGTTATTGTTTTGGTTAGTGTTGTACCTTGTTTCCGATGAAGGCGGAAATGTAGGCCTCTGTGCTCAGATTTCGGTGCACGTTAAAGAACCCAGCCCTCCACCACGGCGTCTGTCATAATCATATGATGGTTTTGGGACGTTAAACCCTACATATCAGTCAATCAGTGTTGCACCTTGCTTCAATATGAAACGAAATGGCCGACCTATAACCATTCATGCGCTCATATTACGTGAATGGTTACCCCATACTACCCCAAACTGTATCTTGCTAAAGATTGTATATTGCAATTTAATTACTCATCACTGGCCCAACGCAGTGGTCCAGTGGCTAAGGTACTCGGTTGCTGACCCGCAGGTCGCAGGATCGAATCCCAGCTGCGGCGGCTGCGTTTTCGATGGAGGCGGAAATATTGTAAGCCTGTGTGCTCAGATTTGGGTGCACGTTAAAGAGCCCCAGGTGGTCGAAATTTCGGGAGCCCTCCACTACGGCGTCTCTCATAATCATATGGTGGCTTTGGGATGTTAAACCCCAAATGTGTGTCAATTAGTGTCATCACTAGAGCCTATGAAGGTATTTCACTGCTTCTTCAGCTGGATGGTAGTTATTCAGCAGAGGTGCGCTCCCTGAAATGCAGCTTACGCTTTGCAAATTGGGCTGATCCGCTAACAACGTAGATATTCCCTCCATGAGCGCACATCTACTCGAAAGAAAGAAAAAAAAGGAGCTTAGTGGACATTTACTGCTCTGAGAACAAATCCAAAGGCTTTGTTGCATTGAACATCCAGGATTAATCATCGAATAGAGGCTTCATTAAAAAAAGTCTACGAAAGGCTCCCCCAATAAGTGGTAATTCTCGCTGTTTTGTGGAAACTCCCGGAACCGGCTTGATCTAGTCGTGAGACCGTGCATTGTGGCGACGGCACATAAGCTTTTGTTGCGAGGACTCCACCCACGCCCAGGGCCTGTCGAACAGCTCTGCGATTTATTTTTTTAATAAACGTTTTTTCGGACTTAGATATCTTTCTGGTAATAATATTATCTGGAATTCTACGTCCCAAATATCAGATATCACTATGAAAGACACCGTAAGGAAGGGCTCCAGAAAGTTTGACCTTCTGTTGTTCTTGAACGTGCACTGACATCACACAGTACACGGGTCTCTATCATTTATACTCCCTCGAGATACGACTGCATCGGCCAGAATCAAACCCGCGGAACCCGGGTCAGTGGCCATGCACCTTAACTCCTGTTCTACCAAGGGAGACAAGTGGTATACTTCCTTGAATAAATCACCAGCGCTTCGATCTGTAATGCCTATAAGTTATATTTCATTACCGAGATAAATGGTCCTATACCAACCTCATTTAGTCTTATTTCAAGAGATACATTAACTTTGACCTGAAGGTGTGTGTAGCTGTGGCGATACCTTCGCTATAGGTAGCTTGTTGTATCAGAGGAAGACTAAAGAGACAGGTGCAGGTCGTTATATGTTGAAAAGCTTCGCTCACTACAGTGGCAGAGACTATTTGCTCCTCAACAGCCTATGGTCATGGGGTATGTATAGAAGTGCTACGTATGTATTTGAACGTATTTCACTTCACAACTACTATCGGGAGCAATACGCTCGTTACGAATAGACTAATTTGATCGACACTTGGAGGGCAACTGAAAATAAGGAGGAAAAGGCGACGTTTTTCCGCGCACAGTTATTTGTGACTCCCACCTCGCGTTCCCATTTACAACATGTAAAACGTAGCCCCGACGCAGTCGTCTGGTGGCTATGGTACTCGGCTGCTGACCCACAGGCCGCGAGATTGAAAACCGGCTGCGGTGGCTGCAATTTCGATGGAGGCGAAAATGCTGTAAGCCCGTATGCTTAAATTTGGGTGCATGTTGAAGAACCCCAGGTGGTTGGAAATTCCGGAGCCCTCCACTACGGCGTCTCTCATAATCATATAGCGGTTGTGGAGACGTACAATAAACCCCACATGTCAACCAAAATGTAGAACGTAATATAAAGATAACAGCTTTAATTTATAGCGCCTGTTACGTTATGATGAGCGTACACACAAACATTAGTACATGACCACGCGCACGCGGAAAAAAAACGAGTGTGCGAACAGATAAACATTGATCGCAACACTCAGCTTCGTTTTCCCGTCAAATCACCGTGAGTAGCCGGTGATAATCAGCTAAAACGCGTTCAAATAAATATTAGAGGCAGAAAGAATCGAGGACATGGTACGACAGAGCTGGTACCAACTAAATGATTTATTAGAAATAACTTTGCATCCTAGTGCTAACTTTAAGCACATGTGCGACTCACATTGCTAATCACCGTTACCGAATGACATACCACCAAGACTTGCACTAAAGGCGCAATTCACTGCAATATAAAGTGAACTACACACTGGGCTAAAATCATCATCATCATCATCATCATCAGCCTGTCTACGTCCACTGCAGGACAAAGGCCTCTCTCATGTTCCGCCAGTTAACCCGGTCCTGTGCTTGCTGTTGCCAATTTATACCCGCAAACTTCTTAATCTCATCTGCCCACCTAACCTTCTGTCTCCCCCTACCCCGCTCTCTTCTCTGGGAATCCAGTTGGTGACCCTTAATGACCAGCGGTTATCCTGTCTACGTGCTACATGCCCGGCCCATGTACATTTCCTCTTCTTTATTGCAGCTATGATATCCTTAACTCCCGTTTGTCCCCTAGTCCACTCTGCCCTCTTCTTGTCTCTTAAGGTTACACCTACCATTTTTCTTTGCATTGCTCGCTGCGTCGTCCTCAATTTAAGTTGAACCCTCTTTGTGAGTCTCCAGGTTTCTGCTCCGTAGCTAAGTACCGGCAAGATACAGCTGTTATATACCTTCCTCTTGAGGGACAGTGGCAATCTACTTGTCATAATTTGAGAGTGCCTGCCGAATGTGCTCCACCCCATTCTTATTCTTCTAATTACTTCAATCTCGTGGTTAGGCTCTGCGGTTATTACCTGCCCTAAGTAGACATAGTCTTTTACAACTTCAAGTGCACTATTACCTATCGCAAAGCGCTGCTCCTTTCCGAGGTTGTTGTACATTACTTTCGTTTTCTGCAGATTAATTTTAAGACCCACCTTTCTGCTCTCCTTGTCTAACTCCGTAATCATGAGTTGCAATTCGTCCCCTGAGTTACTCAGCAATGCAATGTCATCGGCGAAGCGCAGGTTACTGAGGTACTCTCCATTAACTCTTATCCCCAACTGTTCCCATTCTAGGCTTCTGAAAACGTCCTGTAAGCACGCAGGGAATAGCATTGGGGAGATTGTGTCCCCCTGCCTTACACCCTTCTTTATTGGTATTCTGTTGCTTTTTTTATGAAGCACTATGGTAGCAGTTGATCCCCTGTAGATTTCTTCCAGAATGTTTATATATATTTCATCTATGCCCTGATTCCGCAGTGTCTGCATGACGGCTGATATTTCTACTGAATCAAACGCCTTCTCGTAATCTATGAAGGCTATGTATAGTGGTTGGTTATACTCTGAGCATTTCTCTATTACCTGATTGATAGTATGAATGTGGTCAATTGTTGAGTAGCCTGTTCTAAATCCTGCTTGTTCCTTTGGTTGATTGAATTCTAATGTTTTCTTTACTCTGCTAGCAATTACCTTTGTAAATAGCTTGTATACTACAGAGAGCAAGCTGATCGGCCTGTAATTCTTCAAGTCCTTGTCATCTCCTTTCTTATGTATTAAAATGATGTTAGCGTTCTTCCAAGACTCTGGTACTTTTCCCGTCAGGAGACACCTCGTAAATAGAGTGGCTAGTTTTCTAACACAATCTGTCCTCCATGTTTCAGCAGATCTGATGTAACTTGATCCTCACCAGCAGCTTTGCCTCTGTGCATGCTCTCCAAAGCTTTTCTGACTTCTTCTATCATTACCGGTGGGGTGTCGTCTGGGTTACTGCTAGTTCTTATAGTATTAAGGTCGTGGTTGTCTCGGCAACTGTACAGATCTCTGTAAAACTCCTCCGCTATTTTAACTATCCTATCCATATTGGTAGTTAATTTGCCTTCTTTGTCCCTTAGTGCATACATCCGCCTTTTGCCTATCCCAAGTTTCCTCTTCACTGCTTTGACGCTTCCTCCGTTTTTCAGAGCGTGCTCAATTCTCTCCATGTTATACCTTCTTACATCGCATACTTTACGTCTATTAATCAGCTTCGAAAGCTCTGCCAGTTCTATTTTGTCTGTTGTACTTGACACTTTCATGATTTGACGCTTCTTAATTAGGTTCTTCGTTTCCTGGGAAAGCTTGCCGGTGTCCTGTCTAGCTACCCTGCCTCCAACTTCCACTGCACACTCCGTGATGATACTCGTCAGATTATCATTCATTGTATCTACGCTAAGGTTGGTTTCCTCGCTAAGAGCAGAGTACCTGTTCTGCAGTGACACTCTGAATTCCTGTACTTTCCCTCTCAGTGCTAGCTCATTGATTTGCTTCTTGCGTATCAGTTTCTGTCGTTCCTTCTTCAAGTCTAGGCGGATTCGAGCCCGTACCATTCTATGGTCACTGCATCTTACCTTGCCAACCACTTCCACATCCTGCACGACTCCTGGGTGTGCAGTCATTATAAAGTCTATTTCGTTCTTATTTACGCCATTAGGGCTCCTCCATGTCCACTTGCGGTTTTCTCGTTTTCGGTAGAAGGTATTCAAAATACGCAGATTATTGCGTTCTGCGAATTCTACTAGTAGCTCTCCTATGGCGTTTCTAGTCCCGATGCCATAATCTCCTACTGCCTGGTCTCCAGCCTGCTTCTTCCCTACCTTTGCATTAAAGTCGCCCATTACTATAGTATACTGTGTTTTCACCTTACTCATTGCCGATTCCACGTCTTCATAGAAGCTTTCAACTGAAGCGTCATCATGGCTGGATGTAGGCGCGTAAGCCTGTACTACCTTCATTTTGTATCTTTTATTCAGTTTAATTACAATGCCTACCACCCTTTCATTATTGCTATAGTAATCCTCTATGTTGCCAGCTATGTTTCTGTGAATTAGGAACCCTACTCCCAGTTCTCTTCTGTCTGCCAAGCCCCGATAGCAAATGACGTGCCCATTCTGTAGCACAGTATAGGCCTCATCTGTCCTCCTAACCTCACTCAGCCCTATTATATCCCATTTATTGCCTTCTAGCTCCTCGAATAATACAGCTAGACTTCCCTCACTAGATAACGTTCTAACGTTAAACGTTGCTAAGTTCAAGTTCCAATGGTGGCCTGTCCGTATCCAGAGATTCCTAGCACCCTCTGCTGCTTTGCAGATCTGACCACCGCCGTGGTCAGTTGCTCCGCAGCTGGTGGGGACTGAGGGCCGTGAGTTAATTGACGAATGCCTACCGGAGGGGGTGGCCAGATACTGCACCAGGGTGGCCAATCCTTCTCTGGTGAGATCATCGGTGCGTACCGGCTTTAAGCCGGTACGATCAGACAGTAGTGGGAATGCTCCATGCATGTCTTCCTTATTGTTGTTCAGCAGCGTTGGCGGCCACCCACCACGGAGCCCAACGAGGGGACGCTACAAGGTTACAAATGCTGAAACCTGCAGACGCCAGCCGTACAACGCCACTGTAACCCCAATGCGCCTAGACCAAGGTAGGCTATTTGCACAGGGTTAACCCTAGCCGCCAGGAAGTTTGGAAGTAAACGGAAGAGAGTAGAAGACAGGACAGATAAATAGTAAGAGATAAAGACGAAGATGTAGGGAGAGAGAGATAGGAAGTACACTCTCTGAAACACTAGGCACATTTCGCATCTATGCAAAAAGACTCCGACTTTTCTATGGCCACCTGGTTTCGACTTTTTTAGCATACCAGTTTTGAGAAAAAAATGCCCTCACATCCCCGAAGGAAATCATGAGGAAACAGCATCCATAATGGCGTTTGGCACCTGAGAACCCAGCGTTGCAAGAATAATGTTTTCTTTTTTTTCTTACAACGTGCAGCCAATAGCACCATTCGCCGCACGTGGCTTTTTTTTTTGTCGCGAGAAACGCGGTATGCGTTTTCGGTTCTATAGCTAGCGTGCATGGTTAAAAAAATTCAATGAAGTGAACAAAACAAACAGCGTTCTCGGCTCGGTGTCGCCGTTTCCGGATGTTCCTGAGAGGCACCCAGCCACCGAACGGTCGAGAGTGAGGGCCGAGCGGACAGGAAAGTGGGGTGCAGGGAGGAGACAGAGAGTGGGGTGCAGGGAGAGAAGAAGCGGCAAAGCAATGCACCGTACCCTCTCCTGCACTCTCTTGCCCCAAAGGCCCCGGTCGCTAGGGACGAGGATAAGTGCGCGCGCGCCTGCAGCTGTTGCTATGGGAGAGGGTCTGCCGCGAACGCCGTGGACAACGCCGCATGCCTGACATCGCCCGACTAAGAAATGCATTCGTATTTGAAAACGGAGAATTCGTGCGCAGGACTTGTAGTGCGCAGGCAAGTGTAATCCTGAGAGATGAAGTTAGCCGTATCCGTAATTCGTAGAGCTGGTTAAGACAGTGAAAAAGTGTAAGAATACTAGTCGGGGGGGGGGTTGCCGTAAGGAACCATTATTGAAAATGCCCTTTCGTTCCATTGTGAGCCAACGCAGTGCAGGGTAACAACATATCAGCAAATTCCTCCTCTTACATTTCAACGGACTGCAGATAGTTGACCCATATTGCGTTAGGAACTTGCTATATACGGTGAGCGCCTTTTTGAGAGAAAATTCTCTGCATTGTTTTTTTATTGATGAAGTCGACCAGCTTTATTCGGTACGATGTTCTGAACTGCTTCCTTGTGTCACAAGTTGCATAGAGAAGAATAGAGCAGTGTCGTTTCAGAAATATTGCAGAATTTCTTTGGAAGGTCTCATGTCACATTTAGAGTTTTATGTTAATAGTCCTGCAGTTGCCTATATTCACAAGCTTTTTCTACAGAGAAAAATGCATATGCATTGGGTCGTGCAAGGTGCCGGCGCTGCGTAACATTTTCTTGTCGTCCATTGACTCAGACTTGAATTAAGCTACTTACTCTAATTTAGATTTTGATAGATTCGTTTTGTTGATGATTTCCTGGTGATTTTTCATCCAACTAACCAGTTGAGCTACAGCTCTTCTTTGGAAAATTTTTTAATATTTTTGGTCACATGGAAGAAGCTTGACTTTTAGCTACGAGGAATCCAATAATAAGGACCTGCAATGCCTAGATATTAGAATAACCTTTCATGACCTCTCGTATCAACCCCGTGACAAAAATAAGTTGCTTGAGTTTAAGTCAGCACTCGCTAAAAAATCCTACCATGTTCTCAAGTTTCGTAGATTGTCACGCCGCCCCGCAGCCGCCAGCGTAGTTTTTTCAAAGAGTGCCGTAAGAGTGGAGGGGCAGCGGCGCTCATAGCATGTACATGTACGTCTTGGATGGCGTTGTGCTTTCACTAGAACGTTTCTGTTGTATTACCAGGCGCAGAAAGGTCACTGCAGTAGTTTCACAGTCTCCGTTTGCGAAAAAGGGTGCGCTTTTCAGACACAGTGAAGTAACAACTGAGACGCTTATTCGCGCCCATCTGTACTTGTGAGTACATTTCGTGCGTCATTTGTGCGTGAGAAACGCGGGGCACGTTTATATCTGCTTGACATTCGGCGCGTGACCTTCCGACTTTCGCTATCGCGTTCATTGCTTCGCCTTTGTGGCAAAGCTGTGACTTTTTTTCAAGAATACGTCAAACATGTCACCATTGCGATGACTTAACAAAATATTACATCGGTAAATATCCGCTCCAAAACTGAGGACGTGAAAGGAAATACAAAATTTTATAAACTATTTGGGGTTCCGCGTGACAAACCACGTAATGATCGTGAGGCACGCCTTTAGGGGAGGGCAACGTGCACGGACATCCCACGGTACTCGGCCTCTAGCATTCCACCTACATCGCAAAGCAACCGCCGCGGCCGGGATCGAACACGTAATGTTCGGATCGGAGCAGAACATAGTAAATACCACATTACCGCGGCACACACGTATAGAGCATTCAAGAACAGTAAGCTTACTTTGTGTTGCTGAACGGCGGTGCACGAAAGGCACGTCTTGTGGACCGGCACGATTAGCACGAAGACAAAAAGCAAACTAAAATTCCTATACAGAACCTTCCGAGTAGTGTGTGAATTTCACTTACTGTGGATTCTGGCGGATATGAGACGTCTGCGGGCAGAGTCCTTGCACAACGACATATGTGCTACATGCTTTCACGCCACAGCAAGTGATGTGTTTGGCATTATTGACCCCATTGCTTTTAATGAGACATCGTATCCAAGTTTCTGAAGCGTTGCATAATATGCGACTGCAAAGAGGGTAGAGCCATCGCGAAGCAAAGAATAAAAAAAACACTGCAGTGCAGGCCACACGTGTGCTCGGCGACTCCGATATATATGTTTTGTGGGTGCCATAATGAACCACCCTGTGCGCCCCTATAGGTGATGAAACTTGCGAATCCACGCAGTGAATGATGATGATAGGGGCGAAGCGCAGGAGAGTTTCATCGCTAAACCATGAACCCTCCGCGAATATCGCCCACTACATAATCGAAGACATGACAAACACTGTATATATTTAAACAAAAATATTCACTCATTCGTGATTGGTGCTATACGTCGCTTCTGTTCCCCCTTCATTATAACGGCTTAATGGTCGCTGATGTGCTGAATCGGTGATGGAGCGTAGTGGGATGTTAGCAAGGACGAAGTAGTCGGCAGTTGGCAAGGGTGGAACTATAGGCCGTCACATACATACATACAAGGGATAGACAGACCCACGCCTTTAGGAGCTTCGCTCCTAAAATGTTGGTAGGTATTGCGACAATGTGCTTGCATTCGGAGCAGAGCATATCTTGCGAACAAGTGATGGCTGACAGTTCTGAATATCAGGAGTCGTGTCTGCAATCAGCTGGGTTCCCTTGATCAGTCTTAACTGGGGTTTCGGAGAATTCTCAAGGAATGGAAAAGATTGCGCAAAAAGACGGAACCAACACAGAATAACATAAGGCCGGAAATTATTTCCTCTATGCACAAGGTCGTCCAAAACCTAAAAGGTTCTGGACAGACACAATGTTTCCGTGGTACCCCCCCCCGCCTGCCTAAAAAAAAGCTGTCACCGCTAAGCGCTCGTGTTTCTAAAAAAAACCACATTGCCCATGTGTTGTTACAGTTGTGTATGAAATAACTCTCAGCTGTGGGCGACATACATCGGCCCGACTGATTGATGTTTTAAACATTTAATTCATGGAACGTGAAGCCTCCCTTAACAAATCAATGGAGGCGGAAATGATGTAGGCCCGTGTGCTCAGATTTGGATGCATGTTATAGAACACCAGGTGGTCGAAATTTATGGAGTCCTCAACTACGGCGTCTCTCATAATCACAAGGTAGTGTTGGAATGTTCAGCCTCAACAATTACTAATAATTCCTTAAAAATGTGTCGAGATTACACTGGCCTGCGCAGCGCAAGCTCTGTGCATGCGCATCTCATTAATTTTTTTTAAAGCCAGGGTGGTTAGCAAAGTTCGAAACCAGGTGGCCAGAGAATAGTTAGATGCTTTTTGCATAAGCAAGAAGGGTGCCTAGTGTGTCGATGTACTGTCTTTGAATCTATATCGCAGCGAATTGCACTTTTGAAACAAGTTTTGATAACTAAAGGTTGTATGTCGTTCTGTGACGGTTATTACCAATGTTACTCACACGTGCGCTTGAAGTTATCGAGGATGGAAAGTTATTTTCGATAAATCACTTGTTCGTTGGCACTATTCTTGCCATTATTTGTCCTCGTTTGTGCCTACAATATTTATTAGACGAACAGCCACCGTTTTGCACCAATATTAGCGAGGCGAGAGTGCCACGTTTGGCGGAATCGTAGCGCCTTTTCCCCGTTGTTTCTGACTACCGCTGCAGTGAATCCTCCAACCTCGGTTTAGAGGCTACGCGACCCTCACGTGTTCCTGATTGCACAGGAATGATCATAAGTGTGCAGACCACAGGATCACGTGGCCGATGACATCGATGTGCTATCTGGTGACGAGACGTTTGCTGCGGTACGCATGCGCGTCCCGTCGTATCAGTTGGCCTCTCATGTCGCTCCATTCAACGCACTCGTTGCCAAAACGACAACTGGGTGTCACTGGCTTTGCTCCATCAAATTTGTGCCGCTGTTGTTTTTTTTCTTTTTTTTTCACGTAGCAGTTGCAGCAGCACGGGCTCCAGTGCCGGGCTCGCGTCGTTATTTATGCCGCTTTATTAGCATACCTTTGCGTAGCCAGCCTCCCAAAACCTGATGAACCCAAGCACAGAAAATTAGGTTTTATCAGCTCAGTTTCCATTGTTGCGTGAGGCCAAGTTGAACCTAAATGAGCCTAGTTATGGTGAAACAAAGGCAATAAGAAGGAACTCATAATTAAATTCAGTTTTAAAATTTGTTAGATTGAACTTAGCTTACTGAGATAAGACTCGGTGATTAGTAATTAGTATCTTCCTCAGCTTGGGTTCTCTGACCTCATAAAAATCCAACTTCAATTGCTTCAGTTGGGTTTTATTAGAACTTGTTTAATTAAGCTAGATATAATAAGACTAGATATAATAGACTTGATGGTGCCATGAACATTCACACTTAGTCAGATTTTCGAATGCTTATCTTGGCTCTACCTGTGACCCATGTGATGTGTCCAATTTAGAAAGAATTCAAAACATGGCTGTTTCGGTTTGTCGGCTCTGATTTTACCAGAAATATCAGTGTTTCAAAAGCAAAAGCAAAGCTTGGCTGGGAACTTCTGGACAAGCGAAGGGAATATCTGAGGTTGAAACTTTTTCAAAACATATTTCATAGCCGTACAGGTCTGGACCCCTCACGATACTTTTGCAAACCAGACTACGTTTTACAGCAACTATAGATCATGCCAATAAGATAAGGGAAATAAGCTGCCGCACTGATCCATTTAAAATGTCATTTTTTCCCAGGATGATAGCACGGTGGAGTAGGTTGCCTTTTGAAGTAGCAGAGGTTACTTCACATGAAGTATTTTAAATATTACTCCAGTGTCTAGAGTAGTGCACTCGCGAGGATGTGTAGGGACGAAACGGTGCTGTGAAGCTGCTTTGTATTGTCTACTCCCACGTGCCGCTATGTATAGTTGACAATGAATTGTGTTATTGTGTTGTAGAAGTATGAGTATTTGTATTCAGTGTTGAAATTTTGTATTCTTTCCCCTCACAGTAATGCCCTAGGCGCTGTGGAGTAAATACGTGATTAGCTTAGTTATGTGTAATTAGCCTAATTATGCCACGTGACACTCCACTATGTTTTGTGTGTGATTAGATATCAGGCTAATTGATAAAACCTAACTGGTACACGTTTTAACTAACACTAATTAGACATAAATTAGGTTAGTTGGTATAGTGTCAGTAAAGAGTAGTTAGTATCTTTCAGGATTTGGTGCCTCTAGGCTCATGGGGAAGTCGCCTTGGATTATTTGGCCGTGATAAGGTTTGCCTTATTTGGGCTAATATTGCTCGGTTAAATGAAATGATAGCATAATCAACTATGCATAACTGGATTTAGCTGTACGTGTACTTTTCTCGACCCATCTGGGTAAATCGAAGAATTACTACACTTAACATAAAAACAGCAACTTGGGCTGGGCTTAAGCTCACTTGCGCCGGAATTTATCAGGTGATACCACGATCAACTGGGCTGAATTATATTCGGCTACACTTACATTCACTTAACTAGGCTCATTTAAGTTCAACTTAGCCTAACGTCACAAAGGCAAGCTGAGCTGAGGAAATTTGATTTTGTGTGCTTGGCTTCATCATGTTTCGCGAGGCTGGCTACGCTTAGTTATAAATCGACCGGCATAAGTAACTACAAGATGCCGGTGCTGGAACTGGCACCGTCGCAGCCTCTACGATATAAAAACAATAACCAGCACAAATGTGGTAGGGCAATGACAGCGACACCCAGGTGTCAATTTGACTATAGTTCGTCGGAGAGAGTGAAAGGTGACATGAGGGGACAACTGATACGACGGTACGTGCATGCGCACCGCAGCAGGCGTCTCGTCCCTAGATAGCGCCTCGATGCCTTCGGCCACGCGATCCCGTGGTCTGCACACTTATGCTTACGCCTGTACATCTATGAAGATAAGTGACGAGAGAAAAACTACATGACGGCAGCGAAAATGTGCATTCTGCTTTAAATTTCCATTGCTTATTTTGCAAGTTTACTATTGTTAATTATGTAACGTTTGAAAGAACACAAAAGTTGATACTCTTAAAGGTAGACTATCCATATTATACAAAATTTCAGAATTACGTCACACGTGTGTGCACTGTAAGCATCTCTGAAACGACACTAACGTTTGCTTCTGGAGTGAAAGTACATGTCCCCACGATTTCTTCGTACTATTCAATCAAACGAGAGAACCACAGCGCAGACCTGATGCAAATACGAAGTCAAAGAAAACACAACTTTTTTTTATTTAGACAGTAGTCTCTAGCTTTTGCGCAACATACGTCAGTCAACCACCGTGTAATATGAACGAAAGGCGAAATTATACCAGGAAGTATCAGTGTTTCACCAGTGTAATTATCATCATCATCATCAGCCTGACTATTTCTACTGCAGGACAAAGGCCTCTCCCATGTTCTACCAGCCAACTCAGTCTTGTGCTTGCTGCCGCCACTTTATACCCGCAAATTTCTAATCTCATCTGCACACATAACTTTCTGTCTCCCCCTAACCCGCTTGCTTTCTCTGGGAATGCAGTCAGTTACCCTTAACGGCCGGCGGTTATTTTGCATACGCGCTATTTGCCCGGCCTACGTCCATTTATTCTTCTCGATTTCAACTATGATTTACTTAACCCCGGATTGTTCTCTGACCTACTATGCTCTGTTCTTGTCCGGATCCCCATAAATTTTCTCCCGATAATTCTTTGGCTAGCAAGCTCCTTCTTTTGTCTGGTCATCAAAAGAATGATCAAGCCACTTGAAAGAATATAACATAGGACTTCGTCGTTGCGAGCACCTGCTTATGGTGTCACGCGAGCTACTGTCAAGGGGTGTGCTATTTACGAGACACAGTGTAGGAGCACCACTGTGCTACAACTCAATGAGTGCACGTATAGTCAATTCCTGTGAGTATGTAGGTATATGAATACTCTACAGATGCACGACCAATTCGTTTGTGTAAACGACCCAGCGAAATAATCATGCCATTACACAAATCCATTTCGGAATGCCATGTAGATCAAGCCTCGGCGGAAAAGCGATGAAGACCCTCTTGAAGTTTCTGCGAGCGGCCTACCTCGTCGAACCATTGTGACAATCCAGTGTGCATGTGTTTTCGCTTCCCTTCCTTTCTCTCTCTCATTCCATCTTTTTTACGTTTCTGTCTACGGCGTCGTCGAAATGCGACCGTCAAACTGGGAAATCGAGCCTCAACGTCACCAAGGCTGTACTTGTCTGTTTTTTTAATATGACCACCGAAGAAGCTCGATCATGAATCCTCACAAAAACCTTGTACCCGAGCCTCGGACCAAGCAACAATGCGCCAGAGTTGTAGCAGACGCCCGCAACAGCAAGCTGAGACGCAGCGAGAAGTATTTCTCTGTGGTAGCAAAATCCCCACGCCAGACGGGCTGCGAATACACCATATTGAATCCTCATCACCTCGTTGACTAACACGGAAAAATGCATAATATTAGTGACAGCCTCGCTCTGTACAAGCTGCTATTAAGGACGCATCTTACTAAAAATAATCATCTGTAATGTGTTGCATGGTTTTCTGCGTGCATTCAGCGCAATCGCTGAAGTGATTGAAATTCACCGACGACGTATCTGTGTATATCGCTCTCTGGTTGTTTTTCGTGTGCTCTTAATATGACGCGTGTGGCATGACAAGCCGTAAGAAGACGTCCTTGTTGTTGCACTTTGGTTTCACATGTGCCTTCTATTAGGCTACTTATAATATAGAATCTGAATTATAAGTGGTCCTGTCACTTTAGCTTTTCAAGAGTCAGGTTTAGCTTCTGAATGCTGGTTAGGTGAACCATAAAGTCAGGCTGTTATAAGTGAATGGTTCGCTCTTAGAAACGCCATAAAACTTAAGCTTTTGCATGCTTCACCACTCACTATGTTTCGCTTCACCACGTGCCTCTTGAGTTGAGTCTTTTACTAGGTGGTGCCACGGCACCAAAAAAAAGTGAACAGACGATTTGACATTACAGGGCAGGCATTGATGGGCAACTCAAGTCCCGAAAAGGCCTAACTGGGACAATACATAATCCTACACGTAAAGCCGTTGGTCAACGTGATCACGGCTGTAAAAAGTAAATTGTCCTTCTATGCTCTTCCAACAAGCCTGCCGCATATGACACCTTCTTTCTCCTACACGACATGATTTTGCAACATGGAGCTCCACACCAGAAACGGGGACGTCCGGTCATTTCAGGGGCGAAGCTACTCTTAGTCTAACCTTTTCCTGCGTGTCGCGTAACCGATAGAAGAGGAGACAAAAAAAAATTGCCCGCAGCTTCCCTCGGGGGAACACTGAGGAGGATGCGGAAGCATGTAATTGGTTAACGGGTGCTAAATTGCGACTTACTTGGGTCGATGGCTAAATTGGTTAACGTGGTTGTGAAATGGGGTGTTAAATGAGTGAACACGTACGGCACGTATGCGAAAGGGCGGTGTTTTATTTATTGCGACGAACTTTGAGGACGATGGCTTTGTGGTCGGTAAAGTAAAGAGTGAGTGGATCGGGTTGCATCGGTCGTAGGTCGAAATTTGCAAGAAGTGGTCGATGCAGGTTCCGCGAATGGTGGTCGGCTGGTGGTGTTTGCAGTCGTCGTGCGTTGCGCGTTTCAGCGAGTGTCGCGACGCCATGTATTCGACTATCCAATCGTCCTTGATGACGTCGAGGTTGAAGTCGCCAACTAGCATGAACGGTCGATGTTGCGGTTGTTGTTTTCTGTAATCTTTCACGGCCTCGTCGACGTACTTTTCTACGGCGGCACGAGAGAGGTTTGGCGCGAGGTACATCGTCATGACGTCGACGCCACAGACGGTAGCAACGCAGTGCTCGCCGTTGGCGCGTTGTTGAACGCCGGGCTGTAGTCGGAGGTCAATGAAGGAGTCGTCGTCGTTGTCGACGTCACGCTTGACGTAAATTCCCACACCGCCCGCAGGTCGTTGGAACCCGTGCGTGCGCGCGACCGAAGCGTATCCCGCAACGTCGACGTCATTGGCGTTCCACGTCTCGGTGAAGCAAAGCACGTCCACTCTGCGTAGTACACAGATGGTGGGCGACGGCGCGACGGCGCATGCGCGCGCGTCAGCTGTCGAATGTTCGAGAAGCGGTGCGGACGGCGCGGACGGCGCACTACAAGGCGCGAGTATAAGATGCTTCCGCATCTAAAAGGAAGGCAGTATCTCTCGAACAGCATAATAGGCAGCTCTGTTTCATAGAAGTACATACAAACTGCAGTTCAGTGAGAATATTCTAGAGGACGCTGTACCGATACTCTCCGATTGGCTGCTGCGCCGGTTGTGCCTGGATGCGCGAGGAAGTAGTGACTCCCTTAGTCTCCTGGATAGTCGCCGTTCGTGGCGGATCGTTGGTGGAGCATGGGCAAAGCAGAGCCGCGGGCGCGTCGAAGACGCTTGCGCTCGGCTTCTTTGCTTCGCGTCTCGTCGGTGTTACCCGCGCGCCGTCTGTATTCTCGAACGCGATTGGAAGCATGAACGCATGCACGGACGGACGAACACATGGACGGACGTATGAACGCACGCACCCACGGACGGAAAGACAGACAGACAGACAGACCGGCAGATGGACGGACAGATGGACAGACAGACAGATAGACAGAGATATGAACAGATGGACGGACGTATGGACGCAAAAAGAGACAGACGGACGGGCGCACGAACGGACTTATAGATGGATGCACGGACAGACGCACGGACGGACAGAAGCCCGGATGGACGTACGGACGCTTCGCCCCACTCATCATCATTCACTTCGTGGATATGTTGTGATTTTTTTGTATGTCCGACGCTCGATGCTACTCTATTTCTTTTTTATAAAATAATATACACTCGCGATAGAAAACCCCGTTTCTCATCGCGTGCAAGTCATTTCTGCTCCTCTGAGCCTTTTTTGTTGCTTTTTTGTACGCTTCACCCTCACTTTGTTGTTGAAAGCCGCGCATATACTCGATATGTGTAATTATGTCCATCATTGTCCGTGGCTGCTTTGCTTTACAGTCTCCGGAACCGACATGTTTTATAGAAAACAGCAGCCGGTTTCGATAAAGGGGGAATAAAAAGTAGATAGGCAAATGAAAGAGCTTTTTAATTATATTACATAATGTCAGAAGACACGCGAAACCTTCGCAAAAACTAGCTTGATACGGGGCAATATTGTTCAACCAGACTTTGGCGCAACCCAGTGTTGACATTTCAGAGCTTTGAGCACTGTGCACGGTGAATGATGTTTTTGTCATTTATGGGCGCATTAGAGGTGCAGATGCAGTAGGAGGTCTCCAGCACTCTGCTCACAGAAAGAAGTCACGCCTATTGAAGCCTATAGTTTGCATTACATTAAACAAATTTTGTACGGCTTCCACGCTCGTTTAGATCACTGACTAATGCACTGGAACGTAATTCTAAAAAAAACTTTCGCCCGTGCATTCATTTTATATTATATTTTTCACAATATAAAAACGGATAGTGCAGAATCTTGCTGACTTGTCTGGTGTAAGAAATTCGTTGAATACTGGCTCTGATTTCGTTAGATCATATAAATATTGAAGTATTGCTTTGCAGACATGGCCTTGGAAGCTGATAGATTACAACTATGGGGCGCTTCCACCCTATTCATTTCTTGTTTTGCTATTTCAGTTTTTGAATGTAAGTGGTCTTGAAGGGCAGGTGTTCACGAAACTTACTCGGCGACAAAATCGATACTAGCAGAGGAGAGATTACGGCGTCTGGGCAAATGCATAGGGTTCGGCGACCTCGCCCTCTCGTTCGCGGAAGCACTTTGCTGCTGCTGCGCTTCCTGACGGCAGCGCTCATTTGAGGAACTTGCACACAGCTCGCAATCGATGGTCATTGTTCGAATAGCAGTCCGGTTGGTGAGCACGCGTTTCGAACACCGCCTGCCGCTAGCTGCGCCGTTGGGCACTGTACGCACCATTTACCACCGTTCTTCTCGGATAGTCCAACCCGCCGGAAGAAAGACCAACATGACGTTTACAGAAAGGTGAGCACGTGTCTCATTGCTCTTGTCTTCCTCGCATTACCTTATTGTTTATAACGAAGTGGGACGGCTTAATTTTGGAGCATGCACTGGACCTTCAGCGTCGTCCGGCTATGTGCCACTTTACTGGCGAGATGGTCCCACTACCGTGGACTGCTGTATACGTCGTCCGCCACAATGGTGTAGCGGTTACGGTGCTCAGCTACTGACAGAAAGGTCAAGGGTTCGATTCCGACAGCGGCGCTGGCATTTCGGTGAAGGCGAAATGGTCGAATGCAGTGCGATTACAGTGTACGTATGTTAAAGAACATCAGATGCTGAAAATGCCTGGAGTCCTCCACTGGCGTCTCTCGTTACTATACCGTGGTTTAGGAACGTGAACCCCAGATATTATTTATAATAATGTTGTTTTTTCTAGCGTCCTTTTTTTGTACTTTTCTAGCACATTTCCTGCTAAGCAGGTGTACCTACCTAACTCGGTACCTCACTCCGTACCTACCTGACACTGGCAGTGTTATCGTAATGTAACATTTTCAAAGATGTCTGAGATGAAGGCACAATGGTTGTGTCGATGTTGTCATCTCTAAAATTGAGCTGAGTAAAAAATTCAGCAGATGTATACGTTCGGGAGAGCTAAAATTGCTGATGTATCTATGGTGACTGGAGACGACGAAAAAGCCCGAATGGGTTTATTTGGCTTAAATAGTGTGGTGTATGGCTGAACATGAAGGAACGAGCTAGATGCAATGACGCTTCGTGTACCACGCTTAAGTACTCGCGTCTAGTTGTCTCCTGCGCTGCAGTAAAATATCATAGAAACATAAAAGTGAAGATCTTAATCCTTGCACAATGAAGGCCCAGTGCGCCGTTTATAAAAATCTGCAGCAACATGAATGAAAATGCATTGAAAAAAGTCTCCTAATTACTGCTATATCAATTCTAGCTGCATTAATATCAATTACACTCAACTGCGGCCCCACTCCGGTTGGCGCGAAGTGCAGCAACACCCGCTTACTTGGATTTCGGTGCACGTCATAGAAGTACAGGTAGTCAAAAGTAATCCGAAATCCCCCTCTGCGACCTATATTTCTGTCATGGTTTTCACACTTACAAATGCCAATTTTACTATCAATTACGCTAACCGAAACTTTTTCCCACTCCTTTCATCCTTAAACAAATCGCTGGCAGAATTGTCAACTCCAGGCACATTTTAGAGCAGAGTTTCCATGTTATTTCGTTCGCGACATTGTGCTGCACTGTTCCGGCTTTATGTAGCACTGAATTCATGTTACAGAGGAATAAAGAAGTAACAAACATTCACGGTGTAAACCTACACTGTTTTCATTCTTATACACGTTTTTCTTTCCATATACTAGAGATCACAGTGCCCCGCCGCGGTAGTGTTGTGGCTAAGGTACTCGGCTGCTGACCCGCAGTTGGCGGTTTCGAATCCCGGCTGCGGCAGCTGCATTTCCGATGGAGGCGAAAATGTTGTAGGCCTGTGTGCTCAGATTTGGGTGCACGTTAAAGAACCCCAGGTGGTCAAAATTTCCGGAGCCCTCCACTACGGCGTCTCTCATAATCATATGGTGGTTTTGGGACGTTAAACCCTACATATCAATCAACTAGAGATCACAGTAGTCTTATCCTCCATGGTATATGAGCGGGACAAAGCTTTCTTGCTTTCTGTAGAACCAGCCTCGTTCGGTAGCAGTGATAGTTTCTTTTTTACAGCGAAAGCTGTTATGAGATCAAGTTCAAGTTTTTTTTTTCATTAATCAGAAATCGTCGTACGCGCAGTTGTACGCCGCCGCCGCCGCCGGTGTCCGTAACCATATCGCGCAAAATTAGAAAAAAAAACCTTACAAAAAAGAAAGTGAGGCTCGAATCCCCCCCCCCCCCCCCCCCGGGTCTGCTTGGTGCCAGCCCAGTATTATACCACTGAGCTACGCCGGTGCTTGTGGCTTGTTGGCAAACCTAGCACCAAAGACACAGTGAGGCTCGAATCCGAGTCCGCTGTGTGCCAGCCCAGCCCCGCCGCAGTGGTCTAGTGGCTAAGGTACTCGGCTCTGCAGACCCGTAGGTCGCGGGATCAAATCCCGGCTGCGGCGGCTGCATTTTCGGTGGAGGCGGAAATGTTGTAGGCCCGTGTGCTCAGATTTGGGTGTACGTTAAAGAACCCCAGGTGGTCAAAAATTCCGCAGCCCTTCACTACAGCGTCTCTCATAATCATATGGTGGTTTTAGGACATTAAATTTCACAAATAAATCAAATCAATCATGTGTGCCAGCCCAGTATTTCACTACTGAGCTACGCTGGTGTTTGTGACTCTTTGACACGCTTGCCTTCGGCAGGCTTGATGTTGGGAAAGCAATCGCGTTAATACGACTTATAAAGCGTTTTAAAACAGCGAAAGAACAACCATTCATCGCACAATGCGTATAGCGTAACGAATAGGTCGTCCAATGCTCCAACCCATTACAAAAGCTTGTTCTTGTTCTCTTACTAAATTTGGTGCATACTCACTTCAGCCATGATTCCTCATCGTTGCCAGCCACTGCATCGAGAATTGGCACCTAATTCCTCGCAAGTGTTTAGCGAATACCACACTTTTCAGAAGAATGACGCAAAGTCATAGCGAATGCCAGCCTACTGTTAAAAATTTTTTATAAACAATGCCGTTGTCGGTATCAAGCAAGTGTGCTTGCAGTAGTTAACCAATGAGTTTTCAGAAAAGGGTTTGAAAGGCCGCTATTCTAGCGTTCGCTGTGACTGTGCTGCGCCACTTCGCAGGCCTGGTGTTTTTGTTTGTAATATGAATAATTCACAGTAACTACTCATTGGAAAACTCCGTGTTATGTCCCTAAAGATCCCTGAAAATAAAATATTTATCTGTTACCTTTCACACATCTTAAGGACTGTAGACTCGTAATCTGGCGCTTTTTCACAATTATTCAAATAAAATCAGACTATCGCTAAGCTAAACACGTCAGTAGGCTGTACCTTCTCTGGCATTCGAAGCGTCAAAATTTTTCAAATATGGGTGGTCTCTCTGAGATTTATAGTAAAACAAAGGTTTGATGAGTTGTTAAGTGCATAGAATAAACGAAACCCACACTTGACTGAGTATGCCTGGACTCCCCCGCGTGATAGCGTTTTGAATGACAAGAAATATGCTGGTGTAAATTATCTGGAAAAAAAGTTTGCAGCAATTTTGAGTTCTGTTTACAAAAAAGTAAAAAAAGAATAACCTGTCGCTAAAATGTCTTTGAAAACAACTCGAACTTGTAAATTATGTTGTCTTACATACGGACACATTTTCCAGGCGAAATACGTACGTTATATCAAGTAGGCCAGAAACTAAAGCTCTCCAAGATAGCTCAATTGCTGCAATTTGTCAAATAATCATACTGTAGAGTGTGTGAGAGAGAACGAAATGAAAGTTGCCGGGAGTTTAGCTGAGTATAACTGTTTGGTTTTCTATTTCGCCTCGGGAAACTTTAAAGAACACCTAAAAATCAAAATTCGCTAATTACTAGGGTAACTGTTGTTTAATTCTTTTGAAACCACGAGCTAACGAAGTGCTGATACAGCACCGTGGAAATAGTGGAATGAGTCGTATAGATCATCCCATCAATATGATAGAAGGTTGGCTATTTCAGAAGACACTGTCACGGCAACGGAAAACACTCTGTGTGCCCATTAGCTGGCATGGAAGGTTTGCTTAATGACTTCGGGTTGGGCTCTAGTACTTCGGCAAAAAAGCGTGAATAAAAATTCTACTGCATCATATAAGGCATGCATCAAATAAACATGCGGTGAATGATAGCGTGTGTTTACTGCGGTAAATACAAAGGACGGATGCCTATGAACGTCGCCTGAAACGAACTCTAGTTGAGGCAGGCGGAACCTAATCTTTTTTGTCGTCTTGGGAACAGGGCAGTGAGGAGTCAGCATGGCGACGACGTCAATCACGGAGGACATGGGTGAGGAGGATATGTACCTGGAGATGTATCTACGTCACAAGGGAGCCGAGCGACGTCAGAGCCGCCGTTTCAGCCGGCAATCTTCATCCAGGAGGGGTTCGTCACCATTTCCATGGGAGACGGCAGCGGGACGCCGACGCCTGTCGTCTTATACTCTCTCCTCGGAGTAAGTAACTTTCGCGCCTTCCACTGCCTTTGTTTTGTCTGCGAAAAGTTTCTTCTAAGACAGCAATGTCCAGCGCATGGTGACAAAAGGAAGATGACCTCTTTTGTGTCGTTTCTGCCCCGTGCTTCGCTGCTCTCTTCTCTTTCTCTATGCTCGTCCGATTATGACATACTAGTAATCGTGAATTCGAAGCAGATGACTTTCCCGGCATGCTCCAGGTTATCTGAATCTTAGTTAAAACAGCCTATGTGCTTGATCGCTATGCTGACCTGCCAGTGAATTGTTCGTATTTGCGGAGTTTTGTTCTGTTTAACATGATTGATACCACCCCACTGCTCCCCATGTCCATGTTTACTATTCAATGGTGAAGGAGCAATTTTTTTGCATGTTGGCACACAGTTGAATTTACTCTGATGTTGAGAAGAAATTTTACAGAAGCATGAAGATGTGCTAGAGCTCGTGAGCCAGTTATTTCAAAATCATGATCAGCAGAGAAGTTTACAACTATACTGAAAAAAAAAGTACAGTAATTGCGCTGGTTCTAGCCTATGTATGTGCATATGTACATATATCATATGTAAGTGATAACTACGACGAGAATGAGGACGCGTCATTTTCGATTTAGTGGTAGCTGCAGTTTAGACCCCTCGTTCTCTCTTAATATTGCGTGTTCCTAAATACGCTTACTGTTAAGAGGGTGACAATAATGATAGTAATATAAGGGTGGCTAATAATTAACAGTGGCGCCAGGAATGCGGCCCAGATGGTGATAATTTTGAAAAAAAAAGAGTTCATTTTGGCACGTGAACGTTTGGGTTAGTTCGTACTCCATTGTAAAAGAGACCAAGAGGGCAAAGAAAATATATACGAAGCACCAAGCGAGGAGCCTGTGTCCGCTCATTAGTCGATAGTATCTGTTTTTTTCGTGCTCCTAATGTCTTGTCCAATGTTGGCCCAATACAAGTAATGTGCCATTGCCACTTGAAGGTTAACTGTGGGACCTAGATTCGATCCCATGAGAGGGCACCTAAATGACATGTTAAAGTGTGAGCTACTGGCAGCACATCAAAAATATCCAGCAGCCATAATTTGGGAAGTTCCGTAACGTTTGCGAATAAATTAAACTTCACTTTTGAACCAGAGACTTTAGTTTCTTTTTTAATATATGATTGTTTGTACACAAAAGAAAATCGACAACTTTGTCCGTTGTGTAGCGTACGAAACTGTCGACTTTCTCTCTTTCTTGTCATAGGGTATTTCAGAGTTTGTAGTACTGGCGGCTACATAGAAAACGAAGCTTGAATTAATATGATGAGAACCCAGCAGGGGTTTCTTACCTTATTTTCCTCTTTTATCTAATGAGGTGAGTTTAAAGGGGCTCTACTAGTCACTCTAAATCATGCGAGTTTACATCCCTATTCATAAGAAGGCAGGGGTAAATAAGACGCACAACCAAGCCCAGATGGTGCCAAATTGCAGATAATAGAATAACTGATTAACATTGAACACATTGTACTGCCTAGTATTAATACCACGACACCTTACACAACTGCTCATGGCCAATGTAACAGATTCTAGCAATCAGGTCACACATAGAATACAAGCAGAAAGGAATGCTACAATTATCCTAGTTTTTATTTAGTTTAGCGCACTTTTTGACTATGATTATAACTTACGAATGCATTCGAATCACACCTTTCCTATCGTTTGACATTCCGTTATTATGTACTGATCAGATCAAATAAGGGGATTCAACGGTAAATATCGTGTTTGTCACATCTATACCCAGTGGCAACCTGCGAAATGGCATATAAAATGTTTGCATTAAAAGCACAGGGTAGGCAAAATTTGAAAAAAAAATTGTTTGCGATTTTAGAAGAGTGTCCCTTTGTGCATATTTTCCACATTCGTTCTTCTGTTAAACAGGATTTCTTGTGGCTCAAAACCAGTTTTTGCCGAAAGCAAGTAGTGAGTAAAACCCACCCTAGGATAAGCCCCTCGTATGCGCTCCATGCTTACAGTTTATTTAGTTTAATTATCTAAAAAAAGAAAAAAACTTCATGCACGAAAGCCAAAATGCTTGTTTAAAGTTAGCGGGGTATCGAAAATTGTCAGGTAACATTTAAGGTGGTCCCAAGACACTGTGCGCCACTGTGTTCAGCACTTCGTCTTCGGAGAACATCGGTTCGAACACTTTCAGTTTTTAGCTTCCTTACACGGTGTGTTGGTCGTGCTTGCCAATAAGTTTAGATGCTGGCGGTAATGAAGGTCTTCAGCAAGTGTAAATTTCACGGCAAGCCATACAGTTATATTGTAAATGTGAATAAACATCAGTGCCACAGATATTTGAGCGTTTAACGTATTTTTCTACCAACGTAAATAATTAAAATGGCGTTATGAATCACTGGGTCAGTGATATTCACGTAGACAAATGTCAGAAAGCTCACAGATGGTCCCGTGTTAGATCACGCTACAGGTTATGCGACATTCAGATCATCTTACAAAAGTTCAGAAGTTGAGTTCTTTGTCACCTTCGCGCCTACGAAACACCACAAGGAAGAGTACTTCACGCACCAGTAGAGAACTTAGATCCTTCCATACTGTAGACTTATGTCGAAATTGTCATATTTTATGATAACAGGATTATCTGATCGCTGTTTATTATGTTTTCCAACGAACAGGTAACGACGTGTATTACCAAGGACAGAAAAGCTCAGTGATGTTACATATCAATGTAGTACTCAAATTACTGTGTGCCGTTGAGTAGTTCTCCAGGAAAATTTCGACCGGCTTCATAAGGTTCTGTTTAACGCACGAAACACTTTGACTGGAAAAAATTCGACAGATTCAAGTCGTTCTGGGATTCGATGTCATGCGAAGCAGTAGACGAGCAATGGCTTTTACTCTATCTGTTTTCATTGATTTGAGGCAAGCGTTGCACTTTCGACTGACTTATTTGTGCATTTAGAGTAGTTATGGGTATATCGTGGGCACGCCCGAAGCCAGGAATTTTTTTCTAGGAGGCGCGGATTGATTGATTGATACGTGGGGTTTAACGTCCCAAAACCACTATATGATTATGAGAGACGCCGTAGTGGAGGGCTCCGGAAATTTAGACCACCTGGGGTTCTTTAACGTGCACCCAAATCTGAGCACACGGGCCTACAACATTTCCGCCTCCATAGGAAATGCAGCCGCCGCAGCTGGGATTCGAACCCGCGCCCTGCGGGTCAGCAGCCGAGTACCTTAGCCACTAGACCACCGCGGCGGGGCTAGGAGGCGCGGAGACACTCGCTGGAGAAAAGCACGTATTTTCAGTTAAGTATACACCTATTTGAAGAAGTAAGATCATATCAGGGGGGTGTGCTCCTAGGACCTTTCCCCCCCCCCATTCTCCTAAGCTACGGGATTGATCGTGAGGTTACTAGGAATGTTGACTACATTGACGCCCAAGTAGTATCCTATTGTCCTACGTAACAGCGGTACTAACACTAAAACACAAGTGTCTGTTTTATCGAAATGAACTCCTCGCTAGGGCGGGATTATGTGCATATCATAAGAAGTGGTTTTAGTTGTATTCCTCCAGGATTTTCAATAGCTTGGCAAGTCATAGTATTTGATATCCAGTGTTTTTATGACACCTTTATAGCAGCCGATAGGGAACGATGACTTCATATTATATGACTGTAGGGCTTTCCTCTCTAAGCTGTTTCAAGCACTGGTGTAGCTCCGTGGTAGCTAGATATCTGACTGCCACGCAGAATGTCCGAGTTTGATTCCGGCTTTAAATACATTTTTATTTGATTCCTTTGCTGTATTTTCTCTGTCACCCACAACGCCGGCGACACCTATCCCGCCTTTTCTGATGTAAAAGGTCCATAACGCTATCGCGTAATTATTTTTGAAGGTCTATTATAGCCGTATCTGTGGCTCATACCCGCATTCCATGGGCCGTGTTACGCAGATATGTGCCCCACGGTGGTCAAGAAAAGAGTTTCATGACATAACAACAATAATAGCAGGAAACGAAGGTAATAGAATGAGATAAATAATGAAATTAGCATAAATAGGACATATGAGGACCAACTGCGTGAGCATGTCATCTCTAACCCTTTCACAAATAAAATGGATGTTTTGAACCATTGCTGATATGTGTAGCACGTGTTTGTTGCGCTTTGCGTGATGTATGCCTAAGAGAGATAGGGGCGCCAAATTTTTGGCTGTCAAAATATATATGAAAAATGAAACCACTTGTGAGTCAGCGCTATCGTCGTGCCTTCTTCTCCTTCCTGTGTGCACTGTCAGTAGTTTCTGCTGTTATTTCCCTAATTTCAGCATGAACCGACTAACCTAAGCCTCAAACTCAGCAGCCGCATACCCGCTTGAGTTTTCTGTTCACACCGCACAAATCACGGCGAGCTTCATTAGCCTCGCTGTTAAGAAAGCTTTGGAATGCTCCTACAACGAAAGGCGCACGAGGAGAGAACATATGCACTTTTATAATAATAATAATAATAATAATAATAATAATAATAATAATAATAATAATAATAATAATAATAATAATAATAATAATAATAATATAATAATAATAATAATAATAATAATAATAATAATAATAACAATAATAATAATAATAATAATAATATAATATATAATAATAATAATAATATCTGGGTTTTAACGTCGCGAAACCACGATATGAGGCTCCGGCAATTTCGAACATCTGGGGTACTTAAACATGCACCTAATACTATATAAGAAAACAGCGCAAAAACGAGGAAACAGAAAGTAGCACGCAGGAGCTCTCTTTCCCTCTTCTTTGTCTCCTCGTTTGTGCGTTGTTTTGCGAAGATGGAGCTGGATACCAACACTCCGAACCCGTATACTTTTAATGTACGTAATCATAGTACACGAGCGTCAAACATTTTCTCCTCTATCGAAAATGCAGCCACCGAAGCCGGAATTCAATCCCTCGACCTTCAGGCTAGCAGTCGAGTGTCATAACCACTAGACCACCGCGGCGGGGCCGTATACATTCTTTCTAGTGTGCATCTAATGTAGACAAGGCTAGCGCGAACCATTCGGCGATCGCGTGTATAGTCCGCAGGACGGTGGCTCGACATGCCCTTGCTCTGCAGGGGTCGTTGTTGCGGGTGGGCCTTAGTGGTGGTGATAAGGGCGCCATGGAAGGAGATACTCGCACTGAGCACACATTGCATCAGGCGGCGTCCGTGGCATGCGCTGGTCGCAACCCCGAGGAGCGCTGTTCGCGAGCGTTGTTATTCCGCCGGCTGCATTATTGATGCTCTTCGCCGCGCCTCTAATGAAGTGGGACAAAAGACTGAGCAGCGAGTCCGGACCCGCCCTGCGCACGTTGCCACGCCCCGCGCCTCGCCGGCCGAGAGGAGAGTTCGTACCCGTGGGCCGGCTGGGATTTTTCTGTCCCGTTTCCCTCGAATCCCGGACGCCTTTTCACTTTGTTGCGTCCTCATGCCATCCTCGTTTTGTCCGTACCTTTTCGCTCGTTGATCCGTGTCCTTAATCATGATATTTGTGAGCTGCATGCATTGTCTCTTGTCTCAACTCTCTGGGTGCGGAGGTGGCACAGGAAATGTGGCCCCTATCACATAAAAAACCATGCGTCACAGCGAAGAGATCGTCGCGGAAAGCATAAAGCCAGCACCTTTCATGAAGACATATTGCGGTACTGCGCAATTTGTCGGTCCTGTTGGGTACGGTCTGCAGAGCTCACGTTTCTGACTGGGCGGGGCTTTGTGCTGGCCTCACTCTGAGCTATTAAGGAATTAGTTGAGCTTAGGAAAGAGGACAGCTAGTTTTTCATAATTTCTTTGAATATCATAGATCACAGAATTCAGCAATTTCGCGTTTCATTTTTGGGAGGAAATAGGTGCATAAAGAATTATGCACTCCTCGCACTGGCTCAGTGGCCACAGTGTTTTGTGTCCGGGAATGAGCCAACAAATTTGATCCCTGACCGCAGGAGGTGTAGGCGAATAATTGCGCAACAGAAAAAAGTGAAAAAAAAACAACAAAAACAGGCAATAAACATATTTTATTCCTGTCAGAAGCGTCACACAAAGTAACAAATATCCTCCTGTGACTTGCATTATTATCTGCCACATACTTTTGTTGCTTTGGCGTGTTAAACATCATGGATCACTATATTACGGATTATTGGCCATTGTTCTGTATATAACATATTCCCGGAGTCTGTTTTTCTTCTTGCCATCGTCAGTGTCCTCAGCCACGTGCAAGAGCCAACTCGTGAGCACACCAGACTTTTTTTCTTTCTATATTCCACGTAGGCTTATAAAAACAGGCAATACGTATGGGTCCGAGTTGTATTTATAACTGTCAGCTTCAAAATACATGTGCAGAACCATTCAGAGAGAAAGCAAAGCACTTGACTAGCCAAAACAGACCCTACACATTTTGATTAAGGCGTCTTACGTAAATGCCGCATATAAGTGGGCGCGTTAATGTTTACTCTGACATGATTTAGCACAAGAAACAGATCATCACATGCCGGAAGAAAATGTATCAGGCATGGTGACGTGTTCTTGTCTTCTTTACACTACACACCCATACACGTAAAACAGCCAACTACCCATGCATTCGCTATCTCTCTTTAATGGCCCCATTATCCTTCCCACATACATAAGAAAACACAACAAGGTCTAGTTAACCTCCCTGCCTTCCCTTCATTATCTCTGTTGTGTTGATTTCTGTGAAGCATGTTTTCTGCATTATTTATTCTTTCAGTTGCCGATATAGGTATTCCTGAGACCATGTTTTCTGCGGATGCCTTCAGTTATGTGTTGCCAAAGTTGCAGTTGTATGCACACCCAACGAGAATTTGACAACATTTAGGGGCTTAGAAACACGTCTTCATGAAGGCTGTCTTACGATTTTACGTGGTTGCAGACAAAGCCATTTCTATTTAGGCCCGATCCGAGTTCTTCGTGTTACTGTTTTGTCTGCATGAGCTTGTACTTTGTCCTTAACGCGATGAAATATTCGTGTTTAGCTGCTTTTGTGCTAGTTGTTACTCATTCACAGTCAATAGTTCAAGTGACTTCTAATGCTCTCAAGGCCGCTTGCATAAGCTATCAAGCTATTTGCTGCCGCAATATCTGGGACATGCAAGCACATGGTATCTCACCGAGTCCACGTTGATTACCGTGTCGTACAACGAAATGTTGCTACAACGCACTTGTCGTTGTGTGTGCTTCGTTGACTTTTGATGGGTTAGTACATGGCAGGGTGCAAGTGTCGCCTAACCCCTGTTTTCGGATTGCACTTGGCCGTTATCGCATGATTCCCCCTACCATTTTGTTCACAAACATTGTTTATTGAATGAGTATTTTTAATCCCATTGAAGTTTCATGAACGTAAAACTACTTTCGTTGTATTGGTTACCCTCTCTCAGCACTTCTTTCGATGCAGTGATGGAGCATTTTTTGCTCAATAGACATGACCCTCGATTTCACGGAGCGAAGCAGTGAACTTAATAACCAAAACATTGCTGTCTGTTACAAGTTATCACTAAGAATAAACATGTTGCCTCATTTTTGTTTTATGTTGCTGCCACTGTACGTAGAAATGAATCATAAAATATTCAGTTCAGCCATGCCTTCAACACCATGTAACAAAAAACACACTGCGACGTGAACGTGAACTGTTTCGAAATAACCACAGCCGTTTTATGGCTTTTTTTCAATTACAGATAAGACATAAATTTGTCACACGACACAGTAGATACAAGCATCGGCGGCAAAAACAAAGCATGTATACTTTTTTTCTTTTATGAAGAACGACAATATGAAAGCCCATAGGCACTTCATACCTACTGCTGCTAATGTACTTTCCTATCGCACTTTGTTTCTTTACTTTCTCGCAAACCTGCACTTGAATTAGTGGAAGGGAATGATTTACAGTGTCCCTCTTGCCAATGTCTTATATGAATATTTATTTGAAAGAGCAGGTTATCTGGACTGAGGTGGCAATTCTTGAAGTGGTGTCACTGGACCCAACGTTTCACCAAGCAGACTTGTCCTCGACTTTTCCACAGGTCCACTGGTCGAAACTTTGACCCCAGCTACATGGCTTGTTGCTTCAAGGATTTTTTTATCTTGTCCTGTAGTTCGGTCTTGTTTATATACTTATCGTGACTGGTTATTGACATTGTTGTAACTGTACAAACACCTCTTTCTCTTCGCAGCTTTGGCAGCGAGTTTGCGATCGATGTGGACGACCTAGACCAGACGGAGGAGGAGGTGAAGGACAATGTGCGAATGAACAAAAGCATAATAGAAACCTGCAAAAATCAACCATGGCCCATGAATAAAAAGTACAAGATGCTCAGGCAAGGAGAACTTCAGTACCACTCGTGGAAAAAAAGCATTGGTTTGTAATTGCTGACGAAATACTTTGAGCGGATGATCGGTTGATGAACTTTATAGAAGAGGAAAATAGCAGAGTCATTCCACTAACTGAATGTGAACTACCAGCAAAGTTGTGGCACATGAGTCGCAAGCTCACCTCCGCCAGCGGGCCGCAGTCGCAAATACAGCCCCACGAGGGCTGGTGCAAAAAAGAAGGTTGAATCGGGGTGTAAAGGACAGTTGAACAAAATGTCAGCTAACGTTTCTATTGGAAATGCCCTTTCATAATATATATATATATATGTGATTTTTGAAAACGATGTTGCATCAGGATTCGAGAATTCATGCCAATCTCTAGAGTTACTGTAACCTTGACGCCGATTCTGATATGTAGGTTTTGTTCCTTGGTTATGTTTCAATACATAGTAATCGCATGGGGTGCCTCACTAAAAAAGTTGCTTGACAACTAAGAAATGCTGGATACTGTATGCGGCCCACCGGTCACTTATTCGAGACCTCTGCTTTAGCACACCACAAGCTTAAGCAAGTGTAATTGTATTGATTTTAACAATTTGGTAATTGCAGGTATGATAGCTTTGCAATTACTAATACACTGATTGATTCACAGCTTCATACAGATTCTTTTAAATCAATACGTGGCCGTTGCTGAGTTCAGTGACTTAGACTGATGTGGTTATTTAGCCAGCACACTTCTGGTAAAAGCTAAAGAAATAAAGTATTGTTCAGTTTTAAGTGTCCGATGGTGTCACCACTGAAGCTACGAGTGTATTCAATGGCTTTGGAAATATTGTTGACCATGTGACAACGTCTCCAAACATGGCATTTTGATCCAGTTGAGGAACATAGACACTTTTCAAGGTTTAAACATGCATTAGTCGCACAAACACAAAAGAAAATCCTTGATTATACTTGGACACGTAGTAACATACTACTGGTTCTTAGTGCTCTTAATGTTTATTTCCAGACGTGCTAAGGCTTACGTCAAGAAGCATGAAGGTGAACTCGCTCAAAGTAAGCAGGCCAGAGATGTACTCGCAAAGTACACAATTCTTCTGAACAATGTAAGTAACATATAAATTTTACGGTCAGATAGCAGTATAGCACAAAAAAGAGTGATAAGTTTGGTTCGTAAGAAAATGAGATTAAGGCACCCATTATATCAAGTTTAAAATTATGTATACACTACACTGAGGCTGTAAGTGGTCGGCAACTCCTAACGCTGAAAAAAAATCAACCTACTCGTTAAATTGCCAAATGTTGATCAAACGCGTAGTATGTAAGATGCGGGCTCGATTCCCGTGTGCGACAAATTTTGTCTTTTTAAATTTACCTCTTTTTTGTTTTTTGTTTTTTTAAAATAAATGATCTGACATTTTGCTTATACTTTCTTTTGCTTCACTGTCGGTTGACTCATTTGGAAAGAGTAGGTGTCTCTGATCTGTTAATATTGATACGCAACAGCCGGCACAGCCTGCCTGGAAGAAAGAGAAAGACGACGTTGGTGGCTGGTTGTTTATGAACTGTCGCCATCTTGTTCGCCGAGCACAGTGCATCGCATTTAATTTATTAAATAAGTTACCCGTAACAACATTGGTGGAGGTGGACGACTCCCGTACCTCGATGGAGACGCGCAGCGGTCGCAACACCGGGGACTCTTCGGCTACTTCAACTGCCAGTGCCTCATCCCCACCGGTCTCTCGATCCGAGTCGACAACCTACGTCACCCTGCCACCCCTGCGGGATCCTGGAACTTTCTCCGCTGACGGCACCATCGACGTTGACTCCTGGCTGCACCGGTACGAGCGAGTCAGTGCTACCCATCGCTGGGATCCCACGCTCATGCTCGCCAATGTTGTGTTCTACCTCGACGGCACGCCACGGACATGGTTCGAAACCAACGAAGCCGAAATCACAAGCTGGGATCTTTTCAAATCGAAGATCCATGATCTTTTCGGCGATTCATCTGGTCGTCAGCTCGCTGCCAAGAAGACTCTCGCCACTCGCGCCCAGACGTCTACTGAATCGTACGTCTCATACATTCTTGACGTCTTGGCGCTTTGTAGCAAGGTCGACCAAGGCATGTCAGAAGAAGAAAAAGTTAACCATGTCCTCAAAGGGATTGCTGACGATGCCTTCAACCTGCTGGTTTTTAATAATGTCACGAGAATCGACACGATCCTGACAGAGTGCCGCCGTCTAGAACAGGCTAAAGCCCGCCGCGTCACCCACGGCATCACGCGCCTGCCGAACACAGCTGCTACTTCCTCTTGTGATGACTCCGTCCGCCCAGTTCCCCGATGTGACAACCTCACCCGCATCATTTGTCGTGAGGTCGAGGCAGCCCAACCAGTAGCTACTCCATTTCCAACGCCTGATCCTTCACCGACCACTATCTCACTGATACAAGCCGTCGTTCGTCAAGAATTATCGAACGTCGGCCTACACCCCATTCAACCAGTCTACTCTGCCGAGCCTTTTTATCGTCGTCCATCCGCTCCTCGATTTGGGTCCAACTACTCTCGACAGCGCAATTTGTCCGAATGGCGTACACTGGACGACAAGCCCATATGCTTCAACTGCCGACGTGTCGCTCACATTGCTCGCCACTGCCGCAATCACTGGGCTCCGCCGGCACGCTATGGGCCTCCTACCCAAGCCACTTCTGACCACCAGTCGTCCTCAACATTTGATTTTGGTTCTCCTATGCCGACCACATCCTCCGATTCTGCCGCACCTCTGACGAGACCTCGCTACACCCGCTCACCATCCCCTGCTCACCGTCAATCTCGTTCGCCCCCACAACGCCGTCCTGCCTCTCCGACCTATTCGCAGCGCCTCCGACCGGAAAACTAGGCAGTGCAGCTTCTGGAGGTGAAGCTGCATTGACGACGACCTCTGCAAGAAATCCTAGTGTAACATTACCGACCACCCGGAATCTGTTGAACGTTACTTTAGACAATGTACCTGTGCGTGCGTTGATCGATACCGGCGCGCATGTGTCCATAATGAGTGCTGCTCTTCGTCGCCGCCTAAAGAAAGTTGTCACACCCGCCTTGAACCGAGCCGTTCGAGTCGCCGACGGGGGAACTGCCGCGATTATTGGCATGTGCTCTGCCCGTGTGACTATCGCCGATAGAAGCACTGCTGTTCTTTTCACCGTTATAGAAAATTGTCCTCATGAAGTAATTCTAGGCATGGATTTTCTAATCGCTCACTCGGCCCTTATAGATTGTTCAGCCGGCTGTCTTGACCTTGAAATGCCTCTACTTTCCGATCTGACCAACCCACCCCAAAGTCGCCTTTGCTGCATTGATTTCGCACGCCTTCCGCCTAATTGTGTCACACATATCGACCTCTTCTCTACACCACCTGTACCTGACGGCGATTACATGGTGGCACCAATTCATGCCGTGATGCTTACGCATGGCGTCGCTGTTCCGCACACCATTTTGACAATCGTTGAAAACCGCACATGCCTTCCTATTGTAAATTTCGCCCTCACTGCCCAAATTCTTCCACAAGGTATCTCCCTGGCCGAAATTACTGCTCTACAAGACCATACGGTTGAACCCTTCAGAGTGGATGATTGCTGCACCTCAGACAATGAACCAACTCTAACACGTTCATCGGGCGTCGACGTTGACCACATGGTACCATCAGACCTCGCTCCTGATCAAGCGAAAGCCCTTCGTCACGTCCTGGAGTCCTATAGTGACATTTTCGACTTCGCCAGCACAGCTTTAAGCCGAACGAGTGTTGTTACTCATCGCATCAATACCGGTGACGCGAGTCCCATTCACCGACGTCCATACCGTGTTTCCGCGTCCGAGCGCACAGTCATACAACAGGAAGTCGAAAAGTTGCTTGCAAAAGACATAATCGAACCCTCTTGTAGCCCCTGGGCTTCTCCTGTCGTCCTGATCAGAAAGAAGGATGGAACATGGCGCTTTTGTGTAGATTATAGGCATCTCAACAAAATTACGAAGAAAGATGTTTATCCGTTGCCTAGAATCGACGATGCCTTAGACTGCCTTTACGGTGCTACGTATTTTTCCACTATCGACCTTCGATCTGGCTATTGGCAGATCGCTGTGGATGAGATGAACCGTGAAAAGACCGCATTCGTCACTCCTGACGGGCTTTATCACTTCAAAGTTATGCCCTTTGGTCTCTGTAATGCGCCGGCCACATTCGAAAGAATGATGGACTCGTTGCTCCAAGGGTTTAAATGGTCAACCTGCTTATGTTATTTAGACGACGTTATCGTTTTCTCGCCCACATTCGACTCCCATCTCAAGCGTTTATCGGCGATTCTTGAAGTTTTTCGTCGAGCCGGACTTCAACTGAACTCGTCGAAATGCCACTTTGCTCGTCGTCAAATAACCGTACTTGGCCACATCGTCGATGCCGCAGGAGTCCGCCCGGATCCCGAGAAAATTCGCGCCGTCACGGACTTTCCTGTTCCGAAGTCAACAAAGGACGTTCGCAGTTTTGTGGGCTTGTGCTCCTATTTTCGACGGTTTGTTAAGGACTTCGCCATCATTGCACGCCCACTCACAAACCTCCTAAAGAAGGACACCCCGTTTTTCTGGGGCGCTGATCAAGCTTCATCTTTTTCGCAGCTTACGACGGTCCTTACAACACCGCCGATTTTAGCCCATTTCGATCCATCAGCTCCAACCGAGGTTCGCACTGACGCTAGTGGGCATGGCATCGGGGCAATGCTAATGCAACATCAACGCGGACATGACCGTGTTATAGCATATGCAAGCCGCCTGCTATCTACAGCCGAGCGCAACTATTCAATCACGGAACGTGAGTGTCTCGCTCTCGTGTGGGCAGTCGCCAAGTTTCGCCCATACTTATACGGGCGTCCATTCCGGGTAGTCACCGACCATCACGCGCTCTGCTGGCTGGCCTCACTCAAGGACCCCACAGGACGCCTCGCTCGTTGGTCTCTACGATTACAAGAATACACGTTCACCGTAACGTACAAAACAGGGCGGTCACACCAAGATGCTGATTGCTTATCACGCTACCCCGTGGAAGAGGCTGCCCATACTGACACCTTTCCAGACCTGCTGTCTGTGACGCAGCTACTCAACCTTGGGCACGAACAACGCCTGGATGCTTCACTGCGAACCATCATTGGCAAACTTGAGTCAAGGCCTCGCGACGCATCTCTACAAATGTTCCTGGTAAAAGACGGCAACCTGTATCGCCGTAACCTCGATCCATATGGCCATGACTTGCTCCCCGTCATACCAGCCCATCTTCGTGCGACTGTTCTCAACCAGCTTCATGACGCTCCTTTGGCGGGCCACTTGGGCGTCTCTCGCACATACGACCGTGTACGTCGTCGTTTCTTTTGGCCTGGTCTTGCCCGCTCTGTTCGACGCTACGTCGCCGCTTGTGAACCCTGCCAGCGCCGCAAAAAGCCATCTTCTCTACCAGCTGGATTCCTTCAGCCAATCGACATTCCCATTGAACCTTTTTTTCGAGTTGGCCTCGACCTGCTTGGCCCATTCCCGATCTCCAGCTCGGGCAACAAATGGATCGCTGTCGCCACTGACTATGCGACACGGTACGCTATCACACGAGCCCTTACGACGAGTTGCGCAACCGATGTGGCGGACTTTCTTGTATATGATATTATTTTAGTACACGGAGCTCCACGCCAACTTCTCACTGACCGGGGCCGCACCTTCCTATCAGCTGTCGTCGATGAAATCCTGCGCTCTTGCTCTGCCAAGCACAAGTTTGCCACTTCGTACCATCCACAAACGAACGGTCTTACGGAGCGCCTTAACCGCACCATAACCGACATGCTTTCTAAATACGTAGCGGCTGACCACCAGGACTGGGACGTTCATTTGCCATTTGTTACGTTCGCATATAATTCGTCACGTCACGACACTGCCGGCTATTCACCATTCTATCTTCTATACGGCCGAGAACCCGCCCTACCATTTGACACCTTGCTGCCCTCGGTCACGCAGTATGCCGGCGAAGCCATCGCGCGAGCCGTCCACGCACGCCAACTCGCCCGCAGCCGCCTGCAGGCTTCACAGGAGCACCAAAGACAGCTCTACGATTCCCATCATCGAAATGTGCACTTTTCACCGGGTTCCCTTGTCCTCCTCTGGTCCCCCACTCGGCGTGTAGGGCTTTCTGAAAAACTGCTGTCACGCTACACTGGACCATACCGCGTCGTTCGCCAGGTGACTGACGTTACATACGAGATCGTTCCAGCCGATTCAACGTCATCATCGTCACCTTCGAGTGACATCGTGCACATAGCTCGACTCAAGCCCTATCACCCTCCTTCTACCGCATCCGAGTTGCTCAAGCACCGAGACGGTGCTTCTACCGCCGGGGGGTTATGATACGCAACAGCCGGCACAGCCTGCCTGGAAGAAAGAGAAAGACGACGTTGGTGGCTGGTTGTTTATGAACTGTCGCCATCTTGTTCGCCGAGCACAGTGCATCGCATTTAATTTAATAAATAAGTTACCCGTAACATTATATTAACAAAACTATGCGTTGATACAAGTTTTCATGAACTACTCCAGAATTGACACGATAGTATTCACAAGGGACTAGCACGCCCGAGTAGCGAGAAGGACAGGTTATGGTTGATTGTGATGGTACAGTGGGAATGCAATCATGTTTGAGATGACTGACAGCCGCCCCGCCATGATGGTCTAGTGGCTAAGGTACTCGGCTGCCGACCTGCAGGTCGCGGGTTCGAATCCCGCCTGCGGCGGCTGCATTTCCGATAGAGGCGGAAATGTTGTAGGCCCGTGTGGTCAGATTTGGGTGCACGTTAAAGAACCCCAGGTGGTTGAAATTTCCGGAGCCCTCCACTACGGCGTCTCTCATATTCATATGGTGGTTTTGGGATGTAACACCCCACATATTAATCGAGATGACAGACAGCCTATCTCAGATTGTCGTTGTGCATAAAAAATATTAGGAATGGTGCCACATCCACGAAATAAATGAATATAAAGGAGCCTGCTCCGGAGAATAAATCTGATAAACCGTAAATCCTCTGTACACCCACTCGATCACCATAAAGAGACAGTCGCTATCAGAAGCAGCGAAGGGTTTAGGACGTTAAACCCAAACAATAATTATTATAGGCGAAGCAGCTCTTTGACTCACGTGTGTAACGCCTTACGTACGTACGTCTATCCATACGAACGCACCGCAACACGTTCCTCTCGCCAAAGGTGTTGGAGTGGTGCCAAGAAGATCACGGTGCAGCTGCGCGTGGACGTCAAGCTCTACTCGCATGCTTTCCTCGCAGGTGCGCGCTGAATTCGCTCTCTCCCTCAACCGCAGCACGCTCGCTGCAGCACCCGCAGCTGCCGGCTCCTCCGCCCACTCGCAACACACTTCTCTCCTGCTTCACCCTCTGCCCCGCCCGCTACGCTCAACCACACGTTGAGCGGAAACACTACTTTGGCTCATTTATCTGCGCTGAAACTTACAAGAAGCGCATCCCACCTCCCGTGTCTTTGCGTTTTGAACAAACATTTACTCGAGTAAACGCTACTTCGAACTTCGCTTCAAACTGTTCTTCCAGCATTCGCGTCGACGCCAGTTTCAACCGCGTCAACTTCGTGCGCACTGCTGCTGCTTCGTATCCAATCAGGGTTTCCTTCGTGGAGAGGGTCCATAATTTTACTATTATTGCGAAGGTTCGTTGCAGCGCCTCCATCCACACCTGTTATGACCAAATTTCCCGCACCCATTTATTAGCCATTATTACCAAATAAAGTTCCCAACTTTTTGTCGACCTTTTTGTAACTACATAATAAGCGATTATTCTTGTTCTAGTTCTTTCTACCCATGTCTCTCATGACCAGCGGTGCCCATATATGTCACAGAATCTCACTTGCCTGAGAACGCAAGCCATGGTAGCCAACTGCGTTCCTGCTGCTCTTTTAATTTCGGCACTCGAACATAATTTTTAGTGCCTTTCATATTTGGTTATCATAGCTTACACTGACAATTGAAAGATGTATACTTCAAATTACACCTGAAACGAAGACACTTTTTTTTCTCAGCGCAGGTGCCCTACAACAACGTTTCCGTCAAATTCGAGCCCTATTTGCGTGCAGTGTGCAGTAAAGTGTTAGCCTAATAAGACCGGCAAATGGTGTTGACCCACTTCCTTTATTGATAATAATAATATTAATAATTTATATATATATATATATATATATATATATATATATTCATACCAAAAGGGTCATTGTCACCTGATGTTATACTGGTGCTGCCGAGTTATGTTTCTTGTTTTTGCGCCCTCGCGTTGCACCATTTCAAGCGTGAGTGTGGTCTTCTGTTTGCCGTTATTATCGTCTCAATGTTTTCCAGTCGTGGCATCGGCTGCAACGCGAAGTGGCGGAACTGGTTGTCACACTGACTCCATGGGAAATGCGAATCAAGAGAATTGAGAGTAAGTTATGAATTCAGAACTGTTTGGGCGAGAACACATCTCGCTTTCAGTATATGGGGTATAAGGACACTTGGCGTTAATTTATGGATGCGTAATTTGGTTTCAAACGTGATTACTGTTCTGGAGTATTAAATCTACGTTGTTAAGACAAGAATTTTGAATATAAACAATCAGAAAAAGGAGTGCATGCAGGTATCTACATACAGAATGCTAAGTGAGCAAAGTTACTCAACGTAATATATGAGCATGTTTTTCAGGAGTTGACCGCGCGAACTTGGGCTCTAATGAAGCGTGAGAGGAAGGTCAATTCACAGTTGATCGTCTTAATTCCTGCAGACACTGAGAATGTTGCGTGTTTTTCTTCTTGCTGTAATATTTATCTTCCTCACTCTGTTTCATGACAATACCTGTGAAATGGGTAGGCATGATTGTGCTAGCATACCTATAATCCCGTTCGCATCATATATGTTGAAGAAGAATATCTCAAGGTGAGCACTAAATTACAGTTTCTGCTCATTTAGAGCTCATTTATAGTAGCTGACCCTCCATTTCGCAATGGCAACTTTACCTTCTAAGTCAGTATTTAAAAATTTATTTGCAGAAACTGGTTAATACTATAAAACACTGTGGTGTGTCGTGGAAGCAATGATTTGTCAAAAAATTTGCCGGGTGGGATACATTACTTGCTTTATAAAAGGCTTGATATCGTTACAGTGAACTTTCTCGTGGTGGACCCTCAAGGAACTCGAAAGTTCTTTACTCAACAGAAAGTTCTCTTGACTGAATATTCAATAGAATACGAAACACTATCGGGCAGAGCAGCAATGATGTCAAGCGTTTGAAATGCAATTTATTTTGACAAAAGTTTTATAATTTTCATCCGCAGTGGCGTTCTTAAAGCACAAGAAGAGACAAAAGTGTAAAGATAATCTACATTTCTGTGCACTCAACTTGTTTCTGAGAATCAAATTCCCACAACTGTCTAATATATCCCACAGCAATGGCTAAAGATGCAAGCTTAGAACTTTCTTCAGCCATTAGAACTTCATCGCACATATTTTTTTTCTGTTCCAGACGAACACCTTAAACAATTTACAGATATGATAGCACTGCGCAGATACTGCAGTGAAAGTATATCTCATTTTCATCTCCCGCTTAGTCGTTTTGCCCCGGTGGTGTTGCATACAAAAGCGATATTGCACTTCCGTTGATGTATCGGGAATTCGGGGGCGGCAAATTTGCTTACTATAACTAACATTTCAAGTAATATATTAGATATTGTAGGTTCGTTTGTGTTAGCATATTTTGTATTGTAAAAAAGAACTGTGAAAATGGAATTGAAATTGTGCAATGCTACTCTGTCCTTATGTGGCTTCAACGGTTTTCATGCTATTTTTGTATTGTATACGAAAGCGATATGAAGAGGCCTTTAGTTGTGTAACACGCATCTGATAGCTGTCGAGAACTTTATATAATTCTTCCTTTGCGACACTTAAGCTTCTATTTGTTGAGTGAATACAAGTGCTTGGTGGTGTTTCACTTTACGTGTCAATAATTTACTTGACCTGAGCTATGAAAACAACAACAACAATTGTGACCAGTTGAACTTGCAAATCTTCTAGGTCATTTCGGGAGTGTCGTGGCTTCCTACTTCATTTTTTCTACGCTGGGTCTTCTGGCTCAACATCTTCATTGCCGTTTTCGTTTCCTGCTTCTTGATGATTCCAGAGGTATGAAACAATCTGTGCTTGTGAATTATTTTCATTACTGTATGGTGCTGCGTTACCCCATCACCGAGTAGAGTCTAGTAGAGTGCGAATTTCTCTGTCACTGTTTTTGGAGCGCATCAAAAAAGTTCAGTGTGTATGCAAGGTTATTCCACTTACCTGCGTTTGTTATAAGTTATTTCCATTTTTTTCCCGGTCGAAATGAAAGGTTTTACGTGGTGATGATGACCCAAGCGGAATGCGAAAACAACTAGAAAGTGAGGAAATGAAAAGTGCTTGAACCTTCAAGCTATATGGGAATTCGAGGTACGTCAACGTCAACTATCTCTCTGTGATTTCTATAATCATGTTTTTTCGTCAGTCGCTGCTATCGTTAACGACAATCATTAGCTGATTTTGAAAGTTGAAGCTCGAGCATGAAGAGTGGAACAAAACTGGCTAACATTTAGAAACTGAGTAAAAACTTCGCGCGAATCAGCAGTTGCGTGCATGCTCGCCATGCTCTGTGATAGCCGCGTGTTTAGCGAAGAACCCCCAAACACTGTTCGTACGTGTGAATAGCTGTGATATTTTTCAGGTTAGCTTGAATTTGCATAATTGCACGCTAAATGGTATGAAACAAAGAATAATAAAATAAACAGACACGAACGACGACAATGGCGACAAACATGAATAGTGAATAAGTCATTTATCTCGAGTGTATGCTTCATAAAAATGCCAATTATTTATTGATTCCATGATGAAACAAATTCTCACTGTGATTTTCACTCACGCCACAAAGCATAAAATATGACTGGCGCAATCAGTTGTCAATGATGGAGCGCATTTTTTATGAACAAAAAACTGTATGCTGCGGGTATACCAGTCTCTTCTCATTTTTCTTTTTCAGGGTTATCTCAAGTATTCACCAATTTTTTATGGATATTACAGTGACCGAGAGATGACAGAGGAAGGATATCGACTTCCACTCGCTTACCTACTCTCTTCGTTAACTATGTACATATTTAGCTTCTTTGTAATCCTTCGAAAGTGAGTGGCTCTCCATTATTTCTCTGAGTTACGATGATTATTTCTTTGTGATACCCCTACTAGCGCGTTTCATTGACAAGAGCGAATACACTTCGTACATGCACGAAAGCGTATACTATTATCATCGCTTGCCGGCACTACAATCATATTGAATGCTTCGGGGATCCACGATAATGGCAACTATTTTATGGCACACGTGGTCGATTTTGTTCGCAGAATAAACCCTAGTGTAGGAAAGATATACCAGTAGCCGTGGTCAATACATCGTTATTCTGATATGGAGGTTACTTACGTACTTCAAGCATGCAGAGTGTAGCAGATTACGCATTCGGCTGTATTATAACTTGTATTTTATAAGGAAGACCTTGACACTTGAGCAGTTTCGTCAAAATTACAAACTTCAGCGATAGCCACTATATGCTTAAAAAAACATGTATCGACGCACTATAAATTCAGTGAGGAGCATTAAAGTTATACGTTTAAAATGACTTCTATTAGGCAATCATTATAAAATGGAACTCGTTAACAACTAAATGCATTTCATTTCACCTCCCTTTGTTTTTCTTACTTTTTCAGAAGTCAGATTCCCCGATGCTGTGAACATTTGTAAGAAGTATAAGCGAAGAATCCGAATATTTTAAGCAAAAACGCATCGATTTACTGAAGAAGAGGGCGACAGTTGATGAGACTTCTGTCAGCCGTGACCAGCCGCAGTTATTTGTCTGTGTTTTTTCGGGGGAGGTGGTCGCGCCTGATGCTCTCACTCTGCGTTCAAACAGAGACCTACTTAAACTACGCTACATAAATGATCGTTAATTAATTGTTTGCTATTTAAATGTTCACTCATCAAAGTTGGTGCCGGTGGTTGTTTACGAGATTTGCGTTTCAGTTGATGTAAATACATGACCACTATTTCGTCGAACGCATCACTAGTGTTAAAGAATTCAGAGATATTACAACTTGGCATTAGCCGCTGTACATTTTTATTATTTTACATCATGTTTAGTTTCGTAGTCACTTTTCTTCTCCACAGGGTGGAAACAAACAGTAAAATCGTATTGGTTTGAATAGTAGAGTTGAATGTTTTTCCTGAAACCTGATGACTTTGTTGAGAAAAAGCACAATAGTTCAGTAGGAAGTTACAATTAATAGCTAACTCACTTTGTTTTTCTATCGTTAATTCCAACGACAGGTTCTGTAAGCATGACTTCTTTCAAAAATAAACTTGCAAAGGCGTTCGTAGGCTTCGGTAACAATGCTTAGTATGGTTTTTTCTCCCTTTTAGTTATTGGCTTTAACGCTAACACGACCATTTCCGTGGAGATAAACCATGTAACAGAGTTTCGCACAATATGTTTGTCCCCTGGAGGCTCAGATGTGTGCCAGAAAACGAAAAGCCTTGAGCTGTGCCACACATGAAGATAACGATGAGAGCGGCAGGCGAAGTGCATGAATACGTACATTTATTATGTTGATCGCCGCATGCAGATGCACAGAACTGCGAAAGCACCCGTTTTACGTATATCCCACAATGAAATGGTTTTCGGAAGTTTTTATTGAATTACTGGTAAACATAAGTGCTTGTTACTTTTTTTGTTGTTACAAAACTACTGATCGAAGTTTAACTTCTCTACTCATAAAATTTAGGTGGGTGTTTTTTGTTTTTTTTCCTTTGCATTAATTAATTATTTAAAATAATTTTTTCCCTCAGTCAGGTGTGAGGAAAAAAATTAATTTTTCGTAGCACAAAGAAAAAGTGATTGTAGTATTGAAACAGTGAGCACTTTTTAGAATTACGCTGAAAGTTATGACTCTTCTTGTCAGAATGGCGGAGAACTCTCGTCAAAGCAAAATGACCGAAAAGGCGGACGAGTGCACCTTCACATGGAAACTCTTTTCCGGCTGGGACTTCATGATCGGCAACTCAGAGACGGCGCACAATAAGGTTGCGTCTCTCGTGATGAGCTTCAAGGTGAGTGAAGGTACGCGATTGGATGCGATGATTGTATTTATGACTTACACAACTGCTGCCACTCAATTAGGACAGCTGCACAACTTGTGACCCCTGATGAAGAAAGCTGCTGTTATTCGCTATTGCTACGGTTCATATGATCAAACAGAGCACAGCGTACAACAGAGTCGAATAAAGTATAGGAAGTCTGGTGGTCCCCCCAAATGACCAGATTGCTGCAGCCAATCATCTTCACATGCAGCTAAAGATATAGTCCCGCTCTTACTCTTGGCATCGTTCATTGAAAGTGGGGCCACGGGCGTCCGGTTCATGAAGTCTGCCTCGAGCGCGTGCCCATTGGGCCAAGCTGGTGTACTTTCGCATTTGAGGAGGAAATGCTACGTACTTCTGAAGTTGCATCTGCCTGTAGATTTTAAGTTCTAGCGGCCGAACAAAGGCGCAAGTGGACTTATCGTTGTCAGGCCAAATATTCTTTCCTTGACCGCGTTTCAATACTCGATCTCCCAAAGGCGAGTGAGTAATAAAGGGGCAGAATTAGGCTGGGCAAGAAAAATAGTCGTATGCTCAAAGCAAGATTTCATGGGAACATTTAGGAGCGGGTTATAGGAGCGTCATGCCTAATACCATCGTCTCAGTAGGTGTGACACATGGGGCGAGGGGGAGTTAAACTACTAGAACGTGCTCACTCGAGATCTATGGTCGAATACAACTATCCTCAAAGGCGGATGCACACAAGCCTACACCAATGGATTCACACTCTAGCGTAACGCCATGGGACGGACGGCCGCGCTGACCCCACCTACGGAGAACATAGCCGAATGCATGCGTGGTTGGGTCTATTTATTTAGTCGTGTAGGCGATCGGCTGCCTCGCATGGGTCATCTGCGTGGGGCCTCTCCGCCCGTTTGAAGCTGCAGACGTCTATGAGAGCCGAATCAAGAGAGTGAATTACCCAAAGAATAAGGATGGGGGGAGGGGGGATCACATTCGGCTAGCATTCTCAAATCATGAAAGGTAACCTAGCGCTAGCCCTCAAGAGGAAGGTATATAACAGCTGAATCTTGTTAGTACTTGCCTACGGTACAGAAATCGGTACAGAGTGCCCCGCCGCGGTGGTCTAGTGGCTAAGGTACTCGGCTGCTGACCCGCAGGTCGCGGGTTCGATTCCCGGCTGCGGCGGCTGCATTTTCCGATGGAGGCGGAAATGTTGTAGGCCCGTGTACTCAGATTTGGGTGCACGTTAAAGAACCCCAGGTGGTCAAAATTTCCGGAGCCCTCCACTACGGCGTCTCTCATAATCAAATGGTGGTTTTGGGACGTTAAACCCCACAAATCAAATCAAAATTCGGTACAGAAACGAAAATAATAGAAGTAAGCTTAAGAGACAAGAATAGGGCAGAGTAGGTGAAGGAACAAACTGGGGTCAAGAACATCTTAGTTTAAATTAAGAAGAAATGGACATCGGCAGGGCACGTAACGCGTAGGAAAGAGACCCATTGGTCATTACGGGGTACTGACTCGATTCCAGGAGAAGACAAACTCGCCAGGGGGAGAGAAAAAATTAGGTGGACTGGTGATAATAAAAAGTTTGTAGGTATAAATGGAAGCAGAAAGCACGAGGCCGGAATGACTGGTGAATCGTGGGAGAGGCCTTTGCCTGCAGCGGGCTCAGCTAGGCTTGTAATGACGATGATGATGATAATGATCATGAACGATAGTTGTTTGATCGATTCTAATGTGTCTTTGTAGTTCCTATTTTGTGAGGGAATTATCTGACCGCTCTTTTCTCTGTATTCTTTGTTGCGGTACTACTTTTAAGACATACCGCCCCCCCCCTTTCGCTAGTTTGTCACTTTCTCTGGTTGTACCCGTCATTACCTTCCGAACTGAAGACGAGGTATATATACAGGTGCCATAGGAATGCACAATTATTCCGAGGAAAACGAAAATTTGCTGTATAATAAGCTTTCCTTGTTCCACAAGTGTTTATAACTTAAATAACATCGTACTGAGCATGCGCTCAATCGTTAGAACCTAAATAAAATCGTTTGCTCTTGAAAAAAAAACGTTTATTTCGTTTTATGCAGGAAGCTATCCTTCGAAGAAAAGGAACGAAAAAAAGAAGAAAGAAGTTGGAAAATCATGTTTTTAAGGGCTCTGGCAAATTTTATAGTACTTGTTCTGCTTGCCTCAAGTGCGTACGCTGTTGTGCTGGTTGTCGAACGGTCACAAGAACCAGAAGCTGAGAAGACTTGGTATCGTCAAATGAAGTACGCTATGTGTTTTTTGTCAAGCAAGATTTTTTGTCTTTTCCGCTGCTCCTGCTTTCGCTCTTTACTTTTTACCAGTGAAGCTGTTCTTGGTCGCGCCTTACATGTCCACGGACCGTTGTAGATGATAGATCGCAGTGGAATTTACTCACATAAAGGGGGTAAATACCACTACGTATATGTATCACTCTACCCACCACTCTTACAATTCACTACAAGGCCCCTACAACTCCCGCCACTCCTTGTGCTTCATTCATCCACGTCATCCCACTTCATTCAACCTCACTGCACGCAACGAGCTTCGCTGTTTCATCACTGTCCGCCTAGCGAAGCTGGCGAAATATTTAAAGGGACACTAAAGTCAAATAACAATTTGCATCAGAGTGAAAGCTCAATCTATGAATACATCTAAACGACATTATTATCAACAACAGTGTCCTACTTACCGAGAAATAATGGTAAATGCTCAAAAACACATGCGCCACAGTAGGGCATTCTCAAATTGATCCTAATGACATCACATGGACCGCCTACAGTTAATCACTGGTAATCAACCTAGCTGCACTAAATTAAGAATCTTTCATGGATCAAGAGACACAATAAAATGCTTCTTGTTCGTTTTTGTTTCATCAATGGGAAAAAGAAACTGCTAGACGTTACTATGGGGAGTGGTGCAACTGGTTCAAAAATTTAAATTTCGCATAGTTACATTCAACATGTGGTGCCGTCTAGCGGGGTGCAGTTGAACCACAAAGCGTCTGCGATCTCGGAGCTAATGACGGGAAATTGATCAATGACCGTTGTTGCTGCTGTGGCTACCGCTTCTTTCGGTCTGCTGCTAATAGCGCGGTAAAGCCGGGCAACGTTGTGCACGGCAACAGTGACAGTCCGGTTGGTCCACTTCTTGAAGCGGGTAATTTGAAGTGCGCTAACCCAATGTGGACCACTAAAACGTGATTTTATTTCAAAATAGGCCATTCCTTGGCACAAAAATAACACTGCGAGGTTTCTAAACCACTATTTCAACAATCAACGTCGACTGAATAGCTGCCCTTAGTGTCCGATGAAGTACGGGTACCCTTTCATGTTGCACAAGTGAAATCATGCCACAGCCTTCAGTGTTGTGATGCACCATGTCTTCCACATTTACAGGTGACCTTGGTGGTGTCAATGATATCCATTGTTTACCCCAATCTCTTTGATCTGATTGGTTTGATGGAGCAATACCACCCACGCATACAGCTTCGATGGCAGTTAGCAAGGTAGGTTCGATGGGCAGGCATATGGAGATGACCATCGTGCTTTTTAGTTACCTCGTTAGTTCCGAGAATCCTGAATCGTTAGTTTTGAGAATCATTGTGCAGCGCACATGCTTTGTGTTACTCTAAACAAAGCAGTTGTCACTATTCATCATGCAATTGAGAAACAAAATGCAATGAAGACGTCGATTGACGAAAGGAAAGGACATATGAGTACCTGCCACTTGCCTCTTTTTCTTAGGACGCGTCTTCATTGTGCTATATCAACCCGCCTAATGAAACGTTACCGAGCCACCCAACTTGCCGTGTATGGCTTCTTTCACTCGCTGACATGAGCATAGGCGAAAAATTTCTTTCTGGACGACAATGACTAAATGTTACACATGTGACGCTGAATGCCACAAGACTGGCCAGTATCGTTATACAAGAGTATCGCGATAGTATCTCCGATGATATTTTTGAGTATCTGTATTTCTGTACGAAGATACATGTCAAAAATGTATTTGTATCTCAGTAGTGAAACGCTTTCTCCATGTATCGCTTGTACCGTGATACTGTGGAGGACACTGGTATCTCGGTACTTCATTTTTTCTGTCGGAACTGCACTAATGTGTTTACAGATGTGAAATAGAGACATTTTATGTGCTGATCCATGCGGAGGTGCGCCGCTGGTCAGCGAGGCTGCGGGTGCGGTGAAGGGTTGTTCACACGCACAGATTTTCCCACTTGGTAAATGACGGCATAATTTTCATTCTCTACCAGTAAAACTTGTCTCCAAAAGCAGGGTTCAGAACCCTAATTTTTTTCACGTGGCAAATAACTTTGTGGGTGTGGTGTTGAGGTCGAAGCGCCATTATCTAAATGACAGCTTTGAGAAGCTGCTGCAGCTTAACTGCAGTTAACGCAGAAGCCATTTGAGCAATATAGATCTTGGGTCTAGCATTATTGTATACTCTTTTTTGTTCCATTCACTGGTGTCGACTATTGATTCCAGCGATATGCTCGGCTTCAAAGTTTCAATGCAGAAAAACATTATTAGAATATTATCTCCTAATTATTGTATTTGGAAAGCATCAGAAGTTTCGAATAAAAAAAAGGTATTCTAGTATTTTATTCTTGTATCTGTGTTCGTATCTGTTTTCGGTATACTTTTTCGTCATGTTACAAAACTGTTTCCAGAATATTTCGTTACAACAACGGCAAATTTATCACACCATATGTATTTAGGGTCCCAGCGCTTATATTTCTATATCCAGTGTTTCAGAATACTTTTCTTGGTAGCTCTTTCCAGCCCTCATTGCACGTTACATTCAAATCTCGCACATCTTGCGAAGTTTTCTTTGCCGCAACACGTGGGTGGTGGCGCCACACACTCAGGTTATTGCATGGTTCATTCAATCAACATTTACCAGTCAAGATAACTCATAGAAGCGATGTCTCGCTTGTTCACGCGTGTCGAAGAGTCGGTGCGCGTTTTCAACCACCTCAAAGCGATAGCTGGTTAAAAATGAGTATACAGCGCAAGTAAAAAAAAATCTGTGAAGTGCGAAGCAACTGTATCCATGAGCCCAGCATGAAATTATGCTAACATACGTGCAACTCTTGTTTAATAAAAAATAGCGGTTTACCTTGCGCAGCTTTACGGCATAAAATGCGCTTTGATAGAAGACTACTCGTGCAGTTTTTTTTTCTACCTTAAGTTTGACAACAGCCTCCAGAAAACTGATGTTATTATATAAATTTGCTTTACATGCAAGTGCTGTTCTAAATGACTGATATCAACTTGTGAAGTTCAATGTATGTGCATGATTAGATTAAACGTCGGTTAGTAAAATTCGGGTTATTTATGCAATTACAATTTTACTTTTCAGTCTATGGCAGAACATTGAAAATATTCAAGTTGGATGAGTATGTTTTGGCCAAACTGCGAATGTGATTCACTGAAAAACGTATACTTGTGAATACAGGCCACGACCATCTTTGGCATAAGATGGTCGTAAAAAGACTAATTAAAAACATGTGCTTTTTCTCTTTCAGAATATTAATATTGTATTTGCTTAATTTATACACTCTAATCTTTGCTCTGTTTGGGGAAAGTCATGAGCATGGTGAGTAACACTGTTTTCATCTGTCGGCGCATTTAGAAATATGATCACTGTTCACGTGGCCATAGGAAAGCCTGTCGTCTTAGTGAATAATTGATCTCAGCACGTGGCATCACTAGGTCAGATGACTCACTTTCAGTGTGCTTCAGTTTGAATTTCATATCCGCAGCGTCATACTCTCATTGATATATTTTTTAGTGTAAATTCACGTCCTGCTAACCTACACGCCATAATTGATTATTTGTATAACATTAATATATAATGGGGCGGTTCTTAGTTGGTCAATCGCTGCGGGATAGATTAGCTGTGCAACAATAGTGAGGCTGTTTTCAATGAATCAGGACCATCTAAGTGCTGGACTTGGTTTTACGCCCACTCCTATATTGCCTGCGTATGTCCGCGAGCGAACGTTGCTGTGCGCCTAAATACTCCAATGTTTTCGTCCCTGTTAACCTTGCCGGTGTAGTGGATGCCATTGTACTACATTTGCACCACGAACTTGTTGAGGGGGTGTATTGACTTGTATACGCATCAATGTAACACACCTGTTTCATTTAACAATGAAACCATCATTAAAGTACACGTCACAAAGTGACACTAAAGTAAATTAATAGACTGAATTAGATTTATAAATTGTATTGTGAGAACTCTGCTGGCATGAATTTCTTCGTCTTATGCTAAATAACAAAGAGGATAATCAAGAAGGAAGTTTTGTTTTCAAGTTTCGTGCAGAAATAATCATGCGTCATGAATTTCGAAGTTTATTTTTTTGCATTTTGGCCTCATTGACTCAACGAAACTTTCTAAAACTTGGAATGTTAGGTCTGGCCCCAGCTGAGGACAATCTACTTCTTTTTTAGATATTAGGAAGTATGTTGGCCAAGTTGAGGCTGTGAAAACCTGTGAGGTCACGTCACGTTATTTTGTTTCTTTTTTGAAGCAAGTACGAGAAGAGTGTAAATTTCAAAAGCTTGTTTTCTTTGTTAGACAGAGTATTAATGATAACTAACCGACGAAAATGCACCCTTGGCGTTATTGTCTTCAATTCGCATTTATAAAGTTATCTGTTCAAGTTTTTCTGATCCTACTCTCTTCTCTATTTGTTTTAGACCACTGCCCTTGTTGGTATGAAGGAGAACATCACATACTTGTTAGACATGGGCCTTTTGGAACCTTCAATCCTGAACACCACATCACTAGACAGCAACGCCACAACGTTCGTGCCATCCACGGTAGCCGAGGACATGATCCTATCGACCACAACTATGGAGCCTTTTATCGCATCGCTGGCCGAAGCTCTCGTGGGACAGTCTTTCGGGCAGGCGGCTTCTGAACCTTTTACCCCGAACAGCAACTGCACTATTGTTCCCGTAAATTGCACGCTTCTTTTCCAACTTGGCGTAAACCTTACCCGAGCGGGCATTCTGCCATTTCTTCAGTCTGACAACCTTGTAGTCACTAATGGCACGTACTTGGAAGAGATAGTCACCACGCTTCTGCCGTTTCTAAATGAAACGCCTCCGACAACGCCCCAAACTGATGAGCCCACGACCACTCAAGTTCCGCCCACAAGGCTATTCGAAGGTTATGATGCCATCTTGCTACGAATCGCTAACTTCACGGTGATCGGTGTGGCCAACTGGACGTACCGCTTTCCTTCGAGTCCCGATGGTAACATTTCTATGCCAGTCATTTACGTAGATAATTACTCAAAAACAGTCAACGTAACCGATGAAGAAATCAGCCCCGTGCCAAATAAATGGCCCCCACTATGGAAGGGTACCATGGGCACTCCGAGGGACGCGAACGACACGACAGTGCCCACATGGACCGAGTTTGCAACAACTTTGGACCCAAACAACTGCACCGTTGTGTATGTGTCCGTGTGCAATGGTGTCACCGATGGGCCCTTCGAGATACCATCCTGGACTTCATACGAGACCACGCGGACAACGTCGACCACCACTGAGCCCAGCACACGGAAACCTGGCAGCCCTCTTAGGCCAGAAGACCTACTCAAAGTCGATGAACAAACCAAAGAAAAACTCAGAAAGCTCTGTTGGGAGACCATGTTCGGTCAGGTACGTGGAAATTTTGTTATAATATTGGTAACTATATCTTATATCGATTGATATGTGAGGTTTAACGTCACAAAGCCACCATATGTTTATGAGAGACGCCGTATAGGAGAGCTCCGGATATCTCGACAACCTTGGGTTTTTGAACGTGCTCTCAAATCTGAGCACATGGCCCTACAGCGTTTTCAACTCCATCTAGAGAGAGAAGAAACAAATAACAGAAAGACCTGCGAGGTTAACTTGACTAAGTCCAGTTTTTACCCTACACAGGGGAGAGGGGAGCCGCCACAGCCTGAATTCAATCCCGTTCCCTGCAGGTCAGCAGCCGAGTATCTTAGCCACTAGACCACCGCAACGGGGACTGTCTCTGATATCATTATTTACTCTCTCTGCTTAAGATCATACTAAGAGCGGACTGTTTTGTTGATATGTCGTTTTTTCAGTGACATTTCGGAGAATCGTAGCAACGTCATCATCATCATCAGCCTGACTACGTCCACTGTAGGACAAAGGCCTCTCCCATGTTCCGCCAGTTATCCCGGTCCTGTGCTTCCTGCTGCCAATTTGTACCCGCAAACTTCTTAATCTCATCTGCCCACCTAACCTTCTGTCTCCCCCTAACCCGCTTGCCTTTTCTGGGAATCCAGTTAGTAACCCTTAACCACCAGCGGTTATCTTGTCAACGCGCTACATGCCCGGCCCATGTCCATTTCTTCTTCTTGATTTCAGCTATGATATCCTTAACCCCCATTTGTTCCCTAATCCACTCTGCTCTCTTCTTGTCTCTTAAGGTTACACCTACCATTTTTCTTTCCATTGCTCGCTGCGTCGTCCTCAATTTAAGCTGAACCCTCTTTGTGAGTCTCCACGTTTCTGCTCCGTAGCTAAGTACCGGCAAGATACAGCTGTTATACACCTTTCTCTTGAGGGATAGTGGCAATCTACCTGTCATAATTTGAGAGTGCTTGCCAAATGTGCTCCACCCCCATTCTTATTCTTCTAGTTACTTCAATTTCGTGGTTCGGCTCCGCGGTTATAACCTGCCCTAAGTATACATAGTCTTTTACAACTTGAAGTGCACTATTACCTATCTCGAAGCGCTGCTCTTTTCCGAGGTTGTTGTACATTACTTTTTTTCTGCAGTTTCATTTTAAGACCCACCTTTCTGCTCTCCTTGTCTAACTCTGTAATCATGAGTTGCAATTCGTCCCTTGAGTTACTCAGCAATGCAATGTCATCGGCGAAGCGCAGGTTACTAAAGTACTCTCCATTAACTCTTATCCCTAACTGTTCCTCTTCTAGGCTTCTGAAAACCTCCTGTAAGCACGTGGTAAATAGCATTGGGGAGATTGTGTCCCCCTGCCTTACACCCTTCTTGATTAGTATTCTGTTGCTTTCTTTATGAAGCACTATGATAGCAGTTGATCCCCTGTAGATTTCTTCCAGGATGTTTATATATACTTCATTGACGCCCTGATGCCACAGTGTCTGCATGACGGCTGATATTTCTACTGAATCAAACGCCTTCTCGTAATCTGTGAAGGCTATGTATAGTGGTTGGTTATATTCTGAGCATTTCTCAATTACCTGATTGATAGTATGAATGTGGTCAATTGTTCAGTAGCCTGTTCGAAATCCTGCTTGTTCCTTTGGTTGATTGAATTCTAATATTTTCTTTACTCTGTTAGCAATTACCTTTGTAAATAGCTTGTATACTACAGAGAGCAAGCTAATCGGCCTGTAATTCTTCAAGTCCTTGTCATCTCTTTTCATATGTATTAAGATGATGTTAGCGTTCTTCCAAAACTCTGGTACTCTTCCAGTCAGGAGGCACCTCGTAAACAGGGTGGCTAGTTTTTCTAACACAATCTGTCCTCCATCTTGCAGCAGATCTGATGTTACCTGATCTTCACCAGCAGCTTTGCCTCTTTGCATGTTCTTCAAAGCTTTTCTTACTTCTTCTATCATTACTGGTGGGGTGTCATCTGGGTTACTGTTAGTTCTTATACTATTAAAGTCGTGGTGGTCCTGGCTACTCTACAGATCTCTGTAAAACTCCTCCGCTATTTTAACTATCCTATCCATATTGGTAGTTATTTTGCCTTCTTTGTCCCTTAGTGCATACATCCAATTTTTGCCTATCCCAAGTTTCCTCTTCACTGCTTTGACGCTTCCGCTGCTTTTCAGAGCGTGTTCCATTCTCTCCATATTATACCTTCTTACATCGGATACCTTACGCCTATTAATCAGCTTCGAAAGCTCTGCCAGTTCTATTTTGTCTGTTGTACTTGAGACTTTCATGATTTGACGCTTCTTAATGAGATTCCTTATTTCCTGGGAAAGCTTGCCGGTGTCCTGTCTAACTATCCTGCCTCCAACTTTAACTGCACACTCCGTAATGATATTCGTCAGATTATCATTCATTGTATCTATGCTAAGGTTGGTTTCGTCACTGAGAGCCGAGTACCTGTTCTGAAGCGAGACTCTGAATTCCTGTACTTTTCCTCTCAGTGCTAGCTCATTGATTGGCTTCTTGCGTATCAGTTTCTGTCGTTCCTTTCTCAAGTCTAGGCGAATTCGAGACCGTACCATTCTATGGTCACTGCATCGTACCTTGCCAACCACTTCCACATCCTGCACGATGCCTGGGTGTGCACTCATTATAAAGTAGCAACGTGAGGGAGCATAAAGTTGGGGTGTAGTCTGCCACGATGCGCTTTTGTGCTAATATTGTTGAGAAGTTCACAGTTCATTGCACGTCACTGCCTGCTGTGCACCCCCCCCCCCATCTCTCTCTCCCTCAAGTCTTTTCAAATATTATTCATGGCTCAGTACTTGTTTTGCTTTGAAACCCAAGACACACATTTGAAATGTATGGTTTACATCTATACCACTTGTAGACAGATAATAATACCAGTCAATCGGTGGATTAGGTTATAGTTTGGTTTGAACCCAGTAGAAATTTCATTGCATAAATAAAGAGACAAAGATAAAAACGCCAGGCCTGCGTGGAAGGCGCAGCAATGTCACAGCGAAGGCTAGAAGAGCGGCTTCTCAGAACCTTTTCCGAACACTTATTGGGTAAATGCTGCAGGCACACTTGCTTGATACCCATTACGGAATTAATAATAAAATATTTAGGTAGTAGGCCGGCATTTGCTATGCTACTTTTCATCATATTTCCGAGAAGCGTGGTATCCGCTAAACTCTTGCAAGGAATATTGTGCCAATGGTTCATGCAGTGGCTGACGACGATGAAGAATTATGCCTCAAGTGAATATGCGCCATAGTTATTAGATGATAAAAAACAAACTTTTGTAATCGGTTGCAGCCTTGCACGACACACTCGTTATACTATACATATTGTGTGACGACTGATTGTTTTTTCACTGTTCTAAAACGCTTTAAAAGTAGTAACAACGCAATTACTTACCCGATATCAAGCCTGTCTGAGGCAAGTTTGCCAACAAGTCACAAGTACCGGCGTGGCGCAATGGTAGAATACTGGGCTTGCACACAGCCGACTCGGGTTCGAGCCCGACTTTATCAGGTTACAGACATCGGTGGCGGTGGCGGACAAGTACTGCGCCGTGCGTGACACGAGTTTCGATCTCATAGCAGCTTTCACTGTAAAACTTGGGGGAAGGTAGGCTGGCAGCGCGTCTTCAATGGTGACGGCGCAAGCCAGGCATATACTTTGCAGGAGCTGGTCAAGACAGTGTGTGAGACGTGTCACGGATTGTGTGGCAAAACCGGCTCACGCACTTCCTCGGCACTTCCCTTGATTATTCCCCTGACACTTCCCCTGTTCTCTTACAGCATCCTTCTTAAAAGATCTTTTAGCCCCCCCCCCCTGCCACTTTGCAGCAGGCAGGGGGGGGGGGGCTGACTTTCTTGAAGATACCATCATGATTTTTGAAAGTTTCGGGGATATTTTGAAACTATAAGTCTAGTCACATCGTAGCGGTATGTTGTGTTACGTTTCAGTGAACTGTTACGTGACAGTGCCATGTTGCAAAGGTAACACGTTTAAGCCTCGTTTGTCTTACTTATCGCGCCATGACACTCCAAAGGTGTAGTTCTAGGTTGGCCATAAAAAAACATTTATGTATTTCTTGAACTGTGTTTGTACAACACTCAAAGTAGGTTGCTTGAAAATTTTACATCAACATTACCGCGTGCCCATATTGAACTATTTCCATGGTTTTGTTTCTTTGCGTTTCGTTTGTGTTTCTACTCGTTTATTTTTTTTGTTGACTTTGGTGTTTATTCATGCACTTTGCACCTATAGCTACAAGAAAGCCCACAATTAAAATGGAGGTCTTTGAGGTATTATAAATAAATAAATGAATGAAATATAACAATGATTTGGGATTGTCAGCCCTAATGTAGCCAACTATTCCAAATGAGGAAAAACTATTACACCGCAACACTCGAATTTGTTTTTCCGGGTCCCCAACAAGTGTGCTTGTGCGCGAAATAGGACAAATAATTGTTAAAACCAAATGTAGTATAGTTATGTATTGGATATTTAAGATGCACATTTCCGGGGCCAAACCTCCTGGTTAATACGTTTATGACGTGCGATGCAGTGGGTAAATTCAGGGCATTTTTTGCTTATTAATTTTGAACATCTGGGTATACATTGACGGTTTCGTCCCCATCGAAGTGCAGCCCCTGTTGCCGGAATCTTTACCCACTTTCCCAACTATACAGCCACTTGGTCTCCACGGCCGCTCATGCTTTTTTTCGCGCCGTTTGTGAGTTCTCTTAGACTTGAATGTGGAAAATCACCGCCGTAAACATGCGGGGGGGGGGGTATAAAATCCAAGACATCATCGATTACATGGTGAATTGGGCTGTTCCAGTCTTGATGGTTCAAGGGCTTTGGTGTAACGCTGTTAAGCATGACGCCGTATGTTCCGCATTGCGTTCAAAACAAACGAGAAACACCCTTAGAATGAGGTGTAATGAAAACTAAGACAGGTTGCCAATGCTGCCCAAAATGCGAATGTGAGATGGTGTGCGTTATGACCATGTAGTACTTTTGGTAATGTACGTAATTTTTCCTTGCATTGCAGGAAATAGTAAAAATTACCGTAATGGATCTTGTAATGACTATAGCGTCAACGATTATCACCGACTTCATAAGAGCTCTCATCGTCCGTTACGCCAATGATTGCTGGTGCTGGGACCTCGAGCAAGGGTTTGTAAGTGCTTGTGCTGGATTTGGTAAAACACGGAAGTAATCAGTAGTAGATATTCAACAATACCACAATTTTCTGTGGTGAAACGAAACGCATGCTCACACGTGTTCATGGCTTAAATAATGTCAAAGGAATCTGTACATTTTGCCAATGAAGGACCTGCTTATAAATAAATAAAATAAATAAATAAATAAATATGACCCGCTTGTTTAATGCTCGAATATTTTCTTACCAATATTGTTTTAAAGTTTATATTCAAGTTGGACGATCATATTGAAAAAAATATTCAGAGGTTTTCATCCAGACTCTGGAACTTGTACCACATCTTTGTTTTACCGAATAACAAACAGGTGTAGAAACACTGAACAGCAGAAGCCACCACATGTATAACTTAAAATATATTGGCTATTCACCATGTGATAGTAGACGCTATACATGAAGTATATAAGGTCATCCTAATGTACCGAAAAAAATAGTTTGTAATTCTGGTGACATCGCATCACAGGAAAAGAGAGATGCCGCTTTTCCCTTGCTGAAGCAGTAACAAACCACTCGGGAACAGTTTGTTGTAAACAATAGTTATAAGATTTGTGGACGTTATGATAATGAGATATAAAAAATGACAATATCTCTCGTAAAAGGGGGCATATTGGAGTGGCATAATTTAAATTCTTTATGTTATATTTAGGATCCATGTTTTCTTCACAACTGTCTGTAATTATACGTCATGGTCACCCACAGCGGTGGCTTTGTGGCGATGGTGTTGCTGATAGTTTCTCAGATTAGACTTCACTGTCAACTTGCGACGGAATATAGATACGCTTGCGCATTTACATTGGGTGAAAGGCAGATAACCAAAGGTAGTCAAAATTAATGTAGAGCATCCCAGAACATTACGACCCTCACGGCCCGTCTTGCAGTTTGGCGACGGTGAAAACCATAGTCAGCCACTTTGCGCAAGTGGACGGATAACTTATATGGGGAGTTGACAAGATTAACAAAAATTGTTATGACACGCACTTTTGCCAGGCTCCTTTCGTGTATCACACCACACCGTTGTTCGGGAGGAGCACTACAGTGTTGCTTATTAAGTTGTTATTGAATAGAGCGTTGTGTCACTTTCAATTTGCGTGATCTTTGGCCATCATGAAAAATTTGACAAAAATACTAATTGCCCATTTTATCTTTCCAGCCTGGCTATGGTGACTTCAAGATCGCCGAAAACATACTGCATTTGGTCAATAATCAAGGCATGGTTTGGTGAGAAAAACTGGATGTGATATTTATATGGATGAAAATTCTTTGCAGGGTGGCTAAGCTTTGTAGTAATGAATTGATTACCAGGCATGCTCTATTAGTGGTCGTAGCTTTCTCACAAATTTTCATAAAACAAATGAAAAATCTGCATAACAAGGCTCAATACTTATAATGAAGGCTAGCTCTCATGAGAATGCGATTGTATTTCGTGCACTAATGCGCATTCTTAAAAAACACGTAGGAAATAAAAAACAAGAAAATAAGCTTACAAGGTGGCAGTCTGGGCTAGTTGGTAATTCATATTAAGGTAACACCACTTATGTCGCGCATCCTCGTGATAGTTTGACTGCCTGGGACAAACAGTTTACCCAATTTATTTAACCTTTATGCATACATACGATGTTCTAAATGTTACGCATCATTTTTACTTACTTTTTAGGCATAGTAATTAAGTGCGATTAAAGAGCCCCTACGCAAATTGGAGTATTGTTTTCACTAATCGTCACAACATATATTGCTTAACTGGGTACAGTTGTCAAAATAGAGCACTTATGCGTTTAACCGGTTGAGAAACGAGAAACAGGAGATTTTTAAGTGTAATAACATAAGCAAATAGATGTCCCAAAGTTTCTACCGCAACGCGCTTAAAAACGGGCACTTTAAAAACGGGCATGTACTGCACTCGAAAAGTGGTTGTTCAAATTATCTTAGTGCAAGTAACACATTTTTCTCACCTAAACCAGCTTCTCATTGAAGGGGAACCACGCAGGTAGTCTTTTTAACGTATTGATTACTGGCTAGCATTTAAAATGTGGCTTTTCTGTGCTCTAGTATTTCTTAATTAAAATTGACTAATTCTGCCGTGCAAACATTTGTATTACATCTACGGTGTTTGAAAGAGAATTAACACAAGTAACTTTAGTGGTCTGGTCACTTTTCCTGCTTAGTGCTCGAAATCTCGAAATCAATGCTCGTAAGCAAAGGTGCTGCTGACAAATAAGTGTGTCCACTTCACTCCCTCTTTAATGTCCTTTGTCCGAACACTTTGTTGGTATGTGCAGGATGGGGATGTACTTTAGCGTGGGTCTGCCGGCCATCAACACCGTGAAGCTTTGCATAATGATGTACGTGCGGTCCTGGGCCGTATTAACGTGCAACATTCCCCACGAGACCGTCTTCAAGGCTTCTGGATCTAACAATTTCTATTTCATGCTGTTGCTGATCATGCTGTTCGTCTGCACCCTGCCCGTCGGCTACGCAATGGTGTGGCTTGAACCATCGTGGCATTGTGGTCCTTTCAGGTGAGGTGTACTTGTGAAAGATATAAGTTATGTGTAAGTGATAGAGTATTTACGTATAAGTCAGTCCACTTCCTACCGTAATATTTTCCGGTGGTGAGTAGACTGACAAAGTATTTTCACTATAACCGCTATAGTGTTGTAATGTGCAGTGATTACTTGACTTTGCAACAAGCACATCCACTGTCAAATTTCTAGCACATGAGTGAAGAAGTAGAAAGGAAATTTAGTTTTGCTAGTTTTGGGCTCAACAGTTCTTGTTCTTGTCTATATATAAACTGAGGAATTGAGGATACCTAAATCTTATCAACAATTATTTCCGTATTAGATTTCAGTATATCACTCATCAATTTCAAGGCTCGTGTAATAAAAAAAAAGCCAGTGTCTCACATATTTTCTAAAAAACTAAACTTCAACGAGTTGAAACTATTGCCATCATTCGACTTACTTCTTCCGCTAAACGAATGGAAGAGGAGAGGACTTTTTGCCTAAATCTATGTAATGAGAACCAAACACACACATCCTTTTCGACAGAAAGCATCTCACTGAACGTGACTATAATAGTTCCACGCCGAAGGGGATCCTTTAGCATGCAGTCATATGAGTACTAAACCTGTAAACAAGTCACGAAAACTTGTGGTGCATGCATGTAGTTTTTCCGACAGACTAGCTGTTAGACATCTGTCGTGATTGGGTTTCTCGAAGGTGCCTTTGGGCACGCTACGAGAGGCTACCTTTTCAACGTGCGGCAATCTCTACGTGCAGTTGTCTAAGTATAGGAAGCAGAAGATACAATAGTCAAGGATAGCTAAAGGAAGTTCACATCTGCCGAATGCGCTTCGAGCATTGGCGCCTTTATTAATGACAACTACAATGCCATGAAGACAAATAACTGCCTTTTTAGCTTAAAATAAAATTGCAGGGGACGAAATTTGTGCCCTTGCAATGGAGTACTTTCTGACACTCTTATCATGATAATTTCTCATTCCCATTTTTTTTCTTTTCCAGTGGCTACTTTCGTGCTTACAGAGTGTTTACCGGCTATTTAGACAACACATTGCCTTCTTGGATGAACAAGATAATCGAATACCTGACATCACCGGGTGTTGTGGTACCTCTCATCCTTTTACTGATGTAAGGCAGCCATCATTTCGGATGCATTCTCTTGAAGCAATGTTGTCTTTGTAGGCGTAGTGCATTTGTATATTGCAACTGCATGACAAACTCATACATCTGTAAAACGTATTTATGCAGGGTTTTTTTTTTGTTTGCTGTGCTTTCTGAAAGTTTACTTGGCAAGCTGAAATATCAATTTCAGTGTTTGAAGCTTCAAAACAGGCAGGGCGTTTAATCCTGTCACATTTGACATTGTTGTTTTTTAAACGACACACACACTTTTATTTTGCACTCCCTTATACATTGCATGTTTTTTTTTGGCAATAAAAGTTTTATCTTTAGTTGGTGTTGTGGAGAAAAATTTGGAAAGACGTTTTTTTTTTTCATGGTGAACACGTCAAAGGAATTATGGAGTTGAAATTGCTTTGGGGTCAGCGTGGCAAATTGTCGACTTGTCCGCCGTGGTGGAACAGTGCTTAGAATGCTCATCTACTGACACAAAGGTGGCGGGTTCGATTCCTGCCACGGCGGCCGCATTTCGGCAGCGGCAAAATGGTAGAGGTTTGTGTGCTGAGTGATGTTAGTGCATGGTAGGGAACACCAGACGGTCGAAATTTCCGGACACCTAAACTACGGCGTCTCTCATATATACTTCGTGGTTTTGGGACCTAAAGCCCTAGATATTATTATCTTTCTTTACGCGAATCCTGTTTCTTCAAAACCTGGCTTGGGATTTTGCTACGAACCTCAACACGTCTTTCGAAATGCTATAGGCATTCAGATGAGCCTTAATTTTTTCAAATATTCAGATTTTATCAACGATTTTCATTTTCACAGGTGATTATCATTGAATCTGGCGTGCTAAAATCAGTCCCACTCAGAGAAGTTTCGGACAATGCCGACGTCCTCGACAGGCTTAGCTATCTCACGCCTTTACTGAATAACCGCACTTAAGAAACATTATATGTGGAGGTTTCACGTCTGAAGACCCCGACATAACTGTAAGAGGCGCTGTAGTAGAGGGCTCGGGGAATTTTGACCACCTGGTGGTTTTTAACATGCACCGACATCACACAGTACAGAGGTTCCTACCATTTTGCCGCCTTCGAAATGGGACTGCCGCGGACGGAATCGTACTCGCGATCTTTGGGTCAGCTGCCGAGCCCTGCAACCACGGCTCCACCGTGACGGATGCAGTTAAAAGAAAAAAGCCGGCCTTTTCGCTAGAAGTAGCAAAATAAGTAGTGGAAGTGTATTTTTCATTTCCCTGTTAGCCAGTTTCCAGCTCATGAGAAAGGTTAGCATAACCTGTGGACTATATTATCACACATTAACTGTTGATAGTCTTAATATGTGCCACTCCATAGCCTACCACCGTAGTTATTTCGACACTGTACCTATTTTTTATTCTCACTTTATAGTTTTTGTCATATGATGCTGCACTAAATAGGTTCTTTGTTTACAGACTCATCATATACTATTTAGTGGCCCTCACTGGATCTCTCAGAGAATCGAACAACGACCTGAAACTGCAGTTAAGGCGGGTACGTATAAATACAAAGAAAGAAAAACCGAAGATTCACTGCATACAAGCTAATTGCAAATGCAACGCTTCTTCGAAACATGCCGGGATAATTACAACGGTCACTGCGAGCACTATGGTTGCCAATTAACCCAATGCTATCACTTGTATCTCAAATAAGGATTGGTATGTGGTGAGTGGGCGGAGCAAATACTTTACGCCGTCGCTGAATTAGCAGTTGATTTGAATTGCATTCACGAGATTTTTTAATCGATGTTCTTGCTTTTCAATGATGCAGTCGTTTTTTTTTGTTATAACGTCGTCACGTGTAACACCGCTGAATTTATTAGCAGCGTTTATTTGAGCATAGGCTTCCCAGGCTAAACTTTACAGGGTCAGCTGTTCTTGTAAAGCAAGAAGAATCGTTCTAAGCCTGCATTATCGTCAAAAACCTGCACGACCATAACCGTGTACTTGACGGGACAGGTCTGCCTGAGTAAAGGTAGCGTTGGCGACACCAGCCCTCTCCACCTTCTGTGTCCTCTCTGGGCGCACGGGTATGCATTTGAGTGCTTAAGCATTGTGGCGCTTTATCGCACGCGTATTTTTCGCAGTTAATATTATACTGCACAAAAGACATAATGTATTTACAGAAAGGCAGAGAGGTTGGCCTGAGCAACAGTTAGCCCTGGCCTTCTACTTCACACTGGAAATGAGTGCAGCGCCAAATGTACGCGTATATAGGAGCATATGTCTGATGGCATTGCATGTCCTTTTTCAAGAAACATGAGCTCCCTATTGCTATGTTTGTATACGTGCGCGTCTACATCTTTATTTCTTCACTAAGAAGACGTTAACTGTATTATACCGTGGGAGCAGTTAAATTTGTGCTTTTTGCATGAGTGGCCACGTGAACTAGCTACATCTAATCATTGTTCAGGTACCGCTGTTATGTGTAGCGTGCACTAAGAGAGACTAATTGAGAAAAAATACAAATTTTGTTTGCGTGTCATAAGCACGTATGCGCATCAGATTACTGAGTTACTGAAGGTCACTGGAACTAAAAGTGAATGACACTAAAGAAATATAAGAAAAAATGAATTATGTGTAGTGTACCGCGGAACCCAGGTTTTTGAAGCCTAATACTTAGTAGCAAATAAAGGTCGTCCTTAACCGGGGTGCCGCCAACGGGCGTGGGGTTGGGAGGCTCAAACCCTTGAAAAAATTAATTTTACTTGCTTATATATACATGTACAAACACACACAAACGCACGCACGAACAAACATAATGTAGTACCTCTCCATTGAAAAACATTTGTGGCTTTGCTTATTCCTGGTCCTTAATTACTTGGGCAAATGAAATTACTTCGGCTAAGATGCACGACGGGGTTCTTTGTGGTACATGGATATTAACTTGATTTGCAGGAGAAGGACACAGAAACCAAATCAGAGAAGAATGAAAAGAAAGAGGAAATGGCAACAACACTTCCGGCTCCGATCACAACGGTCACGGTCACAGAAATGGTCCCTCCGGAACCAGACGGTCAGTGAAGCTGGCCTGAAACACTGAAGCGCCTTTATATTTTATGCTGTAGCTTTTCGTTGAGTTCTGTGGTTGCTTGAGAGTCGCCATTATAGTACGTTCTTATTCGCATCAGAACCATGATTACAGTTTTGATGTATAAAAACGTAGAGAAGTCAAAAACAAAAGTACAAATGTTGCCAAACGTTTAACGTTCTCACATCAGGGTTCTGATACACTATGTAACCCCGACAGCAATATTTGTCGAAAATGAACTTTAAACCTTAAAACAAAGCGTTTTCGAATTCCTATTTTCTAAATTTCCGTTCAGCTTTTTCTTTTTGGTTTTGTGCGCAGTGTAGTGATAGGGCATCTTTACCTGTAGTAATATAAAGAACAGCAGTATGAGGGATGTACTGCAGCAAAACAAAAACATAACAAAAGAGAGAGAGGGAGAGAGAGAGGTGTTTCACGGAAAAGTACTGAAATGCCATAGCACGGGTTGCACAAGTATTCTTTGTCCATAGTGAACGAACATGTGGCTGTAAGAGCGAAATGTGCAGTACATTTAAAGTGTAAAGTTGAAGCGCAAAAAGGCTAAAGTGACAGGTTATAGTTCTAGGACCTCTAGTACGTTGCAAGCATAGCAAACTGGTGATTCTATGCTTAACAGAGTGTCCTAGCGTCTAGTTTTTTTTCTTTGGCTCGTTATTTTACTTTGCACAAGAAACCTTTTGTTGGGCGATGATTTCTTCTCAATTTACAAAAATTTTTACATAGGTAGAGCTGAAGACTAATGTTGTGCGGAAATGCACGATCACGCCTGCCAGCTGAGAATTTTACATTGCTTCCTATATGCGAGTAGGCGTACATTACTGCTTAATGTTGGTTCATATGGTGCACAGTTCGTGCAAAGAGAATTATCATAAAAATGAGATGGGGTTCCTCTTAGGATCCATATCTGCGGATAATGCTGGCGGGACATAATAACAAGAAAATCACGGATAATATAATAGTTGGGGTTTCACGTCCCAAAACGAAGAAAAATTACAGAGGACAGGCGCTACCTGCATATAACGTTTTTTTGCGTGGCGTGCATGTCTATGTAACAGTTTATCCCTCGAGAAAAGAAAGAGAAAAAAAGTGTTGCGCACGTAATCACCAAAGGCTATGCGTTCAAGTGGCGCACCAAACATTTGGTGCGTATTGCGCTGGCCGCGCGCAGGCTGTAAAAACTGCAGCTGCTTGCTTGTTAGCAAAATTGATGACGCGGTAATCGTTAAAGGTAATCCCTCTTCATTTCGTTGGCCTCTGCTAGAAGCATATAGCATGTCCGACTCGCCATACAGCACAACGGGGTATCATGCCATACTTTGATGACTCTATTATCAAACCACGAAGTAAAACTATTGCGGAATCAGGTCAGATATGACGAGATGGTTACCTTAAGAGTGAGCACAATAGGAGGTATGTGCATGTTAGTGTGGTATGTTGAGCTAATAACATAATAAAGCGGATAATAAGTCATGTTACCTTCTTTCCTCCTATATTTTTAATAAGAAAAAATGGAGATCTCACGAACACGTTGCTGTCAAGGGTGAGAACTAAAGTGTTCCTGAAAACGTTAATTGAATTCTGTAACACAATTAGAGGCCCACGTTAACAAACTAAAAAAACAGCAAGCAAGGACTCGCGAAATGTACAAGTTTGTTTATTATACATAAAATAGAGACGCCATACTTCGGTGAATTGTATTTTAGAGAGCATGTCTAGCGGTTAGAGTTAAGGAGCAAATTTTACGCTGCTTTTCCAGAATTTAAGCTAATGGATTGGGGGTATTTTTCGAATAGTGTGTAACAAATCAATTTTTGTCTGCCTTAGATATGTTATTTTAAAGATGCGGCTTACAGAATCACAATACATTTTACGTTGTCACATAGTTACGTTTATAAACTGCATAGTCTAGTTTCTTGACATTTTGCTATTCTTTCGAAAAATTTATATTAGGGATAAAATCTTAACTGAAACTCCTCCTACAAGGACAAGATTTTAACATCACAGTTCCAATAGAACGAATTTCACCAAAATCGGTGCAGTTTAATACCGAGAGAACATTCTTCTTCTTTGTTCACAAGTGTTTAGATAGAAGTCTAATAGGCAACGTTTTAATAGCTAAAGGTATTCTTTTGAAGTAATTGATTATTCGCCTACTGGACTGCAACTACACATTTTAACCACGACTTCTGTTCAGTTCATACTATACAATGCGGACTAATCGGTCTATTTACTAAATAAATTACAACGCAGTCTTTTGTTCTCGTGTTAAGTGTCTTATCAATTTTTGTTACATTTGAATCAAACTATTTTATTGATATTATTAGGTATTTATTTCAAACTAACTAGCATCACCACTTTGCTACTCATTTTTTGTCAAATTATTGTTCTGTCAGATGGCTACAGTATTTCCTTCGTTTATAAACGTTTTATTCTGAAAGAGGAGAGGGAGCACAGTTACATATGTTGCACTCTCTTTAGTTTCGTGAATGACACTTAGCTTGCGCTCGGTGTAGCAATCTTAAACGGGGTCTCTTTTTCCCGCAGTCGTGGTGCCGAAGGTCGAGTCGAGCATCGAGCGAACAGCCGAGATACTGAACAAGTGGAACACGGCTCGCCGCATGACGTCCACGTTCCCGTCCAAGCTGAAGGCGGCTGCCTTGCTTTCAGCGGCTGCTGATCGCGAGCGTGGTTCAGACAGTCCCACCAAGAAACCGAGTGGTTCTGATACTCCATCCAGTGGTAAGTGACGCTGAAATATGCATAGACCTTTTCTGTGTTTGTAAACAGTGGTAGCTGTCGTCGACATACTGGGGCGCTTGTAGCGACATCATGGCGCGCTAGAGGCTCCCGCTCGTGCTGTGCTCGGAGGCAACTCCGCATCTTCTTGCCAGTTGTCACGTGATGATATGGGTGGTGGCGAGCTTTGGGCTGGGCGGGGCCTACACGCCGCGATGTCGCTACAAGCTCCTCAGTACGTCGACGGCACCTACTCCTGTTTACAAACCTAGAATGGGAGACCAGTGCTGGATAGGTGGCGCGCTGAAAAAGAGCACCTGGCGGAGAGTCGCGACAAAACTCAGCTGCTCGCGCACAGATGACAGGCCGCAAGTGTACCACTCTGAGAGCACACGCGTGCGCCACTGCCGCGCTTCATTTCGAAACGAACAGCTCGAAAAGCCATTGTACCAGTCATACTGCACTGTGGTTTAGAAAAATACCTTTGTCCGAAGGCTACTCTCACATAAAAAGCACTAAAATATGGAGAGAAGCCCTGCAAAGTGGACTGTGTCTATGCATATAGTACCTAAGGGACAGTGTTGTGCCGTGATGGCAGCTCCCTCTTCCTCATTTTCTGGTGCCGTGCTGGGTTTTGGGCTAATGCTAGTTCTGGTTGCATGCCCCCATTCATAAGTCCGTGCTACGACAATACCACACTGCCAACATCTGCAGTAAAACAAAACAAAAACAAAAGCAGAGTAAGTGGTAGCTAAGTCATTTTTTTCTGGCATTGTTTGGACGCTCTGTCCGCGGTATGTATGCATGGGGATGGTGATCAAGCAAACCGCCGCGGCAGCATAGCACGTATTGTGTCGCGCTACTATTCCTGAGGGCGCGGAATAGATTAGCGACCACGGCGGCCACACATTGATGGGGCTGAAATATCAAAAGAACACCCGTGAACCAAGATATATGTGCGCATTGGAGAACCCCAAGTGGTCACAATCTTGATACGGACACTACAGCGTACCTCCAAGTTATGTCTTGTTTAGCACATGAAAGCCTAACAGCTATCGATGTTGAACAGACACCTTCATTTTAGGCCGACACAAACAAGCGGAAAAACTGAAACTGTGTTGTTAGGCGAAACATGACCTCCGAGATTGCAGGCGCGCGGCGTGGTCGCCGCGCGCCCGTCATCTCGGAGACCATGGGCGAACTAAACAACGAGAGAAAATTGAAGACATTTGATACTCCTCTAGCAAGGCATAAATTCCGATGTTACGTAGCCATGGCAGCCAGTGAGAAAAACGCTTACTGCATCGGCTGACTCCAGAAAGCTAAGCTTCGAGTAGTCCACTACTTTGTTCGTAACAAGAACCTTGTCTTTTGCACAAATTAGGTTAACAGAGGCATCTCTTTTAAAGAGTGTTCACTTTGAGAGTATCTTTTATAACACCTCAGAGGCGTAGGTGAACGTGGCTCCAAACAAGTCTTGTGGACAAGGCAGCTTTCCTTTACACGCAACTGTTTAAGAAAAAAAGACCACCTGCCTATCGTATCATTCACTTCACGCAGTTGAAATGAAGTTTGGTGGTGGTGGTTAGATGGATGGACGCATAAGGACGCATAAAAACATTGTTAGTCTTGAAGAGCACGACTCAATGCTCAGCAGGCCAGATGAAAAAAAAGTTTACATAGGCCGTATATTGCATAATACACTCGTTTTATTTCCAGAAAAACGCCGTTCAAGCTAGACTCTTTGGACCTGGTTTCCACTGGTGGCTGTCTTCACTATCGAATAAATGTAGCAGATACGCGCCATTCGGTTTAGAAACGAGCCCGACAGCACTAGACAAGAGAGCGAGAGCAGATTTTGCTCGCCTGACCGCTTAGACCGCTGCCTCTTTCTACATCCTCCATTTCCTCTATACGTCCTCTCTTTTTTTATATGTGGTTCCATTAGAATACGCAGCAGTACCGCCTGCGCGCTTTGGTTTTGTTACGGAAATGCGCCCACGCACCACCTCCACCAGCCACCATTGTCGTCTGCGGGAGCAGCTGAGAAGTGCGTGCTCTCCCCGCCAGGGTGGTCACGGAAACTCTATCGCTGGTTTCTTATAGGTCTATATCCTGGCACTGTCATCGCAGATGGTTTTTTTTTTACAGTCGACGGCTGATGTAATTTACGCGAGAAGAAAAGAATGCGTGGTGTGGGGCATATTGCCTTCTAAGCTGGAGCAGTGTGCAGCCGGGACTATTTGCGCTTGCTTTCTTGTGTGCTAAAAGCATCGTAGACAGCATGAATGTGTAATGCCTTGTCGTGCTGCTGCATTCACTCTACTCGTTATAGATATGCACGTGCAATAATCCGGTTCATAGAAATTGGACGTATCAGATCCGCAGGTAAATGCCGCGTTACAATATTGCGCATATCTCTTACATTACACATCATTAATGATACTGCTTTTTGTGGAAAATTAGTAATTTATACGTAATTTGTCAGCAAAAGGGCGGAGCAGGGCTTTAAGTTGAAATTGCTCGTGCCATATGGTGAGCCGTCAAACTGACAGAACTACCCTCTTGCATGTTAAGGGACAACATTTTGTAAGAAAACTGGGTAAAATGTGGTTCCCTTGACGGGCAGTAAATTGCAGACATACGCAAATGCTGTGTGATTACGCGAAGGAATGTTTACGCGAAGGAACAAGAAAACTTAATTACTTGAGGCCTGTGCCCTAGAACAAAAGTTTAATTCCCTATCTCATACTTGAAGGCCATACAAATTTTTAAATAAAAAAGTTAGGCTGAAGAAATAGAAAATTTGGTTTTGACAAATGCAACAAGTCACTTTCCATTTTACTTGATATACGCAAGAAGCATCGTGTGCGAGCTATTTCTCTCCTAGCTGCACGTAATTTCACGATCGTTCGTGCTATGCTTGAAGCTATTAGTGTGTTAAACTCTGTCTTAAAGAAAAAGTGGGCTCTTGCAAAATGTGAAGCTCCAGTATAATTTAGTGTTGTTAAAGCTGATGAAATTGCACGTTCTATAGTAATGAGGCTACCGATTGGTTCTATTAAACAGGATTTTTCGCTTCAAGCGTTATACCTGAAAGTGTGAGTCAGACCACACATGTATATCGCAAGTTGAGGCAAAGCCAGCTGACACATCTATACACCTGCACATACAAAAGTGCATATAAACAATATCTCTTCAGGGGAGGGGGGATCGCAGTAAAGAAGCGCATGGAATGAGAAACATGGGCGGTTTTGACTGCTACTGAGTATATTTTTTTTCTAATTGTTGATAATATCATGCATTGGACCAAAACAAATTCAAGCTTATCTTGTCAGAATTCACACGAACCATTTGCTTCGTAAACCTATAGCAGCGAAAAGAAGTGGGAGGATACCGCCGAGCAAAGATCAAGGATTCACTTTCGAGAAACTTGTTTCGTTTTGTGATGCCTCCGACAAAATGGCGAAGAACGCTTTGGTGTTTTGATAAATGACGCTTCAAACTTCAAATATCTGCTACTCACTTTTCCAAGTAAAGTGCTACAAATTAACTCACACTAAACGTTTTTAGGGCAATTGTGAGAATAAGCGGGGGCACAGGGATGAAGCGGGGCGGCTAATACTACGTCTCTGCACTGCGTTCTGATTGTAAAACTCAGTAGTAGGGGGCCGGAAAAAAGGGGTGGGGTTGCGGTCACAGAATCTCGTTCCCCGCAATGTGGGACCCTCCGCACGTTTATAGTTGTAAGCTCAATTACTGTTCACCGGCAATCATTGCGCTGTAGTGGTCAAGAAGTGACATTTCAGTTGGAAAAGCATCTCCTGAATATTGTGAACGCAGATGCGCGAGGCAGAAAAGTACAGTACAACCTGCAGAATTCTGACGAAGCGCCGCTGGTGGACGGGCAGAGTTTAGATGCCCCATCAGGAACCCGGACTCCCCAAGCAGAAAGGAAGAAACAATCGTCCCCAAGGCGAGTCTAAAATTTTACTCATTTTACACGCGTGATTTGTTACATATTGTGCCTCAAGTACTTCATAAGGATAATGACGATGCTGACCTTTTAATTGATTTATTTTCTTGGCGTTCAAACACAGAAACATTTAGGCTTGTGGAATGCATAAAGGTATAGAAAAGACAATTAGTTAACCGATGAGTGTGCATTTTTATTCACATCTGCATCCTGGAATATTCAGAGGTAGAAGGAAAGCCGATAAAATGTTCATCTCCTCTGGGCTCTGAAAGAAGAATTACAACCAATCATTTTTTCATTTTTTTCGTTTTAAACTAGGGGCTTCCACTCGATGTGGCGTGAGCGGCATAACTTGAAAGATATATATATATATATATATATATATATATATATATATATATATATATATATATATATATATATATTATATATTTATATATTTATATATATATATATTTTTTTTTCATCCACTTTTCTTTCTTCTTATTTACATTCTATTGGTTTTAATAACTTCCCCTGTACATTCCTTGGCATTACTGTCTGTTATATCTCATTAATATTGTGTTAAAACACGGAAAAACGAGCCCTTAGGTATACACTTCTTTCCCTTATGTATATATATATATATATATATATATATATATATATATATATATATATATATATATATATATATATATATATATATATATATAGTGAGACCAACCAATAAATATTCCGCATTGGTCTATAAATAAAATAACCAGAAAATTAGGAAGCCTAAAAAGAATAAAGGAAACAATGTGATAACGTTTGGTACAATCACATGGTGATGAAAGATGGAAAAGAAGTAGGCCCTACTGAGTAGGTTCAAATAATAATGTTTTTGTTATAGTACTAGAAATAGTATGATTACAAGCACATGACAATCAGCAAAAAATGCATGTTGCTCCAATATCTAAGCATTAAAAAAGAGAAGAAAGTCAGGGAGGTTAGCCAAGTTTGCCTTGGTTGGCTACCCTACACTTGGGGGGGGGGGAAGGGGGAATAATAAAAAGGAAAGTGACAGAAAACAAGAAGAGTAAGAAAGCGATGGATGAATATTAAGCTCAAGACTACACAGCACAGTCTCATGCTGTTCTTTCACAAGTGCTTGTGAAGTCCGGTGGTCCTAAGAAGCACAAGAGGGCTTTCGTGGCTTTGTGCGTATGCAAAACCGTCGGCCAAGGTCCCAGGATCTTCTTTTCTGTAAATGGTTGTGAATCCAGCTGACGGAGCTTGGCTTACATAATACGTCGTTCAGACTGGTGAGCTGGGCAGTGGCGTAGAATGTGCTCAAGCGTCTCCTCGCAGACGCAAGTATTGCATGCCAAACTGCTCACCATTCCAAGGAGAGAAGAATACGCATACGTAAATGCCACGCCCAACCTCATGCGACACAGCAAAGTTTCATCGCGTCGTGGGAGCCCGGATGGCAAAAGTTGCAAGTTTGGGTCGATCGAATACAGGTGCGTGTTGGAGAAAAACGGCGTATTCCATGGTAGGGGAGTTATACGGCGAGCAAGTGATTCTAGTCGTCTTGAACCGTCCGTTCTCAAGAGTGGTATAGGCGTACGGAGGTCTTGGTCATGAGCCAATCGAGCACCTTCATCCGTGCGGTCATTGCCGACAATTCCTTATTGGCTTGGCAACCATTGAAATAAAATATTGTGACCATCCTCGAAATTTCGTGGTAGTCGTGCCTTATCTGATATACTGATTGTTCACGTAAGCCGTGCTGCATAGTGAACCATAGTGTCTGGTAGGCCAACCTCGAGTCGCAAAAGATGGCCCATTGTTTAGGTTGCTGCCGAAGAATGTACTTGACTGCACCTTGACGAGCTGGGAGTTCTGCTGCTGTCGACGTTGTGGTGTGAAAGAGCTTGTATTAAAGCAACACATTACCAGATGGAACAACCACTGCTCCTGTAGAGCTGTTGGAATTAGTGGAGCCATCAGTGTAAGCATGTATGCAGTCAAAGTACGTCTCGTCCAACAAACGCGAAGTCAATTGCTTCAGGGCCAGCGGTGACCGGCGTGCCTTCCTAATGATTCCAGAAATCGATAAGCGCACGTCAGGTTGACGGAGACTTCATAACACAGATGCTCAACGCATCGCAAGTTTGAAGCCAGGCGGTAATATGTGTTGGTGTTTTGTCGCAATACCGCACAACTAAGCATGGGGCCTCCGCGCTGTCAAACACGCAAATTGAAGAGACGGAAGCCGAGATAAATGCCTAATGTGAGCTCTCAGCGTCTCGGATTCCGTGCTCAGCTATAAGGTATAGTCACACCGCGCCTTACTGAACCATGGCACTAAGGCACGTTAGAAAATAAGCAGTTATGCAAATGTGACAGCGTCGAAAGAGCGCTAGGGCTAGCTTCTCTGACTTATTATTCACAGTGGCTAGAAAAATGGACATGCATACCTTGGATCATGGGACATTGCCAATGTGGCACCTCTGCACCGATGGTCTGGCAGATGGCGCCCATAAGTACCCTAAGGTCAGCAAACTTTAGTGGTACTACGAAGTACTCGATAAAAGGAACAGAAAAGAAAATCACTTAAGGGCACATAGAGATGTGTATACGAAATACTTCGTTCTGTTTAGAAATACTTCACTATGCAGGTAAATCCATGATTAACGCGGCCTGTTTAGGTCACTAAATTTTCTCTAATTGCCCACTTTTCATAATAATTAGCTTGTAGCAAACACCTCTTTTATAGAAGAGAGGGTGAAATCATTACAACACGGGAAGCAGGCGAATCTCACCAAAACTGAGGTCAAATAATACAATGGTCCGTTGGTGTTAATCCACAGATGAAGTATCCGTAGTTTGGACTGAAGAAAGCAGATAGTGAATTTTTACATTAATCATTGTATTATCAGTGCTTCAAAGCTATCTTGCAAACATTTATGAACACTTCCACTGATTTGACATACTGGAACTCTCCATGGTCTTCAGAGATGGGTATGAGTAGCAGCGCTTATAACTTTAGCCATCACGAAATGGGTAAGGGAAGTATATACAGCGAAATACATTCTCTACGAAAAGCGGATATAGAGAAAATTGAAACAGCTTGCTGGCGTATGGCTAGAAAAACGTATCTAGACGGCCTTGTTTCTCTCTATTACTCACTGCCTACCTTCCTCTCTTCCTATCTTTTTCTATACGTTTTTAGCACGAAAGTGTTTTATGCCGGGCTCCACCTCGGCTCCGCTGACGTATTTCCGTCACAGATATGACGTTGTAAAAGATATATAATAGATCGCGAAGAAAAAAAACCACAGCATATCCACGGAGTGAATGGTGATGCGTGTGGCGAAGCGTCCGCCCGTCTATCCGTCCGTGCAGTCGTTCATGCGTCCGATCGCGTTCGAGAATGCAGACTGCGCGCCGGTAACACCGACGAGGCATGAGCCAAGGAAGCAGAGCGCAAGCGTCTTCAACAGGCACACCGCTCTGCTTTGTCCATGCCCCACCTACAATCCGCCACGTACAGCGACTATCGAGAAAGCTGAGAGAGGCACTCATTTTCCGCGCACTCAGGCCAAGCGCACGCAGCAGCCAATCGGAGAGTAGGGGCACTTCGGAGAGTAGCAGCAGACTAACGCAATCAAGGAAATTAGACGAGAAATGGTGATCTATTTTTTAGATGCGGAGCATCTAATACTCGAGGCTTGTAGTGCGGCGCCGTCCGCAAGCTTCCTCCTCCTTCTTTCACCATCTGTGCATCCCTTTCTCCTCTCCACACCACGCGCGCTTCTCTCCTCCATCATCTGTGCAGCCTTCCTCCTCTACACACCACGTGTGCTTCTCCTCTTCACGAACATTCGCCAGCTGTATGATGATGCGCGCATGCGCCGTCGCGCTTCGAGAACATCGGCAGCTGACGCGCGCTCATGCACCGTCGCGCTTCTCCCCTTCGATAACCTTCGAGTACATTCTCCATCTTACGCGTGCGCATGCGCTGTCGCGCTTCGAGGACATCGGCAGCTGACGCGCGCGCATGCGCCGTTGCACTTCTCCCCCTTCTCGAACATTCGACAGCTGACGCGCGAATGCGCCGTCGCGCCGTCGCCCACCATCTGTGCCGCGCGCGCTTCTCTTCTTCGAGAACATTCTACAATTCTCCAGATTCTCCAGCGGACGCGCATGTGCCATCGCGTTTCGCGAACATTCGACAGCTGACGCGCGCATGCGCCGTCGCGCTTCGAGAACATTCAACAGCTGACAGCGCATGCGCCGTCGCGCTGTATATATACTCAAGGTCGGCGCTCGCTCGCTTAGTTGCCGCTTGTCGGTTGGTTTGTACGGCGCGTCGACGTCCGAGGTCGCGGTGAAATGAATGCCGACGAATCCACAAATACAATGATCGACGTCCCTTCGACCAGCGCCACCCTTTCGCATACGTGTCGTACGTGTTCACTCATTTAACACCCCCTCCTACAACCACGTTAACCAATTTAGCCATCGACCCAAGTAAGTCGCAATTTAACACCCCGTTAACCAATTATATGCTCCGCATCCTCCTCAGTGTTCCCTCGAGGGAAGCTGCGGGCAATCTTTTTGCCTTCTTTTCTTTCTCGTCTCTTCTTCTCTCCGTTACGCGTGACCAGTGACAAGGTTAGCCTAAAAAGAGCTTCGCCCCTAAAACCAATATGCAAAATCTCTGCGGCGGAGCATCAAACTAGCGCCCTCTCGAACAGCAGCGGACACTCGACGCTAACCACTTCGCCACAGTGCGCATGCAGTCAAGAGCGTTAACGGCAAACCATATACTACCATCTGACGCTTTTAATAGTTTCGCAGATTCAGAACGTTTTCGTCATCAGTAGCGAGATGACGAGACGAGCGCGCGTTGAGTAAAGTGCCTAAAAACACAGCATATCTACGGAGCAAATGATAATTAATGAGGCGAAGCGTTCGTACGTTCATCCCTGCTTCGGTCCGCCTGTGCGCCCATTCATGTGTTGGTCTGTGCGTCCGTACGTCTATCCGTTGGTCTGTCTGTCTGTCTGTCTGTCTGTCTGTCTGTCTGTCCATCCGTCTGCCAGGCTGTCTGTCTGTCTGTCTGTCTGTCTGTCTGTCTGTCTGTCTGTCTGTCTGTGCGTGTGACCGTCCATCCATCCATGTGTGTGTCCGTCGAATCGTTCATGCGTTCATTTGTCAGATCGCGTTCGAAAATGCAGACGGACATGGGTAACACCGACGAGACGCGAGCGAAGGAAGCCGAGCGCAAGCATCATCAACATGCCCGCCACTCTACTTCATCCATGCCCCACCAATGATCCGCCATGTACGGCGACTATCTAGTAGACTGAGGGAGGCACTCCTTCCTCGCGCACCCAGGCACAACCCGCCAGCAGCCAATCAGAGAGTAGTGGTACAACGTCATCTAGAATATCCTCACTCAACTGCAGTTTGTATGTACTTCTACGAGACAGCACCATCTATTATACTGTTTGAGAGACTCTGCCTTCCTTTTTTTTTCTCGTCTCTTCGTTTCTCGGTTACGCCACACGTAGGACAAGGTTAAACTAAGAAGAGCTGTGCCCTTTATAACAGTCGTCGCCTCTCGCATTTCGGAGAGCGTGGACGGAGTGTGATCACGTGGTCTCTCTTGCACGCGCGCTTATCAGACTCATGTTTCGAGGAAGCACGAAGGTCACTTCACTCGCTACCCAGGCCGTATCTAAGACTGGAAGCATGCTGCTCATACACGAAATAAAAATTGTGACAGTTGTTCACGCTTGTTCTGTGTATACTTGTGCGTTAGTTTCGAGCCTCTTTCTTTCTGTTCATACAGCGTGTTTTGGGTGTCCAGCTGTGACAATTGTTAGTCTACGCTGCGCCCTGCATATACTCATTTCATGCGTGCTTTCTGCTTGAGGTGCGTGCTGCAAGCTTTGAGCTGGTTCTGCTTGCCGTTCTTCGCGTGACATTGCATTTTGTTGCTATAGCATTCATTCCTTCCGCCTTGTGGCGAAACAATGCACAATAAATGCTTCACTACCTCTGGGAAGACAAGTCTTGATTTGATTGATTGATTTGTGGGGTTTAACGTCCCAAAACCACCATATGATTATGAGAGACGCCGTAGTGGAGGGCTCCGGAAATTTTGACCACCTGGGGTTCTTTAACGTGCACCCAAATCTGAGTACACGGGCCTACAACATTTCCGCCTCCATCGGAAATGCAGCCGCCGCAGCCGGGAATCGAACCCGCGACCTGTGGGTCAGTAGCCGAGTACCTTAGCCACTAGACCACCGCGGCGGGGCGAAGACAAGTCTTACTTTTATATTTTGCCGAGTCTAAGAAAGAAAGATCAGCCACATTTTTTTGTTTCTGCTTGCTTGTTTTTTGATAGATCTATCTCTTTCTCGCTCTCTTTATGTTTTTCTCCATTTTTTTATTTTGTTTCACCCCTCGCTCGATTTCTAGCTTCATCTTTCTTTCCATCCTGCACTCTCTATCTCTCTGTTTCTTTGTTTAACTTTCTTTATTTCTCTTCCTTTCTCTTTATCTCATAATCTCTGTTTTTCTGTCTTTCCTTCTGTTTGTTCTTTTCTCTCCGTCAGCTCGTTATATATTTTTTCTATCTCCTTTCTATCTCGTTCGCCCTCTTTTTCTTTCTCTGTGCACTCATTTTCTCGCCCATCCGAGTTATTACATCCCACACCGGCCATGCAATGGCAGACTGCATGCCAGCATGACGATGATAGTTTTGTGAAGGGGAATCGGGGCTTTGCCGAGCTTATAGAGCTCCGCCCAATCATCTACGGTGGCCTATAGTGGTCATGGTGCTTGACTGCACCGCATGTCGCGAGATCGAGTCCCGGCCACGAGGGCCGCATTTTCGATGGAAGCGAAAAATTCTTGAGGCCCGTGTGCCTAGATTTAGGTGCACGTTGAAAAACCCCTGGTCGTCGAAATTTTCGGAGCCCTTCACTACGGTGTCTCGCATAATGATATCGTAGTTTTGTGACATTAAGCCACAACATATTATGTCATTAATCAGCTTCGCTCTTAAAACGTTTGAGAGTCTGAGGGATAATAAACAGTAGATGCTTATTGAATTACAACAAGTTTAAGGGAGAAAATGCAGTTACTTAACAAGTTTGCTTAGCCTATGAATTCATACCAACAGCGTTAATGACCTCCGAATAACTTGATGAATGAGGGTGAAAAGAAAATGTAGGAATGGTTGCGTATTTCAGGCTGCTTTCCTCACCAGTCCATGGGCACCTAAATTATCGCCAGCATGAATGCATATTTTACAAAGATGTTTTTATTTGAAGCTCATAAAATCCGTATTGTACAGTTAGCTGGGCCAGTTAGTATGTATTCATCGTACACGCAGACACAAAAAGCGTAACAATTGAGACCAGACACACAGGGAGAAACGAATAGTGCGTGAGGCTTGTTAGCTTCTTCTTTTGCGTCTCGTCTCAACTTTAGGGTTGTTTTTTTAATGATATATCCACACTATCTGGTGTTTCCCTTTTTCGTTGGTGATTACATATTAGATACTTTGTGCCCATAAGCACTTATTGTATCCATGAGGCCAATTGAAGGCAAGTTTTCGTTGTACAGAGCAGTTTGTGTGTTATCCTTTTGGACAGAACGCCAAGGCCTCTCTTGAAGTCCATCGAGAAGCTCCGCCTTGGAGACACCCAGACCTTCAAGAAAAGAAAGGAAAGCGGTGAGAACACAACGCAAGTTAGCCATTTCAGCGGCCATGGGGAGGAAGTAAGCATGTTTAGCAGGCTTTCAAACGTGCGATAAAAACGTTTTACGTGGGTGAAGTTATTCACTGGCAATGCATTGATTAGCACGCTAGTGGTTGTATTGCACATGACCGAAAAAAAAGTAGAGCCAGCTGGACATTTTCTTGTGGCTAAACAATGTTCAAATTTTATTATATAGAGCGGCAGAGTGCGATCTGTTCCTATGTGAAATATTTTTTAATACAAAGCACAACTTCTCATCAGATGCTTAAATAGCTCGTAATAAAGAACGCTCTTTCTCCGTGCCTTTCGAATGAAACAGTGAACGGCCAGAAAGCCTTCAGCCCGTAACATCGAAAGCATATCAAATGTGCGACACGGCTTCATGCTTAAAAAATGCAGATTAAAGCAAGGCGAGCCCAGCTGGAAAGAGAATCATGTGCCGTGTGGAGCGACTGAGGCATGCTGCAATATAATAGCTTATTTCTGTTTACGGCAACATGAGCCAAAGAAGACGGCGTGCGAGAATGTAACCCCCCCCCCCCCCCCGTGGTCCATGCAGAAGAGAAGGACGAGGAACGCGAGGGAGGCCGAAGTGTCACTGAGGGTAGTGACTCGGATGACCGGTGCCCTCGCGAGACGCTGCCACTACTGGACGTTGCCCTGCCGTATCCAGTGGTGCCTCGGCCCGCACTAGTTCGCGAGCTGAGCCGGCACTACGCCGAGCCGCATGTGCCGCGGGTGAACGTCTGTCCTCCGACGCCCCTACACACCGACCACGAGGAGCGGTAAGGCACGTTATAATAACATCCGGGCGTTAATAGAAGCCCTGGAGGCGTTCCACGCAACTTGTCGAAGGGAGTACAAAGGCATCAAGACGTTAATGTAATCGTGTGTAAATGTGAAACACAAGCCTGTGCTTTGTGTGTGTGTGTTTGTGATCGAGTGTGCGTGTGTGTTCCATGTTTCTAACGAGTTGTCTTCTTCGCGCAGCTTAACCTGTATTCAAAGAAAAAAAGCAACAACAACGCGTTGTGTGGTTTTTTCACCGTTTTTACGAAAACTATAGCTCCGTCTCAATGTTCTCATGAATACAGGCTCTATTTCTGGTCAACGCAGAGTGGGCGTGCTCTTTTGATTGCTTCTGCTTGGGGGAAAAACAAAATTGGGCTAAAGGTCAGTGAGCTTGTGGCTATGGCCAAATCATTTATTAGCTTCCTGTTGAAAGGCTGCTGCCCATCACCCGTTGTGTCTGTAAGTGCCCTTGTTTAACCAGCAGATTTGGGTTTAGTACACGCGCACAAATTCAGGAGGCACAAGTGCGCATGCAAACGAGATCAGTGGACAGCCAGGCTGAGATTGCGATTTTAGCTTTAGACGCCAGTACAGTACTTACAAAAAATGTTTTTGGTGTAATTTCAGGAAAACACACGTTGAACGCCAGGACACGGATTCTTTGTGACGCAAGTCATGCTGCTCCTGAAGAAGCATGCATGAAAAGCCAACATGTGTGTTTGTATTAACTCTACTTTACGTCTTCACCTTATCTGTCTCGTAACGTCCGGACACTTTTTCGGACAGTACGTATGCCTTCAAGAGAACAACACTGCTTTTGAACTTCTGTGTACAAGCTAATAAAAATAACATATTGCCGCTTTTGGGGCGTTGATAACTTGTTATAAGAGTAGAGAGGTAAGTCCTGCAGATGTTACCAGTCTGTTTGAGTTTTATCGTTGCGTTTGAAGCGCTTCTTGGCTATCTATCAACCAAAGCCAGCTTTAGCTGAACGATAGCAAGTAGTGAGGGCCTTAAAATGAGATGCAAGTTTGAGGAGCAACATCAAACAGTGGAATCATCACTTCATATTTAATTCTTAAAAGTTACAGCGAAAGGAAAAAGCCACAAGACCTGCGCAGAACACGCAATACTATCACAGTGAAAGCTGGAAAAACGGTCTTTCAGAGCCTTTCGAAAACAAACTTTAGGTATTTGCTACGAGCACACTTGCAGGGTACCCACGATGCCATTAATCATCATAATTTTTGTGTAGTAGCGAGGCATTCAGTATGCCATCCTTTTTCATTCTTCAGAGAAGCATTGTACCCGCTACGCACTTTCAACTAATGTGCAGTTTTTTTGATGATGTGGCTGAAAACGACAAAGAATTATGTCTGAAGCTTTAGTAATAGGTTGCAGGATTCGATGGTCTCCTCGTTAGGCAATTTGCAGTCTGTGACGCCTGGTTGTTGATTTGCTGTTCTGAAAACATGGACGACAATCTTTTCCTGATATCAAGCTTGCCTATAATATCAATTTGCAGCAGAGTTCCAAGAAGCCCCACCGCGGTGGTCTAGTGGCTAAGGTATCCGGTTGCTGACCTGCAGGTCGCGGGGTCGAATACTGCCGGCGGCGGCTGCATTTCCGATGGAGGCGGAGACGTTGTAAGCCCGTGTGCTCAGATTTGAGTGCCCTCAGATTTCGGCGCTGAAATTTCCGGAGCCCTCCACTACGGCATCTCCCATAATCATATGGGGGTTTGGGGACGTTAAAACCCACATATCAGAGCTCCAAGAACCGGCGTGGCTCTCTGGTAGAATGTTTGGCTGGCACACAGCTGTCCCTGGTTTGAATGTCATTGTGTTCTTGGTGTTTTCATATACTCAGATTTTTTATTAATTTGTGCTATAGTGGTTACGGAAACTGGTGGCAGAGGTGGTGGATAACTACGGCGCACGCGACTCTTGTGAACTCATAAGAGCTTTCATACCACCCATATCAAAATTCTGAAATTCTGATGGCTTGCAGTGGCAAAAGGAAATGCTTTCGCACGTCAAAACGAAAAACTAGTAATTTATCCAAGCCCTGCTAAACAACGTAGCACAGCATCAATGCATTGTACTTGTCCACACCAGTTAATGTACCACTTAACTTCAACTGACATACCCACGCTTAGATTTTGTTTCGCGGTAGAATATTTTGTAAGCATACTGTCGCCATTTTACATAGCAGAATGACCGCTGCATTACATGCGGAGAGAAATATTTTAGACTCTATAATGTTTCATAAAAAGCTCAACAGCGATGCACGAAAAAAATTGAAAAGTTGCCGTAACGTTATGTAGTAAGATTTCAAAAAATAATAATAAATTACTTGTAGTAACAGCAAAGTTCACCAGAACTTCATGAAAGACATTCGCAGCTGCTCAATTTTTTAGCTAGGCAGTACCATGGCCGAAGCATTTTAATTATTGCTTAGGGACGCCTCTACAAGACGCCAAAACTAGAAAATATTTTGAACTAGTCAAACTATAGCGGGCATTCGATCAATATATGGTCTAATGAACTGTCCGAGTATCATGATTTACGGGTAGTGCCAACGCAGCATACAGATGAGTGAGAATGTGCATGGATTCCTTTGTTGCATGAACTACAGGAAGAAATAGTCACTAAAAGTGCCTGTCTCTCAATATACACAATTGAACCAAGTGGTCCTCGATAATCCTCACTCCTGAAGAATTCATGTAGTGCCCGATGAAGAAAAACAATGACTATGTGTTAGTACTTCCTCCAAAGCATTATTTTTTGATTTCACAAGATTTTATTCAACCTAATGGATAGTCGCCATGGGTCGCATGCTTCAATATGTTTAGAAGTACGTATCAGAGCTATAGTAATTGTGAAACTGCGTTAGGGTAGCTCAGAGTTTCCTTAAAGCTTATTTATGCTTTGAATACGTCCTCTACACTAAGTACACGTAGTCTTGGTCGTACATGTTGTAGGAATCATAATTCTAAAGAATACTGTTCTGGCTGTTGATATTTTTGCTTTATCAACGCGCAGTTTTAAAATTTGATTGGTATGTGGGGTTTAACGTCCCGAAACCACCATATGATTATGAGAAGCGCCGTAGTGGAGGGCTAGTGAAATTTTGACCACCTCAGGTTCTTTAACGTGCACTCAAATCTGAGCACACGGGCCTGCAACATTTCGGCCTCCATCGGAAATTCAGCTGCCGCAGCCGAGATTTGATACCGCGACCTGCGGGTCAGCAGCCGAGTGCCTTAGCCACTAGACCACCATGGCTAGGCATAGTGTTAAAATTACAGCTCATTGTAAAATTATATATTTATTTTATATATATATATGCCACTTACCCTATTAAAAAAAAACTTCTAGCTCTTGATGTTACAAACGCCACTAAATATGAAGAGTTATAAAGGACACAGCCCGGAGCGCTTAATAGCAACTCAAAACTTTCATTTCACAAAAGCACTCTTACATAACACGCATGCTCGTCACCAGAAACCTACCCTTATATCACCAACAGCGTGAAACAAGGAAACACTATTTGCATAACCGATGGCATACAACCGGAAAAACACGTGTCAAGCACCCCCCCCCCAAAAAAAAACAAGATAAAGAAATGCACCCAGTAATGTTACGCAAAAAAGTAAATTTAGAATTTATTAGCGGAACAGACGCCTGGCTGACGCACTTGTCAGCTGGTTTCTTAATTCGAAATGCTCACATTATTTCTTTCGTCGTCTGCTTCTTGTGCTCGTCAATTATTTCTGTGTCAGAAAGTTTTGCCTGGCAAGTGCATTTCTTACATTGCATCGCTAAGTTCGAGTACGAAGCCCACTTCGTGAACTATCATTTTCAAGAAAACGCACATATAGGCAACAACCTTTTTGACCGGTGTATTCTGTTGCACATGTGAAAGAAACTGTGTTCACATATTTTTTTTGGCACTCAGTATACATCCCACTATGTTTTATGTTACATCCATCTGTTTTGCCTAACCTTTCCAATGCCTGACAAATTTTCTACAATTTGCTTTTAGCTGAAGAAAAAACTACCTGCACCACATACCTAATTGAACTTTCTTCAACCGATGTGAGATGTTAAGCAGATGCGGGATGACCACTGTCTCCTTTTTTTTTACTCTCAGCTTTTCTGTCCCCTTCTCGTGTGCTGATTATTGTCATCACTTTTCGGCGATTCTTTTCACAAACCAATAGGGGACAGTCGCCCGAAAAACTAGCTCCCCTCGAAAAGAATCGCCGAAAAGTGAAAAAAGACAATAATCAGCACATGAGAAGGGGACAGACAAGTTGAGGGTGAAAAAAAAAAGCGAACAGACAGGGGTTATCCCGTATCTGCATAACATTTCACATCGTTTGAAAAAGTCGTATAAACATATGGGGTGCTGGTTGCTTTTTCAGCCAAAAAGAAATTTTGGAAGATTTGCGCGGCAGAAAAAAGGTTAGCCAAAAACAAAAGCATGGGCGAAACAAATGGATGTAACATAAAACATGATGAGAGGTATATTCAGTGCAAAAAAATATGTGAACGCAGTTCCTTTCACATGTGCAAAGGAATACGCCGGTCACACAGGTCGTTGCCTAAATGTGCGCCTTGATGAACATGAGAGTTCACTAAGGGGGCCTCGTACTCGCACTTAGCGCTGCAGTGTAAGAAATGCACTTGCCAGCCAAAACTTTCTGCCACAAAAATAATTGACGAGCACAAGAAGCGGACGACGAAAGAAATAATGTGAGCATTTAGAATTAAAAAAGCCGCTGACAAGTGCGTCAGTCAGGCGTCTGTTCTGCAAACAGATTCTGGATTTGCTTTTTTGGTGTAACATGAGTGGGTGCATTTATTTATCTTGTTTTTTTTTGGGGGGGGGGGTGCTTAAAACGTGTTTTTTTAGATTGTATGCCATCGGTTATGGGAATGGTATTTCAGTGTTTCACGCTGTTGGTGATAGTTGGGTTGGTTTCTTGTGGCATGCATGCGCGTTATAAATGTACATAAGAGTGTTCCTTCTGAAATGAATATATTCACTTGCTAATAAGTGCTCTGTCCTGTGTCCTTTCTAAATTTTTTTCGCTTGTTTCATCATGCCTCACCGCGGTGGTCTAGTGGCTAAGGTACTCGGCTGCTGACCCGCAGGTTGCGGGATCGAATCCCGGCATTAGCGGCTGCATTTTCGATGGAGGCGGAAATGTTGTAGGCCGTTTGCTCACATTTGGGTGCACGAACTCCAGGTGGTTGAAATTTCCGGAGCCCTCCACAACGGTGTCTCTCATAGCCATATTGTGGTTTTGGGACGTTAAACCCCACATATCAATAAATCAATCGCTTGTTTTATTATGAACTTAAGCCAACATGCCCTACTGGCAGTCGTCCTTCAAGCTCTGTTTCAAGTGAATTATCTGAAACGCCTAGAAACAGTTTAGGTGAGTTAGCTGAAAACTTCCTTTGAGACCAGCAACATAAACTAGTCACTGAAGCCATCATTAGCAAGCAATACTCTTTAGTCATAATTCGGTCACAGAAGATGATAATACTGATCTGAATTTTAAATTAAGTTTATTTTGTACCATGATATAATAATAGGAAAAACCCCAGTGGCAGCCATGGAATCAATTTTGGCACCTGATGTTTCTAACATTTACCTAAACATAAGGCCATGAGCGTTTCAGCATTTGGCCCCAATGCGCATATGCGGCCGCCTGAGCTGGGAATCGAATTCGCAACTCCGATCTCAGTACCGCAACACCGAGCCTCTAAGCAACCACGTCGGGGATTTGTGTAATGCTCACACTGCATCACACGCGCTACCACACGATTTCACGAGCTTTTTTGTTAGCCTAGAACCCCTGTTTTCTTCGGATCCATGAAAGCGGGCATCATTTATGTTCCACGTAATCGGAGACCACGAGAATGTTCAACGTTCAAGGAAGCCCCGTCAAGACCTATTCATTAGTGTCATCTTCTCTGGTCGGGGCGTATGAAGTTAAGTTATACTATGCATGATAGTTAAAGAGAAAAATATGGCTAGACCAATAATCGCGACATGCGCATCGTCTGTGAGAGATTCAGATCTGTCAGTTGTTCTTCAATTTCTAATGTATCAAGACACACTGAAGGGCAATTTATATACTTCCCCAAACTTACTATGTGTTAGCATTTTAATAGAGCGATCGGCGAAAGCCGACTACCCAAAACGCCTGCTCTATAACAAGCGAAGTTGTGTTCAGGGCTCTATGGCCCACGACCAAACATTTATTAATGCTGCACGCTTGCAAGGTAAGGTAACCACGTGCCGTTGTGTTTGAGGTAAGTGGCGTCCTTGCATGATGACGGAAGGTGGGTGGGTGCGGCGCAGGGCAGGGGTTAGAAATCGCGTGACGAGCAGTACTGGATCTTGACGTGCGAGCGTCGTGTGAAGCAACAACCGCCAATCCGAGCAGCTCGACCACGTCTTGCGTCGTCGCCGAGGGGCTCTACGTCGTTTGAGCAACTGGAAATTCGGTCAGAGAGCCTGTATCAGGCTCGTGCAGGCATCAAGGCCACCGCAGAAGCTGTGCCAGTGTCCGCACAAAGGGTGGCCTGGTGCGGCCGGGCTCGTCGCAGCCAAGCGTGACCGGTTGACGGTTCTCAAAGGGCCCGAACCGGGGCACCACTTTCCGCCATTGTGGCTCCGCCCTCGCACCATCGTCGTAGCCCCGCGTACCTGCGACAGCGGTGAGAGTCACTGCGGCTAACGCGCCGGCCCGAAACTCACTTCCAAGCGGAACCGATCTAATCTGTCACGCGTGGTGCGCGAGGAGCTATGGAATGCGAATGTGGTTTCCCTCATGAGGAACCTTTTGAGCGTGGGCGGCTGCGTCGTTTCCGGAGCGCCCCGAAACAACGTCAACAGCCGCGAGAGAACAGGGCGCTGACATTTCGCGCTTTCGAAGGGCTCTCTGTGACGCTGCACTGCCTTCCGCCTCCCGCTCTGTGGCTCGCGCACCTGCTCGCCGCGCCTCATTGTCGCCAGTAATAACCACAGATGGACGGCTTGGGAGCCCAGGTCTCCAAACACAGAAGGAAGGAATGTACCGGCAGAAAAAAAGGCTGCCACGCGGACGTGAAACCTTGCCGCGACATTGGAAGCTGGCATCCAGTATTTTCTATAGAGTCGGACTAGGTGCAACGTTCAACACTATGCCGCAAAAACTTAATAATAATATATTAGGTTTTAGGTACGAAAAGCGCAATATGATAATGAGGGACGCCATTGTGGGGGTCTCCGGACATTTTGACCAGCTGGTGTTTTTTTAACGTGCACTGAAATGACACCATTTACGAGCTTCCACTGAAATGCGACCACTGGGGCCGGGACCAGACTCACGACATTGAGGTCACCACCCGAGCACTGTATCAACTGATCCAGCTTGGCGGATGACATAGCATCTTCACGTTAAGTAAATTTTGCCATTGTCATCCGTGTTACTTTGCGAATAACCGGTCTATCTGACGATAATCTAGCAATAAGAAATGTTCATAGCAAAAATACAGTAACAAACAACCTTGAAAATAAAATTTTTGCATGAAATCGTCCATACCCACCACACCGGTTATGGCGTTGTGTTGTAGCTCTAGTCACGATGGCACGGGATTAATTTCGAGCCACGGTGGCCATACTTAGATAAATGCCAAAATGCCCGCGTACTTAGATTTTAGTGCAATTTAAGGAATCCCATGGGTTGAAAAGTAGTCTGCAGTCCCCCAATGTGGTGTGGCTAACAATTATACTGTCCCTTGTCATAGAATACCACCCCGTCGCAGTGGTCTAGTGGCTAAGGCACTTGGCTGCTGACCCGCAGGTCGCAGGATTGAACCCCAGCTGCGGCTGCCGCATTTTCGATAGAGGCGAAAATGGTGTAGGCCCGTGTGCTCAGATTTAAGTGCACATTAAAGAAACCCAGGTAAAGAAAATTTCCGAAGCCCTTCACTACGGCATCTCTCATATTCATGTGGTGGTCTTGGGACGTTAAACGCCATATATCAATCAATCAATCAATCAATCATACAATACCACCCATCTATTTAATCTTCTATGAGACCATTACAGCTAGGTAGACGGAAGAGTTTTAGATGCGGAAGCATCTTATACTCGCGCCTTGTAGTGCACCGTCCGCGCCGGCCGCACCGCTTCTCGAACATTCGACAGCTGACGCGCGCGCATGCGCCGTCGCGCTGTCGCCCACCATCTGTGCCGCGCGCGCTTCTCCTTCGAGAACATTCGACAGCTGACAGCGCATGCGCCGTCGCGCCGTCGCCATCTGTGCCGCGCGCGCGCTTCTCCTTCGAGAACATTCGGCAGCTGACAGCGCATGCGCCGTCGCGCTGTATATATACTCAAGGTCGGCGCTCGCTCGCTCAGTTGCCGCTCGTCCGTTGGTTTGTACGGTGCGTCGACATCCGAAGTCGCCGTGAAATGAATGCCAACGAATCCACAAACACAATGATCGACGTCCCTTCGACCAGCGCCGCCCTTTCGCATACGTGTGTACGTGTTCACTCATTTAACACCCCCTCCTACAACCACGTTAACCAATTTAGCCATCGACCCAAGTAAGTCGCAATTTAACACCCCATTTCACAACCACGTTAACCAATTTAGCCATCGACCCAAGTAAGTCGCACTTTAACACCCCGTTAACCAATTATATGCTCCGCATCCTCCTCAGTGTTCCCCCGAGGGAAGCTGCGGGCAATTTTTTTGCAGTTGTTTAAGATTCTTTTTCCTTCCTCTTCGGGTGTCGTAAGAAATAGCATGCCAGCAGGTTGTGAACAATTATTCCTATTGTGATTATCGAGAGCCACTGTAGTACGACTTTCATTTAAACAAATAAAGAGGAATTCCGTAGCTCTATTCTTGCGCTTTTTTTTTCAAGCTCACTTACACATTTTCTAATCCACATCAGTATTAGTTGTGTCTATGAAAAAAAGGTGATGTTATGTCTATTATTAGTGACTATATTCAAAATTTATTGAACATTTCATGTGCGTTCTCAAGGATTGTGGTGCGTATCACTAAGTTTGGATGAACGTTTATGTTATTCGTTCATGTCTTAAGTTCACCTACGGTGTTTTGGCCAGATTTTCGAGATCTTTGAGCGATCCTGCTATGATCCTAATATAAAGGGCGCAGAAATTAAGAAACTCTGAAATTCTACCCCTCTTCTCACCCAAAAGTACACGTTTTCTTTTCGTTCTTTTATGTCAAGGCACAAGAGCACAGGTCTTTTGATTTCGAAGTGTTTTTTGCTAATGACTGAAATAGGTTTGGTTGTAAAAACACCATGATGTGGAAGCAACTTGACAATAAAGTAGCATTTTTTTATTTCAGTTTTCAATCCTTTCTCTACGATACACCCAGCCACTTAAATGAAGTCATGTCCTTACGAAGAACCATCAGATTTTTTTAGGCGTTGTGTATCAGACATATTGCTGTTATATTACCTATTACTTGTTTACAACGTTATAGGGATTGCATGAACACGAAGGAAGTGCCTCAGATAGGTGTGACATCATTTCGATAAGCGCCCCTATCTCTGGTGCGTTAATGTTAAAGAAGTTAAACCTTGAAGTGAAGTCACAGGGTGTCACTCTTGGTATACCTTGTAAGTTATATGAAAAAAAAAATCTGGAAACAAAATTAGCATAACCCTTTCGCATCTTTTTCCAGTCCGCACATCTTGAAATTTATATTAAGGGTGCTTCGTGGGCACTGAGTACAAGATTACGTATTTAAACAACGAATTTTGGCTATTGGAGTCGTTATGACTCAGCATGTGCTCTATAGTCCACGTGAACTTTGTTTTGTTGCTTTATAATACAATAAGTAAATTTCTTTTGAAAAAAAACGGTAACTAGGACTATATACGCTCATGGTACCAAGTTTCATGACTTCGCGACTAGCTGGTGCGGGAATAAGGAAGTGGTGCCACCTCTTCACCGAGGCTATGAACCGAGGCGGCTGATAGAATTTCTGAGCCCTATAACACCACGGCTCCCGTGAAAGGTCACGTGCATCTTTATTTATTTTTTTATTTTTTATTTATTACATACTGCAGTACGTAGACCAAGCAGGAGGGGCACAAAAAGGGAGCATAGCGAAAAAGCAAACAAGTTATACAGCAAGTTAGAATACACAAAGCTACTGAAAAACAAGTCATACTAAATAGGATGCTTAGTTATACATTTCTAGAAAAAAAAGCGAACAAACTTCTAGAAACAGTTTCAAGCACAAAAAGGTAAAGCTACACAGTTGAAATAATAAGAAGAGGTAATCTAGCATTGAAATATCAACAGTGTTGATTACACAAAAGATGCATGTAGTTTTCAAAGTCGGGAATGCCACGTTCAGGAAAAACATTTGAAGGCAGTGCATTCCATTCGCTAATGGTTCTCGGAAAAAAGGAATGTTTGAAAAGGTTAGTACGTGCAAAGTAAGGTGTCAGATCATGATTCTGAGCATGCCTGGTTTTCCTGGAAGAAGAGGGAGAGATGTATTTACTGGGATCGATATTAAACTGATGATTACGAAGCAGGAAAAGAAACTTGAGTCTGGCGATAGTTCTACGCTGTTTCAAGAGCGAAATGTTGTTAGTAGCCATAAGTGATGAAGGTGAAAAAAGGAATGTTTGAAAAGGTTAGTACGTGCAAAGTAAGGTGTCAGATCATGATTCTGAGCATGCCTGGTTTTCCTGGAAGAAGAGGGAGAGATGTATTTACTGGGATCGATATTAAACTGATGATTACGAAGCAGGAAAAGAAACTTGAGTCTGGCGATAGTTCTACGCTGTTTCAAGAGCAAAATGTTGTTAGTAGCCATAAGTGATGAAGGTGAATCAAGATTGTGATAGGCATTATAGATGAATCTTACCGCTCTCCTCTGGACCATTTCAAGTTTATAAACATCCTTTTTTAAAATACGGGTCCCAGGCTACGCATGCGTACTTTAGACGGGGTCGAATAAATGTATTATATGCAAGAAGTTTGATCTGAGTTGGCGCGTTTTTTAGTTTGTGTCTAAGCAACCCTGGTTTTCTAGAGGCGGAGGAACAAGCGTCGTCAATGTGGTTACTCTACGACAGTCGATTGGTAATATTGTCTCCCAAGTATTTAAAATTGCTCACTTCGATCAACGGATTATTATTTAAGGTGTAGCGTGATGCAAAAGGGGTAATTTTATTTGAGATACGCATATAGACCGATTTACTAATGTTTAACTCCATCGACCAGGTATGGCACCAATCGGAGAGAGAATTTAGGTTGTTCTGCAAGCACTCTTGGTCCCTTTCACTTTTAATTGGCTTGTAAAGAATGCAGTCATCTGCAAAAAGCTTTAGGCTTATGGCGGAGGTGTCAACTGATGAAACGATGTCATTGATAAAGATGAGAAACAAGACAGGGCCAAGGACACTGCCTTATGGAACTACCGAGGTTACAGGTAGAATACCAGAGCAGCAACCCACGACCTGGACAAACTGTTTGCGGCTGGTAAGGTAGGAGCGCATCCAATTAATTGCAGTAATGGGTAGGCCAATGTTTGAAAGTTTGGTGAGTAATTTACTATGGCAAACACAGTCGAAAGCTTTTCTAAAATCTAAGAATATGGCGTCTATTTGGTCGCCCTTATCAAGTGCCATTGCGAAGTCGTGAATTGTGGTGACAAGTTGAGTGGTAGTCGAGAGGCCCTTCCTAAAACCATGCTGGAAAGGAGTCAAAATACTGTTTTCTTCAAGAAATGGCATTATGTAATGCGTGATGATATGCTCAATAAGTTTACAAGGACCGGAAGTTAATGATATCTACAAGGACCGGAAGTTTATGAACTATCTATTTATTTCTGCAACAAATTACGCTTGTGGCTGGTGAACAAAACGAAAAATGTTGGTGTGTTAAAAATCTCACCAAGTACAACATGCATTTTTACTTTAACCTCTGCATCTTATGCACAATACTCGCCATTGCGAATTTTCCCTTTAGTAGGCAAATTTTGATGCCAGATGACAGGAGCTTATCGCAAGCACACGTGCGATAAGCTCCTATCGTCTCCACCTCACTTACGTAATGGCTAGGTAATCAGGTGACTGTTTGCTTGCCCCCTATGTCGCGTTTTTAAAAACAGTAAATCTGCAGGTTAAATGCAGCTCCAGTCTGGGCATGTTAATAAACGCAGCTATAGCGCCGACAGTGAGGGACAAAATGTGTACACCACGTAGCGTACAAGCAAAGCCCGCTGGCACAACCGTTTGGAATCTCCTGAAAGATTGGGACTTCGTTCGGCCTCATGGAAACTTGTAGAACTCATATATTCAATTGAATAATAATAAAACTCACAGCTTATTATTTGATAATTACCTTTTTAATTTTAATTCATTTATGTTTTGCTGTCACTACACAGACCGAGACTACTTTGGCAAACCATGAGCTTATGACTGGTCGATCACTTGTCGTGACTTAAAACAAGCGCTATATTGCACAACGAGAATTGCGTGCTGCGCTACATGCCAAGTATTAAATTCGAAGAATTTCTCAACAAACCAAATGAACTTTTACCATTTATATATACATATTTATCTATCTGGCTATCTATCCAGCCGCCTACGTCTGGGCGCTGTCATGGACGTCTCCTTAACTCGACACGCATCAAAATTTCATAGCCGGGCATTAGTGTGCGTTGGAAGCGATTAACAAGTCATTACGTGATAGCGCGGCACACTAGTAGCATACGCCATGACACATTTTTCTTAAGCCACGTGTGGCACATGCTCATATATCACGGACCACGTAATGGGGGTATGAGTCGAGGACATTCATAGTTTGTATTGACCCAGGAACGGCGAAGACAGAAGTTCAAACATCTTTAGGAAATCGTGTTATTGATAATGTGTTGTAGACAATGTGGGGAAGATTTCGGCAGTTTTTTTGGTGAGGAAAAAACGAAGATATGAAGTGATCTAAAATAATAGTTGGAGGCGACATTGAACCAAGAGATTCTGCCTTGCCGTCAAGTATTATACAACAAGGCCATGCCAGTTCTTCAAGCTGCTTATGCGAAAAAGACTGCGGTGTCCTGCTACGACAACATCAATTTCGGTAGCTGTGTTCGGTATCGGCTATAGTAAGAATGTAATAAACATTACATAGAAATTCCTATGACTCGCCAGGCTACAGTCAAGTATTGCTCAATCTGGAAGAATACAGCTAAAGAAAACAGCTTCTTGTGTTGCGCAAATCATCGTACCGTAACGTGCCGTTCATGTCGATAAAAATGACATCTGTACTCCAGGCACATCGACTTCATCGACGCCTTTCGGGTGCAGTGCAGTCAACGTGCCTGATAAGCCCACGATCAATCCCGTAAACAGAGGGTGGGGGTTGGATCTTAGAGACTTTTCCACCTCAACTCCCCTTCCCAAAATTTTTGCTTCGTCTAATACGTAGTCTTCTAAGGAAGCAACTGAAAATAGGAGGAGGAAGACGAAAGTTTAAGCGGAAGGACAGAAAGGTTAGCCAGTTCTTTGACCGGCTGGCTACTCAGTGCTGGAGAAATGGGTGAGGTGAATGAAAGATAATTAAAAAAATGTTGCGAATAAAGAGAGAGAGAGAAATTACAAAAAAATAGCGACAGAGGAAAGGTGACATCAAATAGTAAAGACACTGAAGTCTGTCCCTGAGGCCAGTTGTCCGCAAAAAGCGCAGCAAAGCTTTCAAAGCCTTCTGGGCTGAGAATGGGCTCGACCAATCACCCAGAATCCTTTGTTCCGACGAGGGCCGATCATCCAGTCTATCCAGAGCTGCAGTCAATTCTTGTCTCTGCGCGTTGAAATGGGTACACTCACATAGAAGGTGCGCGATGGTTTCTTCGCAGCTGCAGTAAGTGCATGTAGAAGAGCTGGCCATTCCAATGGGATAGGATTATGCGTTCGTGAAGGCCACTCCAAGCCACAGGCGGCATAGAAGAGTCTCCTCAGCTCTAGATATCCCTGAGGGAAGACGAAACTGCAGATCGGGATTCAAGTTATGTAGGCGCGCGTTTGTGAAGTTTGTTGAATTCCACTGCACCAGTATGAGGTCACGTGCAAGCGAATGAAGTTTTGTACCTGCGCTGGTTCTTGAGAACGGGTTGGCTGTGTACTGGGTACCGTCATGTGCAGATCTAGTGGCCTCATCTGCGCGGCGGTCATTGCCATGTATAGGAGAAAATTTCAGAAAATAGGAGATTTTCTCAAATAGCCAAGGCCTTCAGTAAGTTCCCTCCCTCTTACACACGCACACACACACACACACACACACACACACACACACACACACACACACACACACACACACGCACACACACACACACACACACACAAACTTTTGTCACCGGGCGGTCTATATCTACTCACAAGCAACAAATAAGATGGTCCAACTCGCAATGCTTGACGCAAAGCAATAAAAATGCGTTATAAACGACTACTCGCCTTCTGCTTCGCAGGACATCAATTCCCACATTCAGTGTTATCTGCCGAACGTTTCCCTTCTACTTTCGTTTGTTCCTTCTAAACCAACATTCCTAAATTATAGAAGCCTATCGTTGTCCGTAGGAATACCCACAACTATGTTTTTGTAGTTATTTTATTTGAACTATGATGACGATGATGGTGGCAATAACAATACACTGTAGCAATGATTTATTATTCCCTACCTCTACTAAAATGTTTTCCGCTGGTAGGAACGACCCATGCCACAGCGGCACTGGAAAGGTCAATTATGAAAGATTGTTTCCTACACGGAGTGGTGTGTAATTGCGCTGTCAAATTCTTACCGGTGACCTGCATACCACGTTACATATTTTTAACAAAAGCATCGAGGCATAGTGAACTGCGTGTCCCAGCTCAGACATCCAAAGATGCCTCCTTCTCTAACCACTGTTATTGAATGTCCAGTAATGCAGGGCCGGAATAATGCAGGGCTCCCCACTGTCACTCTAGTTCTCTTCGCCCAAGTCTCCCAGAAGAGGAGGATTGAGATTCTATTGAGCAAGACAACTCTTTAAAAGAAACAGGCTGTGCCACGCACAGGGCAGCAAAATCACCCGTGTTAGCGACGTAACGGACAGTGGCGGGACAACTGCACTGCACACTGCCGATCGACCTGCACGTAGCGGGCGTGGGAAAAAAAAAACATGGGCAAAAGTCGCCGCAACATGAAATTGCAGTGGCAGAGCAAAAGAGAAAATGACGCGGAGGTTATGTGAAAGGGGACGCTGCTTGATTGTCGATTAGACACGTCGGGTAAGGGCGCGAAAGTGGGTGCCCCGGAGCAGCCATGCGGTTCGATATATATAAGCTGGCCTAGCGAAGCCACGCCAAACACCGGAAGCTTGGTTCCACGTGCTGCACTTGTGGTGTTGTGTGCTTGTGCGTTTCCAGAGGAGCTTCTTTGCACCTTGATTAAGAAAAATGATTGCCAAGGTAAGTGTAACGCGGCTAATTATTGGACAAAACAGCATTCAACAATTGTTGAGAATTGTCGTGACCCGTTGATTTTTTTACATACTGCATGGGTCCATAAGCTGCCTTGGTACGCTTTGCTGTGTTGTTAGTAACGTGCTACCTGTGCTCTCGGCAGCTCAAAGTGTCGCTGAGCCAACAGGAAGATTTCAGGGGCATAAGTTGTGTGTGCTGTCACTTTCATTCCTGTATCCTCCTAGCCGGAGTTCATGGCGTTATTACTTGGACGTATTGATGACCAGAGAGGCATGCCATACGCCGAAAGTAGTTGCCGAATATGCGCACATTGGTGCATGTGTTATATCGGTACCTGTCTGAGCGCGAAACTTGTTATTTAGCCTGGTTTAAGGTAAGAACAACTAGGAGGGGGGAGTTAGTTTCAGATTTGTAGTATGGAATGTGAAATATTTCACACGATAAGGCTTAAACTGTGTGTAGGTCGACCGGAGAGGAACATGCGAAGAGCATTTTTTTTATACTGTGGTAATGATTCAGTGTAAATGTAGCGAGATGATATTTGCAAAGAATGTTTGCCCTTTCGACCTCCACGTTGTCGACATTGATAACTTCAATTCACAGTGAAAAAACATGTCTGTGAAATACAAGGCAACATATTTTCATTTAACAATGAAATTGAAGTACGAAATACAAGAATATAACAAGACTGACAGACAGCGGCAAACATATATTGCTGAAAGCATCGCATGGACTGTCATGAATGCTGAAAAATAGGTATAGGTGCATGCGAAAACCAAATAGATATCTGTTCTTGTAATCTGCACTGGTGCCACTAATCACGCACTTGTGTTGACAAGCACTGCAGATAGAGACGTTGGTGTTATATATGCCATATTGCTCTAACGCAGCTCAGTTTCAGCATGAAGGAGAGAGGCGAAAACAAAGAAGGGAACATGCATCAGCGTGAGCACAAAACGATTGCCTATTTCCTTCGTATTCAAACTGAGCTGTGCATAGCAAAACGACTAATAGACTTGTATATTCAGAAGAACAATGATAAATTCGAACCGCTGAAAAAAGAGAATGGTGGACACACGACCTTTATTGTGCTTTTTTTCTGCTTTCTTAGAGCCGCCACGATTCTGTGGACCTGTCGTCTCGTTTTTTAACGTGATATCAAGAGTTTTATTTATCACCCAGGTAAATACACCTAACAATGGGGGCAGAAAGCGAAAATAGCCATGTACACGAAACAATGATAGCTACAAGACAGGAAGATTTACCGGATCTTACTCATATAAGGTGCGGCTAATAGTTAGCGTAGCTTGGTGAAGTAAAAAAAGCAATCTTCCTTGCCCCTGACACTACATCGTTTTCCGTTACATTTGAAACAACCCCAGTTCGGTCATTCTGTGAGTACAACGTAGTGGCGTTATGTGTTACGAAATGAAAACATAGTGACGTTTTAATGCGTTAGGGAATGAAAACTTAAAGGGGCTTTCTGCACCCCAACTTTTCTCACCTGTTCATCCTAGCACTGCCCCTGATTCAGGAGATTTGAGCTACAGCTTCAGGGTTAACGCGAGAAGTCGCCAATGACACATTACCGCAATTATACAAACAGTTGTATGCCATGTGTTGGCATGGCTTTTTACCTTATTAACGTGACATAATTGATGACACAGCTGGGGACTGAATACCTTAGTAGTCCATTTGAGGATGCGTCAATGGATAAGTTAAATCAAATTAGTACAGTTGAGTTCAAATGAAAGAATTGGGTATGTTATTCTGGTCTCTACCAAGATGCACAGCGGGCACGACAGTGCTTCACCCGTCAAAATACTCCATAATGTTCAAGGTTTCACATGTGCAGAATATTATGAGGTGGCTTGCGAGTTCAATAGCACTGAAAAAATCTAAAGTATCTCTGTTTTGGATTCCTTCTTACGTCCTCTATCAGGTCGTTAATTGTAGAGACAATAAAAAACGATGATTGCTTCCACAACACAAACATATACACATGTAGAAGGCGTGAACACCTCTCTTAGTAAAAACCAAAGCAATAGTCCGTGATAAGCTTATTACTACCTTTTGAAGCCTAAAGTTGTAATATTTCTACGTGCAGCTTTTCATTGTAACCGCACTTGTCTCCCTGGTTTATGCTGGCGGCTACGGTGGCCATGGAGGACATAGTGTGACCCATCGCAAACAAGATGTGAGTACTGTCTACTTAAGAATCGAGATGAGACAACTTTAAACGAGCCATTCAAGGTGTCGATGTTTTGTATGAATCTGCGCACATGTTTACGCATTCCCGGCTCATGCATAAAACTACGCGGTTGTATTATGGGTGAATGCATTGTGTTATTTGTGTCGCACAGTCTGCCGTATTTTCTGCAAGTTCTTCGTTTGCTCGTTTAAGCCCGCGAAAAGCACGAACCTCTACTATTGCACTCTGCAAATAAAAAAAAGAAGAAACTGTGAAAACAGTGTTCAGTGCTCGTCATATTTGTGCTTCTGGCGAGGAGACGATGTATTACGTAGAATTTTCATAAACACATCAGCCGATAAAACTGTTTACTCACGTTATGCCAGATGGTGAACAAATAGCTTTCTCTCGAGAAGACAAACTATGAAAGATGTGGTCAATTATGCGTGTACAACGATTTTTTAGACTGATTTATCAGCGCAAAAAAGACAGAACTATTAGAAAAGACCCACACACACATAGCGCTGTGTGTGTAGGTCTTTTTTATAAGTTCTGTTTTTTTGCGCTGAAAAATCAGTTTAAATAATCATGAACCAACTCGCCCAAGCAACAGTTTTAGCATTTTTTTAATGAGAAGCCTTTCTTAGCGAACTTCAGCGACATTGAATCTATCTATCTATCTATCTATCTATCTATCTATCTATCTATCTATCTATCTATCTATCTATCTATCTATCTATCTATCTATCTATCTATCTATCTATCTATCTATCTATCTATCTATCTATCTATCTATCTATCTATCTATCTATCTATCTATCTATCTATCTATCTATCTATCTATCTATTTATCTATCCGCCTACGGCTCAGAGCTCTCCAGACTGAATCGTTTATGGTATATAATTCAAAATTACTAGGATTAACATGACAACAACGAATATAAATGACTGGTCGCATCATGAAAATTATGACTATTTTGGTATATCCCACAACTGGTATATCTCAAAAGTCCTATGATTAGACATTTCTGCATGACCAACCTAATGACAGGTGGTAATATGAAATGATTTCATCCATGCCATATACAAGATGATTTACATTCCAAGCTTATGGTGCGCTGACGGCCGTTTCGCTCGCTTGATATACATCATATGTGGTATTAGGTGACATGACTGCATGATGAATGATGAACCTAAACGACAAGTGCTAATATGGAAATTGGCACATATCATATGTCATATGACTTGCACACTCTGCTCATGGCACGCTCACGGCCGCTTAGATTGCGTGGTATACACCAAACTTGGTATTGCATGGCATGACTGTGGGGCAGGTGTTGATATGAAAATCATGACGTCATGTGTGGCATGACGCAGATGTTTTTGTTGGCTGAAGTGATATACACGAGATTCGAAAATTTGTGACGTGACTGTATAAAGAACATAAGCGACAATTTGTAATATGAAAATCATGACTTGCCACGTGCAACATGACTTACATGGCACGCTCACGGCACACTCACGCTCGTTTCGCTATCGCTTGATATACACCAAATTTGGCATTGCATGACGTGCCTCTAAGGCAAACAAAAATAACAGATCCTATAAAATGGTTATCATGAAATTCGTGTCATGCACGACGCCGTTTGAAGGCCCCGCTCATGGTGCGCTTGCGTCCAGTTCACTAGCTTCAAATACACCAAGAGGGGTACAGCGTGACATGACTCTACGAGGAACATAAATGACAGGAGGTAACACGTAAGTCATGGAATGCGTGTTATATACAGCATGATTTGCTCCTGACTGGCTGCTTCGCATAACATACATTCATGCAATGCGTCAGATCTGCGAATTTTCTCTTTTAAGTGCAGGTATATTTGCACCATGGGCTGCAATAATAACTATATATAATCTTGTAATGTTCAATTCTTTGGTCTATTGCGTTTGACTAAAAGCTACGGCCATTTCTATGACCATCGTCAGTATCGGCCACACTATGCTGAAATAATAAATTGTTATGCCACAAAGTTACCCAAGTAATTAAAGTAAAATACATGTTTTAAAAATATGAATTCCATGTATAGTACGTGTGAGGCTTGCGCACACACATCTATGTGCCTAATTAGCTTGCACCCATGTGAAACACCACTTTTTGGATACACACGCTTCAAATATCACTTAGCTATTGCGTAAATTTCACGAGGATATTAACAAAAAAATTCAAGATGCTTGAGCTTCTTCTTCAGGGGCAGATCACAACATATTATCTCTTGCACGTCGCCTTCTGAACTGCTAGCTTGCTTTGGTTTTCGGTGTATTGCTCAACCATGCCGTAAGAAAAAGAACGACTGCGCATAACAATGGTCGTTTCAAAGTATCATTGAATGGCTACTGCAAGCTCAGGGGCTAAATGTCCACTACGCCATAATTATTCTTTTTGAGCATCAGCGAACGGCCAATACGCGTCCGTGGGGAAACACACCAACCTGCGCGGCTGTTCACCTTGTTGATGGTTCTGCTGGAGATGATTAAAGTTGTAGAAATATATCTCAGTGCTTTGTAATGGGTGGGCCTTTAAAACACCCACTCATTTTACAATTCACATGTTTCGACGCCTAGCATGATTCTACGCTTTTGCCACGTAATATCTGATGCGCCTCAATGGATACTAAAAGAATAAATTAAATTCATGTTGGTTGCAAAAATAACATTCCAGAACCTCGTAGTGCTACTTCTGTGCCAAGGGAGTGCTTATATTGAAATAAAATTACGTTTTAGTAGTCCGCATCGTGTTATCACACTTCAAATTACCCGCCTCTAGTGGAAACTTTCACGTCACTGTTGCTGTGCACAATGTTCCCGGTTCATTGCGCGGCTGCTGATACTACTGTAGCAGCAGTGCGAAAGTAGTGGGAGACAAAGCAGCAACAACAGCTTAGAAGTACTTGTTGCTGGTCTAGTTGGTTCGTCATACTGAAGGAATCTTCTGGACGCCCAAACCACCATCTCAATGTATATTTCTTCCTGCGATGGTTTAGGCATCTAGAAGTTTCCCTCAGCAACAACAGCCATTGAACAATTTCTTGTCATTGCCTCCGAGATGGCAGGCATGCTTGGTTCAAGTAGACCCCGCTAGATGGCACGGCCTCTCCAGCTTAACCAGGTGAGAATAGAACTTTTGAAGCACTCGCGCCATTCCCCATAGCAACTTCCGGCTGTTCTTTTTCCCATTAGTCAAACAAAAACGAACAAGCAGCAGTTTATTACGTCTCTTGATGCACAGTATGTTCTTTATTTAGTGCAGCTAGTTCTATTACTAGTGATTACGTTCAGGTGGTAACTCTGACGTCATCGGTATTAATTTGCGAATGTCCCACTCGTAGCGCATGTGTTCTTGTTCAGTTAGATTATATTCTCGGTAAATCGGGCACTTAAATTGATAATATTGTCGTTTTAAACGTTGTCATACATTAAGATTTCACTATGACATAAATTGTTATTTAACTTTAGTGTCCCTTTAGGGAGACTCCTCTGGCTACATGATATTTATGTAGAGTTCTAACAAATGCCGCGGCTATGTGATAAAACATATGCTTGCCGCGCAGGAGGTCTGGGTTGGATCCATAATTAAACTATCAATTTTTATTTAATTTATTTGAATATTTAGGACACCGAAAGGATGATATTTCGCTCACAACTAATCTTGCCGATGCCGACGCCGGAATTCAGCGAAACAATCTCTTTAGCGCTATCGCGGTAAATTATAGTGTATAGTGTCTTACGACTCAAACATTACCGACGGATCATTATTAGATGCTTTTATGTTATACTGATTGGTTCATATGCATGCTCAACATAGCACTTGCCTCATACTTGCGTGAATTCGCTTAATTATTGGCTTTGTTTAGCATTTTAAAAGCATTATTTGATCATTAATTAACAGATAATTACGTTATTATTAAGCTACCGAGTACAACAAGTCCACAGTTTTCTTAGAAAGTGCTCTATCAGAAGTCGCACATAATCCATTACATTTCTAGGTGGCATAAAATGTGTGTAAAGACCAGTGGTTTTATTTTGGCCAAATTACAGTGCTGCTTGAATATCAGCAAAGTATTGGAAAACAATATTGCTTCATGTCGGCGCGCTTTCTGTTAAACGCGTTTCGAAGGACCAAATAAAGTCAGTCCGTCCATCCTGTCCGTCCGTCCGTCCGTCCATCCATCCATCCATCCATCCATCCATCCATCCATCCATCCATCCATCCATCCATCCATCCATCCATCCATCAATCCATCCATCAATCCATCCATCCATCCATCCATCCATCCATCCATCCATCCATCCATCCATCCATCCATCCATCCATCCATCCATCCATCCATTCATCCATCCATCCATCCACCTATCCATCCATGTACGATATGTTCGTTTTCAAAGACTGGCTTAAAGGGACACTAAAGAACAACAATGACTTGCTTTATTTTGAGCAACTGCACCCTGAAAACTATAATGACATAAGTTGCCCTATCATAAGTTCATTATAAGCGGAGAAAATCAAGGCTTTATGTTTCATTTCTAAAGTTCACACGAAAACCTTCACTTTTGACGTCACAAATTTCAAAATTCATTCGTGGTATTTCCGTTGTATTGACTGAATGAAATTATCTGAACCTTCTTATGATAAGTCTGTAGCAGCCACACATGACAATATACTTCACTTTTACCAATGAAAGATTTCGGAAACCATCGTAGACACCTTCAAAATTTCTTACGTCATGGTGCTTGGTGATATTTGGTTCTGGAATCTCAAGGTGGCGTCACCACCCGCGTTTTCTTACCACGCGTTTTTTTCGCTTACTAAACGTCTTGTCGTGGTAATCGTGGTTTCGGGATTGCAAAATTGTACTTTACTATTACGCTAAAAATCACTTTGCTCTTCAGTGTCCGTTTAACAGGAAGAGAACGTGTTCGAAGTAGGAAAAGGAAGTGTTAGTATAATTCTATCACTTTTAAATATTGTCCAGGTATTAGTTGTTTATTGAGCACACAAATCATACGCAGCCTTCTTAATCTGGCGAGAACCATTGTTCATCCTGCCAAGGTCGGTGTTGAACTAATCGTAAGTTAAGCTTTTATTGTACGCACGGAACTCTTTTTTTTTTCTCTTCTCCCCAAGTGAAACACTCTCTGTGGAATTGCGTTAGAATTTCTGGCGAGAACCAAAAAACTCCCTCCCCCCATCCCCCAGAACTTTTCTTTAATCATAAGATTGCTCCCATCAAGCGATTGCAAATGTACAGGATGCCATAACCCTGATTTATTTTACATCAAGGTATAACAACCATGCACCAATCTCATCGTGTAACTTAAGCAAATGTCCAGAACTTAAGCGACTTAAGGGCGATATTGTCGTGGACATTTACTTTCGACTGTAGAGCCCCTTTGTGAAATTTGGCGTGAGTGTAACACCTGATGCGTTGGCTGCAATATGGCTGACATTATTTCTAGAACATGTCAAACGAGTAAGTTCTTCCAGCGCAGTGCCTCGAATGGCTACGCCTGGACAAACCGACACGTCTGCTGTTGAACACGTGAAATCTTTCGAAAACTATTGTGGCGGGAAAAGTGAACAGAAAAAATTGGCAGATCCTACATACAGTGGTAATATATGATATGCGAAGGACGACGGAGGAAGGTTTAAAGGTAATTTTAAAATCAGCACAACGTTACGAGGCGGAGGTAAATTATGCTGTACATTGCTTACATAGGATGAGTATCATGTTTAGACATGTCACTTTCTTTCGCCGTCTATTCACGTCACGTAATGCCAAATTCGGTATATGTTGAGCGAGCTAAACGGACGCAAACACGCTATAAGCATAACATGTATTAAGTTGTACATGGCACGCATTTCATGACTATCATGTTTGCACCAGTACTATACTTTCGTCATCCATTCACGTCCGGCCCTGCTAAAGTTGGTATATGTGAAGCTAGTGAAACGACCGCGAGTGCACCTAGAGCGTGGCGTGTAGCCATGCCTTAAATGTCATACATATGACTTCCACGTTATAGTAAGTCATTTATATTTGCAATGTAGTCATGCCATGCCATATCAGTTTTGTGATATGTCACGTGAACGAAACAACCACTACAGCAGCAAGAACGTGAAATGTAAATCATGACATTCAAGGCATACATGTCATGATACAGCAATGCTATGCCACACTAATTTTGGTATCGGTACAGTCATTGAAATGGCCAAAAGAGCTAAATGTCATAGACAGACAGATAGATAGATAGATAGATAGATAGATAGATAGATAGACAGACAGACAGACAGACAGACAGACAGACAGACAGACAGACAGACAGACAGGACAGACAGACAGACAGATAGATAGATAGATAGATAGATAGATAGATAGATAGATAGATAGATAGATAGATAGATAGATAGACGGACGGACGGACGGACAGACGGACGGACGGGACAGACAGACAGACAGACAGACAGACAGACAGACAGACAGATAGACAGATAGATATAGATAGATAGATAGATAGATAGATAGATAGATAGATAGACAGATAGATAGATAGATAGATAGATAGATAGACTAGACAGACAGACAGACAGACAGACAGACAGACAGACAGACAGACAGATAGATAGATAGACAGATAGATAGATAGATAGATAGATAGATAGATAGATAGATAGATAGATAGATAGATAGATAGATAGATAGATAGATAGACAGACAGACAGACAGACAGACAGACAGACAGACAGACAGACAGACAGACAGATAGATAGATAGATAGATAGATAGATAGATAGATAGATAGATAGATAGATAGATAGATAGATAGACAGACAGACAGACAGACAGACAGATAGATAAATAGATAGATAGATAGATAGATAGATAGATAGATAGATAGATAGATAGATAGATAGATAGATAGATAGATAGATAGATAGATAGATAGATAGATAGATATGCTCAAAGTCGCCGAACTTCACTTAGAAATGCTTCGCATTTAAAAACCACCAGGCCTGCGCGGAACGCGCAGCACAGTCACAGCGAACGCTGGAGGAGCGGCCTATCAGAAGCTTTCTGAGCACTACTTTTTGGTAACCGCTAAAAGCACACTTGCTGGATACCCATTACGTCATATATATTCATAACTCTTGTGTAGTTAGCAGGCACACACTACGCCATCCTTCGTCATTCTTCCAAGAAGCGTGCTGCCCGCTGCACACATGCAAAGGATTTTGTGCAATTTTTTATGTTGTGGCTGACGACGATGAAGAATTATGCCTGAAGATTCTATCAGCAAGAAAAACAAGGTCAACATGAACAAGAACAAAAGTTGTTGTAATGGGATGGAGCATTCGACGACGAACTCGTAACTAAATTTGCATTGTGTGACGCCTAGTTCTCGTTGCTCGTTCGCTGATTGAATGCGCTATATTACAAATATAAACAAGATTTCTTTCTCGACATCATGCCTGCCCGTGGCTGTAGTCGCAACGGAGTTGCGAGCAGTAGCGCAGTTTGGTAGAATACTGGGCTGACACGCAGGGGCCTGGGTTCAATTCCAATTATGTCCTAAGCGTTTTTTATCTATTAGTTTTGTTTTTCTTATATAGCGCGATAGTAGTTACGGACACCGGCGGTGGACAGCAATGGCGCCCGGGGCCCTAGTTATTATCTCATACCAGGTTTCATTGTAGAATATTGCTACATGTAGGTGGCCGGAATGCATACTGTCGACGCGCGTGTGCGCCTGACGAAGAGGACGAAGGTCGCTTACTGCTCGATCTCGGAGCCGGACTGGCCAGTGGTGCCACCACTGTTGCAAATATATTTTGCGAATACCCTGCATTGTACTAACGTAACGTTTCCATATATAGCTGGTACATTTAACCCATTTTGGTTGGAATATACCGTATACAAAAACTTCTCAAACCGCTAATACGAAAAAAAAAGAATTCATACTGTTAGGAGGTAGGAGGTGTCTTTCACATTACATAGTATTTTCCAGAAATACATTAGGCCACTTTGCATAATGGCAGCCCATAGATTGGTTACTGGCAGCGGCGGATATCACACCCACGTGAAGTCGACTCCCACGGGAAGCCGCAATGCATATTTAATAAATAGGAAATTTTTTACGCAAGGTTTTAACAATTTTATTACCAAATATACGGTTATTTCTAATTACACCTGGTCAATTGTTAAGGCCCATCTACGTCTTTTAAACTGCAGGATGATGCTATTGTCTATGCCGCTAAGCGATTGAAGAACTGGTAAAGACGTAACACCATGTTGAGCACGCTTATGAGGTCCCGGGGCAGGTGTACACTTGGACGAGCCTTAGGTTGCAGCTCAGCAGGAAGCAGTCCTGCAACGAGGGGCGTTTTCTGGCTATTAGAGACTCGCTCTGCTCGGGGATGTTCACAGTGCTCCATGTGCTGCCAGATAACCATCCCGAACGAGTTCTTGCGGTTGATAATGGACGTGGCAACAATAATCTGTCTGATAAGACACAGCAGCAGCATCAAGTGCAAACGGACTGACCAACTGTAGCTCCAAGATGAAGGATGTGTCCAAACTCGTGCCACTTGGAGTGCTCGTCGAGAACGTAGCAGCCGTTGATCGCTCTGTACATGCTGCACGTGTCGTGGTACACCAGGTGATCACTGAGGATGGGCAGATAGTTCTGTAGGCTCTGGAACAGGTAGTTCCAACAGGCATAGGCTGGAACGGCAGCTGGCATGGTAGGCGGTATTCTCGCGCAGGCAGCGGCTCGATGGTCGAACGTCTGAGACGTTGTTGGATCGTCGTTTGTCGCAGCTTGAGGTTACCAGCATCGCTGACTGCCGAGCTCGACCTCTTCCACCATGAGCGAAACGAAGTGCCAAGTCTGCTGAGTGAGCTCGAGTCGGACGCTGCATCACGCCTCGCTCGGCTTACGTGAGCCTGGATGGTGTCGGTTCTTGTAGAATCCAGCGAAACGGCGGAGTGAGAACAGGGCGTATCACTGCTGTAATACGTGTCAGCTGCAGGGCGTTCCTATTTCCGCGTGCAAGCACCCGAGGGGCTTGCTCGTGCAGAAAGCAGTGTCTTGTTTTTCTATTTCAAAAAGTCTATTTCAAGCTATAGAAAATATTACTGTATTAAAAAACAAGCTGGTAATAATATCCAATATTTCAAAAGTGACGTACTTGATGAAGAACGCGCCATTATCATCCATAAATAGGCCACGAAGATTTTTTTCGCAACGTAATTCTTAGGCTTTTTGTGAAGCAGGATTGTGACACCTTCAAACTATTATCATCATGATAAACCGGTAAGCAGCTGCCCCTGGGTCTTCCTCTTCATCTTCTGCTTTGCTCGCAGACGACGCGCCCCTATTTCACCGGCATGGGAGGCGATCACTTGACGGGCGAGAGAACTAGTACGGAGACAGATAGAAAATAAGAGATAAAAGAAGAAAGACAGTTAAATAGATAAACAAAGGAGAGAAAGATAGAGAGAGATAGAAAAAAAGAGACAGAAAGTGATGAAAAGAAACAGACATGAAAAAGAGAAAGACAAAAGCAATGCGAGCACAGCCATTTGTAGTATGTAAAACATAGCTAGAGGTAGTAAAAGAAATTCGGGGTGTGGAGGAGCAAAAGGAGGAGGCAAATGCCACAACCTTCACTGCTTCCTCAGTCTTCCAACCACTATGCGTAGCGGCCCACATTATTTTCCCTGGGCAACGTACGTGCCCCTGTGTTGAGCAATATGCGTTCTAAAATTTTCAAAAGAGCTAAAAACTGGTGAGAACATGTCCCGATGCGTTGGTGAAAATAGAAGGATCATTAATTACTTTTATGAAATATTCAATGTAAAGACAATCAAGTCATGAAGAGTATAGTGTAATTTATCCGTAATAAGTAGGATATAAGCGTGAAGGAATTGAAATGCACGAAAAGGCAAGGTGGCACTGGCAGAGACCTCACCTACAACATACGAATAACGCGTCTGATGGTTTACCATTCATTGAGCTACAGCGGTGATGTTCGTCTGCCGCATATTTTATTGGGTATATAGGTGCATTTAAACGTGGGAGTAAGTGCTAGCTAAGCATAAAGTGATTTATTCTTTAGATTAATTTGCGCTGTACTTTACGCATTTTACAAAAAAGGCTTACCCAAAAACAATGAGATCCTATTATCGAGTCAACAAGTGCAACTGGACACGTGAACTGGAAGATTTCTCGCTCGCTCACTCGGTTAGGGCGAGTAATACAACGAAAGACGACGTTCGACTCACGAAGGAGCGCAGAAGAGTTGAGGAGTAAACGTTTTAGTTACCATAGTCCGCTTCTAAATTATATCAACTTGTGGTGGTTGCCTGCAAAATGCGATGGTGTTGGACATTGAGAGACTGAAATACCTGCTGTCCTGAACTTGCATAGGTAAACAAACTAGAATGGAAGTGAAACACAAAGCAAAAAAGTAACACGAGTCGATAAGAAAAAAAAGTATATAGTGCTTATTGAATGCTTATTACTTATTCAAATTCATCTCGTGTGAGCGTAATTGTACTGCATCGAAAATGGTTCTTTGCTCCTTTTACGACAATTTGCACTTACATGCTGCCGTGACATTGACACCGTTTTTTTACGCACAAAGTTTTTAAGATTCTTGTGTGTTCACTCTGATTAGTAACGGTTTTTCATTGCTACGATTTACTTTTTATTGATATTTTATTTATTTGCGATGAACTGCAGTACGTTGAAACAGCCAAAGTACATGGCCAGCTTTTCTCCAATGTTAATTTAATTTATGGGTGAACAATTATGAGACGAATTTATTGTCACTGCAGAGCGATGACACCAAGCTGTTAATCCAGAATTTCGTTACGCAAAATAAAGTAGCTAAACAAAAAGAAGCATGCATGTACTGAGTACATAGCAACATACACCATGCAGACGTATTTAACCTTATTGTTGTTCACTTTTTAATATTCTCTTGATGACAATGATGAAAATGCACGTGGCCTGAGGCCGCTAGTGAAGAAAGATGACGACATTGAGAAAAGATGCAGAGCTGATGAATACGTTTCGTCATTTATTACCAAAAAACGTAAAAAAACTGCATTTGCTATGGGTACCACACCACCACGGAATATATTTGAACGAAATTGCGGACTCTTTAGCAGCAGTATCTGTGAGTGGGCCCACCATCTCAGTTTTGCCAGATACGGCTTACGTGACAGCGCTAAGGTTCCGAAATGCTTGTTTGCAATGGGGAATAGGCCATTTGGATAAATATAAAGATTTCGAGCATTTAAGGCATAGCAGGAATAAACAGTGGTGTGGATCTCGGCTGTTAGAAGTCACTTATACTAGATTGCGTTGTACAGTTCCCCAACTATGTAAAATTATTTAACAAAGCTCGACTCAAGGCGTCATTACTGTGCATTTTTTTGCGACAAAATTGAAACAATTGAACATTTTTTATTAATGTTTATCTTTTATCACAAAAAAGGTTTATAGAAGGCCCACTACAGAAGTTAGGAATACAAGTAAATGTACCAGTACTTTTATCCCTTGGCGCCTCTTCATTTGACTACTGCGACAGGGATATGTGCTCCACTGTGTTTGATTACATCAATGCAACTAAAAGATTACCGTGTTATTGAAGCCAAACCTTTTCAGATCTTTAGTTTATAATAAGTAGCTATGTCTGTCAGGAACAAGAGATGGTTTGACCGCTTGCTCAGCAACCATTTTTGTTTTTTGGCAGTTTTATCACTACACTAATTTTTCAGATTGGCTTTAATTTCATTTTAGTTTCATTTCAGTAATCTGCCCCGCGATTCTTGGCCCATATTCCTTTGGTGGGTGAGCGCTATTCATCTGAGGTCATCAGCACAAGGATTTAGTAGCCTGTGTGGCTTTCAGTATGGCCTGTGTGGCATGTGTGAGTAAAATATTCTTTTTATTACGAGGTTTCGTGTGCTTCAAGAACACCTACGAAGCTAACACTTCAGAAGTAGCATCGCCACCCAATCACCACGGAGAGAAAATTGAATACCTAGTCTACGTAGCTGGCTAACATAACTCAAACCCTGAGATGCAACACACCAACCGCAGAGACTACCCAACTTGTGGTGGAGGAGGTACGGACTTTGACAAAGAAGACACCATTACGGCCCGCGACTTATTCAAAGATATCCAAGAAAAAGACCATCTACTATCGATTCTTCTGCAACGACTGATCTCGGCCGGCAGCGCAGCACAGCCTCAACCAGCGCCAACGTTCCAGGTGATTCCCTACTTAAGCCACAAACATCAGTGCCTTCGACGCAACACACCAACCGCAGAGACTACCCTACTTGTGGTGGAGGAGGTACGGACTTTGACAATGAAGACACCATTACGGCCCGCGACTTATTCAAAGATATCCAAGAAAAAGACCATCTACTATCAATTCTTCTGCAACGACTGATCTCGGCCGGCAGCGCAGCACAGCCTCAACCAGCGCCAACGTTCCAGGTGATTCCCTACTTAAGCCACAAACATCAGTGCCTTCGACGGTTCCGAAGACGGTCTTGCAGCGCGTGAATGGATAGAAAGCATTCGTCAAGCGTTGAATCTTCACGGGTGGCCAGCTGCTTACACGCTGGAAAGAGCCAAGGCCCAATTGGTGGGAGGCTCCAAGGACTGGTACCGTTCAAGGAGTTCCCGGATCGCATCGTTCAAAGAACTCGAGCGGCATTTCCGTCGGACCTTCGTCTACCAGACTAGCGTTGCGGAAAAATGACGCAGGGTACAAGAGCGCGTGCAGCAGTGTAACGAGAGCACGACTGCTTACTTCCGTGCCAACGTGCGTCTTTGTCATGAACTCAACCTAAACTTTATCGATGCGCGAGAGCAATTTCTTTCGGGGTGAGGTCTTGCGAAATACGCGTCATGCTCTTGGGTAGGATGCATGACGATGGCGACGACCTGCTGCATGACATCTTGAACCTCGAACGCATCAAACGGAAATGACAGTAGGTTTTCAGCACACGTAACCGAAGCCTCAAACCACCTTCAGGTTCAGAATGCTGCCTGCGCGCTGCCACGGCAAGAAAATTCACGACCGACGCTAACCAAGGAACGGAACAATGCCAACCATTGTCGCCCATCGACCGACACTTCACACAGGAGACTGAAGTCTACGTGACAGGTCGTCGTTTTTCTCTCAACAGTAAGCGCCCCGGCGGAAGCAGACGATGCCCCGAGTCTACAAGAACCCGTAGTCACGCCTGTTGCAGCCCCCAGGAGACACGAACGCCCACTTTTCATACAAGCCCTGCCGCGTGCCCAGAACTACAGAGATTGCAAAGCACTGACAATGAAGAAGGGCAAATATCCGAAGCCCAAAGGTTCTGCCAGAGCAATAGGAAAGCGAAAGGACACGAGGAAGCCCACGCCAGAGAAAAGCCGACGTACTTCCAACATGGTGCTGCGAGAACAAACAGCGAGGTGGAGAAATTTAAGGTAAAAACTGCAACGGCGGAAGAAAGTGCACGAAAGTGCGGCGAAGAAGGAAAGAAAAAACGAAAAAGATGAAGCAACAACCCAGGGACAAAAGACGCCTCATAAAGATATGCAGGAAGCGGCCGAGGTTGCAGAAGACGAAAAGTCAAAAAGACAGCCAAAGCAAGACGACAAAATAAAATGCAAACCACTGAAAGAATAGGGAAAAAGTGCCGGAGAGCAAACGCAAAGAAAGAAGAACGAACAGCCCAAGACGAACCAGAACGAAGTTGTGAACTGAAGTAGCCGAAGCCAACAGAACTAGACGACGCCAAAAACTTTGGAAATGACGGAGCGAATCCGAAGAAAGAATCACCACAGAAGGGACAAAAGCGAAAGCCCGAGTGAGACGAAGCGTCAAAGCTGAAGCACAGAAAAGAGGACACTGACATCGTGCATGTTGTGGCTTTCCTCAAGGTCAAGCCAGTCTAGTTGGCCGGAAACTACGACATTCCTTTTCACGTTTTACGCTTCAAACTGGCGAACTTCTGTGTGCCTTGAAGAAATTCACGTGCTGATGTAGTTTTGTGTTATTTTGCCTTTGTTCCCTCATAATCTTGTTCCCATGATGTGGCATTTATTCAGCAGTTGAATAGGATGGTCAGACATTTTGATGTGGGATCAGTGAATAACGTTTTCGAACAGCCTTAACGAGGACGTTTAGTCACTTCAGGATGGCCGAATGTTTGAAGTACACGTGGCCTGAAGCAGCTAGTGAAGAAAGACAAAGACGTTGAGAGAAGGACTCTCGTGCAGCTTGGCCTGTGGGACATTTAGTAGCCTGTGTGGCGTTTTGGTATAATAGTCTGTGTGGCATGTGTGAGTAAATTATTCCTTTTAATACGAGGTTTAACAACGTTTCAATTATTTTTTCGCATAGAAACGTTAAATTCATCTTCCCTCTTATAATTACCTCCCATTTAATGGCCAAACCCCCGTAGTGGGTTCGAGCTAAAACATAGGTACAGCAAGCAAACAAGAGAGCAAGCAAGCAAGCATGGTGCTCTGCAGTTGATATGAACGCAAATCTTACTCCCTTTTGCAGGATTACGGCAACTACAACTTCGGCTACAACATCGTGAATGGTTATGGAGCCGCCAATGGTCGCCATGAGTCCGGTTCCGCCTACGGAGGCGTCAAAGGGGCCTACTACCTGGCTGACGCTGACGGGCGCTCTCGGCGCGTTGAGTACGTCGCCGACAAGTGGGGCTTCCGTGCAATGGTCAAGACCAACGAGCCGGGCACAAAGACGAGCTACCCGGCAGCTGCGCCCTACCACTCGGCCAACGGGAAGCACGTGCCCTCGGGTTACGGAGGCTTTCACGGCTAGGCTGCCACTACAAGTCGGTGCGTCAACCTCCTCACACTGTGTCAGCGCAACACGGGAGCCATGGGAGTGAAATTTGCCTTAGGTGGATGCATCGGGACTACGAAGGGGCTAGAAAACACGGACAGGACATTAATGCCAATTCTTAGCATTCATAATAACCAGCAGCCGTCACTGTGAGGTTGTCCTACTGAAAGTGAGGTAGCGAGTTTAATCTTCGACAACCTTGGTTCCAATCCGATGGGCGAGTAATTACACACCGTTTATTATTTTGATTTCAGCTGAGGAATTCCATTATCACTACAGATAAATAAATAAATAATGAGATAAAAAATAAAAATATACAAAATAACTAAATATGATCATTGCCGACAAGCATAACGGGCGATATTTTCAATGCACTTGTGCTAAGCCATTGGTAAAGTGGCTTGGAACAGGAAATCGAGAATATGGTATGTGCGTTGCTTGTGGCATCTGTATTTGTGTACGCATGGGAGATGCAGAAGCAGCTGTGTGATGGCGTGTATCTGCGATTGAAGTTTGACCACTATGGTCGGAAATGCAAGTCATGACCTCATGCTCAGCTACACGACGCCGTAGTGCTGGGACTGAAGCCCTCGAAATTTCTAAGTGCCAAGAACTTTAATTGACTATTTATTCTAGACGATTGAAGTTTTGCGAAGACCAGATTGTGTGTGGTCATAAAAACGAAACATTATTAAAAAGGCAACTTTGTCCAAACAGATTTAAAAAGATAATAAACGCAGAATCAAGTTATTCTTGCATTCTTTCAAGCTACGGAAATGGAAAAAGAAAAAAAAGCATGACAACATGGACATTACGGAATTTTCGCTTTTCTGAACTGATATAGGTCAATCATTGAAAGCATACGGCTTTCAGGTTTTTCCCTTTTTTGTGACATCCCACGTTTGTCAAATGCGCTTTATGCAACATATCCTCTAACCACACGTAGCACACCAATCCACCATTATACGCACTCATGGAGGGGAAAAATAAAACGCAAGGCCTGCTCGGAACGCTCAGCACACTCACACCAACAGCTAGAAGAGCGGCCTTTCAGAGCATTTTCTAAACACTTTTTAGGTAACCGCTGCAAGCACACTGCGGTGTACCCACTGTGTCATAAATCATCAAAATTTTTGGGTTGTAGACAGGCATTTCCTTTGATATCCTTCGTCAACCTTTGCAAACGCGTTGAATCCCTTACGCATTTGTTTGGAATTTTGTGCAATTTATTATGCAGTGGCTGATGACGATGAAGAACTATGTCTGAAGTGGTTATGTGCCACAGCTATTAGGTGGTCAAGAACAAGTTTTCCTATGGGCTGGAGCATCGGACGCACCGCTCGTTACGTAATTCGCAATGTGTGACGCCTGGCTGTTCCTTTGATGTTGTAAAACGCTTTATTACTCATATTAACGCGATACCTTTCCCGAAATCAAGCCTATTATGTCCGATTTAGAAACGCTGTCCGCGCACTACCTTGGCTCAGTAGTAAAACACTGGTCTGTCACGCAGCAGACCCGGGTCCGAGTCTTATTGTGTCACGGCTGTTTTATATCTCCTAAGTTTTTTTTCCGTGCGATACTGGTTACGGACACCGGCGGCGGCGGTCAATTACGGCGCCGCGCATCACCTGTGTTTCGATCTCTTAATAGCTTTCGCTGCGAAAAACTGTAGCGCTCTATGTGGCGGAAGTGGGAGGTTGTTATACGTTACGTGACGCCGTTTACTGGCTTCGCCATACGTGCGCATGTTTTCCTGGACGAACTGTGAGAACAGAGGCCCTACCGTAATGGCAGGAGGAGATTTAGGGGGGAATTGTTTCACGTCACATCTCCGCAGGTGCCAATTATGATGAAAATGGCTCACTAGCACCATTAGAGTGCGAACAGAAAAATGGGCGATTTTTTCGCGCAAGAACTCGTGCACTTAGTGAGAAAAGCTACACGCAGCCATGTTACAATGGAAGACTTTTTTAAGCGGTTGTTTTGCGAGCTTAGTGATGGCATTAGGCAACTGTTATTATCGCATTCGTGATTGCTTCTTTCTGCTTTCTTTATTTTCTTCCGAAGATGTCACTGGCTTTAAGGTGCAGGAAGGTGGAGCAGTGCGCACAAAAGACGAAGCATAGTCAATTTACCAGCTAAAATAATACACAGGAGCTATGTTTTCTATTCGAGTGCTGTCTTCACAAACTGAATGCATCCGTCATATTAAAAAGTACGAGAATTACTGTGTGCTATTGCAATGACTGAACGGCCGAAACCAGCCCCAATTCATTACGCGTACACATCACTCGCATTATTTGAGCCTCTTCACTTGCACTGCACGTTTTGTTTTTTTTTAATCAGTGTACGCACCGTCACAGTATTTCTAGTTCTTGCATCTGTGGTGCTGTCTTTCACATTTGGTTTCCAGGTGGTCTTGTGTATCTTTCCGGGAACTTCGTCGTAGCTCTGCACAGCGATCCTATGCTTCGAGGGGTGCTCGCCTGGTCGTCCCCTCGCTATCATGCCAAAGACCATGTTCGACGTGTCAATGCGCCACAGCTGTTTTTCAGCGTGCCATGGCTTTTGCCTGATACTTGGCATTGCTGCTGAAGACTCTTCGCTTTCGTTCGTCCTCTCCTGCAAGCCTGCAAGAACAATATGCAAGGAAACCATCCTCTTTTCACCCCTTTCCTCATACTCTCAACCCAATGTGTTTGTAATTTCTGCTCTTGTCACGGCGTTTACTTGTTCAATAAACATTTATATTGTCAAACAATAACTAGAACAAAAAGTATTCAACAATGACTTTTTTGTTCCCACATCGATAAACCTACAGGCAATGACTTGAGTCATTGCCATCAAGTTATCACTTTGCAGCACGCGCACTAGAGTCATGAAATACCTTTTTTTTCTCTCGTTTTCCTCCTTTTTCAAATTAAATTGACCTTTATTGATGCTAAGAGGTAACGTTCAAATCTGAGTGGAGCGACCCCTGTGCTCACAGGAATGATCCACCTGGCGATACGTTTCGCATCTACTCCCCATGGATGTGTTGAAGAAGGAAGCGATATTAGCTTCCGAAGAAGATCTCATTTATTCTAGAGTCTTGGTAGAATATACATTCACAAGGTGCGTAAGCTTATCTCATCGCTAGCAAGATTAGCTCGATGGCAACACGACAAGTCAAGGAATTACAAGACTATCCATGGGAAGTGTTGAGATAATGAGTACACTTTGTTTTCTGGGTTGTAACGAAAATACAGCGCAAGAAGACAGGGCTGGATTGAGCACAAGCACAAGCGCTAATTCACAAGTGATTTTACTTACAGCAGCGCATATTTGATGCATTGCTGTTATTGAAAAATTTGGGGACACTAAAACTTCGCCTTTAGGATTTGAACGTGATACTGACATTCAGTTCCTTATGCGTCTTTCATTCACTTACTGCGTGAAACCTTTTCGTTTTTGCAATGTAATGCTATGTGGCCTTAAAAAATATGTGCAATAGCTTGTGTGCCTTCTGTAGTGTGGTACCGGCTTTCAATCTCGGAGCCATTATCATAATCACATGATCTGACGCCTGTTGGCAATTGACGCTATTACCACACATCATTACTACAATATTTCATGTTGCATTGTGAAGCATGCATACAGGACACGTGTGTTTGTGAAGCATGAAAGCCACTTTCACTGCATTTCCAAATCAAGGTAGTTATTTTCACTATTTTCAAAAGAAGAGCCATGAGCTTACGGTATAACATCCGCTTGCAATGCAAACGACCCGGGTTTGATCCCCACTTCGACCCAAACAACCCTGGTTCGGTCCCCACTCTGCTCCAGGATTCTTATCATTTATTTATTTTATTTGCATCGTTCTTGATTTTGCAATGACGCTTAAGTTGATAATTTTTCGCTCACTACCAATGACGCTGAAACCGATGCTGATGCCGAAGTTACTGAGAAACGAGCTGTTTAACGCTCTTGCGTTAAGATAAGTTGTCGGTCCTTCCACCCCTATTCTCTGGCGAACTTTTTTTGTGACAAGTGTTCAGAGATGAGTTGATTGAGTGATCTTATTACAAACAAAGTACAAAACGAAGTATAATGTGAAAAGTGAATTTCGCAGTAACTGTCGCGCAGCTAAAAAATCTGAACAAGTAAACAAGGAAAAAAAGAGCGAAAGATTTATATAAAAAGAGAAAGTCAGGGAAGTCAACCAGTATCTGTTTTTAGCAAGAAAAAAGGGAGGGGGAGGGGAGAGAGAAACTGTGCAGTGGGAGTAACAAAAAATAAAAGAAAGGCATGGAGTCGCCGTGTCACAGGAAAGAAAGCCTACTTGTAGCCCCGCCGTGGTGGTGTAGTGGCTAAGGTGTTCGGCTGCTGACCAGCAGGATACGGGATCGAATCCTGGCTGCAGCAGTAGCATTTTCGATGGGAGCCAAACTTCTGTGGGCCCGTGTGCCCAGATTTGTGCATACGTTGAGGAACCCCGGGTGACCTGAATTTCCGGAGCCCTGTACTACGGCGTCTCTCGTAACCATATCGAGCTTTTGGGACATTGAACACCACAAATCATTCAAAGTTTACTTGTAAGCGTCTATCACCCTAATCGTGAGCGTTGTACCTATTACGTCTGTGCTGCATTAGAAATGGTGATATCCCTATATATACACGCGTATTTCAAAGCAACCAGCGCGCGCGTAGTCTCGGAACATCTAAACTCTATCAGGTATAATGTATCATATTTCTTTGCCCTGTGTGCCACTCATCTTCAATCTTTTGTACGAAGCCCAAAGACTAAGTACATTCTCCGTTACCAAAATTGCGTGGTTACATATAGGCGTTGCCCTCGCAAAGATGTTAAACCGTATTAGTGTCGAATTACTCAGACGAGGTCCACAACGCCTAACATGCGGCGATCTGTCACCTATGACGCGTCGTTTCTCTTGCCATGAATGCGACTGAGCAACAACATAAAAAAAATAAATGAATAAATGAATAAATGAATAAATAAATAAGCATGAATTTTGGCAGGTCACACGTACAGTGGAAATGATGATATGAGAAGAAAGAATGAGGAAGGTTGATATGTCACTTTAAAATCAGCACAACCTTACGAGGTGGACGTAAATTATGTCATACATGACTTTCACGTCATGATTATCACGTTTAGACGTGTCATTTACTATCGCCGTCTATTCACGTCACGCGATAAGAAATGTATTTGTGGATCAAGCGAAACTGCCGTGAGCGTTGTATGAGTGTAACATATAGTCATCATCATCATCTTCCTCTTCATCAGCCTGACTACATCCACTGCAGGACAAAGGCCTCTCCCATGTTCCGCCAGTTAACCCGGTCCTGTGCTTGCTGCTGCCAATTTATACCCGCAAACTTCTTAATCTCATCTGCCCACCTAACCTTCTGTCTCCCCCTAACCCGCTTCCCTTCTCTGGGAATCCAGTCAGTTACCCTTAATGACCAGCGGTTATCCTGTCTACGCGCTACATGCCCTGTCCATGTCCATTTCTTCTTCTTGATTTCAGCTATGATATCCTTAACCCCCGTTTGTTCCCTAATCCACTCTGCTCTCTTCTTGTCTCTTAAGGTTACACCTACCATTTTAGATGCGGAAGCATCTTATACTCGCGCCTTGTAGTGCGCCGTCCGCGCCGTCCGCGCCGTCCGCACCGCTTCTCGAACATTCGACAGCTGACGCGCGCGCATGCGCCGTCGCGCCGTCGCCCACCATCTGTGCCGCGCGCGCTTCTCCTTCGAGAACATTCGACAGCTGACAGCGCATGCGCCGTCGCGCCGTCGCCATCTGTGCCGCGCGCGCGCTTCTCCTTCGAGAACATTCAACAGCTGACAGTGCATGCGCCGTCGCGCTGTATATATACTCAAGGTCGGCGCTCGCTCGCTCAGTTGCCGCTCGTCCGTTGGTTTGTACGGCGCGTCGACGTCCAAGGTCGCGGTGAAATGAATTCCAACGAATACACAAACACAATGATCGACGTCCCTTCGACCAGCGCCGCCCTTTCGCATACGTGTGTACGTGTTCACTCATTTAACACCTCTCCTACAACCACGTTAACCAATTTAGCCATCGACCCAAGTAAGTCGCAATTTAACACCCCATTTCACAACCACGTTAACCAATTTAGCCATCGACCCAAGTAAGTCGCACTTTAACACCCCGTTAACCAATTATATGCTCCGCATCCTCCTCAGTGTTCCCCCGAGGGAAGCTGCGGGCAATTTTTCTTTCCATTGCTCGCTGCGTCGTCCTCAATTTGAGCTGAACCCTCTTTGTAAGTCTCCAGGTTTCTGCTCCGTAGCTAAGTACCGGCAAGATACAGCTGTTATATACCTTCCTCTTGAGGGATAGTGGCAATCTACCTGTCATAATTTGAGAGTGCTTGCCGAACGTGCTCCACCCCATTCTTATTCTTCTAGTTACTTCGATCTCGTGGCTCGGCTCTGCGGTTATTACCTGCCCTAAGTAGAGATAGTCTTTCACAACTTCAAGTGCACTATTACCTATCTCGAAGCGCTGCTCCTTGCCGAGGTTGTTGTACATTACTTTCGTTTTCTGCAGATTAATTATAAGACCCACCTTTCTGCTCTCCTTGTCTAACTCCGTAATCATGAGTTGCAATTCGTCCTCCGAGTTATTCAGCAATGCAATGTCATCGGCGAAGCGCAGGTTACTAAGGTATTCTCCATTCGCTCTTATCCCTAACTGTTCCCATTCTAGGCTTCTGAAAACCTCCTGTAAGCACGCGGTAAATAGAATCAGGGCATAGATGAAGTATATATAAACATTCTGGAAGAAATCTACAGGGGATCAACTGCTACCATAGTGCTTCATAAAGAAAGCAACAGAATACCAATCAAGAAGGGTGTAACATATAGTCTTGTCTTACATCAAATGCACTTCATAATTATCATGTTTGGACGCATCATATACCTCCGTCGTCTATTCACGTCACGTGACACTAATTTTGGCAAATGTGGAGCTAGTGAAAAAGCCACCACGCATCATGAGCGTGGCATGTAGTCATGTTTCTACATGAAATGCATCCTATCATTATCATGTTTGCACTAGTCATATGCCTCCCTCATACATTCACGATTCGTAATACAAAATTTCGTAAATGTGAAGCTACTGAATCCACCGTCAGTGCACCATGAGCATGGCGTGTAGTCACTTATGTTTATCTGTCACATAAGCATCTGTCACTTATGTTCCCCATGCAGTCATGTTATACCATACAAGTTTTGCAATATGCCATGTGAGCGAAACCACCACAAGAGCAGCAAGACCATGAAATGTAAATGATGACATCCTATCATTATCATGTTTGCACTAGTCATATGCCTCCCTCATACATTCACGATTCGTAATACAAAATTTCGTAAATGTGAAGCTACTGAATCCACCGTCAGTGCACCATGAGCATGGCGTGTAGTCACTTATGTTTATCTGTCACATAAGCATCTGTCACTTATGTTCCCCATGCAGTCATGTTATACCATACAAGTTTTGCAATATGCCATGTGAGCGAAACCACCACAAGAGCAGCAAGACCATGAAATGTAAATGATGACATTCATGACGTTCATGTAAAAATTTTGATGTTCTGACTAGTCACTTATGCTCATAATGCAGTCATGTTATGTTATACGAATCTTGGTATCGATAACATTATCTAAACGGCCAGGAGAGCTAAAAGTTGTAGTTAGTAGATAGATAGATAGATAGATAGATAGATAGATAGATAGATAGATAGATAGATAGACAGACAGACAGACAGACAGACAGACAGACAGACAGACAGACAGACAGACAGACAGACAGACAGATAGATAGATAGATAGATAGATAGATAGATAGATAGATAGATAGATAGATAGATAGATAGATAGATAGATAGATAGGCTTCGCATTAAAAACCGCCAGGCCTGCGCGGAACACGCAACACAGTCACAGCGAAAGCTGTAGGAGTGGCCTTTCAGAATCTTTTCAGAACCTTTTCTTTTTGGGGCATCCAACAAGCCCACTTGCTGGGTACTTGCTGTGTACCTCCTATGTCATAAATATTCATAATTTTTGTGTAGTAGGCAAGCATTCACTAAGCCATCCTTCGTCTATCTTCGAAGGAGTGTGCAACCCGCTGCACACATGTAAAGGATTTTGTGCAGCTTTTTATGTTGTGGCTGACGACGATGATGACTTATGCCTGAATATTTTGTCAAAAAGAAAAATGAAGTCAACAAGAGCAAGAAAAAGCAGTTTTGTAATGGGTTAGAGCATTCGAGGACGAACTCGTAGCTCTATTCGCATCGTATGACGACTGGTTCTGGTTGTACCTTTGCTGTTGTAAAACGTTTGTTAGAAATAGAAACGTGATTTTTTTCGACATATTGCCTTCCTATGGCTATAGTTTGCAACAGAGTTCCAAGCAGCTGCGCGGCTCTGTAGAATACTGAGCTGATGCGCAGAGAACTTGGGTTCAATTTCAGTTATGCGATAGGGTTTTTTATTACTTATTAGGTTTTTTATTTAGCATTATATTAGTTAAGGACACCGGGGGCGGAACTCTACGACACGCGGAATTTCTGTAGTCTCATAACAGCTTTCGCTGTAGAATGTTGCTAGACTGCTGCCGGAATGCATATTGTCGACGTAAGGATGCATTTGGGAAGACGACGAAGGTCGCTTGCCGCTAAAGCTCAGACCTGCATTGACCAGCGCTGCAACCCCTCGTGCAAATATATTTTGAGAATAGCCTGCAGTACTCAAGCAACTATTTGTCTATATGTTGCTTGTATATATAACCCATTTTGGGCAGAATAAACCATATATATTAACTTCTCGAACCGTTGTCACGAAAAACAATTGCAGACTACATTTTCCAGAAATACCTTGTGCCACTCTTCATACTGGCGGACCTTAGATGGGTCACTGGCAGTGGCGGATATTACTTTCGCGTGAAGTCGAAATTCACGTGAAGTACACTCCCACGTGAAGTCAAAATGCATATCGAACAAAGAACAAATTTTGTACACAGTACTTTATTTTTTTATTTGTACAATACGGTTATATTTTAATCACTGCTGGTCAGTTAATAAGGCCTATGTGCTTCTTGTAAACTGCAAAATAATGCCATTGTCGATACCGCTTCGCGTTAAAGAGCTGGTAAAGACGTGACAGGATTTGGTCCTTGCGAACAACTCGCTGACGTGGATCTGGCGCTGGCCGTGGGGCGCGGTGCATCATTTCCTCGTAAACAATAACGTGGATGCCTTTCATGAAGTGTACGTGCTGCTAAGTGCACGGTGCTCAATGACGAACCAGAAGAGCTCATTCGAAACGAAGAACTCTTCTAGGAGCGTGTGCCTATCGACCGTGCTTCGCGCATTCCACTTGTCGTGGACCCCCTGGCGATTTCTCAGAGGAATTTATGACACATCTTGGCGTGGCTTTGAAATGTCAACAGTGGTAACGTCCAGTTGAACAAGATGTACAGGCTGAGACAAATTCTGGCAAGGTGCGTTGTATAATCGTGCAGGTGGTGGCTGGTTCGCATACGCACTGCAGCTCCAGAAACACGCCCAAACTAGAGCTCGTAATCGAACACACACTCACGATGTGCAGTGTGTTGATAGTGGTCAAAGTAGAGTGGAGCACGTCGATGAAATCCATGGGGAAGTGTGCACCAAGACGAGCCCCAGGTTCCAGCTCCAGCTAGAAGCCGTCCCGCAACGAGAGGTGTTTTCTGGCTATCAGGTACTTGCTCTACTCGAGGATCTTCACAGTGCTCCAGGTACTGACAGAAAACCTTTCAGAACAAGTGCTTGCGTTTCATGTTGTATGATACGAAAATATTCTGTCCAATTAGACACACCATCAGCATCACGTTCAAATGGACTGTCCATTTGGAGCTCCAAGATGAAGAAAGATGTGCCCGAACTCGTGCCACGTGGAGTGCTCCTCGAGAATGAAGCAGCCATTCATTGCTCTGGACACGCTCGACATAACGTGGTACACCTGGCTATCACTGAGGATGGACAAATAGTGCTGTAGATTCTGGAACAGGTAGTATACCAACAGGCATAGGCTGGAACGGCTGGTGATACGGTAGGTGGTTCACTAGCTCAGGCGGCGGCTCGATGGTCGAACATGTGAGACGTTGTTGGATGATCGCTTGTCGCCGCTTGAGCTTACCAGCATCGCCGACTGCAGAGCTCGACCATTTCCACAATGACCGAAATGAAGTACCAAGTCTGCTGACTGGGCTAGTGTCGGATGCTGCATTGCGCCTCGCTTGGCTTACGCGGGACTCGATGGCGCCGGTTCTTGTAGAATCCAGCGAAACGGTGGAGTGAGAACAGGGTGTCTCACTGCTATAATACGTGTCAGAAACAGGGCGTTCCTATTCCCGCGTGCAAGCGCCCAAGGTGCTTGGTCGTGCAGAAAGCAGTGTCTTCTTCTTCTTCTTCTTCTTCTTCTTCTTCTTCTTCTTCTTCTTCTTCTTCTTCTTCTTCTTCTTCTTCTTCTTCTTCTTCTTGTTGTTGTTGTTGTTGTTGTTGTTGTTGTTGTTGTTGTTCTCCTATTGTTAGTGGCGCATACCTACTGTAGGGGATTGGCCAAGAATCGAGTGGCTTTAAAATTTACTGTTCAGATTTAGAATGATGGAGGTATAACAGAAAGATTACCGATAGCCTATAGGCAAGTGTGGTGCTTAATGTAATGCATACAAATATTTACATAAACAAATTTATTCTTAGAATAGACCAATAATCTGATTTTATACGTATATAATTATGTGGACATGTTAAGATAATGAAACTGGTTAATTAGTCAACCTATTAGCTTCATCAATATAGTCCCGGACGGCCGCGCATACTGTGCCATTAGAGAAACCAGAAATGGAAGCTCCAAAAGACAAAATGACAGGCAGAGATAAGTCCATACCAATGCCACGCAAAGGTATTTCTAATAGGGTTTTTCGTAATGTGTTAACCCGCCTGCAGGTCAAAAAGAAATGGTCTATTGTTTCCAGTTCATCAAAGAATGCGCACAGTGGCGAAGGTGCCTGAGCAGACCTGTGTTTATAGAAATTTAGATTTGGTACCCGGCAACGCAGCCTTGTGATAGCTACTTCTTGTTTTCGAGTGCGGCAAAAGTCTCTTCGCCAGGGATATAATAAATGGCGATATTCTGTAGAGTTTGTTAGTGCTGACCCTTTAAAGACTTGCATAAGCGTACGTCTGCGGAATCGAGCAGCGGTCACATAAGCGGATGATGGACAGAGCGGTAGAATTGGTTCGCTGATTGACGACTTAGCTAAGGAATCGGCTATTTCATCCAGAAACAAACCTTTATGTCCAGGCACCCAAACTAATCGCACTTTTCTCAAAGCACAGGTACTAGTACACGGAACGCCCTTGTTACGTGATTATCAGCACCAACAGAAAGTGCTGCACAGAGAGATAGGGAATCTGCTATTATGACAGCTGATGTAATTGCTGTATCTAGCTTGCGTAAGGCGAGCACTACTGCCAGAAACTCAGCCACAAAAACGGGTATGAAATCGGGTAGTCGAATGGAATAAATCCAATTTAAAATCGGGCTGAAAATACCAACCCCTGACTTTTCGTCGTATTGCGATGCGTCTGTAGCAATAATAACGTTCGTTGTAATACGGCGCAGGTGATCTTGTAGTAAACCATCCAAAATATTATGGGCAAGTAATTTGGCATAATTAGGAAAAATGTCGTCGAATTGAATTTCCACCGGGGCTGAATTATAACGACTCGGCATGATGTCGCATATACGTAAGTTTAGAGGCTCCAGTAAATTTTGCACAAATATAATTTGTGGCGTGTGAAATCGCGGCCATCTAGCAGCAAAAAATGATTCCGGGGTGGAAATAAAGGCTGTTTCTGAATGTCGTGATGGTGATTCATAAATTCTTAAGAATGTCTGAACAGTCAGAAGGCGAATTCTACAAGAAAGCGGAGGGACCCTCGATTCGAGATACAACACATTGTTGGCGACTGTTTTGGGAAGGCCAAGGCATAAGCGCAAAGCTTCTCTTTCCAGAAGAATTAGAGGCCGCAACTTGTAAGCTGGAACTCCAGAGAAAAGCACACAACCAAATTCCAAAATGGGACGAACATACATGCGATATATCATTAATAATGTGTCTCTTCTCATACCTGTGCGGTAGTTGCTTAGCCTACGTAATATGCCAATGGCCCGCACACCTTTTCCGGTGATATATTCGATATGATTGATTGATTGATTTGTGGGGTTTAACGTCCCAAAACCACCATATGATTATGAGAGACGCCGTAGTGGAGGGCTCCGGAAATTTAGACCACCTGGGGTTCTTTAACGTGCGCCCAAATCTGAGCACACGGGCCTACAACATTTCCGCCTCCATCGGAATATATTCGATATGAGATTGCCAGTTAAGCGATGTGTGTTAAATTACTCCAAGGTATTTAACAGATTCCACCAGTGGTATATCCTCATGATGGTAAGACAGAGAGATGTTCACAGGGTATTGCCACGGGAAAACAAGGAGGGCACATTTACTCGGATTAAGTAAAAAGCTGTTGCCATCGAGCCAGCTCCCCAATATATTAAGGTAAGTCTGCAGCCGTTCATATAAGGTCTGAATGTTATCTGCCATTGCAAAAAATGCGATATCGTCTGCATAAACATAAGTTGTTATATCCTGTTTACGTGGGATGGTGCTCATTAGTAAATTAAATAGCACTGGGGGAAGCACCGAGCCTTGCGGTACTCCCCTCGTTTGGGTATGAGTAGATGATGAAAACCCATCTTTAAAACAATAAAATTTCCTGTCTGCGAGAAAATTGTGAACCCACGCTACTATGTATGATGGAAAATTAAGGTATTCTAATCGATCTATCAAAATACAGTGATGCACGGTATCATATGCTTTAGCGATGTCTAAGGTAACTAAAGCAGCATATTGTTTATGTAGCCGAGCTAATTGAAGCCTACTTTCTAAGTCAACGTGGGCATCCCAAATTGAACAACCAGCCCTGAACCCAATTTTACAGGGACTTAGAATAGACCGCATGTTAATAAGTTCATTAATTCGTATATTGATGATTCTCTCAACCAATTTCACTAAGTTTGATGTCAGTGTGATCGGCCTTATGTTATCCAACGTGTATGCATCATTTTCATTTTTTAGCAACAATACAATTTTGGCAAGTTTCCATTCTGGAGGTATCCATGCATTCCCTAAAGAATAATTCACTAGTTTTAGCAAAAGATTAGGCGATTCCTGGAGTAAACATTTCAACATAGAGTTCGTAATCCCATCTGGTCCGGGAGCCGTCCTCGGTAAGCATAATACTGTCTGATTCAATTCAGCCAAAGAAACTTCTGGAAATTCATGCAAGTTTACCAGAACGGACTGAATAGCCGAAAAATTCGCAGTGAAGCGGCGTTCTAAACCTTGCGCTATGTCTTCTAGAGAGGTGTTCATTTCTACTGGCGTCAAGACACATGACTGCAACGTTAAAGGTTCTGGTAGTACTTTTCTTGTCCGAAGATAAGCGAACAAAGCACGCTTATTTTTTGATTTAGAAAGATAATCAAAATGTCTACTCTCATATTCTTCTTTCGCGCGGTTCACTGTACGCTTAAATATGCCAGCAAGGAATTGATAGTCTTTCCAGTTTGTTGGGCTCTGATTAAGAAGAAGTTTTTTCCAAGCGGCTTTTCGTCTTCTATAATCGCGCGTACACTCATCGTTCCACCAACGAGAGGAGGATCGTTTATTGGATGGAATAGAAAATTCAGAATTTTTTCTAGATCCCTCCAGCATTGAACCAATCGTAGATGCAATCTCCTTAGTACTGGCATTTCCAAGCTTGGAAATGGCAGAACGGAGGCAGGCTTGAAATTTGCTATGGTTGATGTATGTGCGTTTTGGCTGATCTAAAGTTATTGTTGGACAAGTAATGTCAAAAACTACAGGAAGATGGTCACTGTTAGTTGCCGAATCGAGAACAGCCCATGACAAAATCTTGATTGCATTGGAGCAAAACGTTAAATCCAATACTGAGCTAGTTTGACCTCGGACAAATGTTACATGACCTTTATTCAGACAGGAAAGGTTGTGATCAATAGTCCATTCCCACAGTCGCCTACCACAAGAATCTGTCCTTATACCCCAAGACAAATGGTGTGAATTAAAGTCTCCTGTGAGTACAATTTCCTTTCTACATGCTACCAAAACGCTGTCAAGATAACGCGTGCTTTGCACACCGGAGGGGAAGTAACAATTTACGATTGAAAAAGGGTGGTATCCGGGGAGACACAAGTCTAATGCTAATAATTCACAAACCAAGTCTAACATTCTGAAAGAAATTTTCGCCCTATGGCATAATTTACTTGATACAAGGATCATTAAACCACCACCACGTGATGGGCGATCTAATCGAAAAGAACGAAAACCTGCAAGATGGAAATTTTTATCTGGCGTAAGCCAAGTTTCTTGGAGAATTATAATATCAAGATTAAAATTGTTGCAAAAGTAATGTAAGTCGGTTGAGGCTGAGAATATAGAACGGCCGTTCCACTGTAGTACGGTCAACTGACCTATGGTGTTGAGCGCACCGCAGAGGCGCCTGTCATGCCCTTGTTAGCATCTTCACGCGAAATAGCTGATTCATTCCGTTTAGATTTGGACTTGAGATCGGTAAAGATAGGGGATCTGGTACGTTTATTAGATTGTATATCGAGTTCCATATCTGTATCAGTACTTGTACTCGGCCGAGGCGAATGTCGGTCCAAGTGCACATGTGTTCCTGGCTGCTTAGCCTTGCCTGCAGATGCAGAAAGTTCGTCCATCACTACATTGCGTAGCTGTGTGGCGTCACTGGTAATGTGTAATACTGCAGGTTCTGTACTAGTCTGTACTGTTTGTCCAATCTGGCTTGAAAGAATTTGCACTAAACAGTCGGAAAGGTTAGATATTAGTTTATCTATTGCCTTACTCACTGCCTTTTCCACAGCAGTTTCAATAGCCTGCGATAGGGTTGAGTCCATACTGGAAGTGCAGCGCGCTGTAATAACAGAGTATCCAAAAGCCCTGTCTCTAACTATGTCAATGGCTTCCCTTCGAGGACAGCGGCGGCGGTCAATAACTTCTAGGATTTGAACCTCCCGGTAACGAGCGGAACAGTCAGAGTTGTCAGCGCAGTGACTGCCCCCACAGAGACAACACTTTTCCACTGTTGCAGTACAATTGCTTGAAGGATGACTCTCTCCGCAGGTGCTACAACGAACGTTAGATTTACATCCTCCCGCACTGTGGCCGAATCTCCAGCAGTTCTTGCACTGGATCGGACGAGAAGCGAGGGGTTCTATTCGGAAGATCAGTGGCCATAATTTTATTTCTGACGGGCATTTTGTGCACACAAATGTCACGATAACAGATTCGGTTGGTACCCTCTGGTTGTCGACTAGGCGATTACACCGGTAAATTCAAATTACGCCTGCTCGAGAGAGCCTTCTAGGGTCTCAGCTGGACTCAGCTTGGAGTTGACTCCCCGTACAAGGCCTTTGGTACATGCAAGGTGTGGCGGAATAAAAGCACTCACCGGGGTAGCAGCAAAGGAGGTGCATTTGAGAAGATCCTGCACGCAGGTCTGATCCGGCGACCTACACACGATACCTCCTCGCCCAAATGGGCGCACATCTGTGATGGTCTGGAAATGATTTGAAGTTGTCCTAAGTTCCTTTTGAACCACCTGAGGGTTTGAAAGTCTGATGAAGCCTCCATTCGTAGGTACCAGTGCTACAGGAATGCTGTCGATACCACTGCGGAAAAAGGAGTCTAGCGGTAATTCATTAGACGGCAGGGACGCTGACCAGGCGGATCGCGCCTGGCCAGGAGAAGTAGTCGACATGGGCACTAGAGATATGGTTAGACTCAGAAACAGATAAACTATAGAATCGGACTCTAAGACAGAAAGTTAAAACCACTCAATCCTCAGCCAAGAACACCCCAGCAGGTTGAGCACGGCACTGCAGCGTGGCAGCAAGTCGAAGTGTTCTTCTTCTTCTTCTTCTTCTTCTTCTTCTTCTTCTTCTTCTTCTCTTCTTCTTCTTCTTCTTCTTCTTCTTCTTCTTCTTCTTCTTCTTCTTCTTCTTCTTCTTCTTCTTCTTCTTCTTCTTCTCTTCTTCTTCTTCTTCTTCTTCTTCTTCTTCTTCTTCTTCTTCTTCTTCTTCTTCTTATCTTCTTCTTCTTATTCTTCTTCTTCTTCTTCTTCTTCTTCTTCTCCCTGTTGGAAAACTTTATTAAATTACTGGCAATGAAAGCCAATATTTTAAAAGAGAGGCACTTGACCAAGATCGCCCCAATATGTTAAGCTACATCATAGATAGGCTATGGAGATCTGTTTTTTTTTTCAGCGCAGCTCTTAGGCTTTTTGAGGCGCATGGTGGCGACACCACGAAACTATCATAATCATCACAAACCGACTAGCTGCTTCATCGTCCTTTTCTTCATCTTCTGCTTTGCTCCCGCACGACGCGCGCCGATTTCACCGGCACGGGAGGCGAAAACGTTGATGGGTGAGATAACTAGTGCGGAGAGAGACAAAAAAAATACAGAAAAAAAGGAGAAAGATAGATAAATAACGAAAAAATGGAGAGAAAGAACGAGAGAGATAGAAAAAAAAAGAAATAAAGTGATATAAGAAACAGTCATTAAAAACAGAAAGAAAAAAATTAATGCAAGCACAGCCATCTGTATTATGTATTGTATAGCGAGGGGTTTGAAAGGGAAAGTCGCGGTGTGGAGGAGGGAATGGAGGAGCGAAACGCCACAACTTTCGTTACTTCCTCAGTCGCCCAACCACTATGCGTAGTTTCCAAAATTTTTTTTCCTAAGCAACGTACCAGGACCTGATTTGAGGAATATGCGTTCTGAAATTTTCAATACAGCTTAGAATTGGCGAGAACATGTCCTGATCTGTTAGTCGAAACGAAAGAGTCATGAGTTACGTTAATAAATATTCAGTGTGAAGGCAATCAAGGCATGTAGAGTATAGAAAATTTCATTTGTCATAAGTAGGTTATAGGTGCGAAGGAATTAGTGTGCACGAAAAGGGAAGTTGCCGCCGGCAAGGGCTGCACCTGAAACATTCAAATAACGCGTCCGATAGTTTACCAATGATTGAGCTACGGCGGTGACGGTCGTCCTCTCGCATTTTTTATTGGATATCTCTGTGCATATAAACGTGGCGGTAAGTGTTAGCGCTGCATAGAGTGATTTTTACTGTATAATCATATGTGGTATACTTTACGCATTTTACAATCAATAAAACAAGCTTACTCTAACAATAATGCTATCCTACTTTCGAGTCAACAAGTGCACCTGGGCATGTGAGCCGGGAGATTTTTCGATGCGCTAGTTCAATCGATAAAGGCGAGAAATAGAACTAGAGACGACGCTCGACCCACGAACGAGTGCGGAAGAGCTCACACACTGACATAAATTGTTATTTAACTTAAGTGTCCCTTCAAGGAGACGCCTTTGACAACAGAACATTCATGTAGAGTGTTTTTTTTTTTGCACAAGACTTTCAACGAATGCCGTGGATATGTGGTAGAAGATGTGCTTTCTGCGCAGAAGGTCTGGGTTCCATACCTAAACATACTCAAAATTTTTATTATTTATCTTATTTGCATGTTTTATCTATTTTATCCACATCTTTCGGTCATGGACAAAATGATTTTTTCATCACAACCAATGACGCCAATGCCAACGCCAGAATTTCGCGAAACGGTTTGTTTAGCGCTATCGCAATAAATTATAATATAAGGTGTGTTATCACTCAATTATTACCTATGAATAATAGTAGATGCTCTTATGTCGTATTGATTTGCCCAAATGATGGCTCATAGTTGCCTCTCTTTGTTTAACTATGAGGTTTATTTCGCATTTATTTTCAATAAACGATAATGAAGTAACAAATAGTAACTAAGTTATTATGCTGCTAGTGCAAGTCCAAAGTTTTCTTAAAGAGTACTTCTTCACAAGTCGCACATCATCCAAAACATTTCTAGGCGGCCGGAAATGTTTGTAAGGGCTAATTTTTTTATTATGGACCGGTTATAGGGCTGCTTAAGTTTATGAGAATTGTTTGAAAATAAAATTGCATATTGGTCGCAACGTGCTAAAGCGCGTTTCAAAAGGACTAATAAATTTCATTCATGCATCTATTCATCCATGTACGATTTGTTTGTTTTGAAGCACTGACCTAAAGGGACTATGAAGAAAAGAAGAACAATGACCTTTTTTTATTGACAAACTGCACTCTAAAAACTATGTTCCTCTATCGTAAGCTCATTATAAGTGGAGAAAATAAAGGTTTTATGTTTCATTTTCAAATTTCACACGAAAACCTGCATGCTTGTTGTCAGAAATTTATAAGTGTATTTGTTTGGTTTTCTTAAATTTTCTTAAACTTCTTAAGCTAAATCTATGGCACCCACACGTGACAATGTACTACCATTTCATCTGTGGCAAGCTCTGTGAGACCCAAAAGGCACCTTGGAAATTTCTTACGTCATGGTATTTGGTGGTTATTGGTGCTGGAATCTCACACTGTCAGCAATAATTATCCGAGATGGCAGTTTATCCAGCATATGAGCCCCCAAACCTCCCATGACCCAATTATTTCCTTCATGGTACGGAGTGAACGCGGCACGTGTCGTCGTAAAACGCCCCCTGCTTAATGGCTTAGTTTATGAACGACATGAGCTTGTTAAACTACCCCTGGAAATCCAGGTCACATAGTTACAAACTCCCTATGGGAGTTTTAAAAACCATTTTTGGTCGTGAAGTGCGTATGTGCGTTTGTGTGTATGTACGTGTATTTCTTTGCACGTCGACGAGAAACACCAGTGTTTTGTGGGGCTGACCGTGTGAGCATCTGTCGACAGGCAACAAAATTATCAGTGCATCGAAGACTTGCAACGACCGGTTGGTGTTCAGTGTGAACATTTGAAGATATATCACACCGTTGAACCACGGTGGACATCAGCTCGATTCGTCAACGAAACGCCGCGAATGCCTCGCTTCAAAGGGCCGAGTTTCAAAGAATTTCAAAGAATAATTTATTGGTAACAAAAGTAAGCTGTTACGACTGTCAGCGACTGTTTCTGGAGTTTCACCGTCTAAAACTTCGAAGCGGTTCGATGTAGGCTTCGCTCGACCACGGCAGGCTGGCCGGCAAGTAATCTGAGAGAAGCGCCAGCGACGCGCTCGCGTCGACTCCGCCGATGGTGGCTTCTTAGAGTGTCACCCATAATTTACCGGCTGCAACATCTAAATGGTAAGAAGTACTCGATATCTGTCAATACCAAGCCGGTGTCGTGGCGAGCTCGCAGTGCGCGCCTGCCACCGTGGTGAGCTCTGCCAGTGAGCACCGACCACGGGCGAGGCAAAGATTGTGTTTCACAAAAAAACATTGGCTCCTGGCTTGAATAACAGTTTTCTGCGGCGTGTGACCACAGCTGCAAAATGATTAACACGAAGTCGACTGCCGAAAGGGTGCAGACACACAGAAACGGCGTGCCACATGCCTGGTCATGCAAAGAATGCGAGCAACAGGAACCATGACTGCAAACTGTCTCCGAATTTAAACTGCGTAGATAGTGGACACCTGTTTTTGTGTATAGTAAAAATAACGAGATGGAATCTGGCCAGCAGCAAGCAGTTTGTGGTCGCCAGCTGTCATTCTAGTCGTTGAACGCGGTAGCGGCGGTGCATCTCGGTTCATCGCTGAAGCTGCTGAATGTGCGTCATTGAAGCGTTCATTCATGGACCCTCGGGCTTTGTCTACAATTCAGAGCATTTTATGGATCTGCACAGCGTACTGCTAATGCAAATGCAGCACTTACGACAAAGCAGTGAGTGATAAATAACTTTCGCTATAGTTAAACACGTATTAAATATGAAGCGGGTTTAGGATAAAATGCACGTGTGCTAAAGTGCCTCCATCAGGTCCTCGCAAATGAATATCTACGCCGCGGATGTTTATTGCCTAAATTTTTTAAGGAAGGGTCCCTCCAGAGCAACATGAGAGCTCGTAACATGGTGCCTATATGTACCTGGCAAATGAAGCGTGTGTGTGAAGCGCGAACGGCAAATTGTGGTAAGTGTAAGTGTTGTTATATTATGTCACCGTTGTGTGTATGTTTTTGTGCTGTGATCAATGTTGCGTATCAGGGATTCGACGGTATGCGAACCAAGCGGAGGGAAGGTGACCATGTTTCCATTTCTTTATAGAGCGACACACCATGAAATGATGCTAAATATATGTAGAATTGTTTCACACACAGACATATGTTACAGAGGTGCAGATGTTTATATAACCAGTTGTTCACACTTGCGCAACGATGCCAACAAGAACATGCCTACTAGAGCACCAGAAGCTGATATGAAGCGCTGATGCTCCGAATATGCTGGCTCTCGAGCCTTCTACAAAAATAAACTTCAGCGCATTGCAACTAAGAACAATTCACGTTACCCTGACGTGAAGGCTGTATCAAAGGAGTGCATATGAAATGCTTCATTGCCACGCAGAATGCTTGGGTTCGATTCCAGCTGCGACCATGACACTTATTCTTTGCAATCATCACGTCGACGCTACCGATTTTGGGTATTTCTTAACACTCGCGAGTTAAATTTCCCATGTGTGTTCTCGCCATTTCTACGGAGATACCAAGTGTCGATCACCTGTGGCACATACTCGCATACCAGCTGCACATACCCACCAGTGGGTATGTGCCACTGTCTGGCGGGAAATTTTTGACGACGTACGCGACGGTATTGTGACATTATTCATGTCTTGGCAAGCGCGTCATGTTCGTCAAATCATGTTACTCTCCCAAGCTAATTTTGGTTCATGCCAAGTTAGGGAGAACACCAAGATAGATAGATAGATAGATAGATAGATAGATAGATAGATAGATAGATAGATAGATAGATAGATAGATAGACAGACAGATAGATAGATAGATAGATAGATAGATATAGATAGATAGATAGATAGATAGATAGATAGATAGATAGATAGATAGATAGATACTCTACATGTCGCCAAAATTTGCAAAGAAATGCCTCGCAAAAAAAAAAAGCCAGGCCGGCGCGCAGCGCGCAGCAGAGTCCCAACAAAAGCTGTAGGCGTCTCCTTTCAGAACCTTTTCTGAACACTTTTTGGGCAACTACTAGAAGCCGACTTGCTGAATGCCCACTACACCATAAATCGTCATAATATTTGTGTGGTAGGCAGGCCCACACTTTAGCACCCTTCGTCATTTTTTCATTAGGCGTTCTACCCACTGGGCACATGCAAATATTTTGTACAATTTTCTGTGGGTTGGCTGACGATGATAAAGAATTTTGCCTGAAGATGAAACAGCCGATTTCTTAGCTAAGTCGTCAATTAGCGAACCGATTCTACCGCACTATCTATCATCCGCTTATGTGACTGCTGCTTGATTCCGCAGACGTGCACTTATGGAAGTCTTCAGAGGTACAGCTCTAACAGACTCTACCAAATATCGCCACTTATTATATCCCCGGCGAACAAACATTTGGCGCACTAGTAAAAGAGAAATAGCAATCACAAGGCTGCGTTGCCAGGCACAAAATCTAAATTTCTTTAAGCACAGGTCTGCTCAGGCACCTTCGTCACTGTGCGCGCTCTGTGGTGAGCTGGAAACAATAGATCATTTCTTTTTGACAAGCAGGCGGTTTAACACATTACGAAAAACCCTTTGGAAACACCTTTACGTGGTATTGGTATGGACTTATCTGTGCCTGTCATTTAGTCTCTTGGAGCTTCCATTTCTGGGTTCTCTAATGTGGCCGTATGTGCAGCCGTCCGGGACTATATTGATTAAACAAATAGGTAGACTGACCCTTTGTGCGACAGTAGGATACGTACATCCCACGTTTATCTGCAGAATTGTTTTTCTCCCACATCACCCTTCGCTCTTAGCGAAGTGCTAACTCACTCATATATTACTTAGGTCTTCGTAGTCTCGAGGAAAATTTTTCAACTATGCTGTCAAAGGCCGGAATCAGTGTTACAATGGCGTTGAATTTTGGTCATTTTTTATGACAGCTTCTGAATTTTTCTTATCTTCAGATAGAAAGAACCTAACAATAAAAAGAGTGAATACTTTTTTCTTTTTCTGATTGTCTTGAGAGGTCATTCTAGCATCCAGCCACAACATGTTTTTTTTTGTAAATTCGCATAATAACGTGACCGATAAATGCATCCGAACAATCTCCTGCAAAATTGTCCCGCTTGTCCCTCAGTACAGTTGCGGATATTAGTGCGGGGAAATATTTTTTATATCAGATACCCCTTGAAAAGTAGGCACACAATCAGAAATAACAGCTGTGCTAGACAATTTTAACAGCAATAGCAAGGACAGCCAAATAAGAAAAAGGGATTGGTTGGAGCATGCGGGAAAGTAAGCTTTACGGGAATAGAATGGCGCATTATGAAGGCCCACGAGAGGCGCAATCGCAGGCGCTGTTCTCTTGCTAAAATGAAGTTTGCACAACTTTCCTCTTCAGAACTTAAAAATTGATACTCTGTGCCACTTGCATCGGCTGTTTAATATCAAATACCTTTTGAAGCAATCATGACATGGTGGCTTCATGAGGCAGTGAGACAATGCTTTCCAACTTTTTAAAAATACTCGCGAGTCAGTGGGACATATATGTCCCGCTTTTCTTCAGTAAACTACCGGCTTTATTTCGATGAAGTTTGTTTCATGATACTTTTTGGTAGTTTATATCAAAATGCCAAAGCCATTTTTTATATTACTGCATCAATATTATAGGCGAACCTACAGAAGGCTAATTAACCTGTTTCATTATCCTAACATGTTCACAAAATTATATACGTAAAAACATTAGATCATTCCTCTATTCTAAGAATAAATTCGCTTGTGTAAATATATGTATGCATTACATTAAGCACCAATCTTTCTTAGGCTATCGGTAATCTTTCTATTATACCTTCATTGTTCCAAAAATTATCGGTAATTTTTAAAACCACTCGATTCTTGGTCAATCCCCAATAGTGGGTATGAACCACGATAAATAAGCGAACAATAACAATAACAATTTCGTCAACAAGAAGAACAAGGAAGAACAAGAACAAAAAAAGAACTTTTGTAATGGGTTAAAGCATTCGACGACGAACTTGTAACTCAATTCACATGGTGTGACGCCTAGTTCTGGTTGCTCGTTTGTCAATCTCATACAATTTATTACTAATATAAGCACGATTTCTTTTTCGACATCATGCTTGCCTACGGCTGTAGTTCACAACAGAATTTCGAGCTGTAACTTGACTCTGCGGAATACTGGGCTGACACGCAGGGCAACTCGGTTCGATTCCCATCATGTCGTGAGGTTTTTTTTACTTGTTTTCTGTTTCTTTTTTGGCGCGATGGTGGTTACGGACATTGGGGGCGAACAGATATGGTGCCCGAGACCCTTTTTCTGGTGTGATGACAGGTTTCGCTGTAGAATATTGCTACATGTAGGTGGCCTTAATGCATATTGTCAACGTGCGTGTGCACCTGACGAAGAGGGCGAAGGTCGCTTGCTGCTCGAGCTTGGAGTCAGACTGGCCAGTTCTGCAACCACTGTCGCAAATATATTTTGTGATTAGGCTGCATTGTACTCACGCAACAATATTTCCACATATGGCTGGTACATTTAAACCATTTCGGGCAGAATATACCGTATACAAGAACTTCTGCAACCGCTGATTCGAAAAAAAAATAACATACTGTTAGAGGGCGTCTTTCGCAATACAGATTATTTTACAGAAATGTCCTGTGCCATTTTGCCTGCTGGCAGTCCTTAGATCGGTTACTAGCAGCGGCGGATATTTCTCCAACGAGAAGTCGACTCCCACGAAAAGCCTGAATTCATATCCCATATATAAAAACTTTGTACAGAATGTTGAAAAATTTTATTGCCAAATATACTGTTATTTTCTCATTAGAGCTGGTAAGTTAATAAGGTCCATCTACGTCTTATAAACTGCAGGATGAAGCCAATGTCTATGCCGCGACGCAACTAAAGAACTTGTAATGGCGTTACAGCGTGTTGAGCACGGCCAACGCAGAGTTGAGCACGCTTATGAGGTCCCGGGGCAGGTGTACACTTGAACGACCCCCAGGGTGCAGCTCATCAGGAAGCAGTCCTGCAACAAGGGGAGTTTTCCGGCTATCAGAGACTCGCTCTGCTCGAGGATGTTCACAGTCCTCCATGTGCAGCCAGATAACCGTCCCGAACGAGTTCTTGCGGTTGATGTTGGACGTGGCAACAATAATCTGTCTGATAAGACACACCAGCAGTACCAAGTGCAAACGAACTGACCGATTGGAGCTCCAACATGAAGAAAAATGTGCCCGAACTCGTGCCAAACTCCTCGAGAACGAAGCAGCCGTTGAACGCTCTGGACCTGCTCCACGTGTCGAGGTACTCCTGGCCATCACTGAAGATGGTCAGATAGTGCTGTAGGTTCTGTAAGAGGTAGTATAACAACAGGCATAGGCTGGATCGGCTGGTGACATGGTAGGCGGTATTCTCGCGCAGGCGGCGGTTCGATGGTCGAACGTCTGAGACGTTGTTGGATCGTCGCTTGTCGCAGCTTGAGGTTACCAGAATCGCTGACTGCTACGCTCGACCTCTTCCGCGATGACTGAAATGAAGTGCCAAGTCTGCTGGATGGGCTCGGGTTGCACGCTGCATCGAACCTCGCTCGGCTTACGCGGCCTTCCCTGGTGTCGGTTCTTGTAGAATCCAGTGAAACGGCGGAGTGAGAACAGGGCGTATCACTGCTGTAATACGTGTCAGCAACATGGCGTTCCTATTTCTGCGTGCAAGTGCCCGAGGTGCTTGCTCGTGCAGAAAGCTGTGTCTTGCTCTTATTCTATTTCTTCTTCGTTATTTAAAAACTTCATGAATGCACTGGCACTCAAAGCCAATATTTCAAAAGAGAGGCACTTGACGAAGATCGCGCCATTATCATCAATAAATAGGCCGCGGAGATTTTTTTCCCAGCGTAACGCCTACGCTTTTTGTGACACATGGTGGCGAAAGCTCCAAAATATCATCATCAACATCATCATCATCATCATCATCATCATCATAAACCGGCCAGCCACTTCGTCGTCCTTTTCCTCATCTTCTTTGCTCCCACACGACGCGCGCCGATTTCACCGGTACGGGAGGCGAAAACGTTGGTAGGTGAGATAACCAGTGCGGAGAGAGCCAGAAAAAAAAGAGATAGAAGAAGAAATATAGATATATAGAGGAACGAAGGGGAGAAAGGCCCAGAGAGATATAAAAAAAGACACAAAAAGTGATGCTAGTGGACACGGCAACACTGTCGTGACTGTTCCTTTGTTCGTGCAGGTTAGCGGTGAGTGACGTTGCTTCCGTAGTGATAACCAACATATTATTGTGTTGCCATGTCCAAAAATAGTATTAGTGTTGGCTGATGATTGTTTCGCCCTGGCTGACTTTCTGTTGTCTCTCTCGGGCGACATTGGATCAAATGCAGGACCTGGTACTCAAAGATTAATCAAGGAATTGCTTGAAACACAAAAAACTATCCTTGCTAAACTAACAGAAATTCAAAGCAAACGAGCTTCTTCTGAGACTAGTATCGAACAAATGCGAATCATGCTTAGCACAATAAAGAACAAACTAGTAAGCCCAGATGAAACTGAAGACAGGATCGACAAACTTAAAAACTTGCTAGCCGTAATGATCATGATATTCAGGACCTCGTTTTACATATTGACAACTTGGAGAATCTATCTCGGAGAAACAATCTTATCGTCAGAGGTACAAAAGAAGAGGAGCAGGAATCCGAAGAAGTGCTGATGGGAAAACTTAACTAAACTGTGTTTTTTTTAAGATTCTAAACGAAAATGTTACGTAAATCAAAAGGGTACACAGGCTTGGTAAAGAAACACTTCGTAGAGATCGCCCTATTATCCTCAAAGTATTCGACTGCAAAGATAAAATTAAAGTCCTCAAGAATTTCTATAAGCTTAAAGGTACTATACACAGTGTCAGTGAAGGTTTCTCAAAAAGGGTTGCTGAAATCCACAGAAATTTCTGGAAGTCATGCGTTGAAAAAAGAATAAAAGGCACGAAAGGTAAGCTACTGTTCGATAAAATAAAGATTAAAAATGAATTGTTCGTGTGGAACGAAGCCTCAAATGAAAGATACGCCTGCTACATAAACCCAATAGGGTATCAGAACTTACCCAAATATTCCGTAACTCACCCTTTCAAAATCGTTAACGGCAATGCTAGAAGCATTTTAAATAGGTCTGACAAAACTGAAAGTGTCATTCTTGAACAGGATCCAGATATCATTGTGATAACCGAAACTTGGCTTCATTGTGACATTGCTGACTCTGATGTTTCAGCTTCCGGGTATTTTATTGTTAGAAAGGACCATAGAGGGCGAGGTGGCAGTGTAGCTATTTTGTTTAAAAAAATATAAAATGCCGAGTACTACCATATCAAAGTCACATTGATGACATTTAGGCTATTTGGATAGAGACTGAACTAAGCAATGCAAAGTTTTCGAAGGTGGCATTTACAGACCACCCAATTCACCAGCATACGTGCTAGTAAAACTTGAAACCTTCTCGGAATCTAATTTGAGACACCAAGATAACAATATATTAGTCGGCCCTTTTAACTTTCCGGGCATTGACTGGCCTTCTTATTCCCTAGGCGGCACTGAGGTGATGAGTAGCGAGCATCTTTTAGAGCTTGTGTTCTGCTTTAACTTAAACCATCTGGTGGCTGAACCAACCAGGCAATCTGAGAAACGTGCGAAGCGTCTTGGTCTTATATTTATCTCTGATCATATAATGCGCCTTGTTGAATCTGCGAAGTAGCTGGTGGCATATCGGATCACGAGGCTACCTTACTCACCATGAACTCGTCATCCCATTCTTCGGAGAGTAATTCTGTCAAATTGGTTCCCAACTTTCAGGCGGCCGACGATGTGGCCGTTCTGAACTTCTCGAAAACTCTTATGACTTGAATTGCTCACTCCATCAGTCCAGGGAAACTGCGGACAATATATGGGCATATTTTTTCGAACGTGGTCTTGCATTGCATGGAAAAATTCATTCCCGTACGAAAATAATCGAAGAAAAAAAAACCCTTGTATCACGAGAGAAATTATCCACGTAAAGCGGAAACCAAAGCGAAAAAAAAAAATCCGTTCAACTAATCCTTCGCCTGAAAACAAACGCACTATTCAAAGCCTGAGCAAACAACTCCAAAACTTGGTAAATCAATCTAAATTCAGATTTTATAACATTAAACTCGCCAAATTTCTGAAAGATGCTCCTGCAAAGATTTGGCACAATGTCAACCCGCCAACAAGATCAAGAAAATCACAGGCCTCCCATAATAACACTGCATGTACCGAAGAATTTAATTCCTTTTTCGCGTCCGTTTTCATCCGAGATAACAATATGGCGGTCGCGTTTGCTGATCAGTCAGTGCGTACTCTGCTCGAGAACTTAGAAATTGCCGAAAAGGGAATCCTATATATTTTGTTGGACATCGGCATGAATAAAAGTCCCGGCCTTGCTCAGGTCCCCAATGAGTTTATGTACAGATACGAAACTTGGGTTGCGAAATACCTGAAGCTCATTTTTCAGACATCGCTCACTACCAGATGCTTTGCGCGCCAGTGAAACCAAGCGCAGATCATTCCTATACACACGTCTGGCTGTAAAACCAATGTTAACAACTACAGACGAATTTCTTTGATTTCTTGATTGATTGATTGATTGATTGATTGATTTGTGGGGTTTGACGTCCCAAAACCACCATATGATTATTATGAGAGACGCCGTAGTGGAGGGCACCGGAAATTTTGACCACCTGGGGTTCTGTAACGTGCGCCCAAATCTGAGTACACGGGCCTATAACATTTCCGCCTCCATCGGAAATGCAGCCGCCACAGCCGGGATTTGATCCCGCGACCTTCGGATCAGCAGCCGAGTACCTTAGCCACTAGACCACCGTGGCGGGGCAATTTCTTCGATTTCTACTTGCTCGAAGGTGCTCGAACGCATTGTTGCTAATCATCTGATGACATACCTTGACCATCACAATCTGCTACACCCACACCAACAAGGTTTCCGCAAAGGTCTATCAACTTTTAATAAGCTTATCGAACTAGTGCACAACTTCGCCCAAACCATAAACTCTCATTGTATACAGATATCACAAGCTTAGATAAGCTTAGAAAAAAAAAGTCTTCCACTTTCAGTATTCTATTGGCAACCACATTTTAATGAACGACAAAGAGCCTAAATACCTTGGTTTCACAATAAGACATGACCCCACTGGGTATCCACATCGACAATGTATATTCTAAAGCCAATAAGGCCATCTGGACGCTTAGGCGTAACCTAAGATATGCCTCTACAGATATAACAAGCCTAGCATACAAAACGTTGATACGCCCGATTCTTGAGTATGCTAAAATCGTATGGGATTCTTATACACAATCAAACAAAATCAAACTGGACAGAGTACAATGGCTTGTTTCGAGGTTTATTTTTAACAAGTACAAGTGACGCCATTTACCTTCTGAGTTGTGCAAACGTGCTGACCTTTCCCCGCTCAAGGGCTGAAGCTCTTTCGAGCGACTAAAAAATCTCTGTGAAATTATACACCACAAGATAAAAATAAATCAAAATGAATACTTTGAAATTAAACACAATGAAACTTCTAGACATCGTCATAGCATGTACAATCCCCCACCGTTTGCCCGAAATAATTGCTTTAAACTTAGACTTTTCACTAAAACCATTGCTCAATGGAACTTATTACCCAATGACATTGTAACCTCACCTATTTTAGACATTTTTTTAATATAATAATGACTACCTGAGAGCTTGACCCCATTTATCAAACCCGATTTCTCTTGCGTGTGCTTTTTTGCATATATAAGGTTTTTATGAACAACTCGGTTTCCGCCCTTTTGTAATTGTAACTGTTTCCATGTGTCTCATATATTTGTTGTATAGCACTGCTAGTACTCTGATGTCAGAAAGATATGTTTTACATTGTCAAAAGTGTGATATACCTGATTATACCATAATATTTTATTTTCAGTATGTAGAATACCAGCAAGTTTACGTTTTATCTTCCATTCCTGTATTAGCCCTAAACAAGGCTGACAGTACTAATATATGAATGAATGAATAAAAACAGTCATTAAAAACAGAAAGAAAAAAAGTAATGCAAGCACAGCCTTTTCCAGTATGTATTTTATAGCGAGGGGTTAGAAAAGAAAGTCGTGGTGTGGAGGAAGGAATGGAGGAACGAATTGCCACAACATACGTTCCTTCCTCAGTCTTTGAACCACCAATACGTAGCTTCCTAAACATTTTTTTTTCCTGAGCAACGTGCTTGCCCCTGGTCTGAGCAATATGCGTTCTGAAATTTTTAATACAGCTGAGAACTAGCTGGCAAAAACATGTCCCAATTTTTTTGACGAAATGAAAGTATCAATAATTACGTTTATTGAATATTCAGTGTGAAGGCAATCAAAACATGTGGAGTATGGAAAATCTGATTTGTCATAAGTAGGTTATAAGTGCGAAGCAAGTAGTGTGCACAAAAAGGAAACGTGCCGCCGACCGGGATCGCACCTGAAACATTCGAATAACGCGACCGCTAGTTTACTATTGATTGAGCTACGGCGGTGACGGTCCTCCTCTCGCATTTTTATCGGGTATATCTGTGCATTTACACATGGCAGTAAGTGTTAGCGCTGTATAAAATTAAAGTGATTACTGCATAATCATTCGCGCTAGACTTAGGAATTTTACAAAGAAGGCAAGAAGCTTACTCTAACATGATGCGACCCTAATTTCGAGTCAACAAGCACAACTGCGCATGTGAGCCGGGAGATTTTCGACGGCACTGGTTCACTCGGTTAGGGTCAGGAATACGAGAAACGACGCTCGACCCACGAACGAGTGCGGAAGAGCTCACACACTGACATAAATTGTTGTTTGACATTAGTGTCGCTTTAAAGAGACTCCTTTGAATACATAACATTCATGTGGACTTTCTTGCACAGCACTTCCCATAAATGCTCTGCCTATGTGGTACAATATATGTTTTCTATTATGGGAGTCTGAGGTAAAAAAATAAAAAAAAAATTATTGTTTTTATTTGCATCTTTCTCTATTTCATGCAGATTTTTCGGTCACAGTCAAAATGATTTTTCGTTCACAACAAATGACACCGATACCAACGCCGGAATTTCGTATCACGAAACAATCTTTTTAGCTATCGCAATAAATGATATTATATTGTGTCTTGCGACTCAAATATTAGCAACGGATCATTAGTAGATGCTTTTGTGTTGTATTGATTGGCCCACATGCATGATCACAAAAGCAACTGTTTCATGTTCGCCTAAATTCGTTAATCTACGAGGTTTGTTTGGGATTTTATTGTCAATTTGCAGGGTAGCAAACCGGATGTGTGTCTGGTTAACCTCCCTGCCTTTCCTTGCATCTTTATCTCTCTCTTATTGTCAATCAATGTTCACAAATAACAGATAGTAACTGAAACAATATGCTACCGATAGTACAACAAGTCGAAAGTTTTCCTTAAAAGTGATCCATCATAAGTCGCACATAATTCAGTACGTTTTTAGGCGGCATGAAATGTGTGTAAGCACTAATTTTCGTATTATGGGCTGATTACGGTGCTGCTTCAATTGTTTCAAAACAATAATTTGTGCATGTCGGCCCCCAACACCTAAATGCGTCCCGAAGGACCTAATAAAACTATTCCATCCATCCATCCATCCATCCATCCATCCATCCATCCAGCTAGCCATCCATCCATCCATCCATCCATCCATCCATCCATCCAGCTAGCCATCCATCCGACCATCCATCCAGCCATCCATCCAACCATCCATCCATCCATCCGAGCATACATACATCCATCCATCCATTCATGTACGATTTGTTTGTTTTAAAACACTGGCTTAAAGGGACACTAAAAAAGAACTTGATTGCCGCACGGTTGTACACATGTCCACTATCAAGAAAACAGCAAAATAGTTTTGGGAAATGCTTAGATTAGACAGCGTGCTGGCAAAATTTGGAAATTGCGAAGAGGATTGCCCTGAAATATTTTTTTAGCGCTAAGTCGCATAAGCCAAAAACACCCCCAAGAGTAATTTTTTTTATTTAGGGCCGTTTCAGAAGGCCTGAGCCACATTTCTTAATAAAAGCTAGGCCTTTGGAAGTTGATTAATATGTGGGGTTTAACGTCCCAAAACCACCATATGATTATGAGAGACGCCGTAGTGGAGGGCTCCGGAAATTTCGACCACCTGGGGTTCTTTAACGAGGCCTTTGGAAGTAAATGGCCCCTTTCTTGTAAGAAAGTCAAGAGAAGTATTGAACGTTATTATCCCTGATCCAGCGTAGGCCTGTGTGTGCCATGTCTGTTGACAGGAAAGACCTCAGTACTTGTTGCCCCATCAAATGTATGGAGGATGTTCCAATTCAGTTCCCCAAGATAAATTTTGAGGATGCTTCTGGCATTCCATACAGCCATCTGTTAGACCTTTCAGCTATGTACTTGGCTTCCACCTACATTCAGTGAGACAGGAAGCCTTTTTATCCGGGAGCAAGGCATATGTAGGCTCCTGTGTCATGCCTATTCTTAGCGATTTGTTTTTAGGCAGCTTATACAGAATCCTTCCAAGGGGTGTCATGAGAATGTGTGTTTTAAATGTTTTAAATAAGTTGATGACTTATCTGGTTTTTATGAACTGTGACAAAGGTTTTTTTTTTAATTGGAAGCTTCTAATACACTTGTCACACAGGCACGCTAACCTCACTTGTTGTGAACCTCAGTTGGCTTTTATATTTTAATCTCAAAACTGAGTGTCACGTGACTTGCCTCACGACCCAAACTAAGGATAACTCATCGCGTGCAGCAAGTCGCGTCACACTCATTCTCGCGATTTAGGATATAAACGCTGACTGATGTTCATCGTAACTGAGGTTGGCGTGCCTGTGTGACATGGGTGTAACATGCTAACATTTGTCAGTGACTGCCTACATCCTCTCGTGCTCACTCATGAGCAGTGTTGTCACAAGGGAAGCCCAAAAGAAGTGGAAACAATAAATTTTCTCATTCTTCAGAATAAGTAAATTATGATTTAAAAAATGTCACTCAGATACAAAGAGGAGTAAAAAAAATCACGTAATTGCTTTCTGAAGCGAAAGTATGACCTACCAATAATGAATGTGCATAGCTGCTTTTTAAATCTTCAGAGTAGCCTCCATGTGATTCAAGGCACGTTTGCCAGCACATAATTATCGGGTGCGGCGATGGCGTAGTGGTAAGAGCATCCGCCTCGCATGCAAGAGGTCCGTGGTTCAAATCCCTGTGCCGCGCAGTTCCCAACCGGATAAAAAAATAAAAAATAAAATAAAATCCGCGTGTTGATGGAACTGCATTAAGAGGCCTGGGGTGCGGCCTCACCGGTAACCACCGCCCGGAACGCACTCCCTCACCAGAGAAGGATTGGCCACCCTGGTGCAGTATCTGGCCACTACCTCCCACATGCTTACGTCAAATAACTCGCGGCCCTCAGTCCCCAGCAGCTGCGAAGCAACTGACCACGGCGGTGGTCAGATCTGCAACGCAGCAGAGGGTGCTAAGAATCTCTGGATCTGGACAGGCCGCCATTGGAACCTGAACTTGGCAACGTTTAACGCTAGAACCTTATCTAGTGAGGGAAGTCTAGCTGTACTATTCGAGGAGCTAGAGGGTGTTAAATGGGATATCATAGGGCTCAGTGAAGTTGGGGGGACAGATGAGGCCTATACGGTGCTACAAAATGGGCACGTCCTTTGCTATTGGGGCTTGGCAGACAGAAGAGAACTGGGAGTGGGGCTCCTAATTCACAGAAACATAGCTGGAAACACAGAGGAATACTATAGCATTAATGAAAGGGTGGTAGGTATCGTAATTAAACTGAATAAAAGATACAAGATGAAGGTAGTACAGGCTTACGCGCCTACATCCAGCCATGATGACGCTTCAGTTGAAAGCTTCTATGAAGACGTGGAATCGGCAATGAATAAGGTAAAAACACAGTATACTATAGTGATGGGCGACTTCAATGCAAAGGTAGGGAAGAAGCAGGCTGGAGACCAGGCAGTAGGAGATTATGGCATCGGTACTAGAAACGCCAGAGGAGAGCTACTAGTAGAATTCGCAGAACGCAATAATTTCCGGATTTTGACTACCTTTTACCGAAAAGAAGAAAACCGCAAGTGGACATGGAGGAGCCCTAATGGCGAAAATAAGAACGAAATAGAATTTATAATGACTGCACACCCAGGAATCGTTCAAGATGTGGAAGTGGTTGGCAAGGTACGATGCAGTGACCATAGAATGGTACGGTCTCGAATTCGCATAGACTTGAAGAAGGAACGGCAGAAACTGATACGCAAGAAGCCAATCAATGAGCTAGCACTGAGAGGGAAAGTACAGGAATTCAGAGTATCGCTGCAGAACAGGTACTCAGCTCTTAGTGAGGAAACCAACCTTAGAGTAGATACAATGAATGATAATCTGACGAGTATCATTACGGAGTGTGCAGTGGAAGTTGGAGGCAGGGTAGTTAGACAGGACACTGGCAAGCTTTCCCAGGAAACAAAGAACCTAATTAAGAAGCATCAAGTCATGAAAGTGTCAAGTACAACCGACAAAATAGAACTGGCAGAGCTTTCGAAGTTGATTAATAGACGTAAGGTATGCGATGTAAGAAGGTATAACATGGAGAGAATTGAACACGCTCTGAAAAACGGAGGAAGCGTCAAAGCAGTGAAGAGGAAACTTGGGATAGGCAAAAGTCGGATGTATGCACTAAGGGACAAAGAAGGCAAAATAACTACCAATATGGATAGGATAGTTAAAATAGCGGAAGAGTTTTACAGAGATCTGTACAGTAGCGGAGACAACCACAACCTTAATACTATAAGAACTAGCAGTAACCCAGATGACACCCCACCAGTAATGATAGAAGAAGTAAGAAAAGCTTTGGAGAGCATGCAAAGAGGCAAAGCTGCTGGTGAGGATTAGGTAACATCAGATCTGCTGAAAGATGGAGGACAGATTGTGTTATAAAAACTAGCCACCCTGTTTACGAGGTGTCTCCTGACGGGAAGAGTACCAGAGTCTTGGAAGAACGCTAACATCATCTTAATACATAAGAAAGGAGATGACAAGGACTTGAAGAATTACAGGCCGATCAGCTTGCTCTCTGTAGTATACAAGCTATTTACAAAGGTAATTGCTAACAGAGTAAAGAAAACATTAGAATTCAATCAACCAAAGGAACAAGCAGGATTTCGAAGAGACTACTCAACAATTGACCACATTCATACTATCAACCAGGTAATAGAGAAATCCTCAGAGTATAACCAACCACTATACATAGCCTTCATAGATTACGAGAAGGCGTTTGATTCAGTAGAAATATCAGCCGTCATGCAGACACTGCGGAATCAGGGCGTAGATGAAGTACATATAAACATTCTGGAAGAAATCTACAGGGGATCAACTGCTACCATAGTGCTTCATAAAGAAAGCAACAGAACACCAATCAAGAAGGGTGTAAGGCAGGAGGACACTATCTCCCCAATGCTATTTACCGCGTGCTTACAGGAGGTTTTCAGAAGCCTAGAATGGGAGCAGTTAGGGATAAGAGTTAGTGGAGAATACCTTAGTAACCTGCGCTTCGCCGATGACATTGCATTGCTGAGTAACTCAGGAGACGAATTGCAACTCATGATTACAGAGTTGAACAGGGAGAGCAGAAAGGTGGGTCTTAAAATTAATCTGCAGAAAACGAAAGTAATGTACAACAACCTCGGAAAGGAGCAGCGCTTCGAGATAGGTAATAGTGCACTTGAAGTTGTAAAAGACTATGTCTACTTAGGGCAGGTAATAACCGCAGAGCCGAACCACGAGATCGAAGTAACTAGAAGAATAAGAATGGGGTGGAGCACATTCGGCAAGCACTCTCAAATTATGACAGGTAGATTGCCACTATCCCTCAAGAGGAAGGTATATAACAGCTGTATCTTGCCAGTACTTGGCTACGGAGCAGAAACCTGGAGACTTACAAAGAGGGTTCAGCTTAAATTGAGGACGACGCAGCGAGCAATGGAAAGAAAAATGGTAGGTGTAACCTTAAGAGACAAGAAGAGAGCAGAGTGGATTAGTGGACAAACGGGGGTTAAGGATATCATAGTTGAAATAAAGAAGAGGAAATGGACGTGGGCCGGGCATGTAGCGCGTAGACAGGATAACCGCTGGTCATTAAGGGTAACTAACTGGATTCCCAGAGAAGGGAAGCGGGTTAGGGGGAGACAGAAGGTTAGGTGGGCAGATGAGATTAAGACGTTTGCGGGTATAAATTGGCAGCAGCAAGCACAGGACCGGGTTAACTGGCGGAACATGGGAGAGGCCTTTGTCCTGCAGTGGACGTAGTCAGGCTGATGATGATGATGATGATGATGATGAGCGAAGACCAATCACTTGCTTTATATTGACAAACTGCACCCTGAAAACTTTCACGATATATGTTACACCGTCAAACGTGCATTTTAAGCGGAGAAAATTATTGTTTTATGTTTCATTTTTAAACTTCGCACGAAATCTTCTGCGCTGGACGTCAGAAGTTTTAAAGGGTGTTTGTAGTTTTTTACATCTTATCGACGTGACGAAAATATATGAAACTTCTTATCCTAAATTTATAGCTGCCACACAGGACATTGTACACTGTTTAAATTTATGGCAAGCTACGTATGAACCAGTAGAAACCTTTGAAATTTCTTACGTCATGGTGTTTGGTGGTGTTTTGTGCAAGAAGCTCAAGGTGGCGTCAGCACCCGCATTTTTTTAGCGCGAGTTTTTTCGCTCTCTAAGCGTCCTGTTGCCGTAATGGTGGTTACGGGATTGTGAAGTTGTATTTTACTAATACGCTGAAAATTTTTTTCCTCTTTAGGGCCCGTTTAACAGGAAGAGAACGTTTTTAAAGTGGGAAAAAACTGTTACTCTAAATATATGACGTTTATTTACCGTCAAAGTATTAGTTGTCTATTGAGTCCACACATCATATGCAACCTTCTCAATCTGGCAAGAACAATTGTGCATCGTGCAAGGTCCATGTTTGACTAATCATTAGTTAAGCTTTTAATGTGCGTACCAAACTCTTCTTTTTCCCCTCACCCCAATTGAAACACAATCCGTGGAATTGCGTAACCTTTTTCAGGTGGGAAACAGATAACCTCCCTCCCCCCTCCTTAAGTTCTCCTAAATTATAAGGTTGTTGCCATCGAGCGATTGCAAACATACTGGATGTTATAACCATGATTTGTTTTACATCAAGGTAATATGCGCATCCACCAATCTCGTTGTGAAATTTAGGCAGATCTCCAGAAATAGGTCGACTTGGGGGATATTTTCGTAGACATTTACTTTCGACTCCAGAGCCCATTTGCGAGATTTTTTGTCACTAACACCTGAAGCGTCGGCTGCACTACGGTTGGCAGCATATTTAGAACACGTCGTGCCAGTGCGTTCTCCTTGCGCAGTGCCTCGAATGGCTTTGCCTGGATAAACGGGCCCGTCCGGTATTGGACAAGTGAAATCTCGCGAAAATCGTAGCGGCGTGAAAAGTGAACGAAAAAATTTTGGCAGATCCCACGTATGTGGGAATTGACGGTATGCGAAACAAGCGGAGGGAAGGGGACCGTGTTGATTCACTTATTGAGCCACACATCATGCATTAAATGACGCTAAATATATGTACAAATGTTGCACGCACAGACCTATGGTAAAGAGCTGCAGATATTTATATAAGTGGTTGTTTGAACTTGCACAACGTTGCCAACATGAACATGTCTACTAGCAACACAAAAAGCGGCTACGGAGCCCTGATGCTCCCGAACATGCTGGCCCTGCACAATGCTAAATAAATCAACTTCACCGCATGGCAACTAACCACAATTGACGTTAACCCGACCAGAGGGCTATATCAAAGAAGTGCATATGAAGTGCTTCGTTGGCACGCGGAATGCTAGGGTTCGATTCCAGCTGCGTAACTGACCTTATTCTTTGCATTCGTCGCGTCGACGCTACCGATGTCGGGCATTTATCAACGCTCGTGAGTTAAAATCGCCCATGTGTGTTCATGCCGTTCCTGGGTAGATAAAAAGTGTCAATCACCTGTCGCACATTCCCGCATACTAGTGGCACATACCCACTCGTGGGTATGTGCCACTGTCTGGCGGGAAGTCTTTGACGACGTACGCGATGGTATTGTGACCTTATTCATGTCTTAGCCAGCGTGTCATCTTCGTCAAGTCATCTTACCTTCCCATACTGATTTTGGTTCATGTCAAGTTAAGGGGGTGACCAAGAGGGCACCCAAACGTAGGCAGCCAGATAGATAGATGAATAGATGTATACTCCGAATGTCGCCGAAATTCACTAAGAAATGCTTCGGAAAAAAAATCCAGGCCAGCGCGCACCGCGCAGCACAGTCACAGCGAAAGCTGAAGGAGTAGCCTTTCAGAACCTTTTTTGAACGCTTTTTGGGTAACTATTACAAGCCCACTAGCTGGGTACCCACTACGCCATGAACAGTCATGAATTTTTTTTGTAGTAGGCAGGCACACACTTTGGCATCCTTCGTCATTCTTTCATTAAGCGTGCTACCCACCGGGCACATGCAAATATTTTGTGCATCTTTTAGTGGTTGGCTGAAGACAATAAAGAACTTTGTCTGGAGGATTTGTTAACAAGAACAAGGGCAGCAAGAAGAAGAAAAAGAACTTTTGAAATGGATTGGAGCATCCAACGGTTGTCGCCTTGTGTGCCACCTAATTCTGGTTCCTCCTTTGCTGATCTAAAACACTTTATTACGAAGTTACACACGATTTCTTTCTCGATACCATGCCTGCCAATGGCTGTAGTTTGCAACGGAGTTCCTAGCAGTAGCATGGCTCTCTTGAATACTCGGCTAACACGCAGAGGACCTTGGTTCGATTCCTTTTATATCCTAAGTGTTTTTTATTGACTAGTTTCGTTTTTCTTACTTAGTGCGAGAGTGGTTACGGACACCGGCAGCGGACAGCTATGGGGCATTGTGTTATTTGTAAACAGGTTTCGCTGTAGATTTTGCTACACGTAGGTGGCCGTAATGCATATTGACGACTCGCGTGTGCGCCTGACGAAGAGGACGAAGGTCGCTTGCTGCTCGAATCTGAGTCTGACAGGCGAGTGCTGCCGCCGCTGTTGAAAATATCTTCTGTGAATAACCTACATTGTACTCGCGTAACAATATTTTCATATATGGCTGGCACATTTAACCCATTTTGGCTGGAATATACCGTATACAGAAACTTCTTAAAGCGCTAATACGAAAAATAGAGACATACTGTTAGAGGGTGTCTTTCAGATTACAGAGTTTTTTCCAGAAATACTCCGTGCCATTTTGCATACGGGCAGCCCTCAGATCGGTTACTGGACGCGGCGAGTATTACTCCCACGTGAAGTCGGCTCCCACGGGAAGCCGGAATGCATACCTCATAAATAACAAATTTTGTAGTCAACGCTTAACAATTTTATTACCACATATACCGTTATTTTCTCATTAGAGCTTGTCAAGTGATAAGGCACATCTACGTCTTGTAAGCTGCAGGATGATACCATTGTCTATGCAGCTACGCGATTTAAGAACTGGTCAAGACGTTACACTGTGTTGAGAGCGGCCAACGCAGAGCTGAGCCAGCTGATAAGGTCGTTGGGCAGGTGTACACCTGGACGAGCCCCAGGTTGCAGATCAGCAGGAAGCCGTCCTTCAACGAGAGGCATTTTCCGGCTATCAGAGACTCGCTCTGCTCGGGGATGTTCACGGTGCTCCTTGTGCTGCCAGATAACCTTCCCTAACGAGTTCTTGCGTTTCATCATGGACGAGTCAAAACTAATCTGTCCGATCAGCCACATCAGCAGCATCAGGTGCAAATAGACTGACCAATCGGAGCTCCAAGATGAGGAAAGCTGTGCCCGAACTCGTGCCACATGAAGTGCTCCTCGAGAACGAAGCAGCCGTTGATCGCTCTGGAGATGCTCGACGTGTCGTGGTACAACTAGCGATCGCTGAGGATGTAGAGGTAGTGCTGTATGTTCAGGAAGAGGTTGTATACCACAAGGCATAGGCTGGAACAGCTGGTGAAACGGTAGGTGGTATAGTCGCGTAGGTGGCGGCTCGATGGTCGAACGTCTGAAACGTTGTTGGATGGTCGCTTGTCGCAGCTTGAGGCTATCAGCATCGCTGACTGCCAACCTCGACCACTTCCACGATGACCGAAATGAAGTGCCAAGTCTTCTGAATGGGCTCGGGTCATACGCTGCATCGAACCTCGCTCGGCTTACGCGGGCCTCCCTGGTCTCGGTTCTTGTAGAATCCAGCGAAACGGTGGAGTGCGAACAGGGCGTATCACTGCTGTAATACGTGTCAGCAACAGGGCGTTCCATTTCTGCGTGCAAGTGCCCGAGGTGCTTGCTCGTGCAGAGAGCAGTGCCTTGTTTCTCGTCTTGTTCCTATTCTTCGTTATTTAAAAACTTTGCGAAACTACTAGCAATCAAAGCCAATATTTCAAATCAGAGGTACTTGACGAAGATCGCCCCAATAGCTTAAACTACATCAATAGATAGACTACGAAGTTTTTTTTCAGCGTAGCTCTTAGGCTTTTTGAGACGCCTGGTGATGACACCACCAAACTATCATAATCATGACAAACCAGCCAGCTCCTTCGCCGTCATTTACTTCATCTTCTGCTTTGCTCCCACATGAGCGCGCCGATTTCAACGGCACGGGAGGCGCAAAGGTTGATGGTTGGGAGAACTATAGTGCAGATGGATGGATGGATGAAAAACTTTTATTGGGGTCCTGAAGGATTCCACCCCCGTTTTAAAGGGGTAGGATCGTAAGGACCGCTCCCACGTAGGTAGCCTCACCACCGCATAGTTGGCCTTCTGGACAGCCTTGAAATGTTGTATGAGAACCAGAGAAACAAAAAAATGAGATAAAGAGAGAAAGACTGATAGATCAACAAAGATAAAAAGACAGATACAAAAAACAAAGAAAAAAAGGGGGTGAAAAGAAACAGACATTAAACAGATAAGGAAAAAGTAATGCTAACACAGCCATGTGTTATATAGTATAATGAGTGGTTGGGAAGTCGGGGTATCGAGGAGGGAAAGAGGAGGAAAACACCGCCACATTCTGCTACCTCAGTTTTCCAACCACTATGCGTAGCTACCTACAACTTTTTCCTGAGCTACTTATCAGCCCCTATGTGGAAAATGATGTGTTCTCAATTTTTTATAGAGATGAGAACTGGTGACAACATGCCTTGATTTGTTAGTGGTAATGAAAAGATCAATATTAGATTTATGGAAAATGTAATGTGAAGAAATTCAAGTCATGTAGAGTATAGGAAATTTCATTTGTAATAAGTAGAATACAAGTGTGAAGCGACTTAAGAGCAAATAAGGGAAGTAGCTACCGGACCGGATCGCACCGGAAACAATATATTGATATGTGGGGTTTAGCGTTCCAAAACCAATATATGATTATGAGAGACGCCGTAGTGGAAGGCTCCGGAAATTTAGACCACCTGAGGTTCTTTACCGTGCACCCAAATCTGAGCACACGGGCCTACAACATTTCCGCCTTCAACCGGAAACAATCGAATAACGCGTCCAGTGGTTTACCACTGATTGAGTTACGGCGGTGACGGTTGTCTTCTCGCATATTTTATTAGGTATATCTGTGCATTTACACGTGGGAGTAAGTGCTAGCGCTGTATTGAGAGATTCGTACTGTAAATCATTTGCGGTATACTTTACGCACTTTCCGGAAAAATATACAAAAAGCTTACCCTAACAATATTGCGATTCGATTATCGAGTCAACAATTGCAACTGGACATGTGAGCCGGGAGATTTTTCACTGCGCCCATTCACTCGGTTAGGGCGAGAAATACAACGAGAGACGACGCTCTACCCACGAACGAGCGCGGAAGAGCTTTAATTTTGACATAAATTGTTATTTGGCTTTTGTGTCCCTTTGAGGAGACTCCTTTAACTACAGAACATTCATTTAGAGTTTTTTCGCGCATCACTTCCAGCGAATGCCCTGGCTCTGTGGTAGAAGATATGCTTCCCGCGCAGAATATCTGGGTTCGATCCCTAAATATACTAGAAAAATTTTATTATTAATTAGACTTGCATCCATTAGACTTGCATTATAGATAGATAGATAGATAGATAGATAGATAGATAGATAGATTAGATACTCTCATAGTCGCCGAAATTTGCTAACCAATGCTTCGTAAAAAAAAGCCAGGCCGGCACACAACGCGCAGCAAAGTCAAAACGAAAGCTGAAGGAATGGCCTTTCAGAACCTTTTTTCTAAACACTTTTTGGTAACTACTAGAAGCCCACTTGCTGCAGGTACCCACTACGCCATGAAGTCATAATTTTTCTGCAGTAGGCAGGTACACACTTTGGTATCTATTGTCATTCTTTTATTAAGCGTGCTACCCACAAGGCACATGCAAATATTTTGTAAAATATTTTGCGGGTTGGCTGACGCCGACAAAGAATTTTGCCTGAACATTTTGTCAACAAGAAGAACAACGTCAACAACAACAAGAAAAAGAAGTCTTGTAATGGGTAGGAGCTTTCGATGACGAACTTGTAACTCAATGCGCATTGCGTGACGCCTAGTTCTGGTTGCTCGTCAACTGATGTAATACACTTTATTACGAATAGAAACACGATTTCTTTCTCGACATTATGTCTGCGTATGACTGTACTTTGACACGGAGTTCCTAGCAGTAGCGTGGCTCAGTAGTATACTGGTCTGACACGCAGATGACCTGGGTTTGATTCCCAATATGTCCTAATGGTTTTTATTTATTAGAATCCTTTTTAGTAATTAGTGCGATAGGGGTTACGGACACCGGCGGCGGACAGCTATGGCATCAGAGACCCTTGCTATTATCTGATAACAGGTTTCGCTATATAACATTGCTACATGTAGGTGGCTGGAATGAATATTGTGGATGCGCATGGGCGCCTGACGAAGAGGACGAATGTCGCTTGCTGCTCGAGCTCGAAGTCAGACTGGCCAGGGCTGCAACCATTGCTGAAAATACATTTTGGGAATAGCCTGCATTGTACTCACGTAACAAAATTTCCATATATGGCTGGTACATTTAACCCATTTCGGTTTAAATATACCGTATACAGAAAGTTCTCAAATCGCTATTATGAAAAAAATTTAAATACTGTTAGGGGGTGTCTTTCACACAACAGACTATTTTTCAGAAATACCCCATGCCGTTTTACATACTGGGAGCCCTTAGATCGGTTACTGGCAGCGGTGGATATTACAACCACGTTAAGTCGACTCCAATACTGATTGTTGGCCTAGTTGGTACTTGTTTAATGACATGATTTGGCCAAAAGTAATACACACGCAAAGTAAAGAAACACTAATCGTGGAAGTGCCGCTTGTGTTTGTCGTTTAGTGTTTCTTTACTTTGTGCGTGTATTATTTGCGGCCAAATCATGTCATGAAGTCGACTCCCACGGGAAGCCGGAATGCATATCTCAAAAATAACAAAATTTTTAGACAACGTTTAGCAATTTTATTGCCAGTTATACCGTTATTTTCTCATTAGAGCTGGTCAGTTGATCAGGCCCATCTACATCTTGTAAGCTGCAGGATGATGCCATTGTCTATGCAGCTACGCGATTTAAGAACTGGTCAAGACGTTACACTGTGTTGAGAGCGGCCAACGCAGTGATGAGCACCCTTATGAGGTCCCGGGGCAGGTGTACACGTGGACGAGCCCCAGGTTGCAGCTGAGCAGGAAGCCATCCTGCAACGAGAGGCGTTTTCCGGCTATCAGAAACTCGATCTGCTCGAGGATCTTCACAATCCTCCATGTGCAACCAGATAACCTTCCCGAGCGAGTTATTCGTTTCATCTCTGACGAGGCGAAAATAATCTGTCCGATCAGACACACTAGAAGCATCAGGTGCAAATGGACTGACCGTTTGGAGCTCCAAGATGAAGGAAGGTGTGCCCGAACTCGTGCCACATGGAGTGCTCCTCGAGAACCAAGCAGCCGTTGATCGCTCTAGACATGCTCGCTATGTCCATGTACACCTGGCGATCACTGAGGATGGACAGATAGTGCTGTAGGTTCCGGAACAGGGAAAGAAAGAGAGAAAAATAGTGAGATAGAAAAAAGAGACAAAAAGTGATGCCACTGGATACGGCAACACTGTCTTGACTATGCAACCGACTGTTCCTTTGTTTGTGCAGGTTTGTGGCAAGATAAGTTGTTTTCTAAGTGATATTATTGTGTTGCCATGTCCACAAATAGTATTTGTGTTGGTTGATGACTGTTTTGCCCTAGCTGACTTTCTATTCTCTTTCTCGGGCTACGTTGTAACTAATCCAGGACCTAGTACCGAACAATTATTCAAAGAAGTGCTTGAAAAACGAAAAACTATCCTTGCCACTTTAACAGAAATTCAAAATAAACAAGCTTCTTCCGGGTGTAGTATCCAACAAATTCAAACCAGCTTACCGCAATAGAGAACAAACCAGTAAGCCTGGATGAAACTCAAGACAGCATCGACAAACTTGAAGAACTTGTCAGCCGCGATGATCATGACATCCAGTATCTCGGTTACAGATTGAACTCTTAGAAAACGATCTAGGAGAAACAATGTTATCGTCAGAGGCATAAAAGAAGAGGAGCAGGAATCCGAAAAAGTTCTGTTGAGAAAACTGAACTAAACTGGGTTTTTTTAAGATTCTAAATGAAAATCTTATGTCTATTGAAAGAGTGCACAGGCTCACTGAAAACACACTCGGTAGTGATCGCCCTTCATCCTCATGGTAATCGACTACAAATATAAAATTAAAGTCCTCAAGAATTGCTATAAGCTTAAAGGTACTAAACTCAATGTCAGTGAATAGTTCTGAAAAAGAGTTGCAGAAATCCGCAGAAACCTCTGAAAGTCATGCGTAAGTTACTGTTCGATAAAATAAAGGTTAACAAGGAGTTGTTCAGGTGGAACGAAGCCACAATTAGAAGATACGCCTGCTACATAAACCCACTAGGGAATCAAAACTGACCCAAATACTGCTAGAAGCATTTTAAATAAGTCCGACAAAACTGAAAGTGTCACCCTTGAACAAGATCCTGATATCATTGTGCTAACTGACACTTGGCTTCATTGTGACATTTCGGACCCTTATGTTTCACCTTGCAGGTATTGTATTGTTAGAGAGGACCATAGAAAGCGAGGTGGTGGTGTAGCCATTTTGTTTAAAGAAAAGTTAACATGCCGATTACAACCAAATCAAAGTAACATTGATGACGTTGAGGCTAATTGGATAGAGACTGAACTAAGCCAACGCAAAGTTTCCGTAGCTGGCATTTATAGACCACCCAATTCAGGAGCAGACGTGCTATTAAAACTTGCAACCTTCTTGGAATGTAGTTTTATACGCCATATTAACGTTATTTTATTCAGCGATTTTAACTCACCGCATATTGATTGGCCGTCTTATTTTCCAGGCGGCACTGAAGTGATGAGTAGGGAGCATCTTTTAGAGCCTTCGTTCTGCTTTTACTTAAACCAACTGGTGCCTGAACTAACAAGGCAATCTGAGACCCGTGCGACGCTTCTTGATCTTATATTTATGTCTGATCATATGATGCCCCTGGTTAAATCTGTGAAAAAGCTGGTAGCATATTGGATCACGAGGTTATTATACGCATCATGAACTCATCATCCCATTCCTCGGGAAGTAGTTCTGACAAATTGGTTCCCAAGTTTCAGGCGGCCGACGTTTTGGAACATCTCGAAAACTCTTATGACTAGATTTGATCACTCCATTAGTTCGGGGAAACTGCGGACAATTTATGGGCATATAATTTTGAACGTAGTCTCGCATTTCATGAAAAATGGAAAAATTCAATCCTGTACAAACATTATCGAAAGAGAGAAACCCTTGGATCACGAGAAAATTATTTCACGTAAAGCGGAAACTAAAGCGAAAAAGAAAAGCCCGTTTAACCAATCCTTCGCCTGAATACAAACGCACTATTCAAAGCCTAATAAAACAACTCCGAAACTTGGTAAATCGATCTAAATTCAGATTTTATAACGTTAAACTCGCCAAAAAGAGGCTCCAGCAAAGTTTTGGCGCTATGTCGACCCGTCAACAAGATCAAGAGCGTCACAGGCCTCCCAAAATAACACTGCATGTACCGAAGAATTTAATTCCTTTTTCGCGTCCGTCTTCCCCCGAGATAACAAAATGGTGGTCGCTTTTGCGGATGAGTCAGTGCGTACTCAGCTCGAGAACTTAGAAATTGCCAAAGAGGGAATCCTAAGTATTTTTTGCTCATCGACATCATGAAAAGTCCCTGCCTTGATAAGATCCCCAGTGAGTTTTTGATTGATAAATTGATTGATATGTGGGGTTTTACGTCCCAAAACCACCGTATGATTATGAGAGTAGCCGTAGTGAAGGGCTCGGAAATTTGGACCACCTGGGTTTCTTTAACGAGCACCCAAATCTGAGCACACGGGCGTACAACATTTCCGCCTCCATCGAAAATGCTGCCGCCGTAACCGGGGTTTGAATCCGCGAACTGCGGGTCAACACCCGAGTACCTTAGCCACAAGGCCACCGCGGCTGGGCGTTAGTTTTTGTGCAACTATGCAAGTTGGGTTGCGAAATACCTGAAGCTCATTTTCAGACATCGCTCAACACCGGATGCTTTCTGCGCCTGTGGAAGCAAGCGCAGATCATACCTAAACACAAGTCTGGCTGTAAAACCAATCTTAAAAAATACAGACCGATTTCTTTGAATTCTACTTGCTCGAAAGTGCTCGAACACATTGTTGCTAATCATCTGATGACATAACTCGACCATCACACTCTGCTACACCCACACCAGCATGGTTTCCGCAAAGGTCTATCAACTATTATTCAGCTAATCGAACTAGTGCACAACTTCGCCCAAACCTTAAACTCTCGTTGTCAAACAAATATTATAAGTTTAGATTTTTCTGAAGCTTTTGACAAGGCGGCGCATACTAAATTACAACATAATATTGCTGCGATATTCAACAATGCTTCCAAACCCAGTTGTTCCATTCACACCTTCATGGACGCCATCACTTTGTCCGTTAGAAAAATTCACCATCTTCCATGTGCCCTTTCCTCTCAGGAGTCCCTCAGGGGAGCGTCTGGGGGCCTGTATTGTTTTTAATTTTCATAAATGGCCTACCCCGCGATCTCACAGTGCCGGTAAGGCTATATGCTGATGACTGTATATTGTGTAAAGAAATACGTACATCCTCAGACTAAGTTGAGCTCAACGCAAACCTACAAAATTTAAACACTGGTAGGAAAGCTGGCAAATGGAATAAGATTTAAATAAGATAGTCGACATGTGCGTCTCTCGCAAAAAAAATGTCTTCCACTTTCAGTATTGTATTGGCAACCACATTTAGTAAAGAAAAAAGAGATTGAATACCTCGGTTTCACAATTACACATGACCTCCGCTAGGATACCCACATCGGCAATGTATCTTCTAACGCCAATAAGGCCATCTGGGCGCTTAGGCGTAACCTAAGGTATGCTTCTACAGATATGAAAAGCCTTGCATACAAAATGTTGATATGCCTGATTCTTGAGTATGCTAAAATTGTATGGGATTCTTATACACAATCAAACAAAATCAAGCTGCTCTGAGTACGAAGGCTTGCTTCGAGGTTTATTTTTAACAAGTACAAGCGATGTCACTCACCTTCAGAGTTGTGCAAACGTGCTGAACTTTCCCCGCTCGAGGTCCGAAGCCCTTTCCAGCCACTGAAGTATCTCTGTGAAAATATACACCACAAGATAAAAATAAATCACGATGAACACTTTGAAGTAAACACAATGAAATTTCTACACATTGTCATAGCATGCACACTCCCCCGCCGTTTGCCCGAAATAAATGTGTAAACTTAGCTTTTTCCCTAAAACCATTGCTCAATAGAACTTGCTGCCTGATGGCATTGTAACCTGGCCTACCTTAGACATTTTCTAATACAAATATTCACTACCAGAAAGCATGATCCCATTTATCAAACCCAATTTCTCTTGTGTGTGCTTTTTGCATCTGTAAGGTTGTTGTTTTTTTTCAACAACTGTTTCCACCCTTTTGTAAATATAACTGTTCCTAAGTGTCTCGTATATTTGTTGTATAGTACTGCTAGTGCTCTGCTGTTATAAAGACATACTTTATATCGTCAAAAGTGTGATATTCCTGATTATACCATATTCTTTTTTTTTCTGTACGTACATTGTCTGTATGTTTACGTTGTATCTTCCACTCCTGTATAGCCCTAAACAAGGCTGACAGTAATAATAAATGAATTAATGAATAAATGAAAGGAAAGAGTCAGTAAAACAGAAAAAAAGTATTTTAAGCACACTCTGCCACACCCACCCCAACATGGTTTCCGCAAAAGTCTATCAACTATTAGTCAGCTAATCGATTTAGTGCACAAATTCACCCAAACAATAAACTCTCGTAGTCAAACAGATATCATAAGCTTCGATTTTTCGAAAACTTTCGACAATGTGTCACATACTAAATTACAACAGAAAATTGCTGTGATATTGTCACGGCTAAAGGTCGGGCAAGAGGACGACGAAGTGATGAGCGTGGACAGCACCCACGGTTGCTACGAGAAAGACGGCGTCACAGCGGCTGCTTCTTTGTTTTGTTAATACAGACCTAGTTTTTCCTGGTCACCCCCGCGTCCTGTGTCCTGTTATTTTCACGTCGCGACTTCGGTGGAGGTGCTGGACTTCTCCAACTGATGCTTGGGACACCTTCGCTCCCTGGCACTTCGAGTACGCCACCGCAACCCGTTCCTGAAGTGGATACTCCTGTCCACCGCTACAGTCGCCGACAGCGAATCCTTAGTACCGAGGCCATCCTCCTCGAACTTCTCCGGCAACACACCGTGCCTGGAGAAATGGCTACTGGAGGCCCTTCACAGCTTACTGTTGAGCAGCCTCGAATTCCCGAGACGTTTCACGGTGTTGTCTATGAAGACGTTGAAGTCTGGTTAGTCCAGTATGAGCGAGTCGCCAAGGCCAACCGTGGGCCCACTGAACAAAAGCTATCGCGCGTCTACTTTGCTTTTGCAGACAGCGCTCGTACGTGGTACGAGAACCACGAGTCATCGCCATCTTCGTGGGATGAATTTCGGGAGCAAATTTTTGGGACATTCGGAAACACTGACCGCCGGGATTCTGCTCTGTAGCTCATCGAGGCACGCATACAAAAACCGAACGAGAGCGTCGCCAAGTTTGTGGAGGAGATGACCCGCCTATTTGGGCGGGCTGACCCCGAGATGCTTGAAGGTAAAAAACTCCGACATCTGATGAGGGGCGTCAAAGAAGAGCTGTTTACCTGTCTACCACGACACCCGCCAACAAGCGTAGCGGAATTTATCAAAGAGGCTACGACAATCGAGCAAGCACTGCAGCAACGGCGCCGATACCACAACCAATCAAACAACACATCTCCCAGCCTCTTTGCTTTGACTGCCAGCAGTTAGTGTTCTCTGCGTAAACTCATTCGTCAGGTCGTTCGTGAGGAGATCCGAAACTTCCTTGTGACTCCGCAAGAAAATACCGTGGCTTGCGTTGCAGAAGTTGTGCGGCAAGAACTCCGCCAGCCGTTTTCGCTACCCGAATCAGTTTCAGACCAGCGGTCTGTGAGCTACGCACCGGCCGTCCGTCGACCCCCTCCAGTGACGTACAAATCGACACCACTGGCTTATCGCGCCGTCAGCCAAGGGCCTTACAACGAGCCGTGGGCCTCAGCTTCCTATCCTCCGCTGCCGTATCCACTGTCTAACGTACCTATGCAAACTTCGCCGATGTACACTCCGCCGACATCTGCATCTTGGTCGCCGAAAATGCCCACCAGTGGACCATTCATTCGTGAGATGGTCTTGTGGCGCACCGTCGACCGTCGACCACTTTGCTTCCATTGCAGAGAAGCCGGCCACGTTTTCCGCATTTGCCCATACCGTGACCATAGACATTAGAACTCTCTACAAACCTCCCCTCGTGCTTATTTCGATAACCCCCGTGACAGCAGTGCAGGCCTACAAGCACAGCAACTTGAAGTGCCGTATCACCGATTCCGCTCTCATTCTCCTGCACCTAACTCACAGCAGCAGCGCAATTACGCCAAGGTGGCCAGAGGCAGATCACCTAGCCCTCGTCGGGAAAAATAACAGCAGCGACCTCAGTTGCCGCTCGTCGGTTGTTTTGTACGGCGCGTCGACGTCCTAGGTCGCGGTGAAATGAATGCCAACGAATCCACAAACAGAATGATCGACGTATCTTCGACCAGCGCCGCCCTTTCGCATACGTGTGTACGTGTTCACTCATTTAACACCCCCTCCTACAACCACGTTAACCAATTTAGCCATCGACCCAAGTAAGTCGCAATTTAACACCCCATTTCACAACCACGTTAACCAGTTTAGCCATCGACCCAAGTAAGTCGCACTTTAACACCCCGTTAACCAATTATATGCTCCGCATCCTCCTCAGTGTTCCCCCGAGGGAAGCTGCGGGCAATCTTTTTGTTGCTCTGGTTCGGGTGAGCTCCTGGCTGCAGGACATGTTTTTTGCTCGCGACATTACTGGTGGAGACGCTGGGTACGTGTACTTCGGCTGTGTCGGCCATCGTGGAGACAGCTACATCTCCCAGAGCAAGAAGCAGCTGCGGCCTGCGTGGGTTACCCCCTGAATTTGGTCCCTTGACATCGACAACCAGAAAGATGGCAACTACGATGACAAGCCAGGCGGTCCAAACCAGCGATGCCCATGGTTCTCTTCTCGCCCATGTTTTTCATGCGCCACAGACAGCAAAGCCGTTCCATGGAGACATCTCCGAGAATGTTGATGACTGGCTCGACCACATTGATCGAGTTGCCAGTATCAACGAATGGGACGATGTTGGCAAGCTGCGCCGAGTTTACTTTTACTTGGAGGATTCTGCGAAGACGTGGTTCGAGAACCACGAGGGCTCCTTTGCAACCTGGCAAGAGTTTAGCCGTCAGCTCCGTGACGCCTTTCGGAACACCGAGAGGAAGCAGAGGGCTGAACAAGCCATATCCTGCAGAAACCAGCGGCCGAACGAACGAGTATCCATGTTTGTCGAGGACATGCTTCGGCTCTTCAAGCGCGCGGACCCTGCCATGCCCGAGGAAAAGAAGGTGAGGCATTTGATGCGCGGAGTAAAAGAACAGCTTTTCGCTGGGCTCGTGCGCAGTCCACCAACGACAGTCGCCCAGTTCATCAGTGAGGCGACCACTATGGAACGTACGCTGCAGCAGCGGTCATCTCAATACGAACGCCAGATCCCGGCCACCTCATGCTCTATCGGCTCTGACAGCGAAAGACAGGCCCTCGCAGACTTCATTCAAAGTATATAGGTTCGGGACGAACTGCGACAGCTTCAGGCGGTGGGATCCCATCAACCTGTGTCTGCCCTCGCGGATGTAATAAGACAAGAAGTCCGGCAGGCCGGCACACCCCTGACCCCAATCACACCACCAATTCCCGAGGCGCCAGTCCTGACATACGCAGCGGCATTGCGATCCCCTGCGCCACCGGCTACAGATCCTCCTATGCGGCCCAGGTACCAGGCTATGCAGTCATTCCACGCCACTGCTTCGAGCCCGCCTCACGGCTCAAGGTTCCAGAGCACACCCACCTATCTGCAGTCTACCTCAAGACAAAGTGGTAGCAAGGCAAGCACGTGGCGCACCTCGGATAACCGTCCGCTCTGCTATCACTGCGGCGAAGCGGGTCACGTATACAGGAACTGTCAATACCGGCAACTAAGTCTCCGCGACTTCCATCCTGATGCTCGATGCCCGCGCTACGGTGAGCGCCCCCGCGAAATCGAAGCCTATCTCACGGGCTAGCGAACACCTTCGACTGTTCAGCACCACCAGTCGAGATCACCGTCGCCTCGCCGGTCTACGTCACCCAGTTTGCCCTCATCGTCTTCCGCTCCTTTCAGGAGCCGGTCACCAAGTCTCCGCAGGGGAAACTAGGAACGGCGACTTCTGAGAGTGAAGTCGCGGCCCGGCGAACTGTAAAAGACCCTCATTCGACGCAACAACCAGACGAGGACCATTCCGGTTTTGCAGTGTTCTCTGATAGCAGAAAGATCGTTTCTGCCGAAATCGCCATCTTCGTCGACAGCCATGCTGTCAACGCCCTCGTCGACACCGGCGCCGACTATTCCGTAATGAGAGCCGCACTGGCATCTGAACTGAGGAAGGTTACCACACCATGGCAAGGACCCCAGTTGCGCACGGCAGGGGGCCATCTGGTGATGCCTACCGGTATGTGCACGGCACGTATTCGTATACGTACGTCGACATTTGCAGGCTCTTTCCTCGTATTGCGCGTGTGCTCTCGGCCAGTCATTCTAGGAATGGACTTCCTTCGTGAATACGGCGCCGTCATCGACCTCCATGAATTACTTGTGTCGTTCGAGGATCCCTTTTGCGCTGCAACTGACAGTACACAATTCCTGAAGAGAGCACTTCGTGTTACCGACAATTCTCTGACTCTCCCACCTCGATACAGCCTCTTTGTCGAAGTAGAATTGGGACAGGACATGTCTGACGCGGTAATTGCAGAGGCCAATTTGTCTCTCCTTATTTCACGACAATTCTGTGTTGCCCGAGGAATCATTCAGCCTTGCAATAGGCATGTTCACCTGCTGGTCACGAACTTCAGGGACGAATATCGCCACCTAACGAGACACACTGCCATTGCATATTGTGAAGAACTTGCCGATGTTGATGGTTCACTCACGTTAGCTTTATTTTCATCGAATGGCCACCCTGACGAGGCATTCGCGAGGACTCTCGACGTAAACGAGAGACTACCTTCGTCTCAACGAGAAAGCCTTTTGCGTTTGCTCGGCTCATTTCAAGACTGCTTTGCCACTACGTCAAAGGTTAAACAGATACCACTTGCTCAGCACCGTATCATCACGGAACCCACCGAGAGACCCATCCGACAACACGCCTATAGGGTGTCGCAAAAAGAGCAAGACGCTATACGTGACCAAGTCCAGCAGATGCTCCATGACGACGTCATCCAGCCATCAACCAGTCCCTGGGCTTTGCCAGTTGTGCTAGTAAAGAAGAAGGACGGTACGTTGCGTTTTTGCGTTGATTACCGTAAACTGAACAAGGTCACCAAAAAGGACGTTTATCCTCTACCCCGGATAGATGACTCGTTGGACCGCATACGCAACGCTAAATATTTTTCTTCCGTAGATTTACGTAGCGGCTACTGGGAAATCGCAGTGGATGAGCACGACCGCGAAAAGACGGCGTTTATTACTCCCGACGGCCTGTACGAGTTTAAAGTGTTGCCTTTCGGTCTATGCTCAGCGCCAGCTACTTTCCAAAGAATGATGGATACGGTTCTCACAGCGCTCAAATGTCAATCATGTCTTGTTTACCTTGATGACGTCATGGTCTTTGCAGACACGTTTGAACAACGCATGCAACGCCTTCATGCAGTACTTCAGGCAATCAGAACAGCGGGGCTTTCTCTCAAACCCGAGAAATGTCATTTTGGATATGAAGAACTGAAGTTCCCTGGTCACGTTGTGAGCCATGCCGGCATCCGCCCAGATCCGGAGAAAACCCATGCTGTTGCCGCCTTTTCCGTGCCCACAAATAAGCGCGACCTACGCCGATTTCTGGGGCTCTGTGCGTATTACAGGCGTTTTGTCAAAAACTTTTCGAAGATTGCTGAACCCCTCAACAAGCTTACAAAAGACGGTGTCTTGTTTGTTTGGGGTCCCGATCAGTGTCATGCGTTCGACACCCTCCGAAACCTCCTGCAGGCTCCACCTGTACTGGGTCATTTTGACGAAAGCGCTGACACGGAATTACACACTGACGCCCGCAACGTTAGACTAGGAGCGGTATTAGTTCAGTGGCATAATGGCGTAGACCGCGTGATCGCTTATGCGAGTAGAACGTTATCCCCAGCGGAGAAAAACTATTCTGCAACCGAGAAGGAATGCCTCGCTGTTGTCTGGGCCATAACAAAGTTCCGCTCATACTTGTATGGCCGCCCATTCAGGGTAGTTAGCGACCACCATTCCCTTTGTTGGCTCGCAAATCTCAAAGATCACTCAGGTTGTCTAGCACGATGGAGTCTTCGGCTACAAGATTTCGATGTCACCATCGTCCACAAATCTGGGCGTAAACACACCGACGCCGACTGTCTCTCACGTGCACCGGTCGAAAATGCCTACACTGACCTTGAAGACGACGACACTTTTCTTTCTGCCGTATCAGCAACCCCCTTGGCTGAGCAACAGCGTCACGACTCGGAGCTCATTCCACTCATTGACTACCTGGAAGGACGCAATTCCCACCCTCCTCAAAGCTTTGCACGCTCGCTATCCTCCTTTTGTTTCCGCGATGGAGTGCTTTACAAAAAGAACTTTCATCCTACACAAGCTATGTGTCTGCTTGTTGCGCCAACTACGCTTCGTGGTGACATTTTACGTGCGTGTCATGATGAGCCATCGTCCGGACACCTTGGCTATACGCGCACGCTGCAACGGATTCAATGCTCCTACTATTGGCCACGTCTCGCAAAGACTGTGAAGCGCTACGTTCGCACATGTCACGACTGTCGGCGACGTAGGATTCCACCTTTACGACCAGCGGGACTACTGCAATTAATAGGCCCACCAAAGGCGCCCTTTCATCAGATTGGCATGGACTTGCTGGGGTCATTCCCCATGTCTTCATCTGGAAACCGGTGGATTGTGGTCGCTGATGACTACTTAACAAGCTACTGTGAAACCAAGGCGCTTCCAAAAGCAACCGCAGCAGATGTCGCCCAATTTTTCGTGAACAGCATCGTCTTACGTCACGGTGCTCCAGTTGTCGTCATAACTGATCGTGGGACAGCTTTCACCGCAGAGATGCTGCAGGAAGTCTTGCGATTAAGTGGCACGGAACATCGTAAAACAACGGCTTACCACCCGCAAGCAAATGGGCTGACTGAACGACTCAATAGGAAAATTGCAGACATGCTGTCAATGTATGTAGACATCGATCACAAGAACTGCGACGCCATACTTTCCTACGTAACTTTTGCGTATAACACTGCTGTTCAAGAAAGTACCGGTTTCACACCTTTTCGCTTAGTCCACGGTCGCGAGGTCACAACGATGCTCGAAGCCATGCTCCTGCCCGACAACTTAGGAATATACCGCACCGATGCCGCCAAAATCGCGCAGTGTGCAGAAGAGGCCCATCAAATTGCTCGTCACCGTATTCAACATCACTGAACCGCAGACGCACGCCGCTACAATCTTCGTCACCGTGAAGTTATTTTCAAGCCCGGTGATGAAGTCTGGGTGCGGACCCCTATCCGACAACGTGGCCGTTCAGAAAAGCTTCTTCGCCGCTACTACGGCCCTTACAAGGTCGTACCACGTCTCAGCGACGTCACATACGAGGTTCTCCCAGAAGGCACTTCGAGACGTTCCCGTTTCACCACGCGAACTGAAGGCGTTCACGTTTCACGGCTGAAACCATTCTTTTCGCGCTGTGAATCGCCAGTGAGTGACTGACTTTATTCGTCTCTCCCTTACATTCTTTCTTATTTTTCTTATTTCTCATTTAACTTTTGGCTCCACAACCAACTATGTTATTCCGCCTTACGCCATTCATTTTGCTTGCATGGTAATTTTCATCTCATTTTCTTTTTTTTTTGCCTTCATGGACAGCATCGACACGATGCTTCTTGGGAGAGTGGGTAATGCCACCATTCATGAACAAGCCGCTGTGGCTCATACCCATTTTGGGCTACGAAGAAGAAGAGAACGTTTTCGTTGCTCTGGTTTGGGTGAACTTCATACTTGAATATTCAGTGTGAAGGAAATCAAAGCATGTAGAGTATGGAAAATTTGATTTGTCATGAGTAGGTTATAAGTGCGAAGCAATCAGTGTCCACGAAAAGGAAACATGCCAATAGCTGGGATCGCACCTGAAACATTCGAAAAACACGTCCGATGGTTTACCTTTGACTGTGCTACGGCGGTGACAGTCGTCCTCTCGCATTTGTCATTGGGTATATTTGTGCATTTGCACGTGGGAGTAAGTGTTAGCGCTGTATAAAGTAATTTGTGCTGTATAATCACTTGCGCTAGGATTACGAATTTTACAAAGAATAAAAGAAACTTACTCTAACAATGATGCAATCCTAATTTCGAGTCAACAAGCGCAACTGGGCATGTGAGCCAGGAGATTTTTCACTACGCTCGTTCCCTCGGTTAGGGCGAGGAATACAAGGAGAGACGACGCTCTACCCACGAACGAGCGCGGAAGAGCTGACATACTGACATAAATTGTGATTTGACCTTAGTGTCTTTTTGCTCCTTCGAGTACATGACATTCATGTAGAGTTTCTTGCACAGCACTTCCAATAAATGCTCTGGGTACATGGTAGAAGATATGTTTTCCGCTAAGGAAGTCTGAGTTAAGTTTTTATGAACAAAAATTTCTATTATTTATTTTACATGCATCTTTCTCTATTTTATTCGCATTTTTTCGGTTCCGGACAAAACGATTTTTCGTTCACAACTGACGCGGATGCCAACACTGGAATTTCGTTTCGTGAAACGATCTCTTTATCGATATCGCGTTAAATGATAATATATTGTGTCTTACGACTCAAATAGTCCCGGCGGATTTAGTAGATGCTTTTATGTTGTAATAATTGGCCCACATACAAGATAACAAAAGCAATTGCCTCAGATTAGCCTGAATCCATTATTCTATGAGGCTTATTTGTTTGGCATTTTATTATCGATAAATGATCATAAAATAAGAGATTACCTAAACAATATGATACCTACTGATTGATTGATTTGTGGGGTTTAACGTCCCAAAACCACTATTTGATTATGAGAGACGCCGTAGTGGAGGACTCCGGAAATTTAAACCATCTGGGGTTCTTTAACGTGCACCGAAATCTGAGTACACGGGCCTACAACATTTCCGCCGCCATCGGAAATGCAGCCGCCACAGCCGGGATTTGATCCCGCGACCTGCGGGTCAGCAGCCGAATACCTTAGCCACTAGACCACCGTGGCACGGCAATATGATACCTATTGTACAACAAGTCGAAAGTTTTCTTACAAAGTGCTCTATCACAAGTCGCACGTCATCCAGCACGTTTCAAGGTGGCATAAAATGTGTGTAAGGAATAATTTTATTGTTATGGACTGATTACAGTGCTGCTTGAACTTCGGCGAAGTGTTTGAAAAACATTAATTTGTGCATGTTGGCACGCAACAAGTAAAGTGAGTCCGGAAGGACCTACTAAATCCATCCATCCATCCATTCATCCATCCATCCGTCCGTCCGTCCATTAGTCCGTCCATCCATCCGTCAATCCATCCATTCATCCTTCCATCTATTCTTCCATCCATCCATCCATCCTTCCTTCCTTCCTTCCTTCCTTCCTTCCTTCCTTCCTTCCTTCCATCCATCCATCCATCCATCCATCCATCCATCCATCCATCCATCCATCCATCCATCCATCCATCCATCCATCCGTCCATCCATCCGTCCATCCATCCATTCAACCTTCCTTCCTTCCTTCCTTCCTTCCTTCCTTCCTTCCTTCCTTCCTTCCTTCCTTCCTTCCTTCCTTCCTTCCTTCCTTCCTTCCTTCCTTTCTTTCTTTCTTCCTTCCTTCTTTCCTTCTTCCTTCCTTCCTTTCTTTCTTCCCTCCTTCCTTCCATCCATCCATCTATCCATTCATCCATCCTCCATGTACGATTTGTTTCTTTTGAAACATTGGTTTAAAGAACGCGAAAGAAGAACAATCACTTGAGTTGTATTGACAAACTGCACTCTGAGAACTGTAACGAGATATGTTCCACCGTCATAAGTGCGTTATAAGCGGAGGAAATTAAGGTTTTAAATTTCATTTTTAAACTTCGCACAAAAACTTTCGCGCTTGACGTCACAACATTTAAAAAGTCTTTGGAGTATTTACATCTAATTGATGCGAAGAAAATTTCTGAAATTTCTTATCCTAATTCTATCGCATCCACACAAGAAAATGTACACCATTTAAATTTATGGCAAGCTCTGTAAAACCCAGTAAAAACCTTTTAAATTTCTTACGTCATGGTGTTTTGTGGTGTTTAGCTTGGGAATGTGAAGTTGGCGTCAACACCCGCATTTTCATAACGCGAGTTTTTTCGCTCGCTAAGCGTCCTGATGAGATAATGTTGGTTGCAGGATTTTGAAATTGTACAACATTATTACGCTGAAAATCGTTTTTCTCTTTAGGGGCACAGAAAAAAATTGTTTTTGAAGTGGCAAAAAAATTGTTACTATGAATCTATGACGTTTAATTTACGTCAAAGTATTAGTTGTCTATTAAGCCCACACATCATACGTGACCTTGTCATTCTGGCGAGAACAATTGTGGATCGTGTCAAGGTCCATGTTGGACCAATCGTTAGTTTAGCTTTCATTGTACGTACAGAACTCTTCTTTTTTCCCCTATCCCAAGTGAATCCGTGGCATTCCGTTACCTTTTCTGGTAGGAAACAAAGAACCTCCGTCCCCCCTCCTAAACTTCTCTTTAATTATAGGATTGTTCCCATCGAGCGATTGCAAACGTGCTCGATGGTATCACCATGATTTATTTTACATATAGGTAATGTAGGCATGCACCAATCTCGTCGTGCACCTTAAGCAAATCTCCAGAAAGAAGTCCACTTGGGGGAATACTTTCGTAGACATTTGCTTTCGACTATAGAGGCCATTTGCGAGATTTTCTGTCACTAGCACTTGAAGTGTCGGCTGCAGTACGGTTAGCAGCATTTCCAGTACATGACATGTTAGAGCATTCTCATTGCGCAGTGCTTCGAATGGCTTCGCATGGATAAACCTACGCGTCCGTTGTTGGAAACGTGAAATCTCGTGAAAATTGTGTCGGCGTGAAAGTGAACGAAAACAATTCGGCAGATCCCCTGTATCTGGGAATCGACGGTATGTGAAACAAGTGGAGGGAAGGTGACCGTATTGCAATTTTTTTAATTAGTGACACGTCATGAAATGACGCAAATATATGTGCAAATGTTGCACGCACAGACATATGTTGAAGAGTTGCAGATGTTCATATAAGCAGTTGTTCGCACTTGCGAAACGAGTCCCACATGAACATTCCTCCTAGCAACACCAGAAGCCTCTGTGAAGTGCTGATGCTCGCGAAGGTTGTGGCCTTGAAAACTGCTACATGAACCAACTTCACCGCACGGCAACTAACGACAATTGACGTTACCCAGACGTGACGGCTGTATCAAAGAAGGGCATATGAAATGCTTCATTGCCATGCAGAATGCTTGGGTTCGATTCAAGCTGCGACCCTGACATATATTATTTGCATTCGTCGCATCAACGCAACCGATATCGGGTATTTCTTAACGCTCGCGAGTTAAAATTGCCCGTGTGTGCCTTGCCGTTCCTGGGTAGATACTAAGTGTCAATCACCTGTATCACGTACTCGCATAACAGCAGCACATTCCCACCCTTAGTTAAGTGCCACTGTCTGGCGGGAAGTCTTGGACGACGTACGCGACGGTACTGTGACATTATTCATGTCTTCGCCAGCACGTCATGTTCATCAAATCATCTTACCCTTCCATGCTAATTTTAAATCATGCCAAGTTAAGGAGATGACCAAGACAGCACCCAAACGTAAGCAGCTAGATAGATAGATAGATAGATAGATAGATAGACAGACAGACAGACAGACAGACAGACAGACAGACAGACAGACAGACAGACAGATAGATTGATAGATAGATAGATAGATAGATAGATAGATAGATAGATAGATAGATAGACAGACAGACAGACAGACAGACAGACAGACAGACAGATAGATAGATAGATAGATAGATAGATAGATATATAGATAGATAGATAGATAGATAGATAGATAGATAGATAGATAGATAGATAGATAGATAGATAGATAGATAGATAGATAGATAGATAGATACGATAAGAAATGCTTCGCAAAAAAGCCCGGCCGGTGCGCAACGCGCAGCATAGTCAAAACGAAAGCTGATGGAGTGGTCTTTCAAAACTTTTTCTGAACACTTTTTAGGTAACTACTACAAGGCCCCTTGCTGGGTACCCACTATGCCATGGATAGTCATTATCTTTGCTCAGTAAGCAGACACACACTTTGCCATCCTTCGTCATTCTTTCATTAAGCGTGCTACCCACTGGACACATGCAAATATTTTGTACAATATTTGCGGGTTGGCTGACGACGATAAAATATTTTGCCTGAACATTTTGTCAACAAGAACAAGGTCAACTATAACAAGAAAAAGAATTTCTGTAAAGGGTTGGAGCATTCGACGACGAACTTGTAACTCAATTCGCATTGTGTGACGCCTGGTTCTGATTGCTCGTTTGTCAATCTCATACAATTTATTACTAATATAAGCACGATTTCTTTCTCGACATCATGCCTGCCTATGGCTGAGGTTTGCAAAGGAGTTCCCAGTAGTAACGTGGCTCTTTGGAATACTGGGCTGACACGCAGATGACCTGGGTTTGATTCGCATTATGTCCTAAGGGTTTTATTATTTACTAGTTTTCTTTTTCTTATTGAGCACAAATGTGGTTACCGACAACGGCGGTGGACAGCTATGGCGCCCGGAATCCTTGCTATAATCTGATAACAGGTTTTGCCATAAAATATTGCTACAGGTAGGTGGCCGGAAAGCATATTGTACACGCGCGTGTGCGCCTGACGAAGAGGGCGAAGGGCACTTGCTGCTCGAGATCGAAGTCGGACTGGCCAGTGCTGCAACCGCTGTTGAAAATATATTTTGTGAATAGCCTGCGTTGTACTCACGTAACGATATTTCCATTTGTGGCTGGTACACCTAAATCATTTTGGGTGGAATTTACCGTATACAGAAATTTCTCATACCACTAATACGAAAAAAATTACATACTATTCGAGGGTGTCTTTCACACTACAGAGTATAATACAGAAATACCCCACGCCGTTTTACATACTGGCAGCCGTTAGATCGGTTACTGGACGCAGCGGATATTACACCCACGTGAAGTCAACTCCCACGAAAAGCCGGAATGCATATCTCATAAATAACAAATTTTGTAGACAACTTTTAACAATTTATTACTACATATACTGTTGTTTTCTCAATAGAGCTTGTCAGTTGATAAGGCCAATCAAAGTCTTGTAAACGGCAGATTGATGTCATTGTCTATGCAGCTACACGGTTTTAGAACTGCTTAAGACGTTGCAGCGTGTTGAGCGCGGCCAACACAGAGCTGAGTACGCTGATGAGGTCCCGAGGCAGGTGTATACCTGGACGAGCCCCAGGTTGCAGCTCAGAAGGATGCCATCCTGAAACGAGAGGCGTTTTCTGGCTATCAGAAACTCGCTCTGTTTGAGGATCTTCACAATCCTCCATGTGCAGCCAGATAAACTTCCCGAACAAGTTATTACGTTTCATGTCCGACGAGGCGAAAATAATCTGTCTGATCAGATACACTAGAAGCATCAGGTGCAAATGAACTGACCGTTTGGAGCTCCTAGATGAAGAAAGATGTGCCCAAACTCGTGCCACATGGAGTGCTCCTTGAGAACCAAGCAGCCGTTGATCGCTCTGTACGTGCTCGCCGTGTCGGTGTACACCTGGCGATCACTTAGGATGGAGAGATAGTGCTGTAGGTTCTCTGGAACAGGTAGTATACCAACAAGCATAGGCTGGAATGGCTGGGAACATGGTAGGTGGTATACTCGCGCAGGCGACGGCTCGATGGTCGAACATCTGAGACGTTGTTGGATTGTCGCTCTTCGCAGTATGAGGTTATCAGCATCGCCAACTGCCGGGCTCGACCACTTGCACGATGACCGAAATGAAGTGCCAAGTCTGCTGAATGGGCTCGGGTCGGACGCTGCATCGAACCTCGCTCGGCTTACGCGGGTCTCGCTGGTGTCGGTTCTTGTAGAATCCAGCGAAACGGCAGAGTAAGAACAGGGTGTCTCACTGCTGTAATTTGTGTCAGCAACAGGGCGTTCCTATGATGATGATGATGATGATAATCATGAACCTTCGGCTTTGCTGGCACTCGCCCACAAGGGGGGATTGGCCAAGAACCGGGCGGCATGATCATCAAGTGTGTTCAGTCAGGCATTCAGGTAGCCTCGTAGCCATAAATAATAACAATAGGCTAACAGGGTAATCTCTTTGTTGCCCTTATGTATCGCACACAGCAGAGAAAACCTCCCTGTGGCTATAACCTAATGTAATCCCTCCGAAGGATAAAATTAGTTCCACGTTTATTTTTAAACCTAGCTTCTCAATTGGTTCGACCAGGTATCTTTTCCTTTGATAAGCATAACGTTTACAGGATAAAAAGAAATTATCTATTGATTCCGATTTCTTGCAAAAGAGACACAACGGAGATGCTGTTAGTGCAGCTTTATGTAGGTAGTAATTCAGATGCGGAATTCTGCATCGTAACCTGGTGATTGTAGTTTCTAACTGCCGAGATACACACCACTGTTTGTTCCAGCAATATTGTCACGGGGTCGTGACGTGGCCGAAGACAGGAGACTTCGTGTTGGGATTTAACTGTTTATTTGGGTGAACCTGTGCCCGGTAAACGGAAAGTCCAATTAAAGCAGCAGTCTCGCACAGATAGCAATCTCGGACTGACAGCGGCGAACGGAGCGTCGGCCTTCGATCAACAACTGACAAGCGGCGAAGCGCGTCGGCATTTATACTCTTGCCGTCGAATGTTCTAGCGTTATCGCTGGCGGTGGCGGTGGTTCCAGAACAATCTGTACCATTCGCACAGTGGGCGTGATCTTATCGAAATGATCTACTACAGTCCGGAACCTTCTAGAAAACTGCAGGCGCGGTTTGCGCTGAGAATCGTGCGGTGTTTTGGGACGATAACAAAAACTTGGGAAATGGAACGTGGCATTGCCCCCCTCTGAAAAAAGGCGTCGTCCCGATGCTTTAACTAAAGATAAAAGTACAATAATAATGCAAGAAAGTACAATGAATAAATTACGATACAACAATAATACAAAAAACACTAGTTCAGTTTGTTAACGCGCATGAAACGGCTTGAGGTGCGCGACATGGACGACTTCAGGTCGCGATCGGCGTCAATGAGAGTTCGTGATGCCGTCGGGGACAACCTCGTAATCAAGTGGGCCGAGCCGTCTAACCACCCTGTACGGTCCGAAGTACCGTCGCAGAAGCTTTTCACTTAGTCCACGTCGGCGTATCGGCGTCCACACCCAAACACGTTCACCGGGCTGGTATTCCACGAAGCGTCGTCGAAGGTTGTAACGGTGGCTGTCGGTCGTCTGTTGATTCTTGATACGGAGACGTGCAAGTTGTCGGGCTTCTTCGGCGCGTTGAAGGTACTCGCTCACATCGAGGTTTTCTTCGTCGGTGACGTTAGGTAACAAGGCATCGAGCGTCGTTGCCGGGCTCCTTCCGTAGACCAATTTGTATGGAGATATCTGCGTCGTCTCCTGCACCGCCGTGTTGTATGCGAAGGTCACATACGGAAGAATGGCGTCCCACGTCTTGTGTTCGACATTGACGTACATTGACAGCATGTCGGCAATCGTCTTGTTAAGCCGCTCGGTGAGGCCGTTGGTCTGTGGGTGGTACGCTGTCGTCCGGCGGTGGTTTGTTTGGCTGTATGCCAAGATTGCTTGAGTTAAGTCGGCAGTGAATGCCGTTCCTCTGTCGGTGATAAGGACCTCCGGGGCGCCATGACGTAGGACAATATTTTCGACGAAGAATTTAGCTACCTCGGATGCACTGCCTTTTGGCAGGGCTTTTGTCTCGGCGTACCGGGTGAGGTAGTCGGTAGCTACCACGATCCACTTGTTTCCGAAAGCCGACGTCGGGAACGGCCCCAGTAGGTCCATACCAATTTGCCGGAAAGGTCGGCAAGGTGGATCAATTGGCTGCAGAAGTCCCGCTGGCCTTGTCGGCGGTGTCTTGCGTCGCTGACAGTCCCGGCATGTTCTCACATAACGAGTGACGTCGGTGGTAAGACGTGGCCAGTAGTACCTTTCTTGTATCCTCGCGAGCGTGCGAGAAACACCGAGGTGCCCTGCCGTCGGATCGTCGTGAAGGGCCTGCAGGAGTTCTGGTCGCATAGCTGAAGGCACCACAAGGAGGTACTTAGCTCGAAGCGGTGAAAAGTTTTTCTTTTGTAGAAGACCGTTTCGTAGAAAGAACGACGCAAGTGCGCGCTTGAATACCTTCGGGACTTCGGTGGTCCTGCCTTCGCGGTATTCTATTGGGGCCTTAAGTTCCGGGTCGGCCCTCTGTCGTTCAGCGAAGTCGTCGGTAGTTATCGTTCCTAAGAAGTAGTCGTCATCCGGGTCGTCGGGTAGCGGTTGGTCGACAGGCGCACGAGAGAGACAGTCGGCGTCGGAGTGTTTTTTGCCTGACTTGTAAATGACAGTAATGTCATATTCTTGAAGTCTCAGGCTCCATCGTGCGAGGCGACCTGAGGGGTCCTTCAAGGTGGCTAGCCAACACAATGCGTGGTGGTCGCTCACAACTTTGAAGGGCCTGCCGTAGAGGTAGGGGCGAAATTTCGACGTAGCCCAGATGATGGCGAGGCACTCCTTTTCTGTTGTGGAATAATTTGCTTCTGCTTTGCATAGCGATCGGCTGGCGTAACTAATAACCCTTTCAAGTCCGTCAGCCCTCTGCACAAGAACGGCGCCAAGACCTACGCTGCTTGCGTCAGTATGTATTTCTGTCTCGGCGAATTCGTCGAAATGGGCAAGTAACGGAGGCGTCTGGAGGCGATGTTTAAGCTCCTGGAAATCGTGTTCCTGCGGCGTTTCCCACTTAAACTCCACGTCGGCCTTGGTAAGGTTAGTGAGAGGATCGGTGATACGGGCGAAGTTTTTAACGAACCGCCTATAATAGGCACACAGGCCCAGAAATCGGCGCACGGCTTTCTTGTCAGTGGGCGGCGGGAAGTCGGCGATGGCGGCTGTTTTCCGTGGATCGGGACGAACTCCAGACTTGCTGATAACGTGCCCCAGAAACAAGAGCTCTTCATACGCAAATCTGCACTTTTCTGGCTTCAGTGTGAGTCCGGAAGTCTTGATGGCTTGAAGTACAGCTTCAAGGCGCCGAAGATGCTCGTCGAAACTCGAGGAAAACACGACGACGTCGTCCAAGTACACAAGGCAAGTCTGCCACTTCACTCCTGCCAGTACTGTATCCATAACGCGTTGAAACGTTGCAGGCACTGAGCAAAGGCCGAAGGGCATCACCTTAAACTCGAAGAGGCCGTCCGGTGTTATAAACACCGTCTTCTCTCGGTCTCTTTCGTCGACTTCGATTTGCCAATAGCCAGTCTTGAGGTCCATTGACGAAAAGTACTTGGCATTATGGAGCCGATCAAGTGCGTCGTCTATTCGTGGGAGGAGATACACGTCCTTTCTTGTGATTTTGTTCAGGCGGCGATAATCGACGCAGAAACGTAGGGTCCCATCCTTTTTCTTCACTAACACCACGGGGGATGCCCATGGACTCTTGGACGGCTGGATAATGTCATCCCGCAGCATTTCCACAACTTGTCTCTTCATGGCTTCACGTTCTCGCGTCGAAACCCTGTATGGACTCTGACGGAGTGGTCTGGCTTTTTCTTCGGTTATGATGCGATGTTTCGTGATTGGGGTCTGCCGAATTTTCGATGACGACGAAAAGCAATCTTCGTATTGCAGGAGCAGGGCCTTGAGCTGTTCTTGCTTATCGTTCGGAAGTCTGGGATTGACGTCGAAAGCTATGGTAGGGGCTTGGTTCCTCTGAGCAGGTTCCCCAGAATCGGCGAGGGCGAAAGCACTGGTGGCTTCGACGATTTCTTCGATGTATGCGACCGTTGTTCCTTTGTTCACATGTTTGTACTCATTGCTGAAATTCGTGAGCATAACCGTTGCTTTGCCTCCCCGCAGCTCTGCAATTCCTCTTGCGACGCAAATATTTCGGGTGACCAACAGATGCTGACTGCCTTCAACGACGCCTTCCAAGTCAGGTGATTTAGGAGCGCCGACTGAAATAATGACGCTTGAGCGAGGCGGAATGGTGACTTGTTCTTCCAGCACATTCAAGGCATGGTGTCCTGACGGCGTGTGCGGCGGTAGTGCTTCTTCTGTGGATAACGTTATCGACTTTGTTTTTAGGTTGATGACAGCGCCATGGAGGCATAAGAAGTCCATGCCAAGGATGATATTTCTCGAGCAACGCTGTAGGACTACGAAGTCTGTAGGATAAATACGGCCGTTAATGGTGACTCTCGCTGCGCAGATTCCTGCAGGCGTTACGAGATGACCTCCGGCTGTGCGGATTTCAGGGCCTTTCCAAGCTGTCCTAACTTTCTTTACCTTCGCGGCGAGCGACCCATTGATGACAGAATAGTCGGCTCCAGTATCGACGAGAGCGGTCACACTGTGGCCGTCGATAAGAACGTCGAGGTCGCTAGTTCGCCGTCTCGCATTACAGTTAGGGCGTGGCGTCGGGTCACGGCTGCGTCGGCTTGTTCCCCTGCTTCCATGCTGCGTCGTCAGGCCACCTTCGGTAAATGAGCTTTCGCCGTCAGGGCTTTGCCTGTTTGGCGTTGTGTTCGGAAAGCTCCATCGCGGCATCATCGTCGTCGGAGGATCTTCGGTAGTTCGTCGCACAGCAACCGCACCTCCACCGGTTGCTGCCCTTAGTTTCCCGGATACGGGCTAGGAGACCGGCCCCGCGTTGGGCCAGAGTACTGCCGGTGGTGCGGTGACGCGCGGCGGCTGGGCGACGGCGAACGCGAAGGGCTTCGTGGTGTCCACCGAGTTCCTGTCAGGTAGTCGGCGATGTCACGTGGTCGTTCTCCTGGCTGTGGACGCGGTGCATTGACGGCGAAGCCACGCAGTCCCATCTGTCGGTACTGGCAACGGCGGTATGTGTGTCCGGCCTCGCCGCAGTGGTAGCAGAGCGGGCGATGGTCAGGGGTGCGCCAGACGTCAGTCTTCCTCGGTGCACTGCGCTGGGCCACTGGCGAACGGTATGACGTCGGTGGGGGTGGTGGCGGCGGTGGCGTCTGTCGACGGAAGTGCGATGGGGCGGCGTTTCGGCGTGGACGGGGAGGGGCGTTGTGGCGCAGTGCAGCGGCGTAGCTCATAGCTTCCGGCTCGGGCAGCGGTGCGTGGGGAATTTGAAGCGATTGCCGAACTTCTTCTCGCACAATGTCAGCAATTGAATCCACTTGAGGCTGTGCCGAAGGCAACAGCTTGCGCAGCTCTTCCCGCACGATCGCTCAGATCGTTTCACGCAGGTCTCCGGAGTTACTGGCTTGAGCAGCAGCGCAGTCTGCAGTCAGGCGACGATTGTACTGTCTGGTGCGCATGTCCAGGGTCTTTTCGGTAGTGGTCGCTTCGGCTACAAATTCTTGGACGGTTATCGGTGGGTTTCTCATCAGTCCCGCGAAGAGCTCCTGTTTGACCCCTCGCATGAGCAAACGAACTTTTTTCTCCTCAGGCATGTCTGGGTCAGCGTGACGGAATAGTCGGCTCATTTTTTCTGTGAAAATGGTGACATTTTCATTTGGTAGCTGAACCCGAGTCTCTAATAAAGCAGCGGCCCTCTCTTTGCGAGCGACGCTCGCGAACGTTTGCAGGAATGCGCCGCAGAAAAGATCCCACGTTCGGAGCGTAGACTGCCGATTTTCAAGCCAAGTCCTTGCGGTGTCTTCCAAATAGAAGAACACACGACGCAGCTTTTCGTCATGGTCCCAGTGGTTGAGGGCGGCCACACGGTCGTATGTTTCTAGCCAGGACTCCGGGTCTTCGAACGATGACCCATGGAAAATTGGTGGTTCCCTGGGTTGATGCATGACCATCATGGGCTGGGACGCTGCGGTTGTCATTGTCGCTGCAGTCGCGGTCATGGCCTTCGTCTTCCGCGCCTTGTCTGGTAGAAGCCCGTACTCCGGTGGTAGCCCTTGCTTTCGGCGGCTTGTTCGCTGCTCCTGGTTGGCGTCGGTGTCTTCTCCGCGACGTGGGCTGGGTTCACGGCTTGACGGGGGCGTCCGGTACATGAACGAAGCAGCACCTCCACCAGATGTCACGGGGTCGTGACGTGGCCGAAGACAGGAGACTTCGTGTTGGGATTTAACTGTTTATTTGGGCGAACCTGTGCCCGGTAAACGGAAAGTCCAATTACAGCAGCAGTCTCGCACAGATAGCAATCTCGGACTGATAGCGGCGAACGGAGCGTCGGCCTTCGATCAACAACTGACAAGTGGCGAAGCGCGTCGGCACTTATACTCTTGCCGTCGAATGTTCTAGCGTTATCGCTGGCGGTGGCGTAGGTTCCAGAACAATCTGTACTATTCGCACAGTGGGCGTGATCTTATCGAAATGATCTACTACAGTCCGGAACCTTCTAGAAAACTGCAGGCGCGGTTTGCGCTGAGAATCGTGCGGTGTTTTGGGACGATAACAAAAACTTGGGAAATGGAACGTGGCCATATCTTAGATGTACGTATATAGTCTCTGACTTTATCCAATGATAATTTTTTTATTTCTTTGTGCAAACAAGCCTTTCTATATCTTAGTGCTGTTACGTAGGCGAAATTAGGTAAAATAGGTAAGATTGGTCCGCTTGAAGATGCTTTGGCTAACGAGTCTGCCATCTCATTTTGGATAAATCCCGCAGTGGCCGGGTATCCATAACAAGTGAAATTTTTTCAGGTTTTCTGGTAATAAACTACTAATCATACTCAATAATGTCAAATTTTTTGCTGTAGATGGTGCAGTGCATACTGAGAGAGAATCGGTAAGTATGACCGCATCTGATTCGCTTGCAGGAAGTTTACGAAGTGCTAGAATTATAGCAAATAATTCAGCGATGTATATAGGCGTGTAATCTGGTATCGAACTGAGAAAGACCAGTCGAGAGAAGTACAGAAGATGCCTATTCCAGCTTTTTTGTTCAATACGGATGCATCCGTCGCAATAATGTTGTTTATGGACAGATGAGTCAAGTAATCTTTTAACCGAATATTTAAATATTGAAAGGGCAGTTGTTTCGCATTAGAGGAAAAATATCATGAAACTTAATTTCATGTTTTGAATTAGGTGTCTTCGTTATGCAAATCTGATAAATATTTACATTGAGAGGCTGTAGCAACGCTTGGACGAACCTAACCTGAGGGGAGAGTAGTCTAGACCATTGTGTTCTAAAGAATGCGGTTGGTTCTTGAATAAAAACGTATGAAGCTTGTCGCAGAGGCGAATTGTGTATTTTTAAGAAAGTTTGAACTGTTAGTATTCTAACACAAGTTAACAAAGGTGAAAGGCGCGCTTCAACATACAAAACATTATTTGCCACAAATTTTGGGAGTCCAAGACGCAAGCGCAAAGCTTCTCTCTCTAATAATATTAATTGTCTCATCTTGTAAGCCGCGCTGCCTGACAATAATACAGACCCTAATCCCATAATAGGCCGCACATACATCTTGTAAATCATTATCAATGAACTTTTACGCAATCCTATTTTTCTGTTTCCCAACTTGCGTAATCACCCCAAGGCACATGACGCTTTACAGCCAACCTCGTCTATATGGCTTTTCCAATTTAGCGTCCTATTATATACGATGCCTAGGTATTTCAGGAAATCGACCTGGGGAATGAGCTCGGTACGATACATCAGGGAAATGTTGACACGATCCTTAAAAGAGAATGGCAGAAGCGCGCTTTTTTTGACGTTCAATGACATATGGATATTGTCAAGCCATCCTTATAGCATGTTCATGTAATTCTGTAATGCTAGATACAATGAGTGCAGATCACTGTTTGTTGCAAAGAAAGCAATATCATCTGCATTACGGAAATTTGAATATCCTGATGAGTTGGAATGGAACTTAATAATTTGTTGAATAACACCGGAGATAATACTGAGCCCTGAGGTACACCTCGTGTCTGCTTATATTTTTAGAAGAGCATCCATCCAAGAAGCAATAAAATTCTCTGTCTTTCACAAACTCTGTAATCCATGCTGTTATATATTTTGGAAAGCGATGGTCTTGCATCTGCTGGATTAGGATAGAATATTCCACTTTGTCGTACGATTTAGCTAAGTCTTGAGTGACTAGTGCACAGTATTCGCGGCGATGCCGAGCCAGCTGTATGCGACTTTCCAAATCCACATGTGCACACCAAATGGAGTATCCCGATCTAAAGCCAATTTGTCAGGGGTTTAGTATTGTATGTTCATTGATGTAGTTTATTATACGGGCATTTAAGACTCTCTCTACAAGGTTGACCAGGTTAGATGTCAATGAAATAGGCCTTATGTTATCCAGAGTAAACTCCACTCCCTGTTTCTTAAGTATCGGAATTATTTTGGAAAGCTTCCAATCGGCCGGAATCCAAGAATATTTCAGTGAATAATTAACGATATTACGTATTTCATGTGGCGATATTTCGTATAACGCTTTAATCATTGTAGAGGTCACCCAATCAGGTCCGGGAGCAGCGGGCGGTAAGCTCTTCATCACATCCGCCAGTTCAGCTAAATATACCTCCTGGAAATCACAATCCACCCTTAATTTCACCATGGACTTTGGCATAATTGTCGTAAACCTGGTTTGCAAGCCTTTAGCAATACTTTCCAAGAATTCAGAGAGTTTGCGAGGAGACATAATAGTGGAATTACTGCTTTCTGTCTGTGGAATCATTTTTCTCACACGTAAAAACCTGAAAAGCATTTTCTTATTTTTAGAATTAGACAGATAATTAAATTTATTCATATCATAGTCTTCTTTTGCTTTGCGCACTAGACGCTTAAAATCGGCGGCCATGAATTTATAATCACTCCAATTTTTGGTGCATTGGTTAATTAACAGCTTTTTCCAAGCTGCTTTCCGCTTTCTGCACCCCCTGACACATTCTAGATTCCACCTACGGGCTAAAGGATCCCGCTGTGTTCGAGTTTACAGTAAACGTTGAATTTTTTAGTGATCGTTTCAACACCGCAGATAGACTCATAGCCCTAAGGTCTTCCTGCATTTCCTCGCGAAAAGTTAACGTAGATTTTAAGTCTTTTTGTAATTTAGCATAATTTACGAATGAGCCAACTTTCCCTGCCAAACTAAACCTCGGAACCTAATTTAAACGTAATGGGAAGGTGGTAGCTGTTTGTAGTCCAATCTAATATATTCCACGAGGATATGCTTAAAGTGGAGCTGGAAAATGTTAAATCAATAGTCAATTTAGAGTTACCTCTTACAAATGTAGCAACGTGTGAGTTCAAGCAGGAAAAGTTATTATCAAGCGTCCATTCCCACAAACGTCTTCCGCATACATCAGATTTGAAGCCCCAAGACACATGGTGTGAATTGAAATCACCACACAGTACTATTTCTTTTCTGCATGAAGCTACCATAATATCGAGCATCTCGTGTCTTGAACTCCTGCAGGAAAGTATAGATTTGCAAAAGAGAAAGGCGAGCAGTCTGGTAGTGTTATGTCTAACACCAGAATTTCGTAATTCTTATCCATACACTGATACGACATCCTGGCTCTGTGACTAAATTTAGTTGATATTAAGAAAGCCAGACCGCCACTTCTACTCGGCCGATCCAGCCGTATTAATCGATAATTTTTCATGTAAAATTTTTCACCATTACCAAGCCAGGTTTCCTGAATGGCAATTATGTCGGGAGAAATTTACGAAGAAATATATTGTAAATTTGTAGTTGCCGACCAAATAGACCGGCCGTTCCACTGCAGAATTTTTAGGGAACCCATTTTGATGCTATACCGGCAGAAGAAACTGCCTGATCCAGAATACCTTTTTTCAAGAAATTATTTTTTGAAAGGTTCTCAAAGAAGTCTTTCTTTGACAAGTATTTCTTGGATTTTGGGTTCTCAGAAGACTTTTTAGAAGGGGGAGATCTGTTATGTTTCAAAGTTCTTAGAGATTCTGTGTCCATATCTGTAAAGTCTCCTGAATCATCTGTCACAGGTTCTGATTCAGCCTGAACTCTATTTTTCGAAGGTCCTGCTTTCGGAGAGATAGATCTATGATTGACTGTCAGATTTTCCTCCTCTGTACCCCTTGAAATCAACAGAGTGTGGGAATCCCGATTTTGCACAGAAACTGTACCAATGATTTGTGTCAGCTGTCGTGTTCACATATCAGCCAAGGCTTCAAAAAGAGTAGCTGCCAGACGCTGCATTGCCTTTTCAGTGGACTTTTCAATAGCCTCAGTTATCAACTTTGCGAGCGATGAATCCATTGCCGCTGTGTGCCGGGATGTTATGCCTGCGTAACCTTTCGATCTTTCATGCATTTCTGCTACCGCCTCCCTCCTAGAACAACGCCTGCGTTCTATGATTTCTAGAACACCAATTTCTCTTTCTTTTGCATCACATTCAGCAGAGTCTGCAGGGTGCGCTCCATTACACAAGCAGCACTTCTGGTCCTCGAATTTGCAATCGCAGCTGTCAATACTCTCTCCACACAGACGACATCTAGCCTGTGATCTGCATCCTTTCATGCTGTGGCCGAATCGCCAACATTTTGAGCACTGCAAAGGTTTCATGAAAGTGGTTCTACTTTGTAGATTAGTGGCCATGCCTTAATTTCTGTTGGCCTAACTCTTCCTGCAAAAGTTACTATAACTGATTCAGTAGGCGATTTTGTTTTATCAGTCGTTCGGGTGCATCGATAGACTGAAACTGCCCCAGCTACAGCAAATAAGTCAAGAATTTCTTGAGGTGCCAGACTCGTATCCACCTCACGGACTATGCCCTTCGTACATGCAAGATGAGCTGGAATAAACGGGCTCACCGGCTGTGCAGCAAATTCAGAGCGATTCAGGAGCTCTCGGACGCAATCCTGGTCTGCAGAGCAGCACAGGATACCCCCTCGGCCGAACTGGCGGACCTCCATAATCTTCTGGAAAAGCGACGAGGCTTTCTGAAGCTCCAGTTGTATCACCTTCGGATTCTTCATTGGAATGAAACCCCCATTTGTAAGAACCAGAGCCACAGGGACGTGGCTATCTCCACTGCGTAGCAAGGTATCGAGCGGCCAATCCTTGACCGGTAGTGAGGCCAGCCAAGGGGAGTGCCCTTGGCTGGGTGATGATAAAGACATCAAAATATTCTGACTTGCCTGACCTCCAAAGGGCTGCAACAACGTTTCAGTTGAGAGAAACTAACAAGAAATACTAGGAATGAAAAGCAAACCTAATCTTCTTCCTTATTTAAAAATTTATGAAACAACTGACAATCAAAGCCAACATTTTTAAAGAGTTACACTTGAAGATCGCCCTAATATGTTAAGCTACATCGATAGATAGGCTTTGAAGCTCTTTTTTTGTTTCAACGTAGCTCTTATGCTTTTTGTGACGCATGGTGGCTACACCACCAAACTAACATAATCATCACAAACATGCCAGCTGCTTTGTCATCCTTTTCTTCATCTTCTGCTTTGCTCCCACACGACGCGTGCCGAAATTCACCAGCACGGTAGGCGAAAAGCATTGATGGTTGAGATAACTAGAGCCCAACAGATAACTATAGAAAGATAACTAGAGACAGAAAAAAGAGAGAAAAAAAGTAAGATGCATAAATAGATAAAAAAAGAGAAAGATCGAGTGAGATAGAAAAAAAAGAGACAAAAAGTGATGCCAGTGGATACGGCAACGCTGTCGTGACTATGTCACCAACTGTTCCTTTTTTTGTGCAGGTTTGTGGCAAGATAAGTTGTTTTCTAAGTGATAACCTATTTGTTATTGTGTTTCCATGTTCAAAAAGAGTATTTATGTTGAATGATGATTGTTTTGCCCTGGCTGACTTTCTATTCTCTCTCTCGCGCAACGTTGAAAGTATTCCAGGACCTAGTACTGAACAATTAATCAAGGAAGTGCTTGAAAAACAAAAACTATCGTAACCAGTTTACCAGAAATTCAAAATAAACAAGTTTCTTGGGGTCTAGTATTCAAAAAATTCAAACCCGACTTACTGCAATAGAGAACAAACTAGTAAGCCTGAATGAAACTCAAGACAGGATCGACAAACTTGAAGAACTTGTCAGCCGTGATGATCATGACATCCAGTACCTCGGATTACAGATTGACAACTTGAAGAATCGATCTCTCCTATAGGAGAAACAATCTTATCGTCAGAGGCATAAAAGAAGAGGAGCACGAATCCGAAGAAGTACTTTTGAGAAAACTGAACGAAACTGTGTTTTTTAAGATTCTAAATGAAAATCTTACGTCTATCAAAAGAGTGCACAGGCTCGCTGAAAACACACTCGGTAGAAATCGTCCTATCGTCCTCAAGGTAATCGACTACAAAATTAAAATTAAAGTCCTCAAGAATTGTTATAAGCTTAAAGGTACTAAACTCAAGGTCAGTGAATATTTCTCAAAAAGCGTTGCATAAATCCGCAGAAACCTCTGAAAGTCATGCGTTGTAGAAAGAATAAAAGGCGCGAAAGGTAAGTTACTATTCGATAGAAGAAAGGTTAACAAGGAAATGTTCGGGTGGAACGAAGCCACAAATGAAAGATACGCCTGCTACATAAACCCACTAGGGAATCATAACTGACCCAAATATTGTTAGAAGCATTTTAAATAAGTCCGAAAAACTGAAAGTGTCACCCTTGAACATGATCCTGATATCATTGTGCTAACTGACACTTGGCTTCATTGTGACATTTCGGACCCTTATGTTTCACCTTCCAGGTATTGTATTGTTAGAAAGGACCGTAGAAGGCGAGGTGGTGGTGTAGCCATCTTGTCTAAAGGAAAAATAACATGCCGGTTACAACCAAATGAAAGTAACATTGATGACATTGAGGCTATTTGGATATAGACTGAATTAAGCTAACGCAAAGTTTTTGTGGCTGGCTTTTATAGACCACCCAAATCACCAGCAGACGTGCTAGTAAAAATTCCAACCTTCATGGAATCTAATTTTATACGCCATAAAAACATTATTTGTGTCAGCGATTTTAGCTCACCACGCATTTATTGGCCTCCTTATTTCCCAAGCGGCACTGAGGTGATGAGTTAACAAGGAATTGCCGGACTTTCCACTAAACGTTATGTGCGATGTGAGCAGTGTCGCATAGCGTTTCTTTGTCAAGCCGCTACTGTATATCAGAGCAAGTGTATCGCATGTATAGCAGTGGAAGAGCTGTGGACTGATGGTGTGTATATATATATATATATATATATATATATATATATATATATATATATATATATATATATATATATATATATATATATATATATATATATTATATATATATATATTGTACCGGTGCACATCAGCGCTAGCTCTCTGCCTGTGAGAGAAAAGACGCCGAAGTTCATGTGTCGCGCTCTCGGCCTCCTGTTTTCTCTGCTGCAGCTGTCTTGCTTGCCCTGGTGAGTTTCTTGCTGAAACTTCTCCGAAGAACACGCTTGTTACATTTGGTGGAGGTGCTGGGTAAGGAGCGGCGTCCTCAGCCATTCCGGGGGCAGATGGTAAAGTACGATTGCGGAGATAAAGGACGAAAAGGGGGACACCTGGACGCCCGACTGGACGCCTGGCTCGCTGGGATTTACGATTACAGGAGTATGATATGCGTGTGATTTATCGCTCTGGACGAAAACACTCCGACGCTGACGCCCTATCTCGATCACCACTGCCTTCCGACACTGCCGGCTCACAGGCTTGCACATGTTATTCATCATCTCTGACCATCACCAACAAGCCGGAAGAACATCACAAAGATCCCTGGATCGCTTCCCTGCTTGGCATTTTGTCTCAGCGAGCCCCAAACTAAAACTCCAACTCACCATTGTCGCAATTACCTGACCTACGGCCGCAGGTGGCTCCTCGTCATCCCCCGTAATTTGTACGCGGACATTTGCAGTGCCTTCCACGACGACCCTCAGTGCGATCATGCTGGCTCGTTCAAGGCATACTGGCGTCTTCGCCTGAGGTACTACTGGCGAGGCATGTATCGATACGTTCGCCGGTACGATCAGTCGTGCCCTGCGTGCCACCGTCGCAAGGTTCCTTCTCACAGCACCGCTGGTCCTCTACAGCCATTGCCCTGCCCTGCCCGACCATTCGACCGCGTCGGAGTCGATCTCTTCGGTCCACTCCCGACCACTATTGATGGCAACCGCTGGATAATAGTCGCCATTGACCAACTCACGCGGTACGCAGACACATCTGCGCTACCAGCCGCCACTGCGAAAGACGTCGCGTGGTTCCTTCTTCGTCATCTCATTCTGCCCTATGGGGCCCCACATGAATTGCTTAGTGACCGTGGCCGCGCCTGCCCCTCAAATGCCATCGAGGTTCTGCTCAAAGAATGCCGCATTGTACACCGCACCGCTTCCGCATACCATCCTCAGACTAACAGCATGACGGAACGCTTCAATCGCACCCTTGCCGACATGCTGGCGATGTACATGTGGGAAGACCACACAAACTGGGACCATGTACTTCCTTTCGTCACCTACGCTTACAATTCTGCGTCTCAAACTACCACTAGCTTCTCTCCCTTCTTTCTCCTGTATAGACGTAAACCTTCATGTTCTATTGACACCATCATGCCGCACCAACCGGCGGTTTCTGAGGGCAAACTAATCTCTCAAGCTGCTGCTTACGCTGAAGATTGCCGTAAACTGGCTCACTCATACACCACGCAAGATAAGTCGCACCGAAATTCCGTCATGACATAGCTGCGTTTGATGCCCATAACTCCCCAGGAAAGCTGGTTTTGCTTTTGGTTCCGTCCACAACTGCCGGACTTTCCACTAAGCTTTTGTCACGGTACCACGGTCCTTACCGCGTACTGGAGCAGACATCTCCCGTAAACTACATCGTCAAGCCGGTCAACCCATCGCCCGATCATCGCTGCCGAAGCCGCGAAGCAGTTCAAGTCACGCGACTTGAACCCTGCTACGACCTACTTATAGCGTCTTTTCCTCAAGTCACCGTCGCCAGGATGGCTCTTTTTTGTGCGGGAAGGAAATTGTACCGGCGCACATCGGCGCTAGCTCTGCGCCAGTGAGAGAAAAGACGACGAAGTTCGTGTGCCGCACTCTCGGCCTCCTGTTTTCTGTGCCGCACTGTCTTAATTGCCCTGGCGAGTTATATATATATATATATATATATATATATATAGTCGATCCCGGATATACCAAACCCGTATATATTGAATTATTGTATATATCGAACACTCTAAACATCCCCTTGGAAATCCCATGCAAAAGTATAGCGCTGTTGGACGCGTGTATCGAACTCCCGGTCACCGCCCCATTCGATATTTCGAACACTCCCGCGCGTCAAGCGCCTCTAAAAGTGCGCTTCGCCCCTCCTCCTGGGAAGGTTCCGGCGACGAGTTCTCGTGCGCGCTCCCGCGCTCGGTGAGAGAGAGGCTCCGTCGCGTCGCTAGAGTGACCTTGGACGCCTCAGCTACAGTGTACTAGAAGTACCTCAGCCGCGTGGTAAACAACGTGGGCGAGAGATTGAGGGCGAGTGACAATTGAGGAGGAAGGAAAATCCAGTTTCTGCGCGCTTGAGCCTGTTTGCTTGAGTGGCGGAGTGGTCCGCTCTCACCGCTTGGCCAGTGGCAGTGGTTGCTGCGTCGCAAAACTCGTGAAGTGTGGCGCGTGTTTGTTTTGTTTTTGCGGCGCCGGGTGATGCGTTTCGGAGCCGTGGACGCAAAAAAAAAAACGTAAGAAGCTGGATTTCTCAACAAAGGCAGATATCATTCGACGGGTGGAGGCCGGCGAAAAGAAGTTCTCAGTTGCCAAGGTATTCGGAATTCCTCGGAGCACCTTAAGCACAATACTGCGCCACAAAGCTGATGTGAAGGCGAAGGCAACGCAGTGCGGCCGTTCTAAGCGTGTCGCGTGCGTGCAGCGAAATACAATAAGGTTGAGAAAGCCCTGTACGCCGGGTTCTTGGAGACTCGGGCAAAAAGCGTTCCTGTTGACGGCCCAACGCTCATGGAAAAGGCAAAGTGGTTAGCAACCACGCTAGGTGAAGACAACTTCACTAGTGGCACAGGATGGCAGCAACGCTTTAAAAATCGCTACGGCATCGTCAAGAAGACCTTCTCGGGTGAAAGTGGGGCAACCAGAAGCGACAACAGCATTGAGAAGTGGCTGTCCGACGAATGGCCAGACATTTGCAACAGCTTTTCGCCGTCGCAAATATTTATTGCCGACGAATGGAAGTCGCCGAATTGAATGAAAGTCGCCGTTTGCATCCACTGCATTCAACTTGTTCGCTTCGCCGCATACAGATTCCGCCACACAGAACCAGTCAATTCCGCTTTGCGAGCAATTCTTGCGCAAGAAATTATGTGTGTGTGAAATATGCAAACATCGTGATGCCAACTTGTATCACGTTGTCACACATAATGTTGGTTAATTAAGCCTGTCGGCAAATGATCGACAAGGAAAACGAGCGACAAGCTATCTGTATTTGGTCCTTATAGTCCCACACGTGTAATGTCTGATGTTCGCTCTTCGTGTGCAAGGGCATCGGTGGCTGGTGTTCGCTCGCCACTCGTGCAAACATTTCACCAGATAAAAGGCGATACCTATAGCAATGGTCAATCGAGGACGGCACATTTTCTGTGCACGTAAGAATTTTCTAAACATATCTGCGCTGCTAAACAGGGCGAGCCATCGCAACAAGTCTCAATTACAAAGGATTCCCAAGCTGCAGCACCGTCGTAAATGAACACAATGAAAAGTCGACAACAGCCAACCAAGCCTTGCTGCTAAGCAAATTTAAGCTTCTGAACCAGCCTATCCCCTAACATACTCAACCCACGACATTGTGCCAGTTTTCATGAGGAGCAAGAAAAAATCTAAGGTTTAATGTGCCATAAATGATATAATTCGGATGTCCGCCAAGAGTACGATGCGCTGCATGCTGTGTGTGTGTGCACGTGTGTGTATGTGTGCTTGTGTGTGTATGTGTGTCTGTGTGTTAACGTGTGCGTGTGTTTGTGTGTATGTGTGTGCATGTGTGTGTATGTGCGTGTGTGTGTGCGTGTCTGTGTGTAACGGGTGTGTATGCTGGTTTGTGTGTTCGTGTAGGTGTGCATGTCTGTGTGCCTGTGAGTGTTTTTGCATGCCTGTGTGTGTGTACTCATTTATAGGAATATGTCAAGACAACACCGAGAAACATGGCTCCTGCTGCTCGGAGAAGCACGACAGGCGATGTCCATTTGTCCGCAAAGGTTTTCTCCACTACACAAACATATTCTATATTTCGCACGAACAAAAAACATTTCGTGGTATAGATGCCTGTCCTTTAAATTTCAGCATAATTCAACGACGAATATTGTGTAATCGCACTGCCGTACGCGCCGGTGCCCGCCGTGGTGAACATCTCGTGTGTTTTACGCCGTCAAGAGCCGAGAATTCTACCCGGATGGCGGGCTCCAGTGGGGCTAGACTTATCTGCGTGTCATGTTGATAGCAGAGTTTGTTTACTGCTTGTATACCGGGCTGAGCCGGATCGACTTATCGCTGAATAATATCACACGCTGTTATCGCCTTGAACACGGTACCCTTTCTTCCTTATCTGTTTAATAAGTATAAAAATTGGGGCTTGGCCACAAGTGGGGCCAGCTTTGCCGAAAGTTGAAGGTATGTAAAACGATCGCAACAATAATAATAACAAGAATCATGAAAATATAAAGTATAAATAGCACAAGTGTGCAGAGGTAATGGTACATACAGGAATTAAAAAAACACTTACGTTAACGACTCTACAAAAGGAATTGATCAGTCCGCTGTGTTCGAGAAAACTCGCAGCGCTTCTCGAGAGCCAACCTCTGTTTGTTGAAGCAGGACCAGGACGGAAGCACTTTGGGCACAGATAAAGGGCGCTTATCGAAAGCACAGCGTTGCTTGTCCCGTGAAGCAGACACTGCATTACAGAAGCTTCTTTTCTGCTGTGGCCTTCAGGCATTCAAGTAGTGTCACTATCTTACGCGACGCAATAAGACGCATGTAGGATTCTTCGAGGCTTATGTAGAAGTGCATAAATGAGAGGCCGATATTGAAATTTATGGAGATTCGTGGCTGAGCTGAGGATCACTGTGTGACAAATACACTATATACACGGTCATCAAACCACGTAGTTCGGCGGGGCTGGGGCCGGTTATCCAACGCAAAATTGGGTCACCCGACGCAACCCTATGTTGTTTCTTAAATGTATTGTAATGATTCTCACTTGAATTTAAAGAATTTAACGTGGACAAAAAATCGCCTTTTTTGCGGATGGGATCCGTACCCACAACTTCGAATTACGTATTTCCAAGGTTGTGCGTACCGATCGAACATAAGCAAACGATGATTTTTCGTGCAGTTCTCTTTCGTTCAATTTAGGTTCGAAATATTAATTAGAGGTAAGAACCACGGCTAATGCCCCTGTGCTTTCCTTGGCTTCCCTGTCAGTTTCATTAGCTGCGCACAAACGATACGATGTGTGATTAATCGGTATAACACGGAGGAAGCGTTTCTCCGTGGGGTTCAGCAAAAATGAAATCTTCCATACTGAACGAGTACAATCTACATTTAATAGCACAGTGCTTTGTTTCATAGAGTTTCCCGATTGAATTCAATTCTTTTAGTAGTATGTATGTGTCTATCAAAATAGACGAGCTTTTAACTTTACACTTTTTTCTTCATTATTTGCGAGTCTTGTTCTAGCTGACTAGATGCCATCAGGTAGTATGCGGAAGATTTCAAATGCGGAGCATGTCTTGGTCGCGCGAGGTCGCGGATCCGGCGTCGGCATCCACATCGCTACTGCACATGCTCGCGTCTCGTGCCAACTGTCACTCCCCTCCTCCTCCCCTCGCAAGGCCCACGCCGGCAACCTGTTTCTCGACGCAACCGATGACCGCAACCTGTTTCTCACATCGGGATTCTGGTGGGGGAAAGCCGATACTTCAGCGGATTAGCTCGGGGTTTCTGGCAACCAGTACACTTTTCGTCTGCTCGCGGCATGTCCTCCATGGCTCGCGAATAGCTGCATGACTGGTCGGCATCATCTACGCTTGAGCATGGTTTACTTAGTTTTGGGGGGCTTTGTTCTCAGGTGATTAAATACGCAGAAATTACTTTTGGTGGTTCGGGAAATGTCGCCGCCGTCGTTTGACACGCGATATGCTTAGCCGTCATGATGGTAAAATATTCTAACTTCTGCAACCGACGACGTGCCGCATCTAAAAAAAAGATGGGAGACGCGTTCAGAAATTCTACAAGTGGGGAACAATGTAGTTGAAAGAACATTCTGCCAGCAACTCCCTTTTCTCCTGAAAGAATAACACTCCTCGATCATTTGTCACAACTCGACAGACATCGCAGTCAAGCGTCACTTCTTGCGGGCATCCATGTTGAATACTCTCAAACCGGCCTGCTTTCAGCACGCGCAGGTGAGCGCCGAACCTGCTGTCAAGGGTAATCTGGCTGTTTTCTCCTAGGGCACCGTCCATCGTGTGGATGCGCCTGCAGGCGGATCATGCGCGGATTACCAGTCCGCGTCCACGAGAAATCCGGATTCGGTCCGTCGTCTGAATGCACCATAAAGAACCGACTGCTCGCGCTTGAAAACCATTCACTGGCCACCCCTATAGGCAGGCACTGCATCGCGCGTTCGGAATTCAGTCAAGGGCGTCTTTACTTGGCTTTCGCTTGTCCTGACGCTTTGCTTGACTCGAGTACATGGGATGGGAGCAACAGTACCTTCAACCAGTCGTGGGCCACAACCACAGCGTCCCGCCACTCGTTCAAGGCAACTCTTCTCCTTCGTTCAATGAATCAGAAGAGTAAGGACGAAATATCAATTAGGCATTCCGAAACCATACTCAATTACGAAACATTCACGCGATACCCCCAGCTCACTGCGACGCATTTACTAGAGTTCCCCTGTGGAAGGATGCGGGCGGCTTTTTTTCGTCAGCTGCCAGCTCGTAATAAGATCACGTGCTATGCGTGACGCCAACGGGCAAAGAGAGTGTTCTGCAGTCGCCGCAATGGCAACAGGCAGCGCCGACTGACGCTCCCACTTTTAAATACACATGTATACCCAATGAAGTGAACGGAGGGATGACCGCCATCGTAGCTCAGTCGTATAGCATCAGACGCGTTTTTCGAAGAATGCACGTTTTGATCCTGCAAGTGGCAAGTTATCTTTACGTATACTTTTCTTTTTTTCACTTTTACACTACAATTACTTCTAATACCATCCTCTTGGCATCTTTATCTGTTAGTGCTCATCATTTGTGCCAATCAGTAGTTATAGCATTAATTTAATGTAGTTAATCAATTACATGAAACCATTTGTTTTATCGACAAGACTTGCTGCGACAGGCGACGTATAGCGCTTTGAGAACTCGGGTGTTCACGGGAACTCGTAGAGCAGAAACACTCGCGCTCGCAACGCAGCAGCCTGCTCCAATATTCACACTGCATGACCCTTCGCTTAGACCGTTTGTTTCTTAATCCTCATGCTTCGCCAGGTGCTGGCCGTGCTCGTATATGTTCCAGCACTTTCGCTCTAATATCGAGCTAACTTTCATGGTCTTTAATGACGAAAATTTTGAAAAGAGAATCATCAGTGAGAGGTGGTAAGGGTCGCACATAACGCAATGAAAAATTCATGCTAGAGATCGTTCTATTTCATGTATGTTTTTTCCCGCTACATTTTCCCAACGACCAGGCCTGCTCTAATATGGCGCGGCCCTGAATGCTACGGCTACCGGAACAGCTGTTGCATCGACCGCACACGTGTCGTACGAAGCATGTGAACTCGCCCTCAATTCATTGGCCGCAAGCTGTATACAATAGCGTGTAGCGGTGCGCCACAAAGGTAGATGCCGACACGCGTTTCCTGTGCACAGAACACTGCAGCCGTCACACTGGAGTGCCGCCAGCAGTAACCGTACGCTTACCTCGAGCGTTGCTTAACGCTGCAGTTGGGAATGCGAATCTAAAATCATGCCTGGGGCGCTGTGGAGGATCGCCCGAATTTCGCCCGAATTGGGCGAAACTCGGAATCTTCCAGAGCCCTGGCGACACCCCTTTATGAACGAGCCAGCCAACAGTACGAAAAAATCAAATGTACCGCTCAGCGCGCTGAGGCGTTTCTTTGGTTACGATAGAATTAGTCATCGCGTCAAGGACGATCGACAGTGTTGGGCGGTATTTTCAAACCAGAGGCATCTTTTTCCATTCGTTTTTTGTTCCAGTGAGTGCTGAAGTGATTGATTGATATATGGGGTTTAACGTCCCAAAACACCATATCATTATGGGATACGCCGTAGTGAAGGGCTCCGGAAATTTCCACCACGTGGGGTTTTAACATGCACCCAAATCTAACCACAAGGGCCAGCAGCATTTTCGCCTCCATCGAATATGCAGCCGCCGCAGCCGCGATTCGATACTGTGACCTGCGGGTCAGCAGCCGAATATATACCACCGCGGCGGGGCGAGTGCTGACATGCACCCATGCAATAAAGAGTCAGAAACTTTCGTGATGATATTTTTAGAGACACCTGGTGCTTAAATTTATTTTGAAGCTTTTGATGCCCACAATAAGTATGTTTTAGAATAATGAAATGGTGGGCTCGGAGATCAGTACCAGCAGATTGCCTTACAAGATCGCGAAAGCAGCTAAATCCGAGGCCACGTGTTAATCATCATAAGCCTGTGCATTATGGCGCGCTGCTCGGCCGGTGCACATCGTCTTTGTTGTCTTCACCCGCTAGCACTCGAGCATATGCGGCCGGCTAATTAGCTATCAGGGGCGAAGTTCCTAAGCAGCGGGTCTGTTCCTCTTAGCTCGCGGTACGTGATCGCCTATAGTTCCATGACTCACTCGGCATGTGCGGACAGACGGACGAAGAGGTGGATGGACTGATGAACGGACGAACGTACAGACAGACAGACAGACAGACAGACAGACAGACAGACAGACAGACAGACAGACAGACAATTCACGGTTTACCAATAAAACCCTCCGAAGCTTTATCCCACTCACCATCATTCACTCCGTGGAAATTCTGTGATTTTTTGCTGGACTATATACTTGGATAGTTAGGCCAGGACATGCTTTGACCATGCTAATTATGCCAAGTCATTGTAAGGCCGAGGTAATTACGCCACATCTTATAAACCGAACTGATGAAGGCATTTCAAGCTATACAACTATGCTACCTAAAACATGCTAGGTGATGAGCTAACCAAACTATGCTTATTAACTCAATGTTATTCATGAGCACGTTAAGTAAAACCATGGTAATTATCCCTTACTGATACGATAACAGTTAGTATCTTACTAATAAGGATTACGTTTATTAGCACCATACTGATCATGGCCTCGCTAATTGCACCTGAGATGATTGCCTTATAATTACCGCCTTATCAATGAAGATAAGGGAGCTCAGTGTAATTGTAGTTAATCATCAGTCATTTAGTACAACTAAATTGAGACAGAGCTGATGCGGTCTTATCTTCGAAGCCGATGATGTACATGAGTAGACGAACAACAATAAAAAGATGCAAGAAGCTATAGGTTATCAGAAGCTCCTCTCTTGTATACTGTAAGCTCACCAAATTATTTTATATGCAAAGAAGCTGCCGCTTAGCCTTCACCGCATCAAACGCTTTACAGTCACAGCGGCACCATCACAGTTACGAGTTGAACTGAGGCCTTCTCAGAATCAACGAGTTTGCATCCAAGTCCACACGTCAATTACTTTGATTGACAGACGCCCGCGGCGCAGATCGGGTACGCCCACCACGCTCGCTCTTACCAAGGAGCAGTAGCCAAGTCGTGCAGCACGATTAATCTATCAACTTTATCGCACAGACTATGCACGCTCAAGTAAAATTGATATCGCCACGTGGCTACGATGTCTCGCATTATATTTCACCGCGCTCACGACGTATTGTTATGCCAGCGAGTCCTCAGCAAACGTCCGTGCCTCTGAAAAATGCAATCTGGGTCAAGGCCAGCCCGCAGTCCGCCTGACACGAACAACTCAACGGCGTAAACACGCGCGGCGCCTCTCTGGCCCACGTGCAGTGAGTCAGCAGCGCACGTGACAGCGAGCCGGCGTCTTCGTGTCTGGGGGTCTGACGTGGCCCAGCGGCGACCCCATTGGAGGAATCTGCCCTGACGACCAGCGGCGCTTCTGATTGGACATTTTGGTTGGACCCGGTGCAAATAAAACAAGCCCTGCGGCGCGTCGCGAGCGGCGGTCCTATGTGAGAGGAGTCCCCGTGTCGGAGAGCGGACATGTGTCTGAATCGGCGGTCTTAGGCGAAAAGCTGACCTATGTGTTAGAGAGGAGAGCACGGCTCTTCCAGTCTCTGTCGGCCCCAGTGCCGAAATTGTAACGCCTCTGTATATATGCTGTACATAAACCTTGTTTAACTCTCCGTCGTCTCGTCCGCTCGTCTTATCAGCTCTGCGCAGAAGCAGTCGCGAGCTGAGAAACATACGCTACCAAACGGCTGGTGACCTTCCCGGCGGAGTTGAAAGCAGTGGCGCCTTCGGGACCGTGTTGGCGTCGCCGTCTTTCGCAACAGTGGTGGCAGCGGTGGGATCGGCCGGCGTCAGCGACATCGATGCGGTGAGTGCCTGATGTTTTCTCCTCAGTTCACCAGACTACTCTAGCTCAGGTTGTAGTAGTTTAGAGAAGGGCTGGGTGAAGCATTGAAGTGAGCTTTGATCGTTTCAAGCCAAGTCGAAGCGCTTTGAAACCAAAGTTATTGCGGAGGGAGTAAACACGGGAGTGTGAAAAATTGCTTGCGCGTCTTGCTAGTTGACTTATAGTGGGTACGGCAAGTAGATTCTTAACAGGGGCAAACAGCAAGAGGCTAGTGTGACGATGGAGAACCTTAAAGTGAAGGAACTCATCGAAATTTGTGAGCAACTCGGCATTACTTTGGGCCGTGCGAAACGAAAGCAAGCGATCCTTGAGATCATGAAGGATGAGGGAGTGTCGGCTGAGGAAGTCGATGAGGCCTGGGTGGATATTAAAGCACGCCGTGAGGAGGCTGAAAGGCGAGAAGTAGAAGCTCGCGAACGTGAGGAGGCTGAAAGGCGCGAAGCTCGCGAAGGAGCTGAAAGGCGCGAAGCTCGCGAAGAAGCTGAAAGGCGCGAAGCTCGCGAACGTGAAGAAGCTGAAAGGCGCGAACGTCGCGAGGAGGCCGAGAGACAGGAGCGTCTCGAGTTGAAACGACTAGAATTGGCAATTCTACAGTGTTCGCAGGCGCCTAGCGTAGCTTCTCCAACAGTTCAGGTCAGCGGTTTTAGAATTCGGGACCAACTGCCACCGTTCGTAGTAGGCGAGGACATGGCGAAGTATCTCGTCAAGTTTGAACACGTCTGTGAGCGAAACGCTTTGGAGCGGCCTCTTTGGGCGCGGAACCTGCTAGCTCTTCTTCCCGGCGAAGTGTCCGACGCGATAACTTGCTTGTCGAGGGAAGCGTTTGAGAGCTATGACGAGGTTAAGGAAGTGCTCTTAAGACGTTATAAGTTATCACCGAGGCTTTCAGGCAAAGGTTCCGGTATGCTAGAAAGGGGAATGAGTCACACGTTGACTTCGCGTTTCGTCTTAAAGCCGATTTGATTGAATGGCTCAAGGGCGAAGGTGTGTATGACGACCGCGATAAAGTGGTGGAATGCGTTGCATTGGAGCAATTCTACCGCTGCATCGAGGAGGATGTCAAACTTTGGCTGCAGGACAGACTTGGGGAAGTACAGTTAAACAAGGCAGCTGAGTTAGCTGAGGAGTATTATACTCGCCGAAAGTTGCATAGCAGGGCAGTGCGCGTTGAAAAGGATGAAAGGAAAGAGGGCTTTTCAAGGAAACCTGATCAACGGTAACCCGTTCCGCACCGTAATTTCAAGAAGGACCCGTCTCTTACGAATGACACTGTAAGGGAAGGGCAAAAGGAAGCGGAGAAATCGAGTGAGGTTTCTACCACACAGGCATTTGAATCGGAAAACAAACGGAAGCCGCTAATCTGCTACAACTGCAAAAAGGAAGGACACATCGCGAGAAACTGTCAGGAAAAGTTTGCCTTCGCAACGATCCGAGAATCAGAAAAAAACATTCGGTTGTTGGAGCCGTATCTCCAAGAAATTAGGGTCAATGAGAAAACGTGCCGAGCACTTAGAGACTCAGCGGCAACTATGGATGTTGTCCATCCTTCATTGGTGTCTCCGGATGACTTTACGGGAGAATGCGCGTGGATCAGGCAAGTCGCCGAGGAGCAGAGTGCTTGCTTACCAATCGCCACGGTTGTCATTGAAGGCCCGTTCGGTAAGCTTCGCACCGAAGCGGCTGTGTCTGCCGCGCTAAATGACCGTTTTCCTTATCTTTTCTCCAACAACTTGGAGCAGCTTCTCAAAGAGCAGGGCAAATCGTTCTTCCCCAACTTAGCGTGCATGGCCCTCACGCGATCGCAAGCGCGGAAGCTATCGCGGCAGCTTGATCTGGTTCAATGCGGTGAACTCTCAAGTGACCTTGTCGGCGGGTCGACGGAACCTCAGAGAGGAAATTTTCCGCGTGAGTCATGTGAGCAGTCGCGCGAGCGGCCCGTCACCGAACCGACCGGCGCGGTTTCCGTAGAAAAGGGAGACGACATGGCGCCATTGAGTCAGAGCGAGAGGGTTGCAACGCTCTCGCCTGTAGCGGAAAGTTGGAGCGAGCTGCCGAGAGTTGATCGAGAGACGCTCATTCGAGAGCAGCGTGAGGACCTCTCGATTGAAGCGCTAGTGGAAAGCCACAAAAACGCGGCACAAGTGCTGTCGAAGGAGCACTACGAGAAATCGGTGAAGAAGCGTGCTTTTGAAGTTGATAATCAGGTAATGCTGCTGCAGCCGTCCAAAAGGAACAAGCTTGAGGTTGATTGGGAAGGGCCTGCCAATGTAACATCGAAGCTTCCCGATACGAATTATGAGGTGAAATTAGGAAGGCGGCAGAACAAAATTTACAACTTGATGAAACTTAATGTTCAACATCAAGCGGTCGTAAATCAGCTGTTGAATGCTTCAGAGGAAGAGGAAGCAGAAATTTTTAGTTTTTGTGAGGTAATCAAAGGGGGATCGAAAGTAATCTGGGAACAGTTGAACCTAGAACCTAGCTTAAGTGAAGGAGGACCTGAGAAAGAGGACCTGAGAAAGATTGGTTCCGAGTTTGGAGACGTGTTTTCGGACCGCCCCGGAAACACGAGGGTGATCGAACACGATATCGAGCTAAGCGGTGAAGAGTCAATCCGTAGCAAGCCGTATCGTTGTTCCCCTGTGCAACGTCGAAAGTGTGAGCCGCTCTTGGTGCCGCATAGGTATCGTCGCTTAAAAGTGGCCGGTTACTGAGATGGAGCATGTTGCTCCACAGCGCAACTTTGACGTTCGCTATGGAAAAAAAAAGAGACAGCTAAACGCTAATGCAGGTGCATTGAGCAGCGTGTTCTAGCTAATACCTTCTCAACCTTTCGGTTTCTCGCTGGCGATTCAGAGCAAAATTTTGACCTCATCACGACCTGGGCTGAGCGCTCTCGTTCAGAGTGATCTCAAGGGGTCAACTTTATGTGGTATTCTAATTCGTTGCGTTGTTGTAATTGTGAAAAATTCAAGTTCTTACTTTAAGAGTCTTGTGTCCCACATGTGCCTCTTGATGTAGAGGGAACAAAATTCCGATAGACACGTAGATAGGTATATGTTGTACTATACTTTGTCTGGTGTTCTGTCGGGTGACCGAGGGCACTTGCTTGTGTCGTGTGTTGTTTGTTGTCGAACCGTTCTTAGCAAGTTGCAGAACCATCGACAAGTGCTGAAACCGAAGGTGGTCAGAAGAGACGAGTGAAGCTGGTCGACAAGTTGTGGCGACAAGCCAGTGGAGCTGGGATCCGTCGTCGAGAATCGGATGTGTTCCCAGAACAGTCTGGAGCTGCATTCTCCCCATGGCCCAGGAGGCGAACCTGGAGGGACCTGGCGAACGAGCGCGCCTGTCATCCGAGCCCCGTGGAAGCAGCTCGTCTTTTCGGCGCATTGTCTGGCGGCGGGGGTGCTGTTATGCCAGCGAGTCCTCAGCAAACGTCCGTGCCTCTGAAAAAGGCAATCTGGGTCAAGGCCAGCCCGCAGTCCGCCTGACACGAACAACTCATCGGCGTAAACACGCGCGGCGCCTCTCTGGCCCACGTGCAGTGAGTCAGCAGCGCACGTGACAGCGAGCCGGCGTCTTCGTGTCTGGGGGTCTGACGTGGCCCAGCGGCGACCCCATTGGAGGAATTTGCCCTGACGACCAGCGGCGCTTCGGATTGGACATTTTGGTTGGACCCGGTGCAAATAAAAGAAGCCCTGCGGCGCGTCGCGAGCGGCGGTCCTATGTGAGAGGAGTCCCCGTGTCGGAGAGCCGACATGTGTGTGAATCGGCGGTCTTAGGCGAAAAGCTGACCTATGTGTTAGAGAGGAGAGCTCGGCTCTTCGAGTCTCTGTCGGCCCCAGTGCCGAAATTGTAACGCCTCTGTATATATGCTGTACATAAACCTTGTTTAACTCACCGTCGTCTCGTCCGCTCGTCTTATCAGCTCTGCGCAGAAGCAGTCGCGAGCTGAGAAACATACGCTACCAAACGGCTGGTGACCTTCCCGGCGGAGATGAAAGCAGTGGCGCCTTCGGGACCGTGTTGGCGTCGCCGTCTTTCGCAACAGTATCCAACCGCAGCTGCGTTGCCGCCATGATGCGAGTGCCCCTAGTGGCCACCTGTCCTTATATTAATCTGCAATATTTCATAGAAGCGAAACGAGCAGCACGAGAGTTCTACATGGGCACCCTTGCTGCCTTCGAGAATGGAAATGTCCATGCTCTAGGTGGAATGAATTCCTGTCTGAAAGAGGACATACGCCCACAAACACGCCTGGGGAACTCGCTTGGCTAAGAAACAGTGCGACATTCAAACTTGACCCGCTGGTCACAGGATCGAGTCCCAGTTGCGACGGCTGCATTTCCGATGGAGGCACAATGCTGTAAACACATGTGCTAAGATACGGGTGCACGGGTGACCTCTGTCACGATTGAACTAGTCGTTTTGTCTTATAAATGTACACAGTTCAAGGTTTCGAGGGTAAAGCTAAACATTCAGAGTCGTATTTCGCATTGGGCATATGAGTAAACTGAGATTGAAAGCAATCTGTTATGCAAGGTTGTGGGCTGCTTGCGGCATACGGTAAGATAATAATACATGGCTCGCATTGCACGTGGCGACGCTGTCTGGCGGCGCTCTCTGGAATTGTGTTTGAACATGCATGCTCAATAACACTCGCAGGGCCCTTTGATGTTCCGAGAAAATATCTAAAAACATGACTTGACCGGAACAGTAATGAAACAGACGTCAACATTATTAGTTTTTTTTTTGTTTTCCGAATCTTAGATTAAGTCTGTTTTTTAACTACAACTCCCAATTCTGGCAATTATTATTAATAGTATTGTCCAGGTCGCACTTCCTTTGGCTTCATTAGATGGGTAATTTATCGCGCAAAATTTACCTCCATTTTCTCTGTTTTATGACTACATTATCACATATGCCGTAGACGCAATCTTTGACTTAATTCCTTGCTCTCTATAACCGTGCTTGTAAACAACATACAGGATAACAGTTTTAGAAAAAAGAAAGCTTCTCAAAGGCGGAGGTCAAGCGTGGCGCTACGAAAGAATTACAAATACGTTCATTTAGAGCTAGAGCTGAAAAATAATGCGGTTTTATTTTGTGCCAATAAGTGTATACATACCGTATAACATAATATTACAACAAAGAACACTGACATAGAAAAGAAATAAACTCCACGAACACAAGTTATCGTTAGCGTTAGTAAATGGCGGCAGCGTGAAGTCTGCAGGGATCATCGCAATGCTAGAGAACACTGACTTTAAAGGGGCTCTGCCACACTTCTTGAGCTTGGTCAGAAAGCATTGCCGATCGGTAGTAAAGGCTCCCGACAACACGCGAGCCAAATATTTGAGCGCAGCACACGGCCTGGAATTCACAATAAATTATCAAATCAGCTAAAAATTGCTTTCTCTTCTCCCGACTAATCACTGAATAAGCCCAAAAATCACTCTTATTGAGCTCATCTATCAGCCATTGACCGATTTGAATATGACGCGCGGTGCTCGGTCGTTATAGAGATATCCGCGGGATGCCGCGACTTGTCCACGCATGCGCGCACGATCACACTGAAAAAGCCACGCAATCGAAGAAAAAAAAGAAAAGGAGCTAAATGTCACGAGGTGCTGGTGACACATTTTTTTTTTTTTTGCACCTGCCATCCCTCCCTGCTTAGCTTCCAGCGCTTTTGTCGGGACGAGAGAGAATGAAATCGCAGAATGCGACGGCTCTTTGTAACTCCACTCGCACTGGACGGAGTTTTACAATTTTCGCGCCGTTTAGTTCGTAAGGAAATAAGCTATTCTAGAGAGTTCATTTCATGGTTACTTGACAAAGTGTTTCAGGGCTCCTTTGAAAAGAAAAGAAAAGGTTATTAGGGTGACATATGCTAACAAGTGAAGTTGAACTCGTCGATATCCTAACGTCAGAGCGCATAGACTCCTACTAGCATGCCGATCGCTGCCGTATAGCTTCCCGGTAAACTAGATTTTATTGGTGTTCAGATAAAACCGAAAAGCTGGGCAGAAGAAAACACGACGTACCTATTTCCGGCTCAAATCGGAAACGCTAAAGTCTATAGTAATAAGCCATAAATATTGTATATATAATGAGGCACTGGCCACTCATAGCGACAGAGAGAAAGAGAAAATAAGGAGAAAGGCGGGGAGGTTAACAAGGGCCGAGCCGCGGTACGCTACCCAGCACTGGGAAGAAGAGAGGGGGAAGGAATGTTATAGAGGAGGAGAAAAATGTCAGTGACTGGGCCGACGCGAAACATTTTCGAGGAAAGACAGGCACTCGATGACCTTGTGGAATTCACAAGAATGCAAGTTCATAAACCCGAAAGAAATGCCACTCATAATATTGTACACAGCACCGTAATGTTGCATTGTACTATATTATCGTAAATTATCTGAAACTCAAATATATCTTTTTACTTTTGTGTACTGCCACCGAAGGACTATAGTACTAACATCAGTGTTATGGGAAGCGGAGGTTATAGTCGTTACTCGCTCACTGGATTCCGTGCCGACCGGTTGTGCCCTCGCGATCTTCGACGTCAGCATAGCCCTGGCCGACTGGGTTGGCCGTACGTCATCTCCTGACACCGATCTCCGACAACAGCCTAGCTCTGACCTACTGCACTCGCCTTACGCGATCTCCTGACGCCGACAAGAGCTCTCGCAAGTGGTGCCCCGTCCTCGGACTACCGTGACCGTGTTTCTTTTTTCCTATCTCTCCCATCCCCTCATATGTCCTCGCTCGCTGTCCCAGCGCATATCTCTCTCTATATATACCTTTAATCCCATCCTTTTAATCCCTCCTGACCCCATCCCTTGAGAGGTACTGTTGAGGTATCGCACCCCGATGCAGACAATTACGGGGCTAACTTTTCTCTTACCTCTTATAACCACTTATCTCTCTCTCTGCACACATGTTGAAGGCTTGTGAACTGAGGCGAACATACTTTTATCTTTTTTTCTGTACGCTTTGCTTTTTTGCCCTTAGAAGGCGGGAATAACGTTTACATTCTTGGTTGCAGAGAATTAGCCGCCGCCTATTGGAGGCACTAACATTTCCAAAAACACTTTACAAACTTGCGTGCGCATGAAATATCTACGCAAAACTATATACACGCTGTTGCTGACCCTGTTTGACCGATAGGCCGTAACGAGATACGAAGCTATACGGAAAGTGAAGAAAATTATTGTTACGAGAAAGCAGACAGAGAATTTACAAGATAATAACACCATTCCCAAGCGCGGACAGCAAGGGTATAAAAGCACGCGGCAGTCTAAAATCACGTCGCAGTGTTCCTCGACGATGCTCTTTGCCCTTTAGTATCAGATATATCAGGGCAGCAAAGCAGTAGAGATTGACTCGCACTTTTCAACAAGTGACAAGTGGAACACAATCTCCTAAAAAATATGAAAATGGTGTCATTTGTAAACTTTTGGATATTGCAGTGGTTTGTTTAATTAAGTGATTTAGTATTTTACTCAAGATCGCTCGTGGGCGGCCTGGTAGGAGCCGTTACACTTCGATGTGGTCAGGCAGTGTTGTGTTAGTATTGAACACCGCACTTGGTGATTTCGGGCTCGACTGCTGACCCGAAAGTTGCGGAATCGAGTCCCGGCTGCGGTGGCCGCATTTTCGATGAAGTAAAAAAATGCTTAAGGTTCGTATAGATTAGGCACTCATTCAAAAACACCAGACAGTCGAAATTTCTACAACCCTCTATTCCGGCGTCTATCGTTATCGTGTCAAATTATGGGGACTTTAAACTCTAGCAATTAAAAAACACCTTAGGCAGGGGTATAGCCAGAAATGTTTTTTCTGGGGGAGGGCGATTCAAGTATACTTTATGTATGTTCATGCGTGCATTTATATGTGTGCGTAAATATATACACAAGCAAAGTTTGGAAATTGCCCCGCCGCGGTAGTCTTGTGGCTAAGGTACTTGGCTGCTGACCAGCAGGTCGCGGGATCGAATCCCGGCTGCGGCAGCTGCATTTCCGATGGAGGTGGAAATGTTACAGGCCCGTGTGCTCAGATTTGGGTACATGCACGTTAAAGAAACCCAGGTGGTACGAATTCCTGGAGTACTCCACTACGGCACCTCTCATAATTATAGCGTGGTTTTGGGACGTTAAACCCTACAAATCAATCAATCAAAGTTTGGAAATTATTTAGAGGGTGGGGGAGAGCTTTAACCCTCTGATTCCACACCCCCACCACACACACACATACGCTCACCTACGCCCAGGAGACTTAGGCATCCAAAGTCCATTAGGTTCGCTAAGAAAAAAAAAGGGAACGTATCGCGAACTCGTGTGTTTGGTTTCCCTTTGCAGCAGGCTCATGCAAGTATAGGAGGCCTGAGACAATAAAATATCGCCAGACTATTAGCTTGCGATGACTTCCAAGTGGTCCGTTGTAAATGCGCGTAAATATACACCATAGGAATAAGCACCCACGCGAATAGCATTATGTAGTCCACAGTGTATAAATCTGAGACTTCCATTGACAGCGTTGCTACACAAAGGGCGCTGCCGATAAAAGCGTGTGCACGAGGACACAGCAATTAAAGTAGGTTTAGTCTGATTATGACCATATATAAGGCAGCTCCACATGCGGTCGTTAATGTCTCAAGATATATAGGTGTCCGTCGCACGTTAAGTCACGATTTTGTTATTTCGCTCACAAGCTGAATTTTTTAAATACTTGGAGTCTATAAAACTGTTTGGAATTATTTCAAATGCTTTTTTATGCACTTGTGAATAGATAAAATAGAATGGAAAATTGGATATGGTAAGTTGAAAAAAACTTAATGGACATTGAGAACTGGTGCTGAACAAAGACATAAACTGCTGCACGCACAGGGTTTGCAATTACAAATCAAAGACTAAAGTAGAAAATTTATATTATTGCAAAATAAGGACTGTCTTTATTTGTATTACAATTTTATTTTATTTTTACACTATAGACTGGTATTGAAAATGTCAGCTGGACACCAAGGCGAACCTGTCAAGTCCCCTACAGGCCGCAAGTGTCTTTTGAAGCACCGACAGTGACAGTCTTCATCGGCGATTTGGAAGTGGTCACAGAATACGACGAGAAGGTCCAAAAGACGCAGCAGAACAGCTTGTCTAGTTTGACAAAACTGAAACCAAGCTTTCAGCCAAAGCAAAGCCACGTCCACCACCACCACAGTCAAGTCAGCACTTGCTCCAGAGCCCAACCGCTAAACGAACCTGGCAGCAACCGCGATCAAGTGGGCGACCATTTACCGAGCCCTCAAAGGCGCATGAATACGTCGGCAGCCGCGTTTCCGGCTGTGGTAGAATTGCTAAATTCATGCGTGTCGCCTGTAATGCAGAAAGCAAATTACGAAATAACCACGAGAAAAACGGTGTCATTCACAGAAGATTGCCAAACTATACGCACCGATGTGATGAGCTACAAGACAAAAACAATGACCCCCGCGGGAACTGCGAGGTCCCAGCAAACTTTGCAGGGACAACAAGCAGGCTGGGCAGCTCTTCACGCGCACAATACTCGTCGTGTATCTGAAGGCAAAACTTCCCAGGAAGCTGGAAGTAAGCCTACGAACCATGTGACAGTCGCGCATCTGCAAGAGAAGACGTCCTCGCAACTGGGCGCAAGTGCTCCTGCACAGACGGTTCATTATGCCTCAAGTGGTGAGGCCGCCAGAAACGCAGTACCTGGTCACACAAATGTGGTACTGCAAGTGCCGAAAGCGTCCGCGCAGTTTGAAGATAAGCGGAGCAGCTTTAGTGCTCCCGCGCAGAATATCAATGATGCTTCTTACTGTGAAAATCATGGAAATGCAAAAGGTGGAATCCTCGCCCAGGCTCGGACTGCGATGCGACATGGCGACCCATTCACGCAACTTGGTGAATTGAAGGGCGTGTCGACAATGGCAGCACAGGACATGCGTGACTTCGCACGGCACACAACTTCTCCGTCTTCGGGTGGTAGGCAAGTAAAGGAAACTAATACTGATCAATCAGCACAGAACGCTTCTTACATGCTGCTCAAAGGAAAGTGGAACCCAGCGATTTATTTATCACGGAACACGCCACCATACGACAACACAAGGAAACTCTGTAAAAATGTGCAGGCAGCGAGAAAACTTAAGTTCGAAGAGCACCGGCAAGCAGTCGTTAAGCCACATCTGCATCATCCAGTCAAGCTGGTCAGGGAGACCCTGCCACCCAACAAGGCAAATAATCACCAAAAAATCACTTTCAACCACCACTCAGTAGCACAGCCACGCCTGGCTCCTCAAATTAAGCCTAAAGTGGCCAGTTTGTCGATTATCAAGACAAAAAACGAAAACAGGATCACTTTCGAACAATACTCCTCACACAAGCTTGTAGCAATAGGCGCGGCGAAAACTCTTGCTAGCCCAGGTGAGAAAGCTTACCAAGACAAAGAGGCCAGCTATTCGTGTACTACCAACATTCTTGTAGACGAGAATGCAACAGACCGAGAGATCGCCTGGCAACCCTTGCAGTCAACGCCGAAGGAAGCAGATGACCTCACGCCATTATGCAGCACACACCTGGAGGTAAGCATAATATATTTGTTCTTGCGCTAAACAAACTAGAAATACTTGTTTAGGGGCACTTTAAGATGCATGAAAAACTAACTTTTTATTCACATCGATTCAACTAGAGCAGTTAGCCGTATACCTCCTTCACTAAGTTATCCACTGAGGTGAGAAATTCAGCCACCCGAACAGCAGCATTCGGCAGAATGAAACGAAATTGAGTTGACGTGAACGCAGGTGCTATGGCTGAACTATTGACTATTATAAGCGGTATTTCTTGCTTCCTGTTTTATCAAGAAACAAAGTCACGGAGAATGAATGATATGGCTTCAGTGCCGGAAAAAAAGAGCATTCACGCTTTACCAGGACTTGCCTCCTTGTATAACGGTGATAATTTTCATTACTAACTTATTTTCTACTATCTATTGCCTGGCACAATTATGCAACTCCAGCGGATACCTTTTTCAATTGTAGTGTGACCTAAATCACATCAGAAGTACCACCGTACTTGCAAGCAGTCACGTCCAACTCCGATTTGGCAATAATTGCTCTCATAATAACTGGCATGATATGTAGCACAATACGGTCGTGCCTTACAGAAATTTAAGTCAGCTCGTCTGACCCTCATTTTATCGCTCACTATGCATATCACATGGCAATAGCACATAGTTTTTTTCATACAGTAACATTTTCAGCTACTTCACAGACTATCCATTAGCGATTGTCGGAATGGTCAGTATACGCATTTGCATTATGACTAAAGGCTTGCACGCGTATCATATGTTTATCACCAAAAAGGGGCAGACTTTCGTACAATGTTCAACCATATTAGCTCGTAAAGGTGTTGTAAAGACGAGTGTTTAGTCCATCTTTGTAAGCTCTCTCGTGTATTCTTAAAACAGTTTCTGTATTTAGTGAAGAATATTCCAAAGATTCTTTTCAACAGCAGAACTGTTTAAGCTTGCAATCTCTTATTGGGTCGAACGTTAACTGTCATAACCGTGCCTCCACCTTTAAGTTAAGGTGTCTAACATGGTGATGTGGAAAGGAGAAAAGAGTAGGAGAAAATAAACTTTCATGGCAAGGCGAGATTCAAATTCGTGTACCCATGATACGAAAGAGAACGTCAATACGAGTACTATGCGCCCACGCACGTGGAGCATGCACTTATGGGAAGCATATGATCGAGTTGTTGTAAGGATTTTTGGGGGGAACTTACTATCAGCTAGAGAATGTGCAAGCGAGAAAAAGTGGAAGCGAGAGCCCAGACAGTGAATAAAAAGGGGGGGGGGGAAGAAAGAGCGAGATATTGAAGGCGAGATAGAAGTAGAGCGCGAGAAAAAGAGATAAAAAACACAAAAGAGATACCCAAATATGAAAAAAAAGAAAGTGGCACGGCCGAGGCAATCCAACTCAGATAGGCACGGTCTCAAGGCGAACACAAAGAAATGGCACACACTGAGTTAGGTGCTAAAAGTTGGGCGTGGCTTTGCTAAAGAATCGCTACTCCTTTGCTTAGCTAATCCATCGCAGCTCTGCTGGTCACTGGTAATTTGCCTTAATTTTTCATCCGACTTGCTCATTATGACACGCAATGAGGTGTTTTAACGATATAGAAGTTAAAGAGGCTGTCATTAAGTGTCTATAAAAAAGGACGCCACAGAACAAATGAATGAAGGTTCCAGCAACCTTACGATAGGGTGTACCTTCTTGGGTGCATTGGAAAAGCCTTCTTGCAGGCTTGCGCCTTACAGTGGCAAAATAAGGTACGCAGCAAAGGACAAACGAGAGGGCTCTATAGGTGAATGGAATGAATGGAATGAAAAAACTTTATTTGAATGGAATGAAAAAACTTTATTTGCTCTATAGGTGAATTTTATTGAAAAGTATTTCGCGTGCACGAGTCTTTTTCTGCGAGCCTTACCTCGTCGGTGTCTCAGAAAAGCGTAAGTCTACCAGCTTGCAGTATGCTGACTCTACTTGCCCATGGCGCATAATTTCAAAAGTTACACGAATTTACCGGACAGCCTTACAATGTCAGTATCATTTTTAACTTACACTCAAACTAATATGTTTTATTAGGTAATCCACAACTCACCTCGAAACGAAGCAAGCACCCAGAAGTGTTGGACCATTGCAGAAGTTGACAGCCTGCTCAAACAGAAGAAGGTAAGCACGACGATTTTCAGACCTATGCTCACTCAAAATAGCAGAAGATGGTTGGTTAATGCAGTCTTCTCCAAACCAAACGAATGCGTTCATAAGCAGCGCACAAAAGTAATTCACGGTCACCGATCACGAACCCTCGTCGAAGAGCCCTCGGTAAAATACTTGGTAGTTTACTTAATTTTTGCATTTAGAAAAATAGATAAAATGTTGCGTATTTCAATAGGACATCCTTGGATATCGTGGTGACTTTTCATGTTATGTCACAAGTGAGATCAAGTTCAGCACGTGCAGTCCAATTATTGCTGGTTATGTTTTCTATTTAGGAGATTTATACAGCTGAAATACACTTGGTGCGTTTGGTTATTACGTAATATCGAGACGTACCGAACGACACCCAATCACTATGTTCCCAAGAGCATATCACAATGATGATTAATGTCATAAAATAATATACACAATAAACAAAATCGTAATCTGTAGAATACACGCTCTAGGACTACTGTGTTTGCGTAGTCATAGAAATGCAGATGGCGCTTTTCTGCCAGCAAAACACGCCGTGAAAGGCTGGTCATGCACCCATTGCTCACTTGCAAAAGCTGAAGCCTGGGCTCTTATGGGCATATACATTCTTTTGTAGAAATTTATTTATTTATTTATACCCCACAAGAAACCGAGAGAAAGAGACTACGCAAAGGGAGAAAATAAAGAAAAGATATGAAGCCTACCTAGCTCAACTCCTCCATCATTGATTGATATGTGGGGTTTAACGTCCCAAAACCACTCTATGATTATGAGAGACGCCGTAGTGGAGGGCTCCGGAAATTTAGACCACCTGCAGCTCCTCCATCAGAAGTGCAGCAGTTTGGGCTAGTTGGTATGAGATGACGATACTTACAGCGCGAGAAAAGAACGACGAACAAGGGACAAGAAAGACACGAGGGCTAACTTCCAACTGAGTTTATTGCGCAGAGCGCCAAAACATATAGACAATAAACCATGTGATAAAAACCATGTGGCACGAAGAGCAAAACATGAGTATGCGGAGAAAAACAAAAGCACAGAGAAAGGCAAAGAAAATTCTATAAGGAAATGAAACAGAAAACTAAAAGTAATGTAACTACTTTCGCGCACCGAAACTTTCGAGGAACCTTAGTACCTTCTCAGACAGAAACACAGGAGGGGGTCTTGCTCATGCATGACACCTCTTCGCGTGCCATCTGTGCGGCCTCGACGATAACTCGGGTACGCTCATCCCTTTGCTTATACAGCGTCACTGTGTCTATGAAAAAGAGGCACACAGTTGCACCTCAGTGCAGTGCTGAGCAGGAAAACCATTTTTCCCGTTTCTAACATTGTTGGTGTGTTCTCTCAGTCGATCGTTCAGACTTCTGGTCGTTCCGACATAACAAGCAATACATGCAAAGGGGGTCCTATAGACAACTTCCCTGACACAGAGCGAAACAAAGAAGAGGCCAGCGTAATTGCGGACCACAGAAAAAACAGATACCCAAAAAACTTCATTTGAGCCGGCACCCACCACGCACAGCAACAGAGGATTCGAAAACCCCAATCAATCTTAATTGGCAGCCCCCTGAAAAGCGTACCGGTTCCATATGTTCAGGGAACCAGCGAAATGTTGGCGTGGATCTTTAAGAAGGAAGGCGTTCCTATCACGCACGTGCCTTCGTGTACGCTGGGCTGCCTCCTCCCCAGCCCGAATGACTGGACAACACTGGACTGGACCCCCGGTGTCGTTTACGAAATTCCGTGCGCCGAGTGCCCCTCGTTGTATATAGGCGAGATCAAAAACCCACCGGAATGACTGAAGCAACACGCCAACGATGTGCGGAAGCTCTACAAAGAGTGCAGCGCAGTCGCCGAACATGCCGAGACATTGGATCACCAGATAAATTTCGAAGCGACGGCCATCATTGAAAGCGAGCCGAACTGGAGGAGAAGGTTGTTACTCGAGTCGTGGCACATACAGAGGACAGCCCATAACATCAACCGCTCTCTCGGAACCCTTCCCTCAGTGTATAAAAGCGGACTGCTCTCCACGGCAAAACGAGAAAAAAGAGAGAGAGGAGGGGGTCATTATCCAACCCGCGAGTGCTTTGAAGATGCCGCTGCTACGTAGTCTCTCCAGTCATCACTGAGGAAGGAACTAAGTCAGTTTCGAAACGTCGAATTTCTTCAAAACTTTTGGTTGGAGTCTGAATCATCTCCCAGTTTCATACATAACCAGCCAGACTTCTGTCGAATGTTTACATTCAACTTCCCGGGAGCATGTCAAATACCTGTTTCTATGCTTAACTCTGCATTCAGTTGATGACTGCTTTTTCATGGGGTTTGTAGATTTGGTGAGACTAAATAATTTGAACGGTGCAGAGAACAGGACACGAACTCCCACACATTTTCCAATTTTCTTGAGCCGGTGTGATATCTGGTGTTTGTATGGAACACCGGCTATCTTTTCAATTTCTATCCGTGTTGCTCGGAATCTGACCCTGCCTCTGCTCTCTCCCATTGGTCTGCAGGATAGTCTTGCTTTGCTAAGGCGTTTATCGCTTCTGTTGCTGAGACTACCCTGCGGACCAATAGGGCATAGCAGAAGCAGGGACAGGATCTAAAGAACACGGATACAGAGCATGAAAGGATAGCCGTTCCGTACCAATACCAGATATCACACAGGCTCAAGAAAATCGGAAAACGTGCGGGAGTTCGTGTGCTTTTCTCTGCACCGTTCAAATTAATCAGTCTCAGCAAATCTACAAACCCCCTGATAACGCAGTCATCAACTGAATGTACAGTTAAGCACAGAAACAGGTATGTGACATGCTCCCGGAAAGTTGTCTATACGACCCCCCTTTTTTGCCGTACTTGGTATGCCAGAACGACCGGAAGGTGTCTGAACGATCGACTGAGAGAACACGTTAACAATGTTAGAAACGGGAAAGATGGTTTTCTTGCTCAGCACTGTACTGAGTGCAACTGTGTGCCCCTTTTCAAGGACACAGTGACACTGTACAAGCACAGGGATGAGCGCACCCGAGTTATCGTCAAGGCCGTGCAGATGGTATGCGAACAGGTGTCACACATTAGCAAGCCCTTCGTGTCTCTGTGCAAGCCCTCGGTGTCTGTCTGTGAAGAAACTAAGGTTCCTCGAAGGCTTCGGTGCGCCCAATTAGTTAAGTTAATTTTACTTTTTTGTTTCGTTTTATTATAGAGTTTTCTTTGCCTTTTTCTGTGCTTTTTTTTCTAACAAAGTGACTTTGAAAGAGGAAAAGGAAGAAAAAAGCGCAGTTCCGTTACTGTCTCTCTCAATGGAGGGCACCTCCACAGTTCTGCTCTGGGAATGGGGGAATGGGGATTAAAGAGACAGAAGAAAGGAGTAAGAGAAGGGTGGTGAAAATCATTTGATTGCTCGTATCACGCACGCGCGCAAGAAACCAAACGCAGCATACGCAATAGACAAAGACCGCCGATAAGCCGGGGTGAGGAGTTGCACCCGTGATAGGAAAGAAAGAAAAAAAAGAAAACGAGAAAAAAACCACTGGACAAGTGGAAAGAAGTTAGGGCTTTCTCAAACTGATAGAGAACGGTAGAGAGGTTCTGCTCCGAGAACGCAACGCGCCAACAAAGGCCAGGAAAGAAAAAATTGACCCCGTATCAGCATGTAATCTGCAAATGTCATCGATAGTCTTGCGTGTGGAGAGAGTGAACAAATATTTTATTATTCTGCGCAAGAAAACCGGTGAATGGTATTTTAGAGGCGCTGCGTTAGAGTGCCTCGAGCGTGCAGCGGAGGCAAACGAGCGCATTAAGCCACGCCATACGTGAGACATGAGCGCTACCTGGCAGTCTTCTTGCAAAACAAAGCACGTGTTTTGAGACGGGTGCACGCCCGTCTCAGAGGTGATAAGGTGAGAAACGCAAGGCGACGGGTAGGTGCCACCACTATCGCGTCTTAGCAGAGCATTGGAAACACTCACCTTTTCATGCAAGCGTTGAGTGGTCAGCGCAGCGGGATAAGTGCTACGGTCTTTAAAATTACTTATGTATGCATTTTCTAGTAAAAGATGCACGTGCAGAATATATACGTGTTGTTATCGTGCCTCAGACTTGTGCAATAATTGCTTATTAATTGACAACTGCACAAGTATGAATGCTAAAACTTGAGCAACATTGGTGGTTTCGAGTACCCGAGGCTGTTAGGGGTGGACAAACAGACAAATATACGGACAGACAGACAGATAGACAGACCAAAATTTTTGCGTCGAAGGTCCCCAAGAAAAACTATGGCCTTTAAAAAAAGCAGTCAAGCAGCTCGGAGCAGCGGCTGTAAACTAGGTCTTCTTGGACTCCGAGGAGGCGTGGGGCGCGGCGCAATGTGTTCTTGCATGAAGCAACTGACTCTGAATGGGGGGGGGGGGTGAACGAGAAAAAGGAGAAATAAGCACACGTGCACAAGAAGAAGTACGGTATGCCACTCGCAGTCGACTGGGACTATCACAAAGAAGGCCAGCGGTAAAGTGATGTGCACATTTTAACACGGGCCAGAGTGGAACTCACGATATGAAGCCGATTCGTTCAGAGAGATGCCAAAGCGTTCGGCCATGGCCTCGAAGGCCAGTAGGGGCACAACAGTGAGATTGCGCTCGTGGGAGCCACCTGGTAGGGCCCTGAACGCCACTCGAAGTCCTGCAGCAAAAGCACTGAGGCTGTCGTTCTTCGTTTGACGGTCACGTTGCTGTGAGGTCGAAGTAGTGGGCTCAGTCGTCGTGCTTGTTGTGACGGTGACAGGAACCGGCGGTTGTGAGAAAGCGCGCGGTGTCTGCATCCCCGTCAAGCGCTTTTGGACGACGGTAGGGGCCAGCTGAGCTGTGGATGAGGGCGGGGCCGTCGTTGTTGTAGTGGGGACGATGGGCGCACTCATTGTAGGACGAGGGGTGGCCTCCGAGGTAGTGTCGCCAGTACCGGCGAGCGCATCTCGGAAGGAGCGTCCCTTGATGATGAAGGCGTTGCTGCCAGGAGTCCTAGCATACTGCAGGACTTGGCAGCGAGTCACATTGCCCTCGGTTGAGGCCATGATAACCGCGGCCCTGCGATGAAGCTACCAGGCTGGACAGGTGGACTCGGTTGCAGGGTGTTTCGCACTGCAGTTTATGAAACGAGGGTGTGCTGCACACGATCCTGGGGCGTGCTTAATGCCGCAGCGCACGCACTCTTTGTCCCGATAGCAGGTGGCAGTTGCATGCCCGAAGCAGCCGAAACGGGAGCACTGCAGGGGCCGGAGCTGACAAGGTCGACCTGGGCACCTTTGCTTGTAAAGCAGTATATCCGGCGGGACAGTAGTCCCAGCGAAGGTGAGGGTAAGGCAGTTGCCTCTGCGTACACCGGACACGAGGGGCACAGGTGATGCAATGTTGTCGGCGAGGTCCTCGAAGGGGATCGTTGGGTCCACTCCAAAGACCATGCCAACACAGGTGTTCAGGTCGAGTTGTTTGGCTCGAACTTTGGTCGCGCAGATCGCTCCAACCTGAAGTAGGGCAGTCAGATCAGCGGTAGGGTAGGTGTCGACAAAACAAGGTTGCGCCGAAGATCGACCCGCACATCGCTGGGTGGCTGGAAACTCCGAAAGGAAGGCGGCGATCGCATCTCCCGACCAAGCCAGGAAGTTGGCCTTCTTCCCGACAGGCCAAAAGACGATGGTGGCCGCACATCCACTCGAAGGAGGGTCACCAACAACGTGCGGACCGTCAGAACGCGGAGGCGTGCTTGGGGGCACACCGCGCTCACTGGAGGCAGACGCCGTTTGCTCAGCGGTCGCAGTAATTGAAGGAGATGAGGAAGTGTTGTTGCCAGGAGGGTATCCTTCGCAGATAGCCAAGGCCGTGGCAGGAGATGAGCAAGCTCCGGTGTGCGCCTTCGCTTTGCTCGAAACCGGGGAGCGGGCAGCAGTGTGATGGCTGCTGACTTTCTGCGGCTGGGTTCTCTTGGAGCGTGCTGCCCTGGATTGTACCTGCTGCTGCTGTGCTGGCACTGAAAATGATGCCGAGGCTGCCACGACGGCATCCTGATATGTTGTTTTTTTCCAGTTGTCTCACTGAGGTGCCATATGTAGCCCTTAAAAGGGCTGCGCGCTAAGAGCGCGGAGCGAAGATCGGGGTTGGACGGGAGCGCAAAAACATGCATCCTTCTTGGTTGAAATCTCATCCGCCTTTTTTTCTTCCTTACTCCTGCATTGCTCTTTGTGCCACATGGTTTTTCTCACATGGTTTACTGTTTCCTCTATATGTTTTCGCGCTCTGCGCAATAAACTCAGTTGAAAGTTAGCGCTCGTGTCCTTTTTGTCTCTTTGACGTCGTTCTGTTCTCGCGCTATAACTATCGTCCTCCTTCAGGCTTCGAATCACTTGCATGAAGCTGCCATACTGTTTATTAAAGTAGGCTGTTCACATGGCTTAATCTTGCGCATGTGCACGTGTTTCCAAAATGCTTCCTTAAATATATGCCCAAATTCTCTTAAAGAGTAAGTATACAGAAAAGTGTGCTATATCACTCAAATCATTTTTCAATCACTCTTTCTGCTCCTTGTAACGCACAGTCGTGTTGACCGTCACTCGCCACTTAAGCCGGCAGGACATTTTCGTTGCACAATTTAGATATGTTTGTCACACGCACCTCTGTAAACTTGAGTATAAGTTTGAGTTAGCTCAGTATCACTCAGGAACAGTTAAAGCACGTCACTAATTGAGATCGATTGTTATAGCTCTCGTTCTGAACACTTTCTTTTCAAGTGCACATTCACCTATGAAAATAAGCCACTTCGTTCTTTTCTTCGCCCTTGCGGCGAAAGTGCCAATATTGTTTTCCTCGCGAATATGTAATTGTCATGATCTGTAAATATACTTCTTTTTCTTCGTTTCACCGAAATCACGGAGCAAAGAGCGATTGTAAGTGAGAAACCTTGCCATAACAAAGTCGGTAAAACCGGCAATTTACTTCATTATAAAAAACTTCATGAAATTGAAATATGAAACTTTATGCAAACTCGTAATCACCAAATGCTTCTCTTTTCTTTTTCATTGATGTTTTATGGTCACAAATTTGTGACAAAAATTAACTATACGCTTTTAAATCGATAATTTTGTTCTTCGCTATGCAGGCGTTTAACTCGATAACGTTTATTGATACCAGAATAAACTATTTCTGACCAGCCAACTTCCGAGATTATAATAATGAAAGTAGTGTATAATAAGTAATAATTGCCTCTGTTTTAGGAGCCGAAACCATGATATGTTCGCAATGGCAGAGCCAGGGGTGTGCACACCGGACCTGTGTACCTCCTCCTTCCCCCTATCATTTTTATGTTTTGCCAAGGAATAGAGGTCCCAAAAACAACACTCGACCACATCTGCCTCATGGCTACGAATTCATATGAAGGGGGTGCCTCCCTCTTTCGAAAAAGATTTCTATTTACGCCCCTGTATGATCGTGAAGGACCACATGATGGGTGACTCCAGATTATTTTCGACCACTTAAAGTGCTTGAAGGCGAACATAAATGTTTTTTGGTTTTTTTTTTCAATTTCGCACCTATCAAAACGCAGCCGCCGTCGTCTGGAAGCAAACCTGCACCCTTGAGCTTAGTGTGGCAACTTTCATGCCTCCGGCTGTTTTCTGAGTAGTTTCTGCGTGGGTTTCATGACTAAAGTAGTTTGCTCTGCTGTAACCTAAGACACGAGATTGCAAAATAGGTCCATGTAGAAATGCTTTCGCTTGACTAATTGGCTCATTTCCTGGGTGTTACAGAAATAAGGCTTCGGAAATGTGACCCTGTATGCTTAAGGCATAAATCGCAGTTGCTCGCGACAGATGTTGTCACACACGTCATGGAAACTGATCGAATTGAAGGCCACTGACTTGGAGTGAGGGAGGAAATTGTTTTTTCGAGTGTTCGAGTTCGTTGCTGCAAATTTAGCCAGTGCAAGGGCACACGCAGAGCATTGAGAACGAGAAACTAATTATTATCTTGTTCTTTGAATGAATGATTCGCATGCAGCACTTCATGATATCCATGTGCACACTGGTTTGATTCCGCAGAAGTGTGCTGGGGTCAATACAAATTGAACTAAATACATTTGCTCGATTATGTACATACGTGTCCGTTGATCAAGGGAACACCTGTGTGCACAGCATGCTTAGATTTTCCTATCTTACGGAGGCATAGTAGCCTAAATATCCGTCAAACTATAGTGGTAGTTGAAAGTTTTTACTCTTATTGACACACTGATGTTGTGCATGAAGACTGTTCTCATAACCACTTGCTGTTAGAGGGCCAGCAATATTGATGGTGTGTATTCGAGTGTTCCCTTCAACAGTGGATGCTACTGTACATGGTTTCTCTAGCCATTATAAAGGGCTTCAAATGTTATTGAACAATCCCAGTTTGAGCTAAATCTAAGCAAACAAAAAAGCAAAAAACAAAACAAAACAAAGAAAGCTGTTTTCCAGAAACTCCGCACTGTGTGCCAAAATAGCACTGACATTTTTAATGAATCGCCATTCAGACCTGATAAATGGTTCAGAAACAAAAAAACACAATTTTAACAGCCATTTGAAATATAATGCCCAATGTACAATGTTCATTATTTTTTAAAGGCTCAATAAATACGCATTTTGTTCTACTTTGGGAAAAAAAGGCCTATCAACAATGTGGCACATATATCGGTGGAGGTAACAACTAAGGACAACGGGTATATTTTCTATATTAAGTTGCAAACACGCTTTTCTTGATTTATGTAAGAACTGTAGTGACAACCCAGATGACGTGACACCAGTAATGACAGAATAAAGAAAGCCTAGGAAGAAACGCAAAGAGGCGAAGCTGCTGGTTAGGATCGGGTAACATAATATCTGCTGAAAGACGAAGGACAGATTTTGTTAGAAAAACTAGCCACCCTGTTTACAAAGTGTCTCCTGACAGAAAAGGTACCAGACTTTTGAAAGAATGCTAGCGTCGTCTTAATGCACAAGGAAGAAGATAACAAGGACATGAAGAATTACAGATCGTTCAGCTTGCTCTCCGTCGTATACAAGCTGTTTACAAAGGCTAACAGAATCAAGGCAACATCAGAATTCAATCGAACAAAAAAACAATCACGATTTCGAACAGGCTACTCAACAATCGACCACTTTTATACTATCAATCGGGCAATAGAGATATGCTCAGAATACAATCGAGCATTACACATAGCGTTCATATAGATTACGAGAAGGCATTCAATTCATGATTTGATTGATATGTGGGGTTTAACGTCCCAAAACCACTATATGATTATGAGAGACGCCGTAGTGGAGGGCTCCGGAAATTTAGACCACCTGGGGTTCTTTAACGAGGCATTTAATTCAGTATAAATATCAGCACTCATGCAGACATTGCGAAATCAGGGCATAGACAAAAAATATATAAACATCCTGGAAAAAATCTACAGAGGATCAACTGCCACATAGTGCTCCACAAGGAAAGCGACAGAATATCACTCAAGAAGGGTGTAAGACAGGGGGACATAATCTCCCCAATGCTACTTACCTCGTGTTTACAGAAGGTTTTCAGAGGCCTAGAGTGGGAAGAGTTAGGGATGAGAGTTAATAGAGAGTATACTTAGTAACCTGCGCTATGCCAATGACATTACATAGCTAAGTAACTCAAGGGACAAATTGCAGTTCATGATTACTGAAATAAACAAGGAGGGTAGAAGGGTAAGTCTTAAAATTATTCTGCACAAAACGAAAGTAATGTACAACAACTTCAGAAGCGAATGGCGCTTAGAAATAGGTAGAAGTGCACTTGGTAGTAGGGCACTTGATGTTGCAAAAGAGTACGTCTAGTGAGGAGAGGTAGTAACCGCGGAGTAGAAGCACGAGATTGAATTAACTAGAAGTATAAGAATGGGGTGGAGAACATTCGGCAAGCATTCTCAAATCATTATTGGTAAATTACCACTACCCCTCAAAAGGAAGGTATACAACAGCTCCATCCTACCGGTACTTACCTACGAAGCAGAAACCTGGAGGATAACAAAGACGGTTCAATTTAAGTAGAGGACGATGCAATACCAACCAATAGAAAAGAAAATGATAGGTGTAACCCTAAGGGACAGACATAGAGCAGAGTGTATCAAGGAATAAAGTGGTGTTAAGGACATCGTAGTCGAAGTCACGAATAAGAAATAATGGTCATGGGCAGGGCATGTTGCCGAATGTAAGACCACCGCTGGTCATTAGGGATCACAGACTGGATTCCAAGAGAAGGCACACAGGTGAGGGGGAGACAGAAAGTGCGGTGGGCAGATACATTAAAAAGTTTGTGCGTGTAAAGTGACAGCAACAAGTGCAGGACAGAGTTGCCTGGCGGATCATGCGAGAGGCCTTTGTCTTGCGGTGGGCGTAGTCAGGCTGCTGATGATAATGATGGCGACGCCATTTCTCTTCAGGTATACACTGTGGCCCCTTCCAAGCTACCCTGCAAGGCGGCCGTGTCAAATAGCTTTGTTTGCATAATTATTCTAACGATTTTTTATTAACACCAAGTATTTGCCCTGTATCTGAGTCGTCTCTTGTAATGGCTATCTCACGATCCTTCTAATAATTATCCTGCTAATAACTGATCAATCACTTTGTGAAAGTATATCTAGAATAGGTGGGGACACTTCATTGCCATCTATAAACTAGCGTATTGCAATTCTCATAACATGCTTCACATTTAAGGCTATGTTTGATAAAGAGAAGAGCAGACCAACTGGCCCAAAATTTTACTCAGTCAAAGTTGTTATTGTACTACTGCCAATTGTTTGATCGCTGCGTAACATACAGTTACTTTCGCTTCTGAATTTCCTTGTGTAATTTCGAACTTCATACAGGAGCTGAAGTCTCATACAAAAGCTGGAAGCCTTGCTAAACGAAATGTTCTTTCCGACCCTCTCAATTAAACAATCTTACTTTTTCACGTCTGGCCTCCATGGCTGCGTCCCCTCCACTATATTTACCACAGCATTCAGAGCAAGGATCAACATCTCTGGACATTATTTTTTGTAAGATTCGATTAAACTGCAGAGAAAAATACTTTTGAAAGATTTTTTCTAAAATTCGGCCTCGACTTCTCTTTTAGGTAGTGCTTCATCTAATGCTGCTGCTTTCGATTTTAGCTACAAGTGCACTTGTAGCCACATTCGGTTTTCTGAGAACCACAACAGTGACCAGCTATACTTTCTTCCTTCTCCAGTTCCCAATCGTACAATATCATTTCTTTGCTTATTTTTTTATGTCAATTCATTTATTCACAATTTAATTTGCAATTACTCCACTTTTTCATTTATCACAGCCGCCTGCCACAACCATTTCTTTGACCATCCCCCAGAGGTGATTGCGCGGCAAAATACTAAGCGACAACTAATTGTGCTCCAACATCTCTTTGTATATCGTATCAATATAAAAAAAGAGACAACTAACCTACAATGAAACACCGTCCACCGGTAACGCATCTATTATGGCTACCGAATGACGAGCGTGTAGCACAAATCATTTCAATTTCTGCGTCCACTTCAGGTAGCCCAACATCGGACAACGGCAGCAGCTGCACATGTGAGGTCACCCCTGCTCATCGAAAACTAGTATTGTAGGTGCTGATGGCAGCTTTACTATGACATGAGCGCTCACCAACTAATCTTTCTTTGACATAAACTTCCCTGAATTCAGACTCACCCAATTTTTTTTTCTCTCTCAAAGAGAAATAAATTCAGAAGTTATAGGCTTGAATATTTAGCTCCAGCACATATAGATTGATAAGTGGGTTTAACGTCCCAAAACCACCATATGATTACGCGAGACACCTTAGTGTAGGGATACGGGAATTTAGACCACCTGGGGTTCTTCAACGTGCACCCAAATCTGAGCACACGGCCCTACAGCATTTCACCTCCAAAGAAAACGCAGCCGCCGCAGCCGAGATTCGATCCCGCCACCTGCGGGTCAGCCAAGTGCCTTAGCCACCAGACCTCCGCGGCGGGGCAGCTGCAGCACCTATAGCATCTCTAAGTGCAGTCGACGTTATTTGTGCACAGGAACTTCTAATTGCGCTCCCCTATTCTCCAATGTAAAAACACGTGTAAAGCCGGCCTGAATAGAGTTAGTGTATATGCTCCCTATGGGAGCATATACACTAACTCTATTCATTACTGTATTACTCTATTACTGTATATGCTCCCTATGGGAGCATATACAATATTACTGTATATGCTCCCTATGGGAGCATATACAATAGGAGGCATATACTGTAAATGCTCCCTATGGGAGCATATACAATAACATATACAGGTAGCATTTACAGTATCTGTAGGCCTGAAAACTGTAAAGGCCACTAGGTCTGAGTGAGTGAGTGAAACAACTTTATTGACGATCCGGCATAAAGGAGGAAGGGGTAGGGGGATTAAAGCAAGACACTAGTGTGCTCGGACGTCCCGGAGCAGCAACATACTCGCGTCAAACCCAAGGGGGTGCCGCTTTCGGCCGCTGGCGTTCCAGGATGCTAAGCACGTGCTGGACCACGTCTCTTTGGTTGCCTGGCTCTCGGCTGATGATTTTGCTGCTTATGGCAGTTGGCAATATTTCTTGGTTACCCGGCGGTGGTGCACAGTGTCAGAGAAGGTGTCTCTGGGTGGCTTGTGCCTTCTTGCAGTGTTGGCATACATCAGTGGTGTAAACCTCCGGGCAAACGTGCTTTGGCCAGACGGGGGTCCATATGGCTTGTACTTGCAACTGCCGTAGTGTGGCTGCTTCTCTGTGTTGTAGGTCTTGGTGAGGCGGTGGGTAGAGGTGTCTGCTCGTTCTGTACCACTGCGGAATGTCGGCGTAATTTGTGATAAAATACTCTCCGTCTTCGGAATCGGGTCATTGCGGCTCCGAGGAATGCGTTGACAGAGACCCGCGGCTAGTTAGCGCGTGTGCCTCCGTATCTGCCTCCTCGTTGCGGTTCGGACCAAGCTCAGCTCCCCGGCGTGCACAGGTTACCACTTGACGGTAATGGCAAGAGTATGTTCAACTATAGCAAGACCGGAAACCAACGTCACTAGGTCTGAAAAACTTTGAATCTCCAGGGATTCGTTCTTGTATATATTCGGTCGATCTGCACAGAATGTGAGCGCGTTTTAAAAGACGCCAGATGTCTTGATTCAAGGCTGCCTGCCGAATCATCAGGAGTATTTAGCTTTTTCTTGCATCTCATGGTCCATAAACTTTTAACGCTGACTGCACCTCAGAACTTCCACTTGCCTTCTCACCAACCACTCCTCAGTGCTGTGAAGGTGCGCTGAGCTAATATCGAGATACAACATAAGATATTGACACAAGTATTTGACACACATGCAAAATACCGTATCAGAATAAATGTGTCCGATACGACTTTTGTCTATCTATCTTCAATTGCTGTTGCAAATTTGTGGTTCACTTACAAACTTGCTCTTCAGTTTACAGCGAAAGCTGTTATGAGATCACAACTCTGGTCATGTGCAGTTGTCTGCCGCTGCCCGTGTCTCTAACCACCTCGCTCGAAATCGGAAGAAAAAAAAAGCCTAGCACCAATGAGACAATGGAGCTCGATACCGGGGCCGCTGGGTGCCAGCCCGGGATTCCACCACTGAGCCACACAAGTGCTTGGGACTCGTTGGCAAACTTGCCTTAGGCAGGCTTGATGTCGGGAAAGCAATCGCGTTAATACGCCTTATAAAGCGTTTTAAAACAGCGATAGAACAACCAGTCGTCGTGCAATAAGAATAGCGTAATGATTGGGTCGTCCGATGCAACAACACATTACAAAAGCTTCATTTTGTTCCCCTACTAATTAAGGCGCATACCCACTTAAACCATAATTCCTCAATATCGTCAGCCACTGCATCAACAATTGGCACAAAATTCTTTACAAGCATTTAGCGGATACCACGATTATCAGAAGAATGATGAAAAATAGCATAGCGAATGTCAGTCAGCCTACTAACCAGAAATTATTACTATAAATTCCGTAGTGGGTATCAAGCAAGTGTGATTGCAGCAGTTACCCAATGTGTGTTTTGAAAAGACCTGCTCTTCTTGCTTTCGTTGTGACTGTGCTGCACCTACAGCGCAGGCCTGGCGTTTTTTATTTAGTTCTAGAGGAACGCACACACTTTCCGCTTGTGGCCTGCGGCCCACACAGGATATATATATAATATATATATATATATATACATATATATATATATATATATATATATATATATATATATATATATATATATATATTGTGTGTGACGCTATGATGAATGGGAGACGTGGCCTGGCTCATACGCCATGTTTATTCTATTCTCTCTTCTTTCTAGCCTCTACTTCTAACTCATAACCATCGCTACCTTCTTACATTACCATCGCTAACTTCTTACGTTACAGGATTCCCTCTCCCCCAGAAGAAGTCGCGTCAGACATTAACAAAACAATAAAAACGGGTGTTAAAGCGAGCGAAAAATGTCAAAATGCACATTAGTTCCATTTCAGAAGGGAGTGCTTTAACTCGCACAAAAAATCTACCGCAGAGGAAAGCAGTCCGGTCATGTCAAAGAGAACTCGGGTGGACGAGGCTGGCTGTTGCGTCCTGGATGGCATAACCCCGCCCTGCACATCTGCACTGATGATGACACGACTTGAGGTCTTGTGAGGAACGAACAAGGCTTGAAATCTGTGTAGCATTGGATCGACGGATGTTTTTGGCATCGGATCCAGCTCCGTCGTAGCAACAGACGCTTTGCTTCTAGTCGGCGTGCGTGAGACCCAAGGCTGATGGGAGGAAGTCTTTTTTTCTCCGTAGTATACGTGGTAGCTTCATGCCTTTTTCGTAACTTTCTATGGCGTTCTCTCAGTTTGTTGGATAGCAGACACGGCCTTGAGAACTGGTGCAGAAAATTTTGTCGACGTTGCTTTCTGCGATAATGGCTTAGGCATTGGCTTTGTCTTTGCTTCTTTAATTGCTGTTGTCTCTTATGACCTTTAAGCCACAAGTGTACTCATGAGGAGGTTTCACTTGATCGTTGTTCTTGTTCGAGTAGCCGTTGTAGTTCCTGGGTTTCGTGGAGTTGCCTTTGTTGAAATTGCTCGTTTTGTTGCGAAAGTTGGTCAGATGGGCATCTCTCAGGAACATTAGTCTGCTTTTGTTTGCATGGTGATGTGATTAGTAGATAGTCGGTGGTCGTTACTGTACTGCTGGGCTTCTCTTGCGATGAAAGCATCGTGACAGACTGACAGACTGACGAGAAAGCTCTCAAGATGGTTGTGAGTCATCATTGATTGTAAATGCTTGTGTCAGTTGACAATGCGCCGGCGTTGGTGGATTCGAAATTCCTGCAGTGCTTTGACTCACATGTTTGTTATCACTTGACGATGAGAGCACAACAGACTTGGCTTCGGGTAGTCCTGATGGCGTATGTTTTTCTTTTTGCAACGTGATTAGGCTGAGAATATCTGTCGAACGACCCTGGTCCGGAACGTCAGGGTAAGGGCTGGTATTGTGAGAATTCACCAGCTCGTCACGCCTAAATTCTCTTGCACGTTCGAAACCGTCTGGGCCTTGTGTGTGACACGAAGCATCAAGGAATTCGGGTGGTTCAGTAAAATGTGAAGTGTTGTGGTGCAGTGAACACATTGAAAGTGCCGATTTCATTGTTCTTGGAAAAGCCGGCTTTAGGTTTAGTCTTTTGGCAAAATGGTCTAGATTCCTTTCGGTATATGTAGGCTTTACCTCGTCTGTTGCGACGTGCGAGTTGCCAGTCAGGTGTTTGAATGCGTGTCGTTTTTTCGGAAGAGTCATATGATGGTACAATGCTGGCATATTTTCTCTGAGGTCTCGTTTGGCAAATAGGCTTACTGCAGGAAGACTTGACGTAACTCTGATGGGTGAGTTGAAAAGCCTTCCTCTGATGAAGTATGGACAGGTCTTAATAGTATTCTTTGAAACGGGTGATCATTTCTTCTTTGATCTTTTCCAAGACTCATCGTTCTCGAAGATGTGGGTGAGGTAAAATTTGAATGCCTCACCTGAGATGTAGTCAGTAAAGTTGATGACCATCTTCCGTTCCGACCAGGATGCAGCGGTGGCGTGGAGCTCGAAGAGGTTGAACCAGTCTTCTAAAGGTCCGTCGTCCGCTGATCCGGTGTATTTGGGGATGTCAAGGTCAACAGATGGTTCTGACATGACGCTGGTCGATGCACTTGTACGGTAGTCCATACGTGGTCAGGGTGTCTTGCAGAGAACTGCGTAGATGATGAGCGACTGATGAAGGGGATGGCGGGTCTTCATCCTGTCGACTCGTGTGACGCTATGATGTATGGGAGACGTGGCCTGGCTCATACACCTTGTTTATTCTATTCTCACTTGAATCCTGTAACGTAAGAAGGTAGTGATGGTTAGCAGTTAGAACTAGAAGCCGAGAAGGAAAAAGTGAGAATAGAATAAACATGGCGTATGAGGCAGGCCCAGTCTCTTATTCATCATAGCGTCACACACACATACATACACATATATATATATCTATATATATCAAGCATTTTTTTTTCGTGAGACACCCCATGTTGCTCACATTACCTTGTGTTGAAAAATGATCATGGAATAAATATCTTATAAACCAGTTTCGGCTTCCAGCTTTTAGTCATTAGATAGATCGGTATCAATATTCTTCTCGAAACCTGATGCCGAACCTTCTTTAGACACCAGCCATACATGGGATATGGGAAAATAGCAATGTTAGATAAAATTTTGTTCGCACCCTCCCCCCCTTCCGCTTCTCACGGACTCACTGTCCCGGACTCACTGTCCCTTTACGAGACTAAATTTGGTGACTGCGGCCCGGGTGCAAGTTTGACACCACTGGCCTATATCTTCGTATCTGCTTAATCCACACTGAATAAACTGCACGCCTTCTATACCAACAAAAGAAATAAATGTTCATGAACAACTTGTACGGCCCGACATTTTATGCCTAGGCATAGCAAACGGCACGATACGTTGCTCATTGTAAAGTATAGTACAAGTACAAAAATGTGCGGCATACATGTCCCAAAGATGATGTTCACATCCTAATCGCCATCACGAAATTATTGTAATACCTTTACTAAAATGGTTCCGAGTGCACACAATATAAATAAAAAGTTGTCGGTTTACTAAAACGCAAATTTGGGCTTCTTTGTCTTGCATGAAACGTGAACCAGAAAAAAATTATATTATTTGTTGAATTTAAAACTATTGAAATGCATGAAAAACTTTTCGCCTGTCTGCAAGAAGGGCATCGGCTACTAACCCGCAGGTCGTGGGATCGAATCCCGACGGCGGCGGCTGCATTTTCGATGAAGGCAAAAATGTTGTAGGCCCGTGTGCTCAGATTTACCACAGTTCCACGTTAAAGAACTGCAGGTGGTAGAAATTTCTGGAGCCCCCCACTACGGTATTTCTCATAATCATATGGTGGTTTTAGAACGTTAAACCCCATATATCAATCAATGCAAGAAGCACAGCAGCGGCTACCCCAGTGTAGTGTGCTTCCAAAACAAAGAAAAGGTTCCTATTTCAGTTTTCCAGTGCAGAGTTCGACAGAAATAGATAAGCCGGAAACAGTACGTGAAAAATTACGGCGATACACAGCAAACAAGTAGAATGACTGAGCTTTTCACGAAAGCGCATGGCCGCGACGGGCCGTCATTCAAACTTTTCACTCCCGTGTGGCGGGGTAATTCCTGTTAGACATACTAGAATGACCGCGCTTTGTGCGAGCTTGCGTCAATCAATTTCGATTTCGCCCGTCTTGTTCGGCGATAACTATCTGGAGCTAAGTGCTACTTTCACGAGTTCCATGACGACGAGTTTGCTTTGATGCGATCCACTGTAACACAGGCCTGTGGTGCGGTGAAACTATTTCGGGATGTCTGCGTGTGTCAGTTTCCATAATAATGATTTATATGTGTATACCTACAGAAATAACTGTAATACCACGATTAAGAAAAACATTATTACGTGATCTGTACTACAAAGGCCGTCACATAAGCATATGTGATGAAGCACGCACGTGCTGGAGATTGTGTCTGTACACAATCAATAAACTCATAAAAAGAAATGCAGTTCTTGCGAAAACAGGTAGTATAACTAGGCAGTGTCGATATGCTAGCACAGTGCGATTCGTTTTCTTTACTTGGTTTTGTAACTGCCTCATATGTGTCTTATGGGGCCCGTTCATAAAACACATTTACCAGCGTCAGATGACGTGATGAAATCAGGTTCACTTAAAACAACTGACAAGGTTACACTCACCCAATTGAAACTACGTTGTACATCACGCGCGCAAGAAAATGTCCCGTTTGTTGCTAAGGACACCATTTTAACACACAAACCAAACCATATCCCCAGTAGCGTAGCCAGAATTTCGATGGGAGGGTTCGACCACTCCTTCCACATGTTTGTGCGTGTATGTACATACGTATGCGAATTTCAAAGTTTTCGGGGTGGTGGGACCATGAACCCCGCCATCTACTCTCCCTGGCTACACCGGTGCGCATTCCTCTTCAGTACTTGACTGTCGCCACAGACGATCACGCCACACTGGAAATCATTTTCTTGAACTGAATTTTGCAAGAACTGAAAAGCGCCACAGATCTCCACACACCGACACGGTAGTGAAACATCGCAGACGCTGCACGGCGCGAAGTCATATACGTCGTTCAAATGGGAAGCTGCCATTACCATCTCCGGACTCTATAAAGGGGCATTCAGACAAGCCTCGCAAATGTCCCCGCTCACATGGACGAGGCAAAGAGAGGCGAACCAGCAGTCACCAGACCATTCTGGTGGCTTGTAACCACCCGCTTCTCTAGCTGTCTAGTTACGGAACCACCAGCCCATTTCTGCACTATCCCAGACAACGTTTATCAAAATAGCTTGGCCTAGAAACTCTGATCCAGGAGCACGTGCGACAGTAATGCCCAAAATCCGCGCGAAATTCTGCCATATCCTTTGCCGCGGGGTGGGTAGTTTCATTTGTCGGAGAAAAGGTCCCGTCGTCTCCGAGGCGGCGCGGGGAAGACACGCGCAGTCGCTAATCTATGATGTCATTCTCAGGTAATCCGCAACTCTCGCGTCTCCTTCGAGGATATAGTGCCTAGAATATACTGGCAGTATTCTACGCACTATACTCGAGGCTTTCTCTTCGGTGTGAATACCCCATAACAACAGTCATGAGCAGTCCAACGGGCCGCGACGCAGCAAAAAGCCTTAGGTCTTTCTACTTCCAACGTGAGTAGCGGCCCGCCTCATGCTAAAGCGCGTTCCGAAGAATCCAATAAAGTTTATCCATCCATGCAACCACCCGTACAAAGTACAAAATAACACTCGAACACATCTGCCTGGCCAGCCCCCACTTTAAATGAAAGAGACCTCCCCCCCCCCCAAAAAAAAAGACAATTCCGGTCTATGCCCCTGTATGCACCTATATATTTGAAACTATTTGACTCTTCCAACATAAAAATTAACTGAATATTGTCAAAACTTTACATTTAAGCAGAAATTACAGCAACTTTTTGAACCAAAACTAACCAACAGAATTGAGGTACTGGGAGTCGAAATATTAACGTCTTAATGTGATGTACTAATGTGTAATGGCTAGCAAACATGGATTTGTTTGCTGCAAAACCATGTGATCACTGCAGTGAGTCGCCAATGAATTTCAGTGTTACAAGGACTCTGGTGTTATTGTTGGTGTAGCTGTGCTATGCACGAAACGTTGGCAGGAACACCGCACAAAAAAAAATTCGAACAATGCGTGGCAACACACACACAGTGCTTCCCTGCCCTAAACTTCTTTTACGCTGTGTTCCCTTGAATATTTAACCAGCATGCCCACGCTTCGATGCTAAGGTAAAAAGTTGGTTTGGCGAAGCAAGCCGAGGTCATTACATTGCTTTTAGAAGTGCCTGTAAAGCATTCTATTATTTTCTTTTGTTTAAAACTATTAGTAGTATGGCAGTGAAAGTCATCCTTCGCTTTCAAGAAACTTATAAAAATGAGCAGCAGTGCACTCGCATGCAGCAAAACTATGAAAACACATTGAGTGCATGGGATGCCATTACACCACATTCATAGGATTCTACCTATGGATGACACCACAATGACCGCTTATTCAAATTCATACAATGTGTACATGTTTCAATCCGTCAGTTACAACCTGTACTTGAGATATATCCCCATTTTTACAACCCGGTTCTTCTGTATTGCAAACTCTATTTTGTTATGTAGCACACACTTGGAATGACGGCATAAACAGCAACTCTATCAAACTCGAGCACTTCATGCCGTCTAGTGCAGTCAATTTGTAGAAAGACTTAACTTTTTGATCGCATAGAAACAGTGATTAAATGATAGAATATTCTGAAACTACCAAGGTCCTAATCTACTCTTGAGCTCCTGAATGTACTCCAAGACAACTATCAACAGTCAGCCAGGTGCACACCTGCTTAGCAGTGAAGCAAACTAACAATACTAATTACATGCTTCTGGTTCCAGTTTGACCATGCTAAACAAGGTGAACTCTGCTGTGCTGCTTGCCTGGCTGCGCCACAACAATATTCCTTGCAACATCAAGACCAAGAAAAGCGACATCCTGTCAAAGATAGCTCAGTATGCTGCTGAGGTTTGACAATGTAGCTCACCATGCTTCTCAGGGGTGACAGCAGCATGATTACTGCAAGAAGCTCCTAGCAGCAAGACGACTGCAGAAATATTCTTCTTTTTCTTGTCTTATTCAGTTTTTTTATTTGACAAAATAAAGCACGATGCCGTTGCATGTACCACTTTTTTGTACATTCACTGTAGTGTCACAAATCGCTTCCTGTGGCACTCCTGACCTTTATAACATATATTTACACTTTTCACAACAGACACACCCCACACAGCATCTTGACCAACATAGGTGTTCCTGTGTGGCCAGGTAGAATGCCTCTGCCTATGAAGATTATGTACACTATTTACACTTCCTCATACTGGGACTGACACACACTGCACACTTTAAGACAGGTAACCTTGTGACCACTCCTCCTTTAAAGTCCACTGATTGCAGGGTCTTGTGCTACATCAAAACGGTGCTGCTCCTTTCTATGCAGGCACGTGTCGCCATGAGTCACCAAAAGTCATTTGGCTACTTGCAAAAGGAACTTTGTACCACAGCCACATAACTTACCGCAGCCTAACGTAGGTTAAGCATGAAGAAAAAAACATAAACATAAATGCTTATTGCAATCGGTGCTGGGCCTTCTCAGATGGAATGCAGACACTTGGGGAACGACAGAGCAGCAAGTTGAAGATGGCAGTTGGTGCTAACTATTACTTTCCCAGTGCAATACAACTTTTTTGAGTATTAAATAAATGGCACCTCGGAAAAGTCTTTCATAAAATCTACATTTTGCCTCTGGCGACAATGTCCTCAAGAGAGAACAAATGCTACAGACTAACAAAACAAAACCATAAATTTTCACATCTTGCACAGTTGTTATAAAAAGAATAAAGACAAAGAGGACCAAATAAGGCCTAGAAATAAAATAGCGTACTGTAAAAATGCACCAATGTAACACACTTGCTTATACATTCATCTCTGTGCTTTTCTTCCAAACATTACCTGTAGAATATTAAGTTACTATACAAGCCACCTGCAAGATGATAGACTGACCACAGCGCATGGATTCTACTCGCTGCCAATAAAACAAGCAGCAGAAACTAAATATGAACAAGAGTCAAGTTATGTAGCAGACTTTCCCAAAATAGGGATTAAAAGGCATAGCAGCCCAGTACAAGCTTGCAAAGATTGTTAAATGTGATATGACTGGCTACCTTGAAGAAAAAAGAGCATAGGACTCTAAAACAAAGTTTCATTGAAAAATATAACCCATTAAAGTTGTTTGTGTACGATCACTTGCACTGCAAGATGTCGATGTTACGTTATCAGCCCAAAAATAAAATGCAATCACTCCCGTGGACAGCAAGTCGCAGAATATATATGATTTGATGAATTGTGGTGCAAGTTTGCTAGAATCAAAGAAATATGCATGCCATAAAATATATTTCACAATTTAAAAACTATTTTTTTATGATTTATATTACAGAATTTCGCTCCAGGATTGTATTTTAATGTGTATTTCATTGTAACGACCTAATAAGGAAATTACTATATTCATTATTATAATCAAGTGTGTGTGCTACAGACACTTAATTTTGCAATTCAAGCTCTGCTGAAGCAGCTCACAAACACAAGCTAATGCCCAGATGGCGAGCTTTCCTGGAGTAACAGCTGAACACTTACTCAGGTTGAGTACACACCACATCATTTTCTATATTTTCATCAGTGCTGAGATGCTACATATGAGAGGCTAACAAATAACGACCTGGTGTTTACGTGTATGCAGTTTAGGAAAAACCCTTTCCTAGTTACAGGGTGCACAGAAAAACAATGCAAAAAGCATTTTGAAACCAATATACTCAATAATAGAAGAATTTTTAAACTGTGCCCATACATCACCAAGTTAGCTACATTTTTAATTAAAATAAACCTGCGGCATCTTCCTTCAAGTCACTTTCGGTGGCCACTCCACCGCAGTTCATGTTGCATACTGAATGATATTACTCCCTACGCTATCAGTATCAAAGCCCAGTACACAATGTGAGTCATCCACAGTTTTCATTGCATTTCATTTTTGGCATATTGCACCACGTTTGCACACGTTCCCCCTTTTTCATGCCCACAAAATTTAGGGTAACATGGCTTTCTACATGACAGAAAGAATAGCAGAAACTATGTTTGACAAACTTTCAGTGCAAATGCCAGTGTTTCACTCAGATTACTGTGGTATGAATTGCAGGGTGAAATTCATGTTTTGTTTCAATTAAATGTGTAAAAATGATATACATAGCTTAAAGACGAAATGGCTTTTGGAAATGGCTTGGTTAATAATCATCCCAATACTACAACATCCCCAACTTATACACAATGTTTAAGTCCAAGCTCCCTTTTCCCGTCAATGAAACCTGCTTTTTCCTATAAGCACATTTATAGCATCCAGTCAGCATAGAAAACGCATTACAAAAATCCAGGAGCATAAAAGCTATTCACAACAAAGTGCTGTTGCAATTCAATTTGCACTGATTTTCCTAGAAATAAATTGAACTCCCTTAAAGACCAACTGTGTTAAGACAAATTCTTGTTACAGACAAACAACACGAGAGTGTTTGTTTGGTTTGCCATAGACTCGATGCCGAAAAATCTGCTTAAGACAAACTACGTAACAGGCGGCTTCTATTAGAATGACCTGTTACAGCAACCAACAAGAACTGGCGAACAAGAGAAAGCAAAATGAAAAACAATTTCCTGGTGCAGAGACTCAAAGCATATCGAAAGCAAAGTGCAATGTGGATGGAGAAAGCGAGATATAATGAAAACCACATATGTGGCACTAGCACTCCGAACAGAAGAGCCAGATGGATTGTTATTACTATCACATAATGGCGCCTGAGCACATGTGTTCAGTTTGAGTTGTTTTGCATAAGGCCTGTGTGCGTCATATCTGTTCCCGCCTGAATCTAGCAACTTGTGATGCGCAATTTTTATTGTGAAAGTACACAACAGAGGAAGGTCATTTTGCACACTAAATACAGCTGCGTTGTGTCGTTTTTGTGAGTAGTGTAAACGAAGATGTTTGGCTCCATGTCGTTCAGGAAAAGTTACTGCGAGCTGAAAATAAGAAAATATCCAAACGTCAAATAAAATCTTGCAGACTTTCATAAGCAACTTTGCAGATGTTGGCTTTGTCAACGTAGGAGTATGCAATTGAAGCGTATTCAAAAGTGATAGTAAAGCCAGTAAAACAGCCTCTCAAAAAGTAAACAGTCAGAAGGACAAATTTTCTGGTCTTTGAAGGAAAATGATGCTTGTCTCTCCCTTTTTATCTTTTTTTGATTGCCCAAATAGAGTCGTGCTATAGCTTTATAGTTGACATGTGGTAGAAATTTATTCATGAGCATATTTCATATGAACTTCTGTAATCCAGTACCAGTAAGATTAGTCTTAAATACTCTACTTCAAAGCATAGTTTTTATCAAGCTGAGCCAAGTAAATGCTCTTTCTTGTTCTTTTCCTCCCCATTGCAAGTATACTTCATTAAGTGTTTTCAAATAACACATTTGTGCATACTACTTGGCATGTTAGCATTTCGTTTTCCGGGGCACTTATGATCAAACGAACTCTTGATAACATGAACAAATGATCATGGTCCCTTCAAGTTCTTCTTAAAGGGAATCTACTGGAATATTATTTATAATATGTGAAATACACTTCCAGTGAAAAAAAAAGCATTCTGCTTCGATCGCCACTTCCATCACTGCTGTATATGCCATGAATTCTGAATGTGTGCTTTTGTTTCGGTGTTGCACCACTGTCTGAACATGCCTGTATGTGTGTTTCTGTAAAAAAAACACACAGTTTAAGCACTGTGGAATAGGACCAATTTAAGAACTAAAGACATTGAATTTCCAGAGTAACTAACATAACTACAAAAGCCATGTCCTGCTCTTTCTGGAAAAAAGAGAGAGAGAGAGAAAGGTTCACAAAACCAGAAGCACTAACAGAAAAAATTTTACATTATAAGAAGCACAATACAACACAAAAATTATGATAGTACTTTTGTTCTTATGCACCTACACCAAGCCTCTGTTTTCAAAGCAAAGTTTTTGAGCCTTCTTTGGGCAGTTGAAAATTTCGTCACAATATCGTTCATAAAAAATGCTACATGTAATGGAGATCATGCAGACAAAAGTGCTATCAGTATTCTTCATCAATGACAACTGAAAATATAATAAAAAGAGCTAATGCTCAAAAGAAAACTTGACACGAAGGTGAAAATTAGGAATAAAAAGGCAAATGAGCACAAATAAAGCAGTTGCTGGCCGTTTCTTTGTGCTCATGACAGCAGAGCCACGACTGTGGAGCCATGACAGCTAATGCTAAAAGAAAACTTGACATGATGGTGAAAATTAAGAATAAAAAACGAATGAGCAGCAATAAAGCAGTTAACTAGGTTAGAGGACAGTGGTCCGATTCGACCACAAACGTCAAACCGGAGGCATAACAGGCTAGCTTTTGAACGGCCAACACGAGGCAAGTGCATTTCTTTTTAGAGGTATTGTATGCCTCTTCCCTGCAGCTCAGTTTTCAGCCTAAATACAAAACTGGCCTTTCGTTACCAGCACTGTCTTCCTGGAATATTATAGCTCCCACGCCGCGATCACTTGCGTCGTATCAAATGACAAATCTCTTAGAGAAATCGGGTGCCATGAAAATGGGCTTTTCGCTTAGGGACTGTTTCAGCTTGCAAAACGCATTCTCTTTTTCTGTATCCCATACCACTTTAACCGGCTCATACTTTCAAAGTGCGTCAGATAGACTGCTGGCAATGCTAGAGCAGCTTTGCACGTAGTGATGATAGTATCCAGCTAGGCCCAACAATGCCCTTATCACAGGTTTTGTGGTTGGTCGTGGATAGTTCACGATGGCGGCTACCTTAGTTTCTGACGGTCTATGCCGGCCACGCCCCACAATGTGTCCCAGGTAAGGAACCTTGCCGCACCTTAGATGACATTGAGCAGGTTTCAGCGTAAGACCAACTCCTTTCAGCCTGTTCAGCACGACTCGTAAATGCTCAACGTGTTCTTTCCAGCTGCTTGAGAAGATGGTGACATCGTCAAGATACGGCAAAGCAAACTCAGAGAGGCCATTAGGAGCGCAGTCCGTTAAGCCTGAAAAATAAAAGGGCACATATTTCAATCCAAAGCTGAGCTTAAGTGGACGATACATAACGAATTGAGAAACAAACATTGCGTAGAGTCTAGCACGCTACGTCAAGGAGACTTGCCAATACCCTTGCATGAGATGTAACGTGGAAATATAACTAGACTGTGACAGCTTCTACCCTCTCTTCTAGATTTGGTATTAGGTAAGTTTGGTCTCGAGTTATGGCGTTAAGACGCCGATAATAGATGCATGGCCTAGGATCTTTTCCCGGCACTTGGCCCAATAATAGAGGGGATGTAAAGTCACTCCCCCCGGTACTATGACTCCTAACTCCAGCATTTTATCGATCTCCTAATTCATGATCTGCTTTTGTACAGGGGAACATCGACATGGCTTGCTATGGATTGGCTTCTCACAAGTTAGCTCGATATCGTGTTCCATCACTGTCGTGTTTCCGGGACGATCCGAAAACACGTCATTAAACTCGGAAACAATCCTCCTCAAGTCCTCCTTCTGGACTTCACTTAATCTAGGCTCCAGGTTCAACTGCTCCAAGATTACATTGGATCCCCTTTCGATTACATCACTAGAAGTCAAAATTTCTGCTCCTTCTTCATCTGAAACATTCAAAAGCAGATTTACAACCACTTGACGTTGAACATATGATTTCATGAAGTTACTGTGGTAAATTTTGTTTGACCGCCTTCCTAATTTCACTTCATATTCGGTATCAGAAAGCTTTAATATTAATTTGGCGGGCCCTTCCAAATGAACCTCCAGCTTGTTCTTTTTGAACGGTCGCAGCAGCATTACCTGACTACCTACTTCAAAGGTGCGTTTATTCGCCGATTTGTCGTAGTACTCCTTCGACAACACTTGTGCAGCCTTCATGTGGCTCTCCAGAAGATCTTTCGTTTTTCCAAGAAGGTCTAGAACATACGCAACTACATTAGGGTCCTCATCGAATCTCTCCCAGGGCTCGTGTAGCATTCACAATGGTGTTCTCAAACTCCTGCCATACACAAGCCCTGCAGAGCTAAAAGCAGTGCTCTCATGAGGAGCTGATCTCAAAGCGAACATAGCGGGAGGAATTCACGCTTCCCAGTCTTATTTGTGCTCATAGCAAAGAGCTCTCAGTATCCGTCTCAGAACATAATGGATACGCTCCACCGGATTAAAGTACGGGTGATGGATCAAGCTGTGAACTAGTTTTATTCTGCATTTATCCAAAAAGGTAGAGGTTAGTCACCTGGTGAATACAGAATTGTTGTCCCATTGGTATTCATAAGGAAATAAGAGGCGTGCAAATATAGATAGCAGTGCATCCACGACATGAGGGGAGTTGAGCTCTTTAAGTGGTATCGCTTCTAGAAATTTTGTGGCTACACAAAGGGCCATCAGGACGTACCAACAACCTTGCCTTGACTCTGGATATGGCCCGACACGATATCAATTACTAGGCGCTGAAAAGGTTCTGTGATAATTGGCACAAGTTTCACGGGTGCTTTGCACTTATCCGTGCATTTCCCCGCTCTCTGACAAGTGTCGCAGGAATGTAAAAAGTCTTCGATATCCTTTCCAGCATTTCGGCCAATAAAAATCAAAGGAAACTCTAGCCTTGGTTTTATTTATGCCGAGACTGCCTGCCGACACTTTTTATGCGCCAGTTCCAACAGTTGGCGACGGTAATTTTGTGGCACCAAGACCTGCTCGTACTTGCGACCTTGCAGATTTGTTTAGCTCCGATACAGGAGCCCTGCCTTTTCAACAAAAAAAAACATTCTTTTTCTTTGTTTTTCAACCTTACACTTTCTATGACCACTTTAATCAAGAGGTCCTCACGCTGCTCTCGAATGAGCATTTCTCAATCTACCCTCGACAGCTCACTCCAACTTTCCGCTACAGGCCTGGAGTGTTGCACCCCTCTTGCTCTCACTCAATGGCGTCATGTCGCCTCCTACGCCGACAGAGACGGATTCCGCGACACGTGGCTCGAGTGACTTATGGGGAGAATTACTTCTCCGAGGCACCATCGCCTTGTTGCCAAGGTAACGCAGATTAGCCTCTTTAGTAGGTGGTGTTTTACTACACTAAACGAGATCAAGTTATTGGGAAAGCTTCCGCGCTTGCGATCGTGTGAGGGCCATGTACGCTAAGTTGGAGAAGAACGATTTACCCTGCTCTTTGAAAAGCTGCTCAGAGTTATTGTAAAAAAGATCAGGAAAATGATCAGGAAGCACGGCAGACACAGACGTTTCAGTGCGAAGCTTATCGAAGAGGCCTTCAATGACAACTGTAGCGATTGGTAAGCAAGCACTCTCCTCCTCGGCGAATTGCCTGATCCTCGCGCATTTTCCTGTAAACTCGTCCAGAGACACAAACGAAGGATGGATGACATCCATTGTCGCCACTGAGTCTCGAAGTGCTCGACAGGTTTTCCCATTCACACTAATTTCCTGGAGATACGGCTCTAACAACCACATGTTCTTTTCCGATTCTCAGATTGTTGCAAAAGCAAACATTTGTTTACAGTTTAGCGCAATGTGCCCTTCCTTTTTGCAGTTGTAGCAGATTAGCGGCTTCTGTGATTCAAACGCCCGTGTGGTATCAGTGCGTTATTTAGGAACCGCGCTCGATTTCTATGCATCTGTTTGCTCTTCCCCTACAGTGTCCTTCGTAAGACACGGTTCCTTCCTGAAGTTACGGTGCCGAGTTGGTTTCCATTGATCAGGTTTCTTTGAAAAGCTCTCTTTCCTTTAATGTTTTTCAACGCCCATTGCCCTGCTATACAACTTTCGGCAAGTATAATACTCCTCAGTTAACCCTGCTGTCTTGTTAAGCTGCACTTTGCCAAGTTTGTCTTGCTGCCAAAGCTTGACATCATCCTCGATGCAGAGGTAGAATTGCTCCAACGCAATGCATTCTAGCACTTTATCGCGATCGTCATAAACAAATTTGCCCTTGAGCCATTCAATTAAATCGGCTTTGAGACGAAATGTGAAGCGCCATGTGACTCATTGCCTTTTTTTTGCGTACCGAGCCTTTGCCGGAAAGCCTCGGGTGACAACTTATAGCGTCTTAAGAGCACTTCCCTAACATCGTCAAAGCTCTCAAACGCTTCCGTTGACAAGCACGTTATCACTTCCCCGGTAAGAAGAGCTAACAGGTTCTGCGCCCAAAGAGACCGCTCCAAAGCATTTCGCTCACAGACGTGTTAAATTTGGCAAGATACTTCGTCATGTCCTCGCCTACTACGAACGGTGGCAGTTGCTCCCGAATTCTATGACCGCTGACCTGAACTGTCGCACAAGCTATGCTAGGCGCCTGCAAACACTGCAGAAGTTGCCAATTCCATTCGTTTCATCTCGAGGCGCTCCTGTCTTTCGGCCTCCTCACCGCATTCTCGCCTTCCGGCTTGTTCACGCTCGCGAACTTCTATTTCTCGCATCTCAGCCTCCTCGCGATATGCTTTGATATCCGCCCAGGCCTCATCGACTTCCTCAGCTGACACTCCTTCATCCTTCATGATCTCAAGGATCGCTTGCTTTCGTTTCGCACTGGCCCAAAGTAGAACCAAGTTCCTCACAAATTTCGACAAATTCCTTTACTTTAAGGTTCTCCATCGTTCACACTAGCTTCTTGCTATTCGCCCTTGTTAAAAATCTACTTGCCGTAACCACTATAAGTCAACTAGCAAAACGTGCAAGCAGTTTTTAACACTATCGTGTTTACATTTTCTGCATTAACTTTGGTTTCAAAGCACTCCGACTTTGCTTGAAACGATCAAAGCTCACTCACTAGTGCTTCACACAGCCCTTCTCTAAACTGCTATAACCTGTGCTCGAGTAGTCTGATGAACTGAGAGAAAAACATCAGGCACTCACCGCATCGATGTCGCTGACGCCGGCCGATCTCGCAGCTGCCATCCACTGTTTCGAGGCGCGACGCCAACACAGTCCCGAAGGTGCCACTGCTCTGTCACTGTCAGGTACCTGTCAAGGTCGCTGGCTGTTAGGTAGCATATGTTTCTCACCTCCCGACTGCTTCTGCGCAGAGATGATCCACAAGCTGAACAAGACGACGGCTGAGTTAAGACAAGGTTCATGTACAGCATAGAAATAGAGGTGTTAAATATTCGGCACAAGGGCCGACAGCTTAGGGGACTCGAAGAGCCGAGATGTCTTCTCTGACTCATACATTGGCTTCTCTGACGCATAAGTCATCTGCTGGCAACGCGCCACTTGGCTTTTTTTATAGGCACCGTGTGAACCTTTACGTCACCAAAGCCAAATCAGACGCACCGGTGGCCATGATGTCAGATTCCTAGAGTCAGGAACCGCCACTGGGTTACGTAATGATCCCCAAATCCGGAGTGGCTGCGCTGGGTTGCATCCAAGGACGAGTGATGTTGTTTTGCATTGCGTGGCGCCGCTTGCATGACGTCGTTGAGATGATGATGTCATGCGGGCTCGCTCGCTGGCCTTGATAATGATTGCTTTTGCAGTGGCAACGACAATCGTTGTGGACTCCCATGGTAACAGCACCCCCCCCCCCACCAGACGAATGCGCCGGAAAGAGGAGCTGCTTCAACGTAGTTCGGATGTCGGGCGCGCTCGTTCGCCAAGGTCTCACCAGGATCGCCTCCAGGGCCAGGGGGAGGATGTGGCTCCAAGGCTCAGTTCTGTGAACACATCCCAACGTGCCGCTTGGCTTTTTTAGAGGCACCGTGTGAACCTTTACTTAACCAACGTCCAATCAGAAGCGCCGCTGGCTGTGATGTTATATTCCTCTATTTAGGAACCGCCAATGGGTTGTGTCATGATCCTCAAATTAAGAGCCACTGCACAGAATGTTTTGGCAGTGGCAATGACGTTCGGTGTGGACACCCAGGCGTAACAGCGTCCACCAGGAGCCATTACACAGTGTTCAAAAAGCGGCACACCAGTTTTCTCGGCTATGTTCCTTACAAGAAGTGAGTACGGCTGCCTCAACGAGGGGCAGTTTCGAAAATGTGCAGAGCTAGAGAAATCATTAATTACAAATGCATAGGGTGTTTCTTATCGCTGTTGTACTTTTTGGAGGATTGAGGCAGAACCCATTTTCGTCAGCCCGTTTGGCCACCTTGTTTCGCTCACACGTCGCCAAGTTGCACGATTCAGATCCTACCTATTCATCATCCACATACGTGCAATACTGTACAGATGCAGTGAATTCATTTCAACAATAAAAAGTGTGCAGCTGAGGACCCCACCTTGTGGTACTCCCGTTTCTTGAACAAATGTTCGTGATAGCACGTTTCCCACTCGTACACGAAACATGCAATCCGACAAGTAGCTTAATTATGTTGGACATTCTACCTCAAACACCTAGGTTGGACGAATCTCGCAATTTTCCAAATCATCATGCTGTGTCGTACACTTTTTCCATGTTGAGGAACACAGAGAGAAAATATTGCTTGTGTACGAAGGCCTCATAGATCTGCCCCTCAATGCGCACGAGATGGTCAGTGGTAGATCGACCTTCTCGTAGACCACAGTGGTGTGGGTAAAGCAATTCTATTGAATCTAGAAAATGTATGAGTCCGTGGTTTCTTATTTTTTCGAAAAGTTTACACAGCGAGCTTGTAAATCCGAATGGCCTGTAACTTGTGACAGAAGATGGATCCTTGTTCTGTATTAGAATAAGGGTCACAATAGTCTCTCTTCAGGAAGTAGGAATCTCACCAGAAAACTCTGATATTGATTGATATGTGGGGTTTAGCGTCCAAAAACCACCATATGATTATGAGAGATGCTGTAGTGGAGGGCTCCGGAAATTTCGACCACCTGGGGTTCTTTAACATGCACCCAAATCTGAGCACACGTGCCTACAACATTTTCCGCCTTCCATCAGAAACGCAGCCGCCGCAGCCGGGATTTCAACCCGCGACCTGCAGGTCCAGCAGCCGAGTACCTTAGCCACTAGACCACCACGGCGGGGCCCAGAAATCTCTATGACAATGTATAAGGAGAGTAGTGCTTCTAGAGTTTCTTGCGGTGTCTCAGTATATCATAAACAATTCTATAAGAGCCTGGAGTAGAACTGTTGCAACAATTTAGTGCTGTCCGTGGTTCAGCTGAGCAGAACGGTTGATTATACACATCATTAGTTGTAAATATTCCATTGAAATTTTGTTGTTCACACCTCGTTTCGTACCTTTAGAAAGTGTCTGAGTAGTGTGTTGAGCGAGATATAGATTTGAAATATCCTCCAAGAAAATCAGCTTGATCTTCCAGGCTTTCCCCTTGGGTGCCTAGTAATGGTACCAAATATGTTGGTTGTCCTTTTATTTTCCGATGCTCTTCCAGGCCTTAGCTCCATCTCTATAGGCGTTCACTTTCGATATGAACCTCTGCCAGCTGTCTTTCCCAGCTTGCCGGCACAGTCCTCTGCCCTTGTGATTTGATCTCTTTAAAATTGATGAGGTTACCTGCAGCGAGCGTATCGCGTAGAAGTCTCCACGCTTTATTTTGTTTCTTCCGAGCCTTGCGGCAGTCGTCATTCCGCCAGGAAGCATGACTAAATTGAGAAATCCAAACTAATCTTAAGAATCCTAGTAAAAACTTCAAGCAAGAGTGTCAGTTAATTCTAGCAGACAAAAAGAATACCTCATTAAACCTTTGCTTTTCATTTTTCTTGGCTGAACTAACATCACACGGGACATTTCAGGAGATAATTTCATATAAAAACCACATCCTTTTCAAGAGCACCTTTCGGTGAAAAAAAAAGAGAAAGAAAGAAAATAAAGAGTAAAATAAAACCTACAGTAATGTACCTCCTACATTCAGATCGAACTGGCAAAATCTTAAATTTAAAAAATTTATTATCACTAGTACAATATGAATTGAACACCACAGCAGAGCTGTATATAGAAATTTTGGCACAACACATGAAAAGGAGCAAGAAACCAAAATACTACAGACAAGGTGAATAGGTGCACTGCATGATTAAAAAATATGCCTATAGTAAAAACTATATCTAAAACAAAGCATAAGAAAATGGCACAAATAATGCCCACCATACAAATTGACATAACTGACCTTAGAGAAATTACAGTGACTCTAGCGTGATAAAATAAGTCACAAAGCTGACACATTTTAAGAGGGGCCCTGCAACGCTTTTTGATCATAGTCAGAAAATGCTGCCGATCAGTAGTAAGGGCTCCCGACAACGCGCGAGCCAAATATTATAGCGTAGCAAGCCTTTTAACATGACCATTAAAGGGACACTAAAGGAAACTATTAGGTCAACCTTGACTGCTGAAATAGCGATCCAGAAAACTCGTAGTGTTACTTCTGTGCCAAGGACGGGCTTATTTTGAAATAAAATCACGTTTTAGAGGCACGCATCAGGGTTAGCGCACTGCAAATTCACTCGCCTCAGGAAGCAGACCGATTAGCGTCACTCTTGCCGAGCACAACGTTGCCCGAATTTACTGCAACGTCACCGACAAAAGTAGACAGAACGAAAGCAGCGACAGCCACAGCAGCAACAACAGCCATTGAGCGATTTCCTATCATTGGCTCCGAGATGGCAGACGTGTTTTGGTTCAAGTGCGCCCCGCTTGATGGCAAGACTTGTCCAGTTTAACAAGGAAAAAATTGAATTGTTCTGAACCACTCATGCTCTTCCCCATAGTAACATCCGGAAGTTCTTCTTTCCAAGAATCAAACAGAAACGAACAAGTAGCATGTTATTGCGTCTCTTCATGCATGGAAGATTCTTTATTTAGTTCAGCTAGATCGATTACTAGTGATTAATTGCAGGCGGTTCGGCTCACGTCATCGGTATCATTTTGAATATGTCCTACTGTGGTGCATATGTTCTTTTCCATTCACCTTAATTTCACGGAAAGTAGGGCACTGCTGTTGATAATATTGGTGTTCTAGATGTTGTCATACATTGAGCTTTCACTCTGACATGAATTGTTATTTGACTTTACTGTCCCTTTAACATAGATGCCTATGCCCCTGTGGGAGAAAGTAACAACATATGCAAGTATGCAATTGAAGTCTCTGTCGTGGAGAGGCGTATGTGGGAATACCCGTATGCGGAGGAGAGAGCAGAGGTTCTTGTAAAGAGGTCCCCCCGGCAGTGCTTGTAAGGACAAGATGGTGTTCACACTGAAAAGTTTGACGATCAAGGTGCCATGATGCGTTACGAGATTTCTGATAGTAAAATGACGGTCACCATTCATTTCCTGCAATTCCCATGTGCCTGAAACAAAACATCTGAAACGGAAGTGCGTCAACTAAGACGACAAACTCCAGGATGCTGTGAAAGACTATCTCGTCACGGCCCCAGAAAATACAGGAACAAAGAGTACTTTGGTTCGTTCATCACTGAGATCGTCGTCATGTATATAGCGTCCACTTCGAATATTATCTTCAATTATACTAACAGTGCCATTTCCTTTTTCTTTTTCATTTTACAGCTCTAGCGTATGACTTGTTAAGCATTATTTTTATACGAAACTTTACCATACAGTTGCCTTAGCAATAAGTATAACTAGCATTACATGATTGATTCTTGAATACTGTGGGGGTACACACACTCCTGTGTAAAGTTGTTTGCGCCACGTGGCGCAGGTGGTGTTGGTTGGGGGCCCTCGTGGTAACTCAAGCGTTGGCGCCACCGCCTTGGGTGTGTTATTGTGATTTAGTGTTGTTTAATAATGTGTAAGGATGTCTTAGCGTGTTGATCACTATTTCTGTTAAAATGATTTGGCAGACGATATCTTCATTCTAAATTAGCTAAATAAACGTGTATCGTTTGGTTTGATCCGACCGTGTCTGCTGTGTCCGTTCACTCGAAGAGCCTGGTGGTGCCTGGTGAGCATTTATGAGCCTGGTGAGCATTTATGATTGTGAGATGTTTCCGTGTACAATATTCAATACAGCTGATGTCAATGAAATGGGGCAACAACATTTTGAAACACTCAGGTCTTCAGGATGACAGGATCGAAGAAAAAAAGCTTCAGCAGATATACAACCGTCTGCTGCAAAATATGTACCAATATTTTGCAAACCAATCTACATTTTATTAAGAGGGGATTTAGGTAATGGAAACCACGCACATGGACTATCAAGAGATAGCTTGACGTGTTGCACAGTAGCGGTGCACGTGGACCGTTTGCGCCCTCCAAAAGGGCCAGCCTGGGTGCTGCCTCGGGGAAAGACGCTTTGGCTCCCAAGAAAGACTGAGACTGTCACCCTTGCTGGCCAATTACTGCTGCACGGAATGATGGTCGCTGCATAGCAGTCTCGCCCTGGGTCAAGCCTGCCGTATACTAAGTTTAGTTAAATAAATGTTAAATAAATGTTGCTCTTTGTTTTGACATGAATCCTCCGTCGTCCTTGTTTTAACTACAGATGGGACGCTGCAAGCCCGATACCCACAATGTATAACTTCAGGTATAAACCATTCCAGGTTATAAACCACCTAGATTGGGGCCCTTTAATACACCGTCAAATGCCGAGCAACCACCCCCTCCCCAAAAAAACAACACCCTCCTTTTTTTGAGAGATATAAAAAAAGCACCAAATAAGTGCGAATGTCTAGTCAGTGACCAAGCAAGCGCCCCCCTCCCGAATCTGGTCGGGTTATCCTTCACCGTAAAGGGGGCGCTTGCTCGGCATTTTAGGGTAAACTCAATGTGACCATGATTATAACTGGTCTTAGTTTCCCAAAAGACAGTTAAAACATGCCAGGTGCATACACATAATATATTTCTTAAAGGAGTACCAACACAAAATTTCATGGCTGAGATGCCCTGCGTATTTGTTTTCAGTGAGCATGCGCATATAATCTGCCAAAGATAAACAGCGAATAAAGCTTGGAAGGTATTTTACAGATATATTGAAGTTTGAATTTTGAGATTATGAACACCATTAGGAAGGACCCCATTGGGACACCCTTACTTTCCTCACATCACCACCCTGCAGTCAGTAAAACAAGTTATGATGAAGTCATAGCCGCGGTTTCTGCCGCGTTAGTTCTAGCAGTTCATACTTCTCGGCTATGCATTGAAAGTCTCGTCTTTGGCGACACTCTAGTCCCGTTTTCTATTCAAAAGGACTTCGTGACCACGACCGTTCGAAAGTAAGTCACAGTTCTGTGTGCTGATGTGGTTGAGAGCTGCACACACTAGGTGGCGATAGTTGCACCTGGCGGCTATTTGTTTTCGGAGCTTTCTCAAACCGAAACTGGTCGATAATGAGGGGCATATAATTAATTATTTGTCATGCGCTACAGCAAACAATGTGCCGTGTCAAGACTACTAAGCACCCAGAAATTATTTGCAGCAAAAAAAAATGTGAGGCCAAAAGATTTGTGTCAGCACCCCTTTATTGAGACCAGAAAAAGAGGGAAGTTTACAATGTAAACATGATTCCAAAAAAAGCACTCATTTGATTCACCATGATAAAAACCGTTGGTTTAAAACAATATTTCTCTGACTTATACAATCTGCAATGGCTGTTTGCTGCTGCACCACACAACGGCGTGCCATAACACCGGAAGACATCATCTTAATTTGTGACAACAGAGTGATAAACTTGGGGTGATTTTCATATACAAGCTCTATGGGATTTGTTGTAGTCCCAGCACACTAGATCATGATGTTATTTTCCTCTAGGAACATAACTAGCTGGATGTCATTCTGCTTCCAGAACTCCAAGAATTCTGGAGGCCCAGCATTAGTAGTCACTATGGAAGTCGTTTTGATTTTGAATAAACGGGATATGATACAAAGCATGCAGAGAGTAGACAAGAGAGTTTTTCAGTTATTAGGAACCCAAAAACTTTTTAGGAACATCAGCATCATTAGGAGATTATGTGAGAAGTTTCAACAACATCTTCAGGTTCTTTTCTTTACTTTGAACACGAGTCAGGACACGCTCATATGGTCACTGTTGAAGAAACTAAAATTCGTAGGTTCTCAGCAAAACCTGAAGCATATGTTGTTATTACACCCAAGCACTTTGTGGTTTTTAATAGAATTCCTAAATGCAGAACCCTAACCATCAAAGAGTATGTAATAAACTTTTAACATCAAATTTTCTTTACCCCCAAAGAAATTTTGGATCGGGCAAAAGAAGATTACACATGGTTGTCCCAAGTTGGGGGTCTCAGCAAGCAAGTGGCAATAATGACGTTTAGACTTGCAAGGGGCGAGACATGAATAAAGTCGAAGCGGGGAGTTGGGGCGAATCGAAGCTAGATGAAATTTGAACAAAATGCCAATTAATGTTGCCATTTGAAAGCAAGCATTTCCCATTGGTAATAAATAAGTGAATTTTGAAGGGGATATCATGAAAGATTTCAATAAACATATCAATAATGACCTCCAGAATGAGTGCAACCTGGAAATCAATTCTGAAATATAGTTTTTGTTACACAGTCATGCCTTACAGCATGATGACCACATGAGGTTCCTTAAGGAAAGAAGGATTGAGCCCAATATGTACGTCTCTGTGGCTTATGAAGAAACATCACGTGCGTAGCGGGCAATGAATAAAGTGTCTGTGGGCCACGTGTTTAAGATCCTTGTCTTAAGTAAAAACAGACTACGAATATACTTCACATGTGGCATTTTTTCTTTTCTGAATCAGGCTACTACTCAGGCTACATGGAAGTGGATTTAAATATTTACTCTGAATAAATAAATCTGCTTCATAAAAGCTACTCATCATGAATCTAACGTGCCCAAATAAATAAAAAAAAGGGTGACCAATCTTGTCTAATAAATCATATCAAGTTTTTAAACAACTCTGCAGGGTATGCCATAGTCTTGTAACCTGTACGATTCATGCTGACCAAGCGAGACATTCATTAAAACTGGTCAAGTATTGAACAGATGCACTCTTCACTGATAGGTGACTTTATTAAAAATAAACCACCAGTTGAAAACAGCTGAGAAAAAGTTTAAAGAGCTAGTTGGTTATATTACTAGTGTTAAATAATTGTGCAGGCAGTGAAGAGGACAACCCAGAGGCCAGAATCAAAGAAAAGTGAAATACATCATGCTCTGTTGTAATTTGCACCAAGTGCTAAATATGTAAATATTTATTTAAACTATTATTTTGTCACTGCACTACAAAACTATCCATTCCTGTTTCTAAAGCCACTGATATCAATACTTTAACACACAAATTCAGAAAAACATGGTGTTCCTTACCAGTCTAAACTGATTTAGTATTGTGCTTTAGAGTTCTTTGAAAGCAAACTGTTACAAAGGCATAGGAGAATTACCTAACTTACAGCAAGACAACTTTTGCTTAGCGTCTTCAAGGTGCTCAGAGGAAGTGGGCCACTATCGGATGGGCACCAACCGATAGTTTGGCTTTGCGTTAAAAAAATTTCAATGATTCAAAAAAACGGCATGGAACATGCTGTCAAATAAAATACAAATCTTACAGTTTGATATTTAACAATTACATACTAGACAATCATAGTAAAGCCTTGCGATGGACATGAGAAGACTGGCCATGTCAGCACATCGTTCGATGTGACTGTGCTGGGCAGGCATGCCTCCACACTTAATTGTTAATCCCCCGTATACACCTTCAAAAACATACAAACAAGAAGACAATTCGCCAGTAGCACACATACTTTGAAAGGTGTTTCAAAAACAGTGATTTCTTCTACAACATATATTGCGTCAAACCTAAAGTAGCTCTATCTACAAGCAGCTCATCGAAGAACAAAACATGCTAAGCCTGGTCCAAAATTACGAGGGACAGCATGCAGCAGCATTTCATAATTTCCCCAATATGACAAGAGCCTGACACTTTGACTGGTAAGTGATATAAAGAGGAATCAGCAATACATGAATGTCAATTCCGAAATTTATTTATCACAATAATATACAAAAGAATCCATACATATAGGTATAAAAAAGAATAATGCCTGTGCCTTTCTCCAACACAGCCCAATCAGCAGTAGACATCTGAAATTTTATTGTATGGACTAAAGAAAAAACTTCTGGTGGTCAAACACACATAATTTCAAATTGATTCAAATATTAGAAAAAAAGTGAAAAAGTATCAAAGTAAATGTTTTCTCATTTATGAAGCAACACAAAATACAGAGTCGGCAAAGTTCATCCATTGTGAATTAAAAAACATTCATGCTTGTATGCAATGTAGTGATGGAACGACATTTTAATTTTTGGAGCAGATTCTGGGGTAGAAAAACCTTGCTTCACAGCAGCAATTCTTTCAATTCAGTGAGGTTGCTTTATTTCACTAAGTACGTAAAATTATAACTGGAAGATGGCTTTAGCACATGGCAATACAGTGAAAGATGGCTAAAAAACTAAAGCTTAGATACAAATGGGACACGAACAAATGTAGCCATCTGGTGCCAAAATACAACTCAAGGTGGGCCTAGTCTCCACTGCTTCCATGTGTAATTAATTTTTGTTATTGATGAGTACAGCCATTAACGGTCATTTCCGTACAAAGTCTCGTGACTGTATAGTCATTAATGGAAGCAAAAAGATCAAGAGATGAACTGGCTTCAATGGTATGAAATACAACCTATATGTGATCTAAAGTAATGAAACAAAAGAATAGCATGCTGTCAGATGCACATATACTGTTGTGTACACTGAAAAAAAAAATGGAAAAATGTGATAGTACGGCCACTAACTGTGCTTTTAAACACACGTACATTTCGTGGGCCTGGCGAAATCATTGATTAGAACGAATACATTTGTAAGCTGCTTAAGAGCGAGCCATCCTTACAGAAGAACTATAAAGTATTGAAACAAATATACCTAGCTTATGTGTCAATTCAAGAACAGATTCCTCTCTTCATCAGCCACAGCTGCCCAATAGAGCAATTCTACACATTACCCCCATGTCTCCCTCAAGACTAAGAGTTTTCATACCTTATATTTTTGAAAGAAAAGTATTTAACAACATCGAATATTGCATTCAATGAAACAACATGGTCTATTCTATTCATATCCAAATAGCTATACACAGCTGAAAAATAACAAAAAGAAAAGGAGAGCCTTCGAGCAAAAAAACATTATGACACCACAAATTGAAATAACTATCTTTTGCTTATGTATGCATGGGCCATTACGGCTCAGAAGTGGTCAAAACATGCTACACTATCAAGCTCTTTCACAATATATTCTTGTATATTTTCGAAAATGAACATCATCTACGGCCTAGCACACGCTATGAAAATGCATGACACAGCACTCCCGTGTCTGAACTTCACGGCAGTGCTACTGTCCACCTTTTGTTTTCATTTATTCTGACTCATTGAATCTTCTCTCTGGGTAGGAGTGCCCCTTTTTGTATTGCAGAAGGGTCACTTATTGACTAGACTCAATGACTTTCCTCTTATAGATATTTTCAATGTGTGTACATCAATGTTCCTAACACCTGCCCACCCACTTCAAAGATATTAGTTAAATGAAAGATATGAGCCTCAATGGCCAAAAATAAGCAAGGTATCCAAGTCGCACTTAGCATTGGCGGCTACATGAGTTGATTGATTGATATGTGGGGTTTAACGTCCCGAACCACCATATGATTATGAGAGACGCCGTAGTGGAGGGCTCCGAAAATTTCGGCCACCTGGGCTTCTTTAACGTGCACCCAAATCTAAGCACACGAGCCAGACACATTTCCGCCTCCATCAGAAATGCAGCCGCCGCAGCCGGGATGGCTACATGAGTTGGTCTCTTTTGTAAAACACAATTATACCTATATTACACAAATTTATGGCTCCTCGAGGCCAAATAAGAGTTGCTCACAGAAAAGAAAGAAGAAATGTAATTATAAGTTTAACATGTTTCAAAAGTAAGACTATCCAAATCCTAGCCTGGATGCACAAGAGTTGCAATAAAATGCATTTTTGCTTATATGCTGCTTTTGCTAAGGAAACAGCGTACCTGAACGAGTGACTAAATCTTAATAGCATGGAGGCACTCTTTGAGCCCTCACCCCATCTTTTCTACATGCCCATACAATGGGATTGGCAAATATAATCTGCACACGTACGTGCTTCACTGCTCAAGCATAATGTATCACTGAGGGTGACATAATTTGCCTACAGGTCTGACACTATGTCCGCCAAGTCACTTCAACAAAGTGCAAATTTTACTAAGCTGCAAAGGCATGTGCTTATGCTTGACACAGTCATAACACTATTTCCAAGTGCTTTATGTTGCTTTTATGCTTTAGTTTTTGGTAATATTTCATACTGCCTTTCCAAGATATGTCACCTCAAATAACAGGTAATTTATTTTACAGGAAGAAACCGAAGAAACAAAGCTATAAAACCTACAGGAAAAAAGGCATGTTGCGGCAACTGTCCAGTTTGAGTATATTAGGGGGACTTTTCTTTTTAGTAGAATTTTTGTGCCGGTTTAGCGGAATATGCATTTGAGTAGACCATGCCCGCCGTTGTACAATCAGAAGTTACTGGACGTTAGTAAAAATAGAGCTGCCGCTTCACATCTAAAATAAACGCTCAAATAGTTGGCAAATTCGAGTTGAAATCAGGCACAACACTGTCATGCATTTGAACAGTCAGGCATTAAATTCTGAAGGACGACGCACAACGCAGTACGCATGAATTCATCGAGAATTTTCGAGTACTACGCCACACAAAATAAGAAAAGTGATGCGATTCACCAAGAAACTATAGGCTCTAATTGACATGTGATGAATAAGCAACCACACGTAATGTTTGTCAATGTGTTGGCAAATAAAATACAGCCATGTCATAGCTTGGTCATGAGACAGAAACACGTTTTCACCCCTTTGCCAGTAATTACCGATAACTACACAAGTCGGAGTCACCCGAGCACGCAAAATTGGAGTGAACAATCTACTAAAACAAACCTCATCTGTAATAGGCAGCAATCGACGTGAAACTGCCGTGGATGAAAGAGACTCTAGTCTAGTAAGCAAACCTGAACAGGCAGGGACTAAGACAGTCTGCTCGACCTTGAGTAGAAGGTAATGAGACAAGTCATTTAGTTCGGCGGAAAGGGGAGCCTGTTATCTATGACATAACGAAACTGGCCTTGAACAGCTCGATCACACGAGGCCCTTTCGAGGCGAGATCGTAACGCCATCAATGGAAAACAAGGCGAAATCGTACAAGAACACAAAGGGAAAAGTATTCTCGCTAATCGTACTTGAGAAGGAGGCCTGTCAACAGTAAACGCCAGAGAAACACTTCCACGGCTGCTTCGTGTCGCAACCAACACAGGCACTGCCACTCATTCGTTTGCCGTTGAAAACTCACCCCTTGGAGAGCTCCGCCGACGATTGCTCTTCGAGGGACACAGTGAGAATGCGCCCCTTATCCTCTTACGCTACGTCAAACTACGATTCAACCAGAATGATTTCGATGTTGAGTGCGAGACAGCGCACTTTCAAGCGCGGCACTCATCACTGCTCTCTTTCACAGCGGCTGGCGTTGCTCCGACGGATAACGTGCCCTTTCAGGCAGGCGAAGTGGCTATTAAAAGAGAGAAAAGAAGAGAAAAGTGAGCCCCGTTATTGTCTGCTTCGATGAGCGACACCGCCACAGTAGCTCACGAGGGGTGGGGGTGAGGAGGGATAAAAAGGATAGGAGTAAAGATGTGGGAAAGCCGAAGAAGGAGAAGAGAAGAAGAGACGTGTGGTGGTAAGCCACAGCGAGCGAGGACAAACCGAGGGGATAGAAGAGATAGGAAAGATGGAGCACGGTCACTGGAGTCCGAGGACGGGGCGCACCTGCGAGAGCTCCTTTCGGCGTCGGTGGAGGCGTAGAACAAGTCCAGTAAGTCAGAGCTGCACTGTCGTCGGAGGTGGAAGGTCGTCGGCGGCAGGAGATGACGTAGGGCGAGTCCAGTCGTCACCCCCGGAAAATCTTTTCGAAAAGCTTCCGGGGGTGACGGTCCAGTCGGCCACAGCCACGCTGACGCGGGAGATCGCAAGCGCGCGGAGCGCACGACCGGTCGGCCCGAAATCCAGCAAGCGAGGTTTCAGGCAGGCTCACGCACGCGTACATACAAACTGCGCGGGATTTCCAGAGTTGCCGGCGCTAAACATATGACTGCGCTCCAGCTGGTAAATGTGGCGCTACTAGACAAACACGTTTCTCTTTATTAAAGATATATTTATTTTTTAGAAATGGGCAGTTGAACAAAAGCTTTGTTTTTTAGAATAACAATTTGTGTAAGTTATATTTGGTACTTAAAAAAACCTTGATTTAATTGTAATGAAAATAGTAGCAACAAATAGCATCTAGATTGGCGGCAAACTTGACAGTAACATTTATTTTTATAAATATCAAAACAAAAAGTGTCACTAATTTCATCAAAAGCTAAAATGAATGTTCAGAAAATAGTACCAGACGACCAACGGTTCAGAAGAACCAGACGTACTGTTTGCGAACCAGAAGGACACACCGCATATGCAAACCTACACAGAAAAGGCCTGCATGATGTTGGACCCGGAGGTGTCGCTGATCGCGAATCCAGACTATGAACACCTGGAATGTGTAACCCTCGTGTATGATGACTATGAGCTCTCTAGAGAAGCGTCTAGAGAAATTCACATCTATAAGACCAGGTGCGTATTGAAAATCTAATCCGCATCGTCTCCCTACCCTATCCATACTCTATTGTATTGTCACCTGAAATAAGCATCCTTGTGTAACTTCGAAATACGCATTACGATCTCTTTTATGTGACTAGACGTAGTTTGAGCATGCGAAAATCGTAGCGGCAATAGAATTTCTTGTTACCATCGGGTGGAAAGGATAAAATGCCACGTTGTTTTGGCGATCATCTAATATCGAATGCATGCATATACGTTTATCTAGAGTTTGTATGCTGCAAATGAGAGTGTCGTCCTTGAGGCCAGTTTAGGTCTTGTCAGCGATTTCAGCAAACTATACATACAGAAACACAAATACGCATATCGTAGTCTTTCTTTTCGTTCGACAAGCAGACTTATGTTTCATATTCCTTACTGCTTCTTACGGCAAGCAATACAGGCGAACCCCTCGTTCTGAAGAGAATTTCTTAATCGCCAAAATATAAAGAAACGCAGCCAGTTACATCGACAAAAGCAAAATTTATTTAAAGAAGCCGCTGATCTTGCACTCCTTCACGTTGCTTTAAAGGAGCTTGACGGCTTGAGCCTCGCAGCTTCGCAGGCTTTGCATGGCTTCGTCGTCGTTGTGGGCGTCGAGGAAAGTGAGAACGAAGTCGAAAACACCAAGAATTTCGCGCGAACTTACTCACCTTTATTTCGTTTTGCTGCTTTCTCCACTGTATTCGTCACTCTCTCTGCACACTGCCCATGATGCTGTCGCCAGGGTGTCGTCGTCCAGGGGCAGCGTCAGTGGGTAATAGAGCCCCCCCCCCCCCCCTGAATATCCGCCTGCTCGCCTTTTGAAGAGGGGGGAGGGGGGACTTCCCCACAAGATCAAGTATAGTCTAAACAACGCATATGTTCCAAGGCTATCTGCCCCCCTGTGGGACCACACTTGTCGCGGGTGTCTCCGCAGTGAAAAAATATTGGCGTCGCAGAACTTTTCGCGCATGGTCAAGTCGGTGTCAGCACACAAGAAGTCGTGCGGTTCAACAGCGTCTGGTATCGCTTACCGACACAGCGAAGCGCGGCGCGTCCCATGCATCAGGCAGTGGCTTTAGATCATCACTGTTTGCACAAGAAACACCCGCTTCCGCCTCCCGCTCTTTGGAACTTCCCTGTTTCCAGCTAGCTCACGGTTTGAAAAAAAAAATTTTGTGGATCTCTACAGGGAACTTTCATCACTGCGGGAGTGTGTTTCTAAAATCTCTTCACTGTCGAGAGGGGGCAAATGCATTGAATATCATGGACGTTCAAGGCTCACCGGGAACGCCAGATTTATTCGTTGCCACGACAGTGTCGCCCTTGAGAGATTTCGTTATTGAAACGTTCAAATGTATAGGTCTAATTGAACGCGCGATAATTCCATGCTTCTAAAGGAGCCACTACTAACCCAGTGGCACTTAAAGTTCTACTTATACAAAAACAAGAAAAGAAAAAAATAACATAAACATGGATACGTCTCCTTCAGATTGAACGCAATTACTGTTTTACAACTTGAATTATTGTACGTGTGGCGACAGAATGCGATGCTCTATTTGATTCATTTTTCGTCGAAAATTGTGAGGTTATTCATTGACGAAAGTGGGCACTCCATCGACATCTGTTACGAAGGCGTTGCCAGAGGAAAGCGGGAGGGAGAGGGGAGCGGGCAACGTTGGCTGAGTAGAAGATGAAGAGCACATCAGAAGCGTAGCCAGAGGAGGGGGGGGGGCAGGGTTCATATCTACATTCTCGCCGAAATTTTTCTGTTATGCATGTGTATGTATATACGCACGCATACAAACACCCTCATGAACATACCCATAGCATGGTTGAAGCCGGTCTGCCCCCCCCCCCCCCTCGAAATTTTACATTTTACATACACGCACACGTACAAACCCACGCAAGAACATACATGGAAGAGGGTCAACCCCGCTCCCCTTCCCCCGCCGAATAAAAAAAAAACAGCTGTCACGGAGCATGTTTTTTTAAGGGTATAAATATTTAAGTGAGAGGTTCGTATACGTTTCTAAGCAGCTAATAATTATACGCATAGAATGAAAACATATAAGAAAAGTAGGGAGGTTAACTGACTAAGTCCAGTTTCCTAGCCTACACGGGGGAGAGGAGAATAAGGAAGTAAAAGAGAGATGGAGAGAGGAGGAGATAAACATTGCACACATGGTGCAGTGTTTCACAGGTTGTCGCTCAGCGAAGTTGCCCTGAATAATTGTAGAAGGGCTCATGTGGCTTTCCGGCTGATGTACTTGCAGACCAAGCACCCAAGATCTCCTGAGCAAAAGGCTGACCATCCGGTCTCCTCAAGGCACACTGTAGAGTCCGTCGGTTTCGTTCAAAGTCGGGACAATGGCATAGGACATGGTCAAAAGATTGTACACAATTGCAGTCATCACAGTCGGGGGAGTCAGCCATACCGATGCGATAACTGAACGCATTGGTAAAGGCTGCGCCGACCCTAAACCTACACAACATTGCAATGTCACGTCGCGAAGTATTTGATGGCAGCTGTAGTTGCAGTATTAAGCAGATGTTCTACAATGGTTAGCAACTGAAGGCCTCTGGCCGCCCATAATTAATTTGTTTTTCAAGCTTCGAGGCTATACATGGGTAAGAAAAAACAGAAATAAAGAGATAGAAAGAGATAAAAGGAAAGAGAAAGAAAGGCATGGAAGGAGCGAGAAATAGAACGAAATGTTTATAGAGAGAAAAACCACTAGCGGAGAATGGTTATAGTCAGTGAGTGAGTGAAAAAAGCGGTGTCTGTAACGTCGCAGGGAGCTGATCTTCCGAGAAAGCCTAGTGACTGCGGCCCCCGTACTCCAGGCACCATACAGCGTCATGGCCACCATTCCGGTGAGTATTATCGGCGTTGTGCTTCGACGCTTAATCCGCTCTAATCTTAAAAGTTTCCCAACGAAATTGATTACGCAAAAAAGAAAAAAGTGATACGCGCGTGTGTGTGTGTGTGTGTGTGTGTGTGTGTTGCAAAAAAGCTATGTCTCGCTTGCGCAAAATAGCTTTCGTTGCCGAAAAGTCATCAAGCTAACAAGATTTGCCAGATAAGAATTAACAAGATATGTTAACAAAAGAAAAGTCAACAAGATCACTGGAGCAACAAAGGATCTGAAGGTGATAACTGAGAGGTATGAAACGTATAAAGACAGGGATTGCGCTCAGCTGACATCTCTGCCGTTGAGCTGCTCTCACAGCTAGACAATGAATATGGTAATTTGAAAAAAAAAAACACTGAGGTGGAAATAAATAATATCACCCTTGTAAAATTCTGTCTCGACTGTCTGAGAGTTCAACCCACCCCGGTGGTCTATGGTTCTCGACTGCTGACCCGAAGGTCGCCGGTTCGAATCTCGGCTACGGCGGTGGCATTTCCGATGGAGGCGAGAACGCTTGAAGCCCGTGTGTTTAGATTTAGATGCACGTCGAAGAACGCTAGCTGGTCGAAATTTCCGGAGCCCTCCACAATACAACGTCCCTCATAATCACATCGTGGTTTTGGGATGTTCGCCCCAACAATCATTATTCTTGTGTAGGACTTAGACGACACCTTTGTTTGCTCACTATAAAGGCGTACAACACGTCGACTGTCACATGTGCGGTTTTCGGTCAACATGATCAGTTAACGAGAACGTACAGCAGTTTTTCCATATTTGTTGTCTTAGGCTAGATTAGGACGTATTTCCCCACTTTCGGGGGACGCAAAACAGTCTCCAAACATGTTTCATGTTTTCAGATTAAAGATGCACGATCGTTACTATTCTAACGTGGCAAAAACGTGCACGTGTTATTAAAATAACTGAAATCGCACATGATCACCTTTATACGGTGAAAGATAGAAAAGAGAGCCAAGAATACGGCACAAGGCAAGCGCTAAGCTAATGGGTGGATAGCAATATCATGGCCCACGCGAAGAATCGTGGGCTATGGCGCTCGTCTGTATCGACTTCAGGTTCGAGAAGCCGTGCCGCCCGACAGGCAATCTTGCCAGTGCCGTCGCTTTCTGCTTTCCTCACAAATTGATGCTTTATATGTTGGATTGTTATGCAGCTTAGATGAATAACAAATGCAGTCTTTGCGTGGCAGGTGTAATGGTATGAGCAATCATAATCCTATTCAAGCAGCATGCACCTCCGGACTTATGTCCTGCGATAGCTTTAACACTGAGCGGTTGTTTTGTGGCATGGGCCTTTCAGACGCTCAGCTGTATCATAAATTTGACCGACAGTAGCGGATGCAAAATGGGCAATGCAAATATATTGTATTGGTGCATACTTCATCAGGCAGAGTTCGCGTACTTGTGTAGTCAACCTACATTGAGAATTGGCACCTTGGGTTCATATATGTGTGAGAGATTTTGAGGTGACGACAATTTGTGCTCGAAAATACCAAAACGAGCTGATTCTGCAGAAGATTACTGCGTGTTTCAAAGCATAAACGCGCTGGAGACCTGCCTCTCAGCGTTCTTCGTGTTTGCCCATTTCCACTTTTGGCCCCGTTTTCTAAATGCGCGAAATATGATGTATTCGCAAATAAATTTAGAACACAATCACTAAGCAAGCGGTTAAAACGCGTCGCAGAATCGCACATGTTTCCTACACTGTTACACAGCGCAGCAGGCAAGTTGAAGTGGCGAAGGGATATGTCTCGAACCGGAAGTACCGTAACAGACGACGTGCAATTTTGCTACCTACATAATATCTTGCCACATTTTCTTCCGTCTACGTCTTCCCTCCCGCTATAAGTAATGCAAATAGGTATTACCACGTGTAAGTGCGAATATTTTGAACGTGTTGCTTGCGGTGAACTTTGCGCTGCAGCCACGGAACTGCAGGCATCCATATCTCCCAATCTGATTATATTATTGATGCCTTCACTGATTTCTTAGTCCGAAGCAAGGCATTCATTCATTCGTTTTAAGTTGACTTTCGTTTCACATCCGTCAACTGAATGCTTGATTTGTATTCACTGAAAACTTGCTTCTTCCTCATTATAAAGCCGAGTCTGCCCATAATAATCAATCAGCGTCTCTCGAGATTAGCTCGCCTACCCTGACCCCGAGCATGGGAGGCACTGCAGCGTAACACGTGCTCACGGCGTTTTTCCGCCACACCGTCGGTCCCCTGCAGAAGAGCCTGCTGGACAGCGAACCATTCCGGCAGCTCCTGGAGGCTATGGAGCTGCGCGTGTGCTCCAGACAGCGCGCGCTGCCCCAGCATTTCCAGACGTGCGTGACCTACACAATTGTTGCGCAGGTTGCTCCGGCCTGGAACAAAGTTGGACGGTACCTTTGCCAAGGTGCGTACCATGCCCGACGGATCTCTTTTAGGGGCGAAGCTCCTTAGGGCGTGGGCTGTGCGTCCCCTGTAGCCTGTATGTAGCCACCTCTAGTTTAGTTCTTGCAGTGTTCACTAGATGGCGGTACCGTCCCCTGTATCTAGCCACCTCTAGTTTAGTTCTTGCAATGTTCACTAGATGGCGGTACCGTCTCCTGTATGTAGCCACCTCTCGTTTAGTTCTTGTAGTGTTTACTAGATGGTGGTACTTGTAGCTGATGATGAAAAGATGCAAGATGTTATAAACTAGAAAGCGGTACTTGTAGTTGATGAAAGACGCGAGATCTTATAAAATAGGAATGATGTCACATATGGCGCGTGTCATTGGTTGAAGGCAATCGTTCGATTTAGTGCGGCGACGTACGCTAGGGGGAGCGATGTAATAAAATCGAGTGGGCAAAATGTAAAGAGGATTCATGGTTTACCAGCTTTACCTCCGGAGCTTCGCCCACTCATCATCATTCACTTCGTGGATATGGCGGAATTTTTTTATACGGCGTAGTTACACATAGAACAGAGAGCCATGGCTGCAGCCGTCCTGCAAAAAGTTGGCATGGTCCAAATTTGCACGCGAACGCGGTTTCGACATCAGTGGACAAGCCGGCCGCAAGTGGACCCCCCCCCCCCCTACCCGCAGCCTAAAAGAGCACCGACACAGACGTTTGAAGGCGAGATAACTCGTGCGATAGATTTTGTGTGTATGCACACACGCGTAATCTTCGAAGCATCAACAAATATTAATACCTAGGTCACATTTGAAATAATTGCTAAAGTGCATGTCACGCCACCACACTCGAAACGCGCCCTTGTTTTTGATGTAAACAATCAACTTCCACCTGCGCCCCGAGATAGCGTTGGCTGCCGTGATCTTTGCGAGCGCTCTCTACTTTAGCAGGCCTTTTCAATGGAAAGAGAAGGGCAGACTTACTGACGTCCTTGCCTCGACAGCGCATCTTGAGGTTGTCACTCACAATTGCGGGTCCCCTCCCCCACCCGCCCCTCTCCAAAAAAGAGTTGTGCGCAAGGTGCACACGTAGCCTGCTTGAAATGAAAACCATTCTGTGTGCCGCTTCCCTCGGCACTCATTGAAACCGAAACTGCGACGGTCTCCAAAAAATTTATCATCGCATGCTCGAGCCCACGAGATTTTCAGCAGCATTGAGTGGGTGATTAGCCTGAAAGAAAGGACGAGATGCACACTTCGACTTGAAGTACTTAATTGATGAGGATTTGCGAGCACTGAGTTTTATTTTGACTTATCAGACAACAACAACAACACAAAAACTCTATCATTCCAAACTGATAACATAGGTAGTTCCGGTACGAAAAGTTTATTACACGGTGTTTCTTTTTAGCGCTTCTTTCGTTTCTAGTTGACTGTAATAGAAAACTAAGAAAAAAAACATTGCAGGGTGATCAGGCGCTAAGTTCGCCCCGAAATTGTGTGTCTGGGCACAGTATGTGCATAGGCATCTACATCCGCTCATTAGTTTCATGTTCATCAGTGAACCTCTGTGTGAACGCGACATTAATGACCAGACTTTCAGAACAATGGTTTATCAGTCCTAATAAAAATACGAGAGAAATCACAGCGAGTAGGCATTCAAAAATAATTCTTTCTCTGACTATGATTTCGGAATGATGTACCCACGAATCCGTTTTGCGTCTGAAACGAAATAAAATACTTAAAATATAATCAGTAAGTCGCTGTTAATTGCTTGATGGATTCAGAAGGTAGTTATCTCGCTCATTTGTCTTTCTGTCTTCGTTTTCATTCATTGACCTTCATTTCTTTTTCATTTATTATTTTGCAGGGAGAGACTTCCTAGTTGCCGACGGCGTTATACCAGCAGTAGGTAATTGTGCTTTTCTGACTGCCTATATTGTCTCTGTGTTTTGTTTGTGAACTTCGAACGCGGGCCCACAAGAAGCTAAGACTGCAATAACAGCCGAGCCCTTTATGCCAGCCGTCCGTTCAAATCCACGAACGGTCGAGTATCACAATCATCATCATTAGACGAGACGCGCTATCTTCTTCCTCCTCTTCATCTTCTTCTTCGATCCCAGAACACGAGCCCCGATTTGCCCGGCTTGGCACTTGATAACTCTGGTGGCTGAGAGAGAGAGAAAAAAAAAGCAAGTGTGAAATTCTTGAGGAAAGGATTGATGAGTGAATATTTATAACGAGGCATGATTCGAACTAACATACCTACGATGTGAAGGCGTGTATTGTAGCCACTATCGGCTATCCAGGCACGCTATGCAGAGCAAAAAATAGCCTTGTATAGTGTACAATTGCAAGGGGGTGGGAAGGAGAAGTGAGAGTGAGGAAGAAAAGTTGTGAGAGTGAGGAAGAAAAGTTGTGAGGGAAGAGAGTAAATCAGAGTTTAATGGAAGAAATGAATGGACAGAAAAATATCAAAGCAAAGAGAAAGAAAGGTAGACGGAGAGAGAGAGAGAACGAAAATATTTATACAAAGAGGAAAGTAAACAGGCACCAAAAAGACAACGGAAAAATAAAGAGAATGGAGAAAAAAGAAAGAAAGATAAAAATTAAGAGAAACAAAAGAGGCCAACAAGCCCAGCACTTTTTTCAAGTTTGGAGCTGCTATAGGGTGAAAGTGACGTAATGATAAACGTATTTTTGAAAATAAGGATACGCTGTATTGAAATCGGCAATTGCTACAGTGGATATTTATAATAGTGTTGTGTGGAGGTTGAATTTTCTTAAAAACAATGAAACTGCCGAATTCCGGAAGTCAGAACTGCCTAGTTTCACTCTTTTGTCTTTCGTTCATTAAAATAGACACGTTTAGATAGTTTACACCACGAGACCTCTATTTTCAAATCATCTCTTTTTACGTCCCAAGACTGCCAAATACTGGCTACGGAAACAAAGACCGAGCTGACGGTGTGCGCTGTCAGCATCAGGCTGCGACAGATGACGGTAAGTCGGTGCTACGACCTCGTTTACTTTTTTGTGATCATTCATAATGCGGAAAAAGTGGTACGAATACGAAGTTGAGAGTACGGTGAACAGTGCATGCGGTGCTCATTGAGCATGATTCAGGTTATACTGGGACCTTTATTGCTAAGGATACTATAATAGTATCGATGTGTCAATAAACCAACTATAGTTGCAGCACCTTGACACATGACAAACCAAGGGTCCATTGTTTTTCATTCGACCGAGCTGTCGGCTAGCCATCCCGATGCCCTTTCCTGATAATACATGTTGTGTTATATAGACCCGACAGAGGAAAAGTAACCAAACAATGCTAGCTTATAGAAGGGCAACCTTGCAAATCTCGTATTGTAAATGCACCTACCTACCCTGAATACTGTTTGATCCGGGAGAAGAACTCTGACTAAATCGCTAGACTTAAGGACAAATAGTATTTGAATCTTTTTGTTGTCTTGATGGCTTCAGCCACTGTGGCAGCAGCAAATCTTAATTGTGGAATGAAACACAAAGCAAAGCTGGTACACCCTGTGGAAGAAAAATCAGCAAGCTAGGTTATATTGGGCTAGGTGAGTGTACTACTACTACTGCTACTACTACTACTACTACTAGTACTGCTGCTGCCACTACTACTACTACTACTACTATTTCTAATAGTGCTGCTGCTACTACTACTACTACTAATATTAGTACTACTACTGCTGCCACTACTACTGGTATACATACTAATACTGCTAGCATTACCACTATATATGCTACTACTACTACCGCCACTGCTATTATTATTATTTTTATTATTGCTGCTACTGCTGCAGCAAATGGGTAGAGCAGTGCTGCACCACGAGTGTGAATATCTTTCTTTTGGATGTTTTAAATGAGACAAGAAAGCTCATATTACATTAGAATTCTTGCGTATTGTTACCGCCCTCTGAAACAGAGCATTTATGTATTTGCCATTGCATTAGGTATCAAGAAAGCGGATTGATTGAATTAAAGCCGATTGACGACTTTTTCTTCCATACCATATATGTACGTACATCAACACTTTGCGCCAATCATTTCTCTGCTCAGCAATCTCCAACATCTTTTCGCAGCTGGTCGACCTTCTGAGGACGTCGAGAATCAGCCAAGACACTTTGGATCGGCTGCTTGAGAATGAGGTTGCGATAGAGCCCATGGAGTGCTTCGTATTACCAAGGTATGGTGGTCGCTGTGTTATCTCTTCCTACGCTTCTGTCAAGCTCGAGCACCAACACAGAAACTTTTCGAGCCCACGACCTACAGAAACCACCTGTACCTTCACCAATATAGAAAGAACCACACCTTGCCTGATCGGCTCACGATGCGCGATATGATGGTCAATCAGAGATAGGTCACCTGACGAAACAAAGTCGATCAGCTCACTACACGTCAGCGTCACATTTCACTTGATGCGACAGTCGAAGTTCACCGTTATGGAAGCCAGCAGAAACAACAGAATGTGCGCTAAATATTATTTTGTTTTTTCTATAAAATCAGTGGGAGGCCAAGCTCGTCCTCGAGGACCTGGAAGGCCAGCGACAACTCGCCGCCAGGGCCAAGAGAGCAGTCGAAGGCAGAGGGTTCCTGGACTAGGGAAACCTGCCACCTTAGGGTGACACCGCGCCTTGCTCGGAACACTGTTTATAAATAAGCGTTTATTTCTCTCTCTTCTGTAAATCAGTCTCGCCAAAGTCAAATTATTACTCGCCGAGAGTGATCTATGGCGAATAAATGCACTGGAAGATATCAAAATGAGTCACAACAAACAAAAAAGAAGTGTTTATATTTATTTGATTTCAAAATGACGGTATAGACTGACGAAAAGACAAAGTTTTTTTACAAGGTCTGCTATCGCCTGTATGACATTCTGACAGTGCACAAGAACGCGAGTCGCACGAGTTTACCTGATAACTGATTTAGGTACTACTTATGCCCTTGAAGGAAAAATTTGGCCCAAGGCCATCTCATATACTTTTTATTGAAATACATACATATTGAACGCAAGAGTGCTCTCAAGAAACGAAATGATATTCTGGAAACTGCAGGCAGAACGTTTATGTAGTACCTCACATATTTTACGAAAATTACCAAAAAGTTGGTGAATTTTCAGAAGGATTAAATCGTGCGGAGATTATAAATCCATCACACAGCACCACAAACATATCTTTTTGAATTCTGTCAACCGTATCTGTTCAAATATCTCAATCATAGCAATAATAAACGGATTGATGACGTGTTGAAATTTCAGAAGGGTTTTTGCTTAAGTCCTGCCCCGCCGCGATGATCTAGTGGCTAAGGTACTCGGCTTCTGACCCGCAGGTCGCGGGGTCGAATTCCGGCTGCGGCGGCTAAATTTTCAATGGAAGCGAGAATGCAGAGTCCCGTGTGCTCAGATTTGGGTGTACGTTAAAGAATCCCAGGTGGTCGAAATTTCCGGAGCCCTCCACTACTGCGTCTCTCATAATTATATGCTGGTTTTAGGACGTTAAACCCCCATATCAATAGATCAATCATTCCTTAAGTCCTGTATACGGCCATATTAGCGGTGAATCTCAGAGCAGAGTATGGTAGATAATATTGCCCCTTAGATGTACTATATTAGGTAGAATTTACAGAATTATCTTTTACATATACAGAGTAGCAAATCTGCATAAATTGTTTCAGTAGATGTCGCTGTGTTCTACAACTTTATTAAAAAGTGACGGCATAAATACGAAAAAGTTACGAGCGGTTCCACTTTGTCTGAGTGGACGACTAGCGAAGCTGCGTAGATCACTCGGAACAGAAGTGACATATTATTTCGATGAAAAGTGTAGAAGGGCACAATGTTTTTTTTTAGCGTATGTTTTGTTGAAGACCAACCAACTCGATTTGCGGCCCAGATGCACCGCGCGCAGCTTATTTATGTTTGATAAACGTATTTATACATGTATTTCTTTAGTTAGTTTTTCTGTTTATTTTTAATGTACTGGTGGAAATTAGTGGAATTGTTCTGTGGCACATACCTGCTAAGGGTTTTTCTGTTGTGTTGTTAACAAGTAGCTTTTCGCTGAGTTGCGAATCACCTATACTTATGTGCTTCGCTGTAAAAGTTCACTTGCTCTACAGTCACTTCATTTTAGCTTTTTTTTTGGCAAATGCCACACACCTCATCACAATGGATGTCACGTGGGCTTGTTTTACGAGCATCCCATAATTTTCAAATGACAAGTGTTTTTCTCGTCTCTCCGCGTTCGCTATGCGGAAAGGCCTTGGATCGTGCCCGCCAACTCAGCACTTGGCAGTGAAATTCTCAGCCACTTAGTGCTGTGCTTGCTCCACGTATAGAGCATAAGGAAGTACAAGCCATCGTGCAAGATTGAAGCGACCTGTGCAGAGCGCTACAATTTACACAAACAACCATGGCAGCTGAATTAAGTCAACCTATGGTAATGCATTTCGTTGTATATAAGCTTAAGCGTCAGGGTCAGAACAAAATCATGAAATATGTGGCTGGAGCTCTCGCGTACTCCCAGGAAAGAAAGGTTTCCCATCTTATGAGGAGTGCTAATTTTAAACAACACAGAATTTTAATTATTTAACTGTGATTGACAGCGTAATTGTTTTCCATGAGCAAGATCATTCGAAGCGGAGAATATTTCTTGTACTATAAATGACAAACACAATCGACTAGTTACCGAAAATTTGCTAATTGTCTTTTGACGCAATTCTTTCAGTGTGGATATTGCAATTTACGAGTGTTAGCCGGTGAGTTGGCTAGGCGTTCACACTTGAAAGAAAATGTGCCTCACGAAACTTTCTGTCTAAATATGCCATGTCCTTTTTTCAAACAAAACCTCTTGAGTATGTCTAATGGAACTTAAAGGTCATGCATGCTGTCACCGACATTAAGAATAAGCACGTCGAAACAGGTCTCATATTGAATATTCCTTCGAAGATGATGCGCTTTGCGCATTATCCCTCTGTAATCTACAAAACGTAATATTTGTCCTCAAGTCACCGCTTTAAAGCGCAATTATTTCTTGTTGATTATCCAATTATAGCGTCCTTATCACGCGTATCATGTTCGCCACTCGGAGTCAACGAATTCGACGACTCCGGTTGTTCCACGTGTCGCCACTTTTCTGAATTGTAATGGAAAGAAAATAAAGAGCCGGTACACAGGGGCATCTGTCGCACACCCGGTGAAGCCTCTTATATTCACTAGTCAAATCACAACACACCCTTTCTCCCACTGATCTCATGGACGGTCCTTGCCGAACTGAAATTCATTCATTCATTTGTGTCGCCCATTTTCGACTAAAGATTACGTGTCTTTACTTTGTGATAGTATAACGAAAGAAGGAAAATTGACCCAGGGGCTCGCTTTTTTTGTAATATACACAGCTAATAAAACCGGCAGACAATTAGGCCAAAGCAGGTGGGACATTATTTGTCGTTTCTTAAGTGTATAGTGCAATCATTCTCACTTGAACGTAAAAAATTAAACTTGAGAAAAGTTCACAAAAAGCTATGTTTGGCCTAATTGTCTCTTGATTTCATCAGTTGTTTAATTCGTGATCTGCAATGATGCCCGAGAGTTTCAAACTCGTTTTATTGTTCCCGTTACAGCATGGATATCGCAACGGCCATTTCAGTGTCATTCAAACTTTTCCCCGACTGTCGCTTCAGAAGATTTAAGCACCTGAAGAGGTACTGGAAGAATATCGTAAGTGCGCTACAATGCGCTGAATTAACTTTACTCCTCCGATGACCACACACATTCCGTGCATGCATTCGTGTTATGAAAACAGATATCGAGCGTAGTAACGGACCATTCACGTAAGATATTACAGAAATGCAAGTTCAGAGTATACCTGGTGCTAAAGCTATTTCTTTGTTATGAATGCTGTCCCTCCCCCCTTACACACCCTTCCGCCTCCACCCTACTTTCGAGAGCAGTCACCATCGGCGGCACATCGGCAAATAAACAGCTGAGCTGAAGATTCCTCTCAACTGAGCAGTCTAGTGTTTCTGCCACGGATATTAATACGTTATCCAGTACGTCTACAGGGAGGTTCGCCTTCCGTACACTAGCAAAGTGAGCGGTATTGGTTGAGTCCAGTGCAAGCACGCTGTGTGTGGTGCGTTTTCGTCTTGAATGCCCGAAATCGCAGAGGGCGACACTCAGCAGGGGCTCTATAGGGTCACACCATTATGTTTTGTTCTTAATCCATCGTGCCTGACATCAAGTTTACATCACCGGCGAAGCAGGCACGCACGGGACTCGCAATGCCTTGTGAAAATGCCAAAAAAGCGCGTTTCCTGCTGGCAGAAAGTTGTGTTTTCTTCCTTCAAAAGCGAATAGCATTAAGCTACCTGCACTGTCTTCGTGGCTGTTGCATTTCGTTGAGCGTGTAGTCAAATATTCCCGGAGTGTCTGTAACACTCTGTCAACCTTGCCAGTACTCTTACAAATACAAAAGCAAATAAATGAGTCAATAATTTTCTTACATCAAGTAATTTCCGCACTGCTTGTCATGCGGTGCCTTGCAATGAACGAGGTGACTGGCAAAGAGGCGTTAAAGAAAAAAAGGGGGTGTTTGCAAAACAAAGAACAGCTCGCGAAAAAATCCTGTTAATGCACACAAGGAGTCTCGACAGCATTACACGACTGTCATTCAATGTAGTTATCGAACGTAAAGGATTTTTTTTTTCATTGAGCTGCCAGGAATGACACGGACTAGAGAACCCACACTCTAAAAATTGCGGATGATATCGCAGGAGTAAAAAGTCAAGCTACTCTTCAGAGTGTTCCTCTGCTCCAGCAAAACATCAGATAGAGCGAAATTGATTTTCACTCTGTATGAAATGAGAGAGTGAAACTGTTTTTTTACTCTATCTCTGAGAGAGTGCAGTATACTCATATACTCTTTAGGCATGAGAGAGGAAAACGGGGCTATGCTCTTGATCTTGATTACATAAAGATGCCTTGGCCCATTGCGAGTGATTATCACCACCTAATAAGCACACATATATGCAGTAAAACATACTGCATTTGTTGAGGCCGTTAAAGATGATTAACAAAAGAACAGGTGTTTTTAGCTTCAGATCTGTGTAGTGAAACGAGCAAATACTATCTTATTAAATCGGTCACGATTTGAATTCAAAGCAATTGGCTATGACAGTCTGCTTATATTAAAATTGTGGGTGCAGTCACTGACCCTTCTTTATTAATTAGACGTGTCATTCATTTGTTTAATTTCCTCATCTGTAGATACGATCATCAGGGTGTGCCTGCTCGAGCTCGTCCTGTTGGCGCCTTCAGCAAAAGCGAGATATGTGACCCCTATAGCCGCCATAGTAATAGATGGGGTGTGAAGGACGCGGTATGGTGTGATATAGCTGTGGACACATCGGTGGTTACATTGACGCCACAGGTACACGGCCACCTGTGGTATCCATTGGGATAGTGGTGAGTGCTGAGAGCGCCGAAACTTCGACATACGTTAGTACCTGAAGAGGTCTGGATTTTGTGAAACGAGGTAGATGTGACGCAGACGCAACGGCCCGACACTATAGGCCGTAGCTGAGGGTAAAGTAGATGGTGGGGCGCAGGAAAAGCAGCGCCCATGAAGCACCTCACGAACGATGTCGCGGACCGGGGAACAGATGTCTATAGGGCTGCAGGAAGACGAATGTCCGACGCATCATATCAGAGACGAAGAGGCTGAAGTTCGTCTAGACTCTGGCAAACCGTGTTGACAACTTGAGTCGTGGTAGGATTTTTCGATGCAATGGCGTTAAAAGCGACAGTATTTATGCCTTTGATAATATGGCATATTTGGTCGCTTTGAGGCATAGATGAGTTTACACGCTTGCATAGTAAGCAAGAACATCCTCAATGCACGAGGTGTACAATTCACCAACCTGTTGAATGCCTTCAGCAAGCTTCTTGGTTGCTGCCTCCGCGAGAACACTGAGGGAACCAAAAATCTGACGAAACTGCCGTGCGAACGTGTCCCAGTCGGGCAGATCTTGGTGGTGCTTTCTAAAACCAGGTTTTGGCAACTTCAGTCAGGCAGACAGGGACCGTACGTAATTTGTGTAGAGTATCCCACCTGTTCAACTAGCTCACGAGGTCTTAGGTGTGTAGCCATTCTTCAGCGTCATCCCCTTTGAGACTCCGAAAACCCTGGTGGATCTCGCTGGTGGCTGTGCATGGCCAGAGTCGACGGCGGAGGTTGCACTGGGCCGGCGGTGTTGGATGACCCAGGATTGTCTTGCACTGCCATGGCAGGTGGTAGTAGACGACTCGAGCGGAGCTCCATTGATAACGTGCGAAAGGACTTGGGGATCGAAAGGCACCGTCCACCTATTTATGAGGAATAGCTTTATTCGAGAAGGAGCTCGCGCTGACACACACTGATGATGGTATCTACAGATGATGAAATTATACAAATGATGAGCACACGTCCCATTGATAAATAAGGGTCCGAGATTGCGCTCACAATATTCATGTTTAATGCTACGACCATTGCAGACGGAGATGCTGTCGTAAGCCTAATGCACGGTACGGCTACAGTTGCAGTGGCTTTTGTGGTTGAAGGAGAATAGATACGTGACGAAAAATGGCCGAAAATATGTCTATGTATGTGAAAAAGAGAACTCAATTTTTAATGCACACATCATGAGCGCAATGTTTCTTGCACAGAAATGACTAACTACTTAGCGAGTCAGTGGAAATGTTGTTCATATAATCGTCTGCGCTAATCTTCTTTTTCCACAGTAAAAACGTGTTGGACAGATGTTCTGATCTCACGAAGCGCAAAACAAGTGCATTAAACATGTTACTTACTGTCCGGCTGGTTTTTAAAACAGTGCAGACACTCAACTCTGCACTTCTAAACAAGAAAATGCAGACAGATCACAAACATTAACTATAACAAGAAAAATAGTGGTTACCGTGTCAGGCTCCAATGTGCTGTGCGTCTAGAGGTCGATGGTACGAACGCTACGTAGTTGTTTTTTTACCTTTTTTTTGCTGTGGTGCTCGTATTTAGCCATCCTGACCATCCGGCGCGCGAGGAAGTCTGTAATGACAATTAAAAAGCCGTATTTCTGTTATTTTTTTTTCGTGAGTTGTACTGAGACCCTCTTCGGTGGAGTCGTGCTACTCTGCTTTGAGCAGCCTTATGTAACTCTGTTGAGGGGTAGTGCTTTGACCCGTTCTGCGGGAATCACTGTACTCTGCCTCAACAAGAGGGGATTTACTCTGGAAAAGAAAGCGAAATATGGGACAAGAAAGCACTCTCCCAAAGAGAGTGCCCGGCACTCTCTTAGTTTTAGAGTCTATGGCACTTTATTACGAAATGAAATTACATCAGCTCACCCCCTTCCCCCCCCCCCTTGTTGTAGCCTTATATTAAAAAAACAAAATTCATTCCATTTGCCAGCTGCCTTGAGTAGATGGCCGCTGCGAAAATAATGGGCAAGTAGCGATTTTCCAATTCACGGGGACACTCTTGAGCAATTCTGAAAAACTCAAGGTAGTCGTTCGACACAATAATGCCTCTCTGAGTGCGTACGCGTCTTTCTGGCATCGCTAGTTTTCGCTGCGTTGTGACGTCGCATGAGAGGTGTAGGGATACGCGAAAAGTTTCTTGATTTTTCACAGAATTCGCAGACCTTCGTAGTTTTCAAGCATCCTGCTCAATACGGTTTCCCTAAAATGATACCAACTGAATTGACTGTTGTTGCTCAGATGAAGCTTATATTACTCAACACTGAAAATGGGAAAGTAAATCTTGGCCAATTTTTTGCACCATAGAATTTCTGGGATCGCTGAGGTTGTCAACCGCAACATTTTGTTGGGAAAGTTAAAGGATTACTTTATTAGAGGCATAGCATATTTTTCAATCTTAACATATTTACAACATCTCATTTTGGTTGTCAGCTGAATGTTGAAATGAGATACCAGTTGAATACGACATCCACCAGAGGAGCATCTCCAAGAGAACACTGGAAACGTACATAGGAGAACATCTGACATGGGCTGACCGTGTAAAGTGTGTGATCAATAAAGTCCTGAGAGAGGTTATATTCTCCTCAACATTTCTCACGATCGTCTTCAATGTATCAACAATCTTCTTCCCGACGCACTTTTTCTTTCAATCATAACCGACATATTTCTCGTCTGCTGAATCCAACAATCAAAATGTCGAGCTCGCGTAGTCACAAAAGCGCATGGTTGGAGTAGCGTGTGAAGTACCATACCTCTCCCCCATTACGTGATATTTTGATAAAGCACAATATCGTGCAAGTTACATTCATGTACCTTGGCAATTAATGCCGGAAATACTAACTCGGGGTAGCTCGTCATAACATCGAAGCGCCGGAAACACTAGCCGGACAAAATGCTAACAAGCGCTAACCGAAAGACTGCGGCAAGTGAAAATATCTCATTTTGTCCATGTACATCAAATGCTACAGCTCTTGCTGTTTGCATTACCGAGCGCAATTAACAGAGGACAGCTAGAAAATTATTTCAGCATATTGCAAGCAGGTACTCACTTCAGTAGTTACCAAGGTGAATCAGTCAACGGTGGCTTTAGAAGCTGTGGATTCCAAGCACTAAAATGCGCGGAAAGCTGTCAGTCTGCTTCAAAAGTGACAGGTGGTAAACGACGCTTGTTTTTTCTAGTTTGCGACCTTATAGCAGCATATAAACCCTGGAAAGCATGCTGCAACAATCTTTAGCAAGCAAATAGATGGTACAGGTAGCGAATACATGCATTACACCAACGGCTGCTTAATATCAATTGTGGTGGTGGTCCTTGTAAAATGTGAATTGTGGCAGTGTATGCTTTATAAGGTTGTAATAAAATTGGCATGTGCATTCGTATTCAGTTATGTGCATAGGCGTGTTCACCATGGCTTCTACAAAATTATGAACGCCTTAGCCTGCTTTCTAGCACGCTTCTGTTCTCTTTCAGTGCACCTCTTTACCGAAATCTGAGTGCTTTTATCTCCTCGTCTGCGTTTTTAATTCGTATCGCATTGTTTTCGTCATCTTAGTGTGTATTTAACGTCTTTCAGTGCGTTTCTGTGCTTTCGCTGTGTATAATAACTCAGCCATATATTTATTGCTGATCACCCGTCTCTGATCCAAATGGGCAGATGCAACATATATCCCAGATGGGGTTCTTCACGCAAGTGTAAACTGTTCTCTGATGTATCTTTTTTATTAAATTACAGGAAAACTTACAGCTTACAGATCATTCCTTATCGCAACAGTTTGTTCTTTATAGGAGCACACGCCTATTAACTCCGATCTACTGGTGCAGTACGGCTACCACCTCCCGGACCAGACCGAGCCAAGGATGACATACGTGAAGGTACGGTTCCGAACAAGACACGATCGCCACTACGTGTACCCGATCCTGTGCGTGCGTCCCACGGAGGTGCAGCCCTTGGCGCCCATCGATCCTGATCCCATCATTGGCTCTTTCCTGCAATGCGTCAAGCTCACGATGGGCCAGCTGTACGGCGAGCCGTTCTCCATGGTGTCGCGTAGCCCAGCGTTGCCCCACCCCGCAGCTGCACTGGACGGCCAAGGACACCCGGGTGGGTATTCACCAGACTCGCAAGCCCAGAACGGTGTAAACGTTATGTGCGATGTGAGCAGTGCCGCATAGAGTTTCTTTGTCAAGCCGCTACTGTATATCAGAGCAAATGTATCGCATGTATAGCAGTGGAAGAGCTGCGGCCTGATGGTATATATATAGATATAATATATGTATATATATATTGTACCGGTGCACATCGTCGCTAGCTCTGTGCCAGTGAGAGAAAAAACGACGAAGTTCGTAGGCCCCGCTCTCGGCCTTCTGTTTTCTGTGCTTCAGCTGTCTTGCTTGCCCTGGCGAGTTTCGTGCTCAAACTCCTCCGAAGAACACGCCTATTACAATATATATATGTGTGTGTGTGCGCGTGCGTGTAGTGTGTGGTACAGAAGACGTACCGCGTTTTAGGCCGGGTATGCATTGCATATGAAAGAGCAGAATAGATGAAGAAATTAAGTGGCTGCGTTATGCTGCAAATAACCTGATCACCTGGGCGCGCGGCGGATCAAGGAACGAGGGGGAGGAAGGTGACCTCCTGTTCTATTCAGTTTTTTATCCATACAGTCGAATAGCTCCAGTCACATCCTGGAAGCCGACTTCTGCTACAATGACACGAGCAGTTATGAACGTTAAATACTTGGCAACAACTTTCACAAAACACTGTTTAACTTCATACACAACACAGCCCTAATGACGCACATGTGATACAGTGTAATATGCATTTACGGGTAGGTGAGTGGCAGCAATAAAAAAAAGCTGGCAGTTGCTCCGTGTATAAATACAACCGATGAGCGAAGCTCCTTAGAAGAGGGACGCAAACGACTATGCGCCTGATCTCGCTGCTGGCTTTCATGAAGCCGGCAGGGTTGTGAGCGGGCGGGGAGAGCGTTTACCTCGCTATATGGGGTAACGACTCAGTGAGTGAGTGTGCAGCGCACGTCGCGCAAGCCGGCCCAGGGTAAGGACCAACCACTGGGTGGAGTGGATCCCCGAAAATGCTACGGTGTATAAGACGCCAGGGCGAAGCGATGGTTTCGCACGTTTTCCGGTTTGAGAAGAGAGGGCAGAGACAAAGAAAGGAGGCGGGGGAGGGAGACATGTTGGAGATGGGTGCGAGTGAGAATGGCTGCGCTCCACAAAAAAAAAAAGAAACCTACCAGCTCTTTTCACAAGGCTGAGCGCCCACTTCCCAAGTAGCCAATTACTAAGCAGAGCTATAAACGCCCTAACTTCGAATAGCGCTTGTGGAATGAAAGTCGCCGTTTGCATCCACTGCATTTAACTTCTTTGCTTCGCCGCATACAGATTTCGCCACACAAGAGCGGTCTATTTCGCTTTGCGAGCAATTATTGCGCAAGAAATTATGTGTGTGTGAAAACGGGGCACCTATCTGCAAACATCGTGATGGCAACCTGTATCACGTTGTCGCACATAATGTTGGTTAAGCCTGTCGGCAAACGATCGACAACGAGAACAAGTGAAAAGCTGTCTGTATTTGGTCCTTATAGTCCCACACGCGTAATGGCTGGTGTTCGCTCTTCGTGTGCAAGGGCATCGGTGGCTGATGTTCACTCCGACTCATGCAAACGTTTCGCCAGATAAAAGGCGATACCTGTAGCAATGGTCCTTCGTGGACGGCACATGCACGTAAGAATTTTCTAAACATATCTGCACTGCTAAACAGGGGGAGCCATCGCAGCAAGTCTCAATTACAAAGGATTCCCAAGCTGCAGCACCGTCGTAAATGAACATAATGAAAAGTCGACAACAGTCTACCAAGCCTTGCTGCTAAGCAAATTTAAGCTTCTAAACCAGCCTTTCCCATAACATACTCTACTTATGACATTGTGCCAGTTTTCATGAGGAGCAAGAAAAAATCTAGGGTTTAATGTGCCATAAAGGATATAAATCGGATGCCCACCAAGAGTACGATGCGCTGCATGCTGTGTGTGTATGTGCGTGTGTGTACGTGTCTGTGTGTTAACAGGTGTGTATGCTTGTGTGTGTGTTTGTGTAGGTGTGCATGTCTGTGTGCCTGTGAGTGTTTGTGCATGCGTGTGTGTGTATGTGCGTGCATGTGTGTACTCCTTTATAGGAATATGTCAAGACAACAGCGAGAAACATGGCTCCTGCTGCTAGGAGGAGCACGACAGGCGATGTCCTTTTGTCCGCAAAGGTTTCGTCCACTACACAAACATATTCTATATTTCGCACAAACAAAAAACATTTCGAGGTATAGATGCTTGTCCTTTAAATTTCAGCATAATTCAACGACGAATATTGTGTAATCGCACTGCCGTACGCGCCGGTGCCCGCCGTGGTGAACATCTCGTGTGTTTTACGCCGTCAAGAGCCGAGAATTCTACCCGGATGGCGGGCTCCAGTGGGGCTAGACTTATCTGCGTGTCATGTTGATAGCAGAGTTTGTTTACTGCTTGTATACCGGGCTGAGCCGGATCGAGTTATCGCTGAATAATATCACACGCTGTTATCGCCTTGAACACGGTACCCTTTCTTCCTTCTCTGTTTAATAAGTATAAAAATTGGGGCTTGGCCACAAGTGGGGCCGGCTTTGCCGAAAATTGAAGGTATGTAAAACGATCGCAACAAAAATAATAACAAGAATCATGAAAATATAAAGTATAAATGGCACAAGTATGCAGAGGTAATGGTACATACAGGAATTAAAAAAAACACCTACGTTAACGACTCTACAAAAGGAATTGATCAGTCCGCTGTGTTCGAGGAAACTCGCAGCGCTTCTCGAGGGCCAACCTCTGTTTGTTGAAGCAGGACCAGGACGGAAGCACTTTGTGCACAGATAAAGGGCGCCTATCGAAAGCACAGCGTTGCTTGTCCCGTGAAGCAGACACTGCTTTACAGAAGCTTCTTTTCTGCTGTGGCCTTCAGGCATTCAAGTAGTGTCACTATCTTACGCGACGCAATAAGACGCATGTACGATTCTTCGAGGCGTATGTAGAAGTGCATAAATGAGAGGCCGATATTGAAATTTATGGATATTCGTGGCTGAGCTGAGGATCACTGTGTGACAAATACACTATATACACGGTCATCGAACCACGTAGTTCGGCGGGGCTGGGGCCGGTTACCCAACGCAAAATTGGGTCACCCGACGCAACCCTATGTGGTTTCTTAAATGTATTGTAATGATTCTCACCTGAATTTAAAGAATTTAACGTGGACAAAAAATCGCCTTTTTTGCGGATGGGATCCGTACCCACAACTTCGAATTACGTATTTCCAAGGTTGTGCGTACCGATCGAACATAAGCGAACGATGATTTTTCGTCCAGTTCACTTTCGTTCAATTTAGGTTCGAATTATTAATTAGAGGTAAGAACCACGGCTAATGTCCCCTGTGCTTTCCTTGGCTTCCCTGTCGGTTTCATTAGCTGCGCACAAACGATACGATGTGTGATTGATCGGTATAACACGGAGGAAGCGTTTCTCCGTGGGGTTCAGCAAAAATGAAATCTTCCATACTAAACGAGTACAATCTACATTTAATAGCACAGTGCTTTTGTTTCATAGAGTTCCCGATTGAAATCGATTTTTAAAGTAGTATATGTATTATCGCGTCTAACAAAAAAAAACGAGCCTTTAAATTTACACTCTTTTTTTTTTCATTCATCGCGAGTCTTAGTTCTGGCAGACTAGATGCCATCAGGTAGTATGCGAAGGATTTTCAAATGCGGAGCATGTCTTGGTCGCGCGAGGTCGCGGATCCGGCGTCGGCGGCGCCATCCACATCGCTACTGCACATGCTCGCGTCTCGTGCCGTCACTTCCCTCCTCTCCCCCGCAAGGCCCACGCCGGCAGCGTCTGCTAGTAAAGAACCGTATGCTCGCGCTTGAAAACCATTCACTGGCCACCCCTATAGGCAGGCACTGCATCGCGCGTTCGGAATTCAGTCAAGGGCGTTTTTACTTGGCTTTCGCTTGTCCTGACGCTTTGCTTGACTCGAGTACATGCGACGGGAGCAACAGTACCTTCAACCAGTAGTGGGCCACAACCACAGCGTCCCGCCACTCGTTGAAGGCAACTCTTCTCCTTCGTTCAATGAATCAGAAGAGTAAGGACGAAATATCAATTAGGCATTCCGAAACCATACTCAATTACGAAACATTCACGCGATACCCCCAGCTCACTGCGACGCATTTACTAGAGTTCCCCTGTGGAAGGATGCGGGCGGCTTTTTTTCGTCAGCTGCCAGCTCGTAATAGGATCACGTGCTATGCGTGACGCCAACGGGCAAAGAGAGTGTTCCGCACTCGCCGCAATGGCAACAGGCAGCGCCGACTGACGCTCCCACTTCTATATACACATGTATACCCAATAAAGTCAACGGAGGGATGACCGCCATCGTAGCTCAGTCGTATAGTATCAGACGCGTTTATTCGAAGGTCGCACGTTTTGATCCTGCCAGTGGCACGTTATCTTTACGTATACTTTTCTTTCTTCACTTTTACACTACAATTACTTCTAATACCATCCTCTTGGCATCTTTATCTGTTAATGCTCATCATTTGTGCCAATCAGTAGTTATAGCATTAATTTAATGTAGTTAATCAATTACATGAAACCAGTTTTTTTATCGACAAGACTTGCTGCGACAGGCGACGTATAGCGCTTTGAGAACTCGAGTGTTCACGGGAACTCGTAGAGCAGAAACACTCGCGCTCGCAATGCAGCAGCCTGCTCCAATATTCACACTGCATGACCCTTCGCTTAGACCGTTTGTTTCTTAATCCTCATGCTTCGCCAGGTGCTGGCCGTGCTCGTATATGTTCCAGCACTTTCGCTCTAATATCGAGCTAACTTTCATTGTCTTTAATGACGAAAATTTTGGAAAGAGAATCATCAGTGAGAGGTGGTAAGGGTCGCCCATAACGCAATGAAAAATTCATGCCAGAGATCGTTTTATTTCATGTATGTTTTTTTTCCGCTACACTTTCCCAACGACCAGGCCTGCTCTAATATGACGCGGCATGCTACGGCTACCGGAACAGCTGTTGGATCGACTGCACACGCGTCGCAAGAAGCATGTGAACTTGCCCTCAATTCATTGGCCGCAAGCTGTATACAATAGCGCGTAGTGGTGCGCCACAAAGGAAGATGCCGACACGCGTTTCCTCTGCACAGAACACTGCAGCCGTCACACTGGAGTGCCGCCAGCAGTAACCGTACGCTTACCTCGAGCATTGCTCAACGCTGCAGTTGGGAATGTGAATCTAAAATCATGCCTGGGGCGCTGTGGAGGATCGCCCGAATTTCGCCCGAATTGGGCGAAACTCGGGATCTTCCAGAGCCCTGGCGACACCCCCTTATGAACGAGCCAACAGTACGAAAAAAATCAAATCTACCGCTCCGCGCGCTGAGGCACTTCATTGGTTACGATAGAATTAGTCATCGCGTCAAAGACGATCGACTAAGTTGGGCGGTATTTTCAAACCAGAGGCATCTTTTTCCATTCGTTTTTTGTTCCAGTGAGTGCTGAAGTGATTGATTGATATATGGGGTTTAACGTCCCAAAACACCATATCATTATGGGATACGCCGTAGTGGAGGGCTCCGGAAGTTTCGACCATCTGGGGTTCTTTACCGTGCACCCAAATCTAAGCACAAGGGCCAGCAGCATTTTCGCCTCCATCGAATATGCAGCCGCCGCATCCGGAATTCGATACTGTGACCTGCGGGTCAGCAGCCGAGTATATACCACCGCAGCGGGGCGAGTGCTGAAGTGCACCCATGCAATAAAGTGCCAGAAACTTCCGTGATGATATTTTTAGAGACACCTGGTGCTTAAATTTATTTCGAAGCTTTTGATGCCCGCAATAAGTATGTTTTAGAATAATCGAATGGTGGGCTCGGAGATCAGTACCAGCAGATTGCCTTACAAGATCGCGAAAGCAGCTAAATCCGAGGCCACGTGTTAATCATCATAAGCCTGTGCATTATGGCGCCCTGCTCGGCCGGTGCACATCGTCTTTGTTGTCTTCACCCGCTAGCAATCGAGCATATGCGGCCGGCTAATTAGCTATCAGGGGCGAAGTTCCTAAGCAGCGGGTCTGTTCCTCTCAGCACGCGGTACGTGATCGATATATAGTTCCATGACTCACTCGGCATGTGCGGACGGACAGACGGAGAGGTGAATGGATGGATGAACGGACGGACGTACAGACAGACAGACAGACAGACAGACAGACAGACAGACAGACAGACAGACAGACAGACAGACAGTTCACGCTTTACCAATAAAACCCTCCGAAGCTTCGTCCCACTCATCATCATTCACTCCGTGGAAATTCTGCGATTTTTTGGCTGGACTGTATACTTGGTTAGTTAGGCCAGGACATGCTTTGACCAAGCTACTTAGGCCAAGTCATTGTAAGGCCGAGGTGTATACGCCACATCTTATAAACCGAGCTGATGAAGGCATTTCAAGCTATACAACTATGCTACCTAAAGCATGCTAGGTGATGAGCTAACCAAACTATGCTTATTAACTCGATGTTATTTATGAGCACGTTAAGTAAAACCATAGTAATTATCCCTTACTGATACGATAACAGTTAGTATCTTGCTAATCAGGATTACGTTTATCAGCACCATACTGATCATGGCCTCGCTAATTGCACCTGAGATGATTGCCTTATAATTAACGCCTTATCAATGAAGACAAGGCAGCTCAGTGTAATTGTAGTTAATCATCAGTCATTTATTACCACCAAATTGAGACAGAGCTGATGGGGTCTTCACTTCTAAGACGACGATGTACATGAGTAGACGAACAACATTAAAAAGATGCAAGAAGCTATAGGTTATCAGAAGCTCCTCTCTTGTATACTGTAAGCTCACCAAATTATTTCATATGCAAAGAAGCTGCCGCTTAGCGTTCACCGCATCAAACGCTTTACAGTCACACCAGCACCATCACAGTTACGAGTTGAACTGAGGCCTTCTCAGAATCAACGAGTTTGTATCCAAGTCCACACGTCAATTACTTTGATTGACAGACGCCCGCGGCGCAGATCGGGTACGCCCACCACGCTCACTCTTGCCAAGGAGCAGTAGCCAAGTCGTGCAGCACGATTAATCTATCAACTTTATCGCACAGACTATGCACGCTCAAGTAAAAGTGATATCGCCACGTGGCTACGATGTCTCGCATTATATTTCACCGCGCTCACGACGTATCCAACCACAGCTGCGTTGCCGCCATGATGCGAGTCCCCCTGTGGCCACCTGTCCTTATATTAATCTGCATTATTTGATAGAAGCGAAGCGAGCAGCACGAGAGTTCTGCATGGCCACCCTTGCTGCCTTCGAGAATGGAAATGTCCATGCTCTAGGTGGAACGAATTCCTGTCTGAAAGAGGACATACGCCCACAAACACGCCTGGGGAACTCGCTTGGCTAAGGAACAGTGCGACAATCAAACTTGACCCGCTGGTCGCAGGATCGAGTCCCAGTTGCGACGGCTGCATTTCCGATGGAGGCGGAAATGCTGTAGGCACATGTGCTCAGATTCGGCTGCACGTTAAAGAGCCCCAGGAGGTCGAAATTTCCGGAGCCCTCCACTACGGCATCTCTCGCAATCATATGGTGGTTTTTGGGACGTTAAACCCCACATATCAATCGACATGTTGACTGAGTGGAGGCGCTGACTGAGTGGAATCGACATGTTGACTGAGTGTTGACTGAGTGGAGGGCCATTTTCTCTTTTTTATGACTAGCTTATCACATATGCCGTAGACGCAATCTTTGACTTAATTTCTTGCTCTCTATAACCGTGCTTGTAAACAATATGCAAGATAACAGTTTTAGAAAAAAGAAAGCTTCTCAAGGGCGGAGGTCAAGCGTGGCCCTACGAAAGAATTACAAATACGTTCATTTAGAGCTAGAGCTGAAAAATAATGCAGTTTTATTTTGTGCCAATAAATGTATGCATACTGTATAACATAATGTTACAACAAAGAACATCGACATAGAAAAGAAATAAACTCCACGAAAACCACTTATCGTTAGCGTTAGTAAATGGCGGCAGCGTGAGGTCTGCAGGGATCATCGCAATGCTAGGCAAAACAGACTTTAAAGGGGCCCTGCCACACTTCTTGAGCTTGGTCAGAAAGCATTGCCGATCGATAGTAAAGGCTCCCGACAACACGCGAGCCAAATATTTGAGCGCAGCACACGGCCTGCAATTCACAATAAATTATCAAATCAGCTAAAAATTGCTTCTTGTTCTCCCGACTAATCACTGAATAAGCCCAAAAATCACTCTTAATAAGCTCATCTATCAACCATTGACCGATTTGAACATGACGCGCGGTGCTCGGTCGTTATAGAGATTGCCGCGGGATGCCGCGACTTGTCCACGCGTGCGGGCATGATCACACTGAAAAAGCCGCGCAATCGAAGAAAAAAAAAGAAAAGGTGCCAAATGTCACAAGGCGCGCGTGGCCTTATTCTCTGCGCCTGCCATCCCTCACTGCTTAGCTTCCAGCGCTTTTGTCGGGACGAGAGAGAATGCAATCGCAGAATGCGACGGCTCTTTGTAACTCCACTCGCACTGGACGGAGTTTTAAAATTTTTTGGGCCTTTAGTTCGTGAGGCGATAAGCTATACTAGAGAGTTCATTTCAAGGTTATTCGACAAAGTGCTTCAGGGCCCCTTTAAAAAGAAAAGAAAAGGTTATTAGGGTGACTTATGCTAACAAGTGAAGTTGAACTCGTCGATATCCTAACGTCAGAGCGCGTAGACTCCCACTAGCATGCCGATCGCTGCCGTATAGCTTCCCGGTAAACTAGATTTTATTGGTGTTCAGATAAAACCGAAAAGCTTGGCGGAAGAAAACACGACGTACCTATTTCCGGCTCAAATCGGAAACGCTAAAGTCTATAGTAATAAGCCATAAATATTGTATATATAATGAGGCACTGGCCACTCATAGCGACAGAGAGAAAGAGAAAATAAGGAGAAAGACGGGGAGGTTAACAAGGGCCGAGCCGCGGTACGCTACCCAGCACTGGGAAGAAGAGAGGGGGAAGGAATGTTATAGAGGAGGAGAAAAATGTCAGTGACTGGGCCGACGCGAAACATTTTCGAGGAAAGACAGGCACTCGATGACCTTATGGAATTCACAAGAATGCAAGTTCATAAACCCGAAAGAAATGCCACTCATAATATTGTACACAGCACCGTAATGTTGCATTGTACTATATTATAGTAAATTATCTGAAACTTAAATATATCTTTTTACTTTTGTGTACTGCCACCGAAGAACTATAGTACTAACATCACTGTTATGGGAAGCGGAGGTTATAGTCGTTACTCGCTCACTGGATTCCGTGCCGACCGGTCGTGCCCTCGCGATCTCCGACGTCAGCATAGCCCTGGCCGACTGGGTTGGCCCTACGTCATCTCGTGACACCGGTCTCCGACAACAGCGTAGCTCTGACCTACTGCACTCGCCTCACGCGATCTCCTGACGCCGACAAGAGCTCTCGCAAGTGGTGCCCCGTCCTCGGACTCCTGTGACCGTGTTTCTTCTATCCTATCTCTCCCATCCCCTCATATGTCCTCGCTCGCTGTCCCAGCGCATATCTCTCTATATATATATACCTTTAATCCTATCCTTCTAATCCCTCCTGACCCCATCCCTTGAGAGGTACTGTTGAGGTATCGCACCCCGATGCAGACAATTACGGATGCAGACAATTACGGGGCTCACTTTTATCTTACCTCTTATAACCACTTCTCTCTTTCTCTCTGTACACATGTTGAAGGCTTGTGAACTGAGGCGAACATACTTTTATCTTTTTTCTGTACGCTTTGCTTTTTTGCCCTTAGAAGGAGGGAATAACGTTTACATTCTTGGTAGCAGAGAATTAGCCGCCCGCCTATGGGAGGCACAAACATTTCCAAAAGCACGTTACAAACTTGCGTGCGCGTGAAAAATCTACGCAAAACTATATATGCGCAAAGCTACTGTTGGTGACCCTGTTGGACCGGTAGGCCGCAATGAGAAACGAGGCTACGGACAGTGAACAAAATTATTGTTACCAGAAAGCAGACAGAGAATTTACAAGATAATAACACCATTCCCAAGCGCGGACAGCAAGGGTATAAAAGCACGCGGCAGTCTAAAATCACGTCGCAGTGTTCCTCGACGATGCTCTTTGCACTTTAGTATGAGATATATTAGGGCAGCAAAGCAGTAGACATAGACTCGCACTTTTCAACAAGTGAAGAATGAAACACAATTTTTTAAAAAATAAGAAAATGACGTTGTTTGTAAACTTTGGGATATTGCAGTGGTTTGTTTAATTAAGTGATTTAGTATTTTACTCAAGATCGCTCGTGGGCGGCCTGGTAGGAGCCGTTACACTTCGATGTGGTCAGGCAGTGTTGTGTTAGCATTAAACACCGCACTTGGTGATTTCGGGCTCGACTGCTGACCCGAAAGTTGCGGATTCGAGTCCCGGCCGCGGTGGCCGCATTTTCGATGGAGGCTAAAATGCTTGAGGTCCGTATAGATTAGGCACTTATTCAAAAACACCAGACACTCGAAATTTCTACAGCCCTCTATTCCGGCGTTTCCGTAATCGTGTCGTATTATAGGTACTTTAAACTCTAGCAATTAAAAAAAACACTATAGACAGGGGTATAGCCAGAATTTCAGGGGGAAGGGGATTCAAGTATACTTCATGTATGTTCATGCATTCGTTTATATGTGTGCGTGCATATATACGCAAGCAAAATTGGGAAATTATTTAGGGGGTGGTGGCGGGTTTTAACCCCCTCATTCCCCGCCAACACACACACGCACACCCCTACGCTCATGACACTTGGGGATCCAAAGTCCATTAAGTTCGCTACGAAAAAATGGAACATATCGCGAACTCGTGCATTTGGTTTCCCTTTGCAGCAGGCTCATGCAAGTATAGGAGGCCTGAGAGAATAAAATATAGCCAGACTATTAGCTTGCGATGACTTCCAAGTGGCCATTTGTAAATGCGCGTACTTATACGCGATAGGAATAAGCACCCACGCGTATAGCATTATGTAGTCCACAGGTATAGATGCGAGGCTTCCATCGAAAGCGCTGCTATACAATTAGCGTTGCCGATAAAAGCCTGTGCATGAGGACACGGCAAGTAAAGTAGGTTTAGTCAGATTACGACCAGCTATAAGGCAGCTCCACATGCGGTTGTTATTGTCTCAAGATATATATGCCTCTGTCACGATTTCGTTGAATCACTCACAAGCTGAACTTATTTTCAATATTAACAGTCTACAGAACTGTGTTTTGAATTATTTCCGATGCCCTTTCATGCACTTGTGAATACAGAAACTCAAACGGATGTGTGGATGTAGTAAATTGAAAATAAATTTAAAGGACATTGAGAAGGGTGGCTGGTCAATGACATAAACTCCCGCTGGCACAGTGTATGCGATTACAAATAGAAGGCTAAAGTACGAAATTTCTAATATTGCAGCATAAGGACTGTGCTTATTTGTATTACAATTTTTATTTTCCTTTTTTTCACTATAGATTGGTATTGACAATGTCAGCTGGAATACAAGGCCAAGCTGTCAAGACCCCTACAGGCCGCAAGTGCCCTTTGAAGCACCGACAGTGACAGTCTTCTGCGGTGATTTGGAAGTGGTCTCAGATTGCGACAATAAGGTCGAGAAGACGCAGCAGAACAGGCTGTGTAGCTTGACAAAGCTGAAACCAAGCTTTCAGCCACAGCAAAGCCGCGTCCACCACAGTCAAGTCAGCGCTTGCTCCAGAGCCCAATCGCCAAATGAACCTGGCAGCAGCCGCGATCAAGTGGGCCGACCATTTACCGAGCCCTCAAAGGCGCATGAATACGTCGGCAGCCGCGTTTCCGGCTGTGGTAGAATTGCTAAATTCATGCGTGTCACCTGTAATGCAGAAAGCAAATTACGAAATAACCACGAGAAAAACGGTGTCATTCACAGAAGATTGCCAAACTATACACACCGATGTGATGAGCTACAAGACAAAAACAATGGCCCCCGCGGGAAATGCGAGCTCACAGCAAACTCTGCAGGGACAACAAGCAGGCTGGGCAGCTCTTCACGCGCACAATACTCGTCGTGTATCTGAAGGCAAAACTTCCCAGGAAGCTGGAAGTAAGCCTACGAACCATGTGACAGTCGCGCATCTGCAAGAGAAGACGTCCTCGCAACTGGGCGCAAGTGCTCCTGCACAGACGGTTCATTGTGCCTCAAGTGGTGAGGCCGCCAGAAACGCAGTACCTGGTCACACAAAAGTGGTACTGCAAGCGCAGAAAGCGTCCGCGCAGTTTGCAGATAAGCCGAGCAGCTTTAGCGCTCCCGCGCAGAATATCAGTGATGCTTCGCGCTGCGAAAATCATGGAAACGCAAAAGATGGAATCCTCGCCCAGGCGAAGACTGCCATGCGACAGGGCGACCCATCCACGCAACTTGGTAAATTGAAGGGCGTGTCGACTACTCCAGCACTGGACATGCGTGACTTCGAACAGCGCAACCCTTCTCCGTCTTCGGGTGGTAGAAAACTAAAAGAAGCTAAAACTGTTCAATCAGCAGAGAACACTTCTTCCATGCTGCTCGAAGGAGAGTGGAACGAAGAGATTTATATGTTACCGCACACGCCACCAGAGGAAAATGCAAGTAAACCCTCGAAAAATGCGCAGGCAGCGAGAAAACCTCAGTTCAAAGACCACCGCCAAGCAGTTAAGCCATGTCTGCGTCATGCAGTCAAGCAGGTCAGAGAGACCCTGCCGCCCAACAAGGCAAATAACCAGCAAATAATCACTTTCAACCACCATTTAGCAGCAGATCCACGTCCGACTCTTCCAATTAAGCATAAAGCTTACCAAAGTGAGAAAAATTACCAAAAGGAAGATGCCAGCTATTCGTGTGTTACCAACATTCTCGTAGACGAGAATGCAACAGACCGAGAGATTGCCTGGCAACCCTTGCACTCAACGCCGAGGGAAGCAGATGACCTCTCTCCATGTATGCAGAACACAACTGGAGGTAAATATAATATCTTTGTGCTTGCACTCAACAAACTGGACATACTTGTACAGGGGCAGTTTAACATGCATGAATAACTAACTTTTTATGCACATCGATTCAACTAGAGCAGTTAGCCGTATACCTCCTTCACTAAGTTATCCACTGAGGTAAGAAATTCAGCCACCCGAACAGCAGCATTCGGCAGAATGAAACGAAATTGGCTTGAGGTGAACGCAGGTGCCATGGCTGAACTATTGACTATTATAAGCGGTATTTCTTGCATCCTGTTTCATCAAGAAACAAAGTCACGGAGAATGAATGATATGGCTTCAGTGCCGGAAAAAAAGAGCATTCACGCTTTACCAGGACTTGCCTCCTTGTATAACGGTGATAATTTTCATTACTAACTTATTTCCTACTATCTATTGCCTGGCACAATTATGCAACTCCAGCGGATACCTTTTTCAATTGTAGTGTGACCTAAATCACATCAGAAGTACCACCGTACTTGCAAGCAGTCACGTCCAACTCCGATTTGGCTAAGATTGCTCTCATAATAACTGGCATGATATGTAGCACAATACGGTCGTGCCTTACAGAAATTTAAGTCCAGCTCGTCTGACCCTCATTTTATCGCTCACTATGCATATCACATGGCAATAGCACATAGTTTTTTTCATACAGTAACATTTTCAGCTACTTCACAGACTATCCATTAGCAATTGTCGGAATGGTCAGTATACGCATTTGCATTATGATTAAAGGCTTGCACGCGTATCATAAGTTTATCACCAAAAAGGGGCAGACTTTCGTACAATGTTCAACCATATTAGCTCGTAAAGGTGTTGTAAAGACGAGTGTTTAGTCCATCTTTGTAAGCTCTCTCGTGTATTCTTAAAACAGTTTCTGTATTTAGTGAAGAATATTCCAAAGATTCTTTTCAACAGCAGAACTGTTTAAGCTTGCAATCTCTTATTGGGTCAAACGTTAACTGTCATAATCAGGCCTCCACCTTTAAAGTTCAAAGTGTCTAACGCGGTGATGTGGAAAGGAGAAAAGAGTAGGAAAGGAGAAAGAAAGAGAGAACTTAAACAAAAAAAACTTTCATGGTAAGGTTAGATTCGAATTCGTGTACCCATGATACGAAGAACGTCATTACGAGTACAACGCGCCCACAGATACAGAGCATGCAGTTATGGGAAGCGTATGATCGCGTTGTTGTAAGGATTTTGGGGGGATCTTACTATCAGCTAGAGAAAGTGAAAGCGAGAGAAAGAGAGAACCACAGACAGAGAATAAAAAAGGAGAGGGAAGAAAGAGAGAATCATTGAAGGAGAGATAGAAGAAGAACGCGAAAAAGGGAGAGATAAAAAAACAGAAAAAGATACCGTAATATGGAATAAAAGAAAGTGGTGCGGCGGAGGCAATCCGACTCTGGTAGGTACGGTCTCAAGGCGAACACTAAGAAATGGCCCACACTGAGTTAGGTACTAAAAGTTGGGCGTGGCTATGCTAAAGAATCGCTACAGCTTTGCTTAGCTAATCCATCACAGCTCTGTTGGTCATTGGTAATTTGCCTTAATGTTTCATCCAACTTATTCAATAAGACATGCAATGAGGTGTTTTAACGATAGAAAGTTGAAGAAGCCGTCAAGTGTCTATAAAAATGGACACCACAGAACAAATGAAAGAAGGTTGCAGCAACCTTACGGTGGAGTGTGCCTTCTTGGGTGAATCGGAAATGCCTTCTTGGGGGCTTGTGCCTTACAGTGGCAAAATAATGTACGCAGAAAAGGACAAACGAGAGGGCTCTATAGGTGAATTTTATTGAAAAGTATTTCGCGTGCACGAGTCTTTTTCTGCGAGCCTTACCTCGCCGCTGTCTCAGAAAAGCGTAACTTTACCAGCTTGCAGTATGCTGGCTCTACTTGCCCATAGCGAATAATTTCAAATGTTTCACGAACTTACCGGACAGCCTTACAATGTCAGTATCATATTTACCTTGCACTCAAACTAATATGTTTTATTAGGTGGTACACAAGTCACCTCGAAACAAAGCAAGCACCCGGAAGTGTTGGACCATTGCAGAAGTGGACAGCCTGCTCAAACAGAAGAAGGTAAGCACGGCAATTTACAGACCTTTGCTCACTCAATCTAGGAGAAGATGGTTGGTAAATGCAGTCTTCTCCAAACCAAACGAATGCGTTCATAAGAAGCACGGAAGTCATTCACGGTCACCGAACACGAACTCTCGTCGAAGAGCCCTCGGTCAAATACTTGGTATTTCCCCTAATTTTTGCATTTAGAAAAATAGATAAAATGTTGCGTATTTCAATAGGACATCCTTGGATATCGTGGTGACTTTTCAGGTTATGTCACAAGTGAGATCAAGTTCAGCACGTGCAGTCCAATTATTGCTTGTTCTGTTTTCTATTTAGGAGATATATACAGCTGAAATACTCTTGGTGCGTTTGGTTATTACGTAATATCGAGGCGTACCGAACGACACCCAATCACTATGTTCCCAAAAGCATATCACAATGATGATTAATGTCATGAAATAAGATACACAATAAATAGAATCGTAATCTGTAGAATACACGCTGTAAGACTACTGGGTTTACATAGTAGGAGAAATGCAGATGGCGCTTTTCTACCAGCAAAACACGTCGTGAAAAGCTGCTCATGCGCCAATGCTCACATGCGAAAGCTCAAGTCTGTACACTTATGGGCACATACATTCTTTTGTAGAAATTTATATATCTATTTATTTATTTATTGATACCACAAGAAACCTAGAGAGAGAGAGACGACGCAAACGGAAAAAATGAAAAAAAAAGCAATGAAGCCTACCTAGCTCAGCTCCTTCTTCAGAAGTGTGGCAGTTTGGGCCAGTTGGTATGACATGACGATAGTTATAGTGCGAGGACAGAACGACGACAAAGAGACAAGAAGGACACGAGCGCTAACTTCCAACTGAGTTTTTTGCGCAGAGCGTGAAAACATATAGAGAAGACAGTAAACCACGTCACAAAAACCATGTGGCACAAAGAGGAATGCATGAGTAAGGAAAAAAAAACAAAAGCAAAGAAAAAGGCAAAGAAAAGTCTATAATGAAACAGAAAAGTAAACCTAAGAGTGATATAAATGCTTGGGTGCACCGAAGCCTTCGAGCCACCTCAGTTCCTTGTCGGACAGAGACACGGAGGGCTTGTACAGAGACACGGAGGGTTTGCTAATGCGTGACACCTGTTCGCGTGCCATCAGCGCAGCCTCGACAATAACTCGGGTGCGCTCATTTCTATGCTTATACAGCGTCACTGTGTCTATGAAAAGGGGCACACAGTTGAACTCAGTGCAGTGTTGAGCAAGAAAACCATCTTTCCCATTTCTAACATTGTTAGTGTGTTCTCTCAGTCTATCATTCAGACACCTTCCAGTCGTTCTGGCATAATAAGCACCGCAAAAAAAGGGGGTCGTATAGACAACTTTCAGGAAGCATGTCACATACCTGTTCCTATGCTTAACTCTACATTCCGTTGATGACTGCGTTTTCAGGGGGTTTGTAAATTTGGTGAGACTGATTAATTCTAACGGTGCAGAGAACAGCACACAAACTCCCGCACATTTTCTGATTTTCTTGAGCCTGTGTGATATCCGGTGTTCGTACGGAACAAAGGCTATCCTTTAACGCTACGTATTTGTGTTGCTCGGATCCTGTCCCTGCCTCTGCTCTGCCCTATTGGTCCGCAGGATAGTTTCAGCAACAGAAGCGATAAACGCCTCAGAAAGACTATCCTGTGGACCACTAGGGCAGAGCAGAGGCGGCGAAAGAATCCGAGCAACAGGGATACCTGTATGGTTAATGTAACCCGGTATGCTTAAGGCATAAATCGCAGTTGCTCGCGGCAGATGTTGTCACGCACGTCATGCAAATTGATCCAAATGAAGGCCACTGACTTGGCCTGAGGGAGGAAATTGTTATTTCGAGTGTTCGGGTTCGTTTGCAAATTTAGCCAGTGCAAGAGCACACGCAGGGCATTCAGAGCGAGAAACTAATTATTATCTTGCTCTTTGAATGAGTGATTTGGTGCAGACTTCAAGTTGTACACGTGCACTGGTTTGATTCCGCAGAAGTGTGCTGGTGTGAATACAAATTGAACTAAATACATTTGCTCGATAATGTACAGATGCGTTCACTGTTAAAGGGAACACCTGTGTTCACAGCATGCTTAGATTTCGCTATCTTACGGAGGCATAGTAGCTTAAATATAATAAACGCTACTGGTGGTTGAAAGTTCTCACTACTCTTGACGCACTATGATGTGCATGCAGATTATTCTCATAACCACTTGATGTTAGAGGGCCAGCCACATTTATTGTGTGTATTGGAGGGTTCCCTTCAACAGTGGACGCTACTGTACATGGTTTCTCTGGACTTTATAAAAGGCCTTAAATGTTATTGAACAATCCGTGCTTAAGCGAAATCCAAGAAAAAAAAACACAAAACAAAGAAAGATGCTTTCCAGAGACTGCATAATATGTGCCCTAATAGCACTGACCTTTTTGCATGATTCGCCATTCAAACCTAATAAAGTCTTCAGAAATAAAAAAACATAATTTTAAAAGCCATACGAGATATAATGCCCAATGTGCAATGTTGGTTATTTTTTTAAAGGCTCAATTATATGCATTTTGTTCTATTTAGGGAAACAAAAGGCTTATCAACAGTGTGGTGCGTATATCGGTGGAGGTAACAACTAAGATCCATGGGTATATTTTCAATATTTATTTGAAACCACGCTTTTCTCAAAATTATGTAAGAACTATAGCAATAACCCGGATAATGTCCCACCAGTAATGACAGAAGAAATAAAGAAAGCCTTGGAGAAAATGCAAAGAGGCGAAGCTGCTTGTTAGGGTCGGGTAACATAATATCTGACGAAGGACAGATTGTGTTAGAAAAACTAGCCACCCTGTTTACGAAGTGTCTCTTGACAGAAAAGGTACCAGAACTTTGGAAGAATGCTAGCATCGTCTTAATGCATAAGGAAGAAGATAACAAGGACATGAATAATTACAGGCCGTTCAGCTTGCTCTTCGTCGTATACAAGCTGTTTACAAAGGTAATTGCTAACAGAATCAAGACAACATTGAAATTCAATAAACTAAAGGAACAATCAGGATTTCGAACAGGCTACTCAACCATTAACTACATTCATATTATCAATCAGGTACCAGAGAAATGCTCAGAATACAACCAACCATTACACATAGCTTTTCATATAGATTACAAGAAGTCAGTTTATTCAGTAGAAAGATCAGCAGTCTTGTAGACACAGCAGAATCAGAGCATAGACAAAGAATATATAAATATACTGGAAAAAATCTACAGAGGATCAACTGCCACCATAGTGCTCCAAAAAAAAGCGAAAAAAAAATGACACTCAAGAAGGGTGTAACACAGGGGGACATAATCTCCCCAGTGGGGATTGGGACGGTAAACCCCACATATCAATCTCCCCAGTGATACTTACCTCGTGTTTACAGGAGGTTTTCAGAGACCTAGAGTTGAAATAGTTAGGAATAAAAGTTAATCAATAGTATACTTAGTAACCTGCGCTATGCCGATGACATTACATAGCTGAGTAACTCAGGGGACGAATTGCAGTTCATGACTGCTGAACTGGACAAGGAGAGCAGAAAGGTAAGTCTTGAAACTAATCTGTACAAAACAAAAGTAATGTACAACATCCTCGAGAGCAAACAACGCTTCGAGATAGGTAGCAGTGCACTTGGTAGTAGGGCACTTGAAGTTGTAAAAGAACATGTCTAGTGAGGAGAGAATCGCGGAGCAGAAGCACGACATTGAAGTAACTAGAAGTATAAGAATGGGGTCGACCACATTCGGCAAGCATTCTCAAATCATGAATGGTAGATTACCACTATCCCTCAAGAGGAAAGTATATAACAGCTGCATCTTACCGGTACATACCTACAAAGCAAAAACCTGGAAGAGTACAAAGAGGGTTCAAGTTGATGACGACTCTATAGCAAGCAATGGAAAAGAAAATTATAGGTGAAACCCTAACGGACAGGCAGAGAGCAGAGTGTATTAAGGAACAAACTGGTGTTAAGGACATCATATTCTAAATCACAAATAAGAGCTAAATGGTCACGGGCAGGGCAGGTCGCCCGAATGTAAGATAACCACTGGTCATTAAGAATAACAGACTTGATTCCAAGAAGAGGCACGCGGGTGAGGGAGAGACAGAAAGTTAGGTGGGCAGATAGAGTAGAAAGTTTGCGCGTATAAAGTGACAGCAGCAAGTACAGCACGGAGTTGACTGGCGGATCATGCTAGAGGCCTTTGTCTTACAGTGGGCGTAGTGAGGCTGCTGATGATAATGATGACGACGCCATTTCTCTAGAGGGATACAGTGCTGCACTTTGCAAGCTACCCTGCAAGGTGGCCATGTCAAATAGCTTCGTTTGCCTAATTATTCTGGCAATATTTTTATCAATAACGCCAAGTATTTGCCCTGTCTTTGAGTCGTCTCTTGTAATGGCTACCTCGCGCTCCTTCTTATAAGTATCGTGCTAATAACTGATCAATCATTTTGTGAAAGTATATCTAGAATAAGTGGAGACGCTTCATTGCCATCTATAAACTAGCGTATTGCAATTCTCATAACATTCTTCACAATTCAGGCTATGTTTGATAAAGCATAGAACAGACCAACTAGCCCGAAATTCTACTCTGTCAAAGTTTTTATTGTACCACTGGCAGTTGTTTGATCTCCACATAACATACATTTACTTTCGCTTCTGAATTTCCTTGTGTAATATTTAACTTCAAACAGGAGCTGAAGTCTCATACGAAAGCTGGAAGCCTTGCTTAACGAAATGTTCTTGCCGACCCTCTCTATTACACATTCATGCTTTCGCACGCCTGGCCTCCATGGCTGCGTCCCCTCCTCCATATTTACCACAGCATTCAGAACAAGGGTCAAAACCTCTGGACATTCATTCGTAAGACTTTGATTAAACTGCAGAGAAAAATACATTTGAAAGATTTCTTTCTAAAATTCGGCCTTGACTCCTCTTTTTGCTAGTGCTTCATCTAATGCTGCCGCTTTGGATTTTAGCTCCAAGTGCACTTGTAGCCACATTCGGTTTTCTGAGAACCGCAATAGTGACCAGCTATACTTTCTTCTCCAGTTCCCAATCTTACAATATCAATTCCTTGCTTATTTTTATGTCATTTCATTATTTCACAATTCAATTCCCAATTACTCTAGTTTTTCATTCATCACAGCCCCCTACCACAACCAGTTCTTTTACCTATCCCCCAGAGGTGATTACGCTGCCAACTACTAAGCGACAACTAATTGTGCTCCAACATCTCCTTATATATCACATCAATAAAAAAAGAGACAACTAACCTACAACGAAACACCGTCTACCGGTAACGCATCTATTATGGCTACCAAATGACGAGGCTGTCGCACAAATCATTTTGATATTTGCGTCCACTGCAGGTAGCCCAACATCGGGCAACGGCAGCAGCTGCACATGTGAAGTCACCCCTGCTCATCAAAAACTAATATTACAGGTGCTGATGGCAGCTTCACTATGACATGAGCGCTCACCAACTAATCTTTCCTCGACATAAACTTCCATAAATTAAGACTCACCAAATTTTTTCCCTCTCGAAGTGAAATAAATTCAGAAGTTATAGGCTTGAATATTTAGCTGCAGCACATATAGATTGATATGTGAGGTTTAACGGCCCAAAACCACTATATGTATACACGAGACGCCATAGTGCAGGGCTCCGGGAATTTAGGCCACCTGGGGTTCTTTAACGTGCACCCAAATCTGAGCACACTGGCCTACAGCATCACAACGGTGATATCACAACAACGGTGATAAGTGCGGATCACAACGGTGATAAGTGCGGAACCATTGAGAAACCGAACTACACCGGAAGCGAGAATGATGCTTTTAACGACGCATTTAAATGATGGTGAGACCAAGACGTCGCCATTGTCGATGTCCTTGGAAATAATAGTTACAATTCGCTCTTGACTTTGTGGTAATTTGGTATCTTCCGCAGCTGTCAAACAATGTGGCCTCTGGGGGTCGTCGCTGAGCGTGCAGTCCTTGTCGGTGAGGTGGACGACGCGTTGTTCACAGCAAATAGCCACTGGGCCAGAAGAAAGAAAATCGCATCCTAAAATTAGTCGGTGAGAGTAGCGGGACAGGACAGCAAACAGGATATGATGATGGATGCCGTCGATGAAAACACGCACAGTACAAAACGCGGAAGGGCAAATGATGTTCCCCTGAGCAGCAACTAACGTGGGACCATCGTAAGGCGTCATTACTTTCTTTGAATGTTCACACAAATCAGCACATCTAACAGACAATGTCGCACTTGTGTCGACCAAAGCATCGACTCGCACTCCTTCTACTTCCACAGAAACCATGTTACATGGGCCTGATGGAGGAATTTCAGTCTTTATTTTGAATGCAGATTTTCCTCCACAAACTGCATCATTTAGTTTTCCGAATGAATATCAGAGGAAAATAAGGCGGGCCGAAGTGGAGAAGTGAAACTGCAGAAAGACCAAGGCGAGCGGCGTCTTGTGTTATGGCTGTTCCGTGGTGCAATCGATGCCGGAGGAGATGGAGACCGGTGCGGGGGCGACGAATAACGCCGACCTTGATAAGAGGCCCCACTGTACAAATCCCGTTCATGCATGTCGTTCCGATGCTCATCTAGCTGGCACTTTGGGCAGAAACGAGATATGCGGCCGCGATAGCCACAGTAATAGCAGACAGAGCTGGAAGAGCGCCAGGGTAGAGAGCAGAAGGCGTTCGGGGCCCCTGGAGATACCGCGGTCAGGTGGGCTGAAGAAGGGTCAGGGGGCATAAAACGGTAGTTCACCGGGGGAGCGGCAGCGACCGTCGCATACGATGCTAACGGCAACGTCACGTTTACCTCGCTGGGAGACATAGAAGCGACCTGCGCGTAGGTTTGTATGGGCCAGGACGAGGGTGACTGGACGTGAGCCGGAGAGTTCAGAGATGTCAGTTCCTCCATGATAATTTCGCGTAATGTCGCTCCCGTAGACTGTGGAGAACACGGTGGAGAAGGTGGGAAACCCATGTTCTGAACCTCTTCACGTATTATGTCTCTTATGAGGTCACGGAGAGGTCTGTTAGATTGTTCGCCTATGTCTGGTTGTAGACAAAAAGAGTCCACAGTATCGAGACGCTGACATGCCGTGACGACGTCGGCTATGGTAGCCGGGTTCCGAGCAACCAGGGAATTGAAGGTAACAGGGCCTATACCCTTCATAATGTGGCGTACTTTATCGGACTCTGGCATAGATGAATTGGCCTGCCGGCAGAGCGCAAGAATGTCCTCGATGTACGACGTGTACGACTCACTGGAATGTTGCTGCCGAGTGTCGAGGATTCTCTTCGCGACTGCGGACCAAATGGCCGGTGTGCCGAAAAGGTGACGTAGCTGCTGCTCGTAGGTAGCCCAGTCGGGTATGTCGATTATGTAATTAAAGTACCACAACTTCGCCACACCGGTCAAGTAGAAAAATACTTAACGGAGCTTGGCACTATCATCCCAGCGATTAGCAACACTTACGCGACTGTACTCATCGAGCCAGTCTTCCACGTCTTCCCCGCGCAACCGACAAAGAGAGCGGGATCACGCTGGTGGCTGTGTACGTACACAGGAGGCGCGGCTGAAGACAGCGGGGGAGAGATGGCAGCAATGATGGTAGCAGCGCCGGCAGGCTCGTTCTGTGACATGCTGCCAGACAGTAGGGGCAATCGGCGGCCTGAACGCAGCTTCAGAGAGTTGAGCGAAGTGGGAGAGGATCGAGGACTGAAAATCCACCTCCGCCATGTATGACGTCTGGGTTGAGACAGCGTTTATTCAGCCCAAGGGCTGAGCAACGAACGGGCAGTCTGAGACCGAGCGTACACACACCCGATCATGATTGTGGTGACCCCCAGTGAAGATCAGGACAGGGACCCAGACGGATTATGATAATGCATATATGAGAAGCGCATAATAAATGCCCACAATATATATATATATATATATATATATATATATATATATATGTGTGTGACGCTACGATGAATGGGTGACGTGGCCTGGCTCATACGCTATGTTTATTCTGCTCTGACTTCTTCTTCATCTGCTTCTACCAACCGTCCCTGCCTTCTTACGTCACAGGATTCCCCCCCTCCCCGAAAGATGGCACCGGTTACAAACTACAACAAATTGAAAGAGAATAAACAAAACAATGGCCAAGTTCACAGTTTCACATCCCGACGGAGTTCCACAATCTCACTGAATCTTCAAGCCCAACGGAGCAGTCCGGTGAACTCTATAACAACTCTGGTGGGCGAGGCTGACTGTTGCGTTCCGGACAGAGCGGCATACACGTGGATACTGACAGTACTTCTAGAACTCTTGTTCGGGCTGACCAAGGTTGGAACGCCTTGTTGCATCGGCAGCTCGAACGTCGTCGGGGTGTTGTTTTTCGCCGTGAATGGTGCAATCCTGATGCTTCTTGCTTGCGTGCTTCTCGACAGATTATGATGAAGTGCCTGAATGCTTGCGCTTTGCAAGCAGTGCTTCCACGTCTTTCTCGGCGCTTTCTGTGGTGTTGCAGTCGGCGGAATATCAGGCGCTGGGAGCGTTTCTGGCGACTTTTCTTTGTCCGAAAGTGTCTGACGTCTTGTTGGTTTGGAGATCTTATGTTTAGATGTTCTTCAACTGGTGAACGCGCTTCCATTGAACTTGGCGTTCGCCGATGCCCTCGTTGCAGTCTCTCTCGTTGTTTTTTGAGTTTGTGAACTTCGTTTTGCTTGCTTTGCTGGTGCTGCTCAGGAGATGGCTCTAGTGGCACCCGTTCCGGAATGAAGCATTCATTTCGGTCGGTGTTTGACGCGTCCTGTAGACAGCTGATGAATGGTGAACTGGTGTCTTGCTTGTCGGGCATAGTTGGCAATGCGTCATCATTGCTAGCATGCTCTTCGAAGGCTTCTGTGACGGGGTTCATTAAGGGCGCTTCCGAAAGACAACTGTATACGAGGTTTGATGTATCATGCACTTCTGAATTTGTTCGATTCATGAATTGGTGAGCTCTGCATGTGGGCACCACAGGTGACATGGCATTACTAGGTTAGAACTGCAGATCTTGGCAAGTCTGCGGTCCCGTAGAAATGACACGAAGCTCTTCAGGGGATTCTTTTTCGCTGTTCACTGCGAGTAGTTCTTGCGCCTGGTAGCGTGCGACGTTCGATGCGTCTGAGCCTTCTGCTTTGCTTCCACTGTCCAGTGTGTGTGCACCGCACGATGATGAATGAACATGTCCGGAAAGAGCATGGCCTGACAGGGTATTTTCGTGAAGCGTTAGGTCGTCTACCGAGGTTGCGGCGTCCTTATGAGGCGATTGGTGAGCAATAGGAGCACTTGTAAAACCACGTGACGAAAAACCAGGTGGTGGACCCCGTCTGCGAGGCGAAGAGTGCAGGGCATCAGGTGGTTCAGCAACGTCTCGTGTCATATGCTGAAGCGAAGGCTTCGGAAATGCCGACTTTCGTGTACAAGGAAGACGCGCTTGACGGTTGGGTTTTTCCCAACGTATGCATGGCCTTCTGTAAGTAAACGCATGTGCCACTTCGTCTTGAGGCACTTGTTGATTCGCACTGGACTTGAGAATGCTTGAGGACTGCTGAGGAAATTGACGATAGTGTGCAGTTGTCTCTAGATGGTTGGCAATGAGTAAGTCTTCGTCATAGTCATTAAAACGGGTAATCATCTCCTCTTTGATTTTTTGCCATGACTCGTCGTTCTCGAATATGTGAATAAGGTAAAATTTAAATGCTTCACCAGTGACGTAGTCGCTGAAGTTCGTAACCATCTCCCGTTCCGACCAAGATGCCGCGGTAGCGTGGAGTTCGAACAGGTTGAACCAGTCCTGCACGGGTCCGTCGTCCGCTAATCCGGTGTACTTGGGGATGTCGAGGTCAGCCGATGGTTCTGTCATGGTGCTGGTCGTTGTCCTCCTAGGCGATGATTCGGTAGTCAATGTACGGTCAGGGCGTCTTCTGGGGAACTGCGTCGATGATGAGTGACTGATGAAGGGGCAGGCAGGTCTCCATCCTGTCGACTTGTGTGACGCTACGATGAATGGATGACGTGGCCTGGCTCATACGCCATGTTTATTCTGCTCTGACTTCTTCTTCATCTGCTTCTACCACCCGTCCCTGCATTCTTACGTGATATATATATATATATATATATATATATATATATATATATATATATATATATCAAGCATTTTTTGTGAGATACCCTTATACTGCTAACGTTACCTTGTGTTGAAAAATGATCGTGGAAATGATCGTAGATCGTGAATTTTATCAACCAGTTTAGGCTTTCAGCTTTTAGTCATTGCGTAGATCGGTATCGATATTCTTCCCGAAACCTGATGCCGAACCTTCTTTAGGCACGAGCCATACATGGGATATGAGAAAATAGCAACACTAGATAAAATTTTGTTCAGACCCCCCGCCCCCTCCGCTTCTCACGGACTCAGGCCTAGTTCACACTGAAACATCCGCTTTCTACAGCGACCGGAATCCCCCTGCCGCCGAAACGGAGCGTCGTTCGCACTGGACGCGCCCCGCGCCGCCGAATATGCCATCTACTACGGGGCGAATGCGGGATGGATGCGCTGTCACCCAGTTGTTGTCGCGGCTTGCAAACGCTAATACGCTATCCGGTGGTGTATACTTCGACGATTCTCGTACGCAAGAAGCAAGAAAAGACAGTACTGCTTACTTTGTTGGCAAGTGGCTGTCTTGTAATGCACGAAGAGCAGAAAAACCACCGACGCCAGCGGCGTTGGTGGGTTTGTTTTGCTCTGCAAGACCGCAACAAGCTCGGTCACACCAACAGCAAGCTCGGTCACCTCTTTCACGAAATACGGAGGCGAAGTAGGCATAGAGTAGGGTAAACTCCGGTTGGTTTCAACATTCAGTTACATGCACTGCGGCATAACAAGTGAGTAGGGCTTGGCGGCCATTTTTAAAAATTCTTTGACTAGCGCTCCTATTGGTCCGCGGTGACCGATTCGGCGGCAGACGCCGCAGAAATCGGTCCGAGAGCTATCGGCGCGAAGAGGGCCCTTTCGGCGGAACTCCCCGCCGCCGAACCGGATTCGGAGCACTTTCGGCGCCCGGAATGCTCAGTGTGAACGCGGCCTTGACTAGCGCTCTTATTGGTCCGCGGTGACCGATTCGGCGGCAGACGCCGCAAAAATCGGTCCGAGAGCGATCGGCGTGAAGAGGGCCTTTTCGGCGGAACTCGCCGCCGCCGAACCGGATTCGGAGCACTTTCGGCGCCCGGAATGCTCAGTGTGAACGCGGCCTTACTGTCCCGGCCGTTTACGGGGCTAAATTTGGTGACTGCGGCCCGGGTGCAAGTTTGACACCACTGGCCTATATCTTCGTATCTGCTTATTCCACACTGAATAAACTGCACGCCTTGTATAACAACAAAATAAATAAATGTTCATTAACAACTTGTACTGCCCGACGTTTTATGCCTAGGCATAGCAAACGGCACTATACGTTGCTCATTGTAAAGCATAGTAGAAGTACAAAAATGTGCGGCATACATGTCCCAAAGATGATGTTCACATAAAAATTGCCATCATGAAATTGTTGTGATACGTTTACTAAAATGGTTCCGAGTGCAAGCAATATAAATAAGAGGTTGTAGGTTTACTAAAACGCAAATTTGGGCTTTTTGTCTTGCCTAAAATGTGAACCAGAAAAAAATTATATTGTTTATAGAGTTTAAAACTATTAAAATGCGTGAAAAACTTTTCGCCAGTCTGCAAGAAGCACATTGGCTACTGAACTGTAGGTCGCGGGATCGAATTTTGACGGCGGCGGCTGCATTTTCGATGAAGGCGAAAATGTTGTAGGCCCGTGTGCTCAGATTTAGTTGCACGTTAAAGAACCGCAGGTGGTCGAAATTTCCGGAGCCCCCCACTATGGCGTTTCTCATAGTCATATGGTGGTTTTGGAACGTTAAACCCCACATATCAATCAATGCAAGAAGCACAGTAGCGGGCGCCCCAGTGTTTTGTGCTTCCAAGACAAAGAAAATGTTCCTATTCCAGTTTTCCAGTACAGAGTTCCACAGAAATAGATAACCACGAAACAGTACGTGAAAAATTACGGCGATACACGGCACACAAGTGGATTGACATTTAGCTTTTCACGAAAGCACACGGCCTCAACGGGCCGTCATTCAGACTTTTTCATTCCCATGTGACGGGGTGATTAATGTCTGACGTACTAGAACAGCCGCGCTTTGTGCGAGCTTGCCTCGACTAATTTCGATTTCGCCTGTCTTGTTCGGCGATAAATATCCGGAGCTATGTGCTGGTTTCATGACTTCTATGACGACGAGCTCGCTTTGATGCGATTCACTGTAACACAGGCCTGTGGTGTGGTGTAACTATTTAGGGATGTCTGCGTGTGTCGGTGTTCATAATAATGATTTATATATGTATACGAAAAGAAATAACTGTAATACCGTAATTAGGAAAAAAACATTTTTTACGTGATCTGTACTACAAAAGCCGTCACATAAGCATATGTTATGAAGCACGCATGTGCTGGAGATTGTGTTTGTGCATAATCAATAAACTCATCAAAAGAAACGCAGTTCATGCGAAAACAGGTAGTAGAGCTAAGCAGTGCCAATATGCTAGCACAGTGCAATTTGTTCTTTTTACTTGGTTTTTTAACTGACTCATACGTGTTTTCAAGGGGCCTGTTCATAAAAGACATTTACCAGCGTCACATGACGCAAAGAAATCAGGTTTATACAAAACAAATACACAAGGTTACATTCACCCTATTGAAAATTACGTTGTACATCACGCGCACAGGAAAATGTCCCACTTGTAGTTAAGGACCCCATTTCAACACACAAACCAAACCGTATCCCCAGTAGCGTAGCCAGGATTTCGATGGGAGGGTTCGACCACTCTTTCCACATGTTTGTGCATGTGTCTACATACATATGCAAAATTGAAATTTTTCGGGGTGGGGGGACCATGAATCCCGCCATCTACTCCCCCCTGGCTACGCCGGTGCGCATTCCTCCTCAGTACTTGACTGTCGCCCTAGACAAACACGCCAGCACTGGAAGTCATTTGCTTGAACTAAAAAGCGTCACAGATCTTCACACACCGACACGGCAGCGAAACATCGCAGACGCTGCACGGCGCGAAGTCATATACGTCGTTCAAATGGAAGCCGCTATTACCATCTCCGGACTCTATAAAGGGGCCTTCAGACAAGCCTCGTAAATGTCCCCCAGTCACATGGACAAGGCGAACAGAGTGGCACCAGTGTCACTAGACCATTCTGGTGGCTTGTACTGCCCGTTTCACTAGCTGTCTAGTACGGAAGCACGAGCGCATTGCCGCTTTATCCCGGACAACGTTTATCGAAATACCTTGGCCAAGAAAATCTGATCCAGGAACACGTGCCGCAATAATGCCCAACAGCCGCGCGAAATTCCGCCATATCTCTTATTGCGGGGTGACTAGTTACATTTGTCGGAGAAAAGGTCCCCGTAGTCTCCGAGCCGGCGCAGAGAAGACGCGCCCAGTCACTATTCTGTGACGTCATTCTCACGTAATCCACTATTCCCGCGTCTCCCCCGAGGTATAGTGCCTAGAATATACTGGCAGTATTCTATGCACTATACTCGAGGCTTTCTCTTCTGTGTGAACACCCCTTAACAACGGTCATGAGCAGTCCAACGGGCCCCCGACGCAGCAAAAAGCCTTGGTCTTTCTATTCCAAAGTGGTAGCCTCGTGCTAACCCGCCTCGTGCTAAAGCGCATTCCGAAGAATCCAATAAAGTTTATCCATTCATCCAGCCATCCGTACAAAGTACGAAATGACCCTCGAACACATCTGCCTGGCCAGCCCCCACTTTAAATGAAGGAGACTTCCTTCCCCACTTCCCCAAAAAAGACAATTGCCGCTCTATGCCCCTGTACACACATATATATTTGAAACTCTTTGACTCTTCCGACATAAAAATTTACTCCATATTGTCAAAACTTTATATTTAGGCAGAAATGACAGCTATTTTTTTAACCAAAACCAACAAACACCGTATAAGTACTGAGAGTCAAAACACTAACGTCTTAATCTGATGTACTAATGCGTAATGGCTAGTAAACATAGATTTTTTTGCTGCAAAACCATGTGATCACTGCAGCGAGTCGCCAATGGTTTCAGTGTTACAAGGACTCTGGTGTTACCGTTGGTGTAGCTGTGCTATGCATAAAAGGTTGGTAGGAACACCGCACAAAAGATCACTCCGACAATGCAAGGCAACACACACACAGTGCTTCCTTGCCCTAAATTTCTTTTACGCTGTTTTCCCTCAAATGTTCAACCAACACGCCCAAACTTCAATGCTATGGTGAAAACTTAGTTTGGCGAAGCAAGCCGAGGACATTACAATGTTTTTAGATAAAGAGCCTTTTGTATAGAACTATTAGTAGTGGGGCACTGAAAGTCATCCTTCGCTTTCAAGACACTTACAAAAGTGAGCAGCAGTGCACTCGAATGCAGTAAAACTATGAGAAAAACACTGAGTGCATGGGATATGCCAATACACCACATTCATGCGGTTCTACCTATGAATGACACCACAATGTCTCAAGGCGCTCATTTCAAATCATACAATGTGTGCAGGTTTCAATCTTTCGGTTACAAACTGTACTGTAGACATTTTCTCATTTTCACAATCCAGCTCTTCTGGATTGTGAAATATTCTGCAACTGCCAAGGTCCTTATCTAACTAGCTCTTAAATGTACTCCAAGAAAACTATCAACAGTCAGCCAGGTGACACCTGCTTAGTAGTGAACAAAAAATAACAATGCTAATTAGATGATTTTCGTTCCAGTTTCACATGCTGCACAAGGTGAACTCTGCTGTGCTGCTTGCCTGGCTGTGCCACAACAATGTTCCTTGCAACATGAAGATAAAGAAAAGCGACATCCTATCTAAGAGAGCTCAGTACGCTGCTGAGGTTAGACAAGGTAGCTCAGCATGCTTCTCAGGGATGACAGCAGCAAGATTACTGCAAGAATGTCCCAGCAGCAAGACGACTGCAGAAATATTCTTCTTTTTGTTTTCTTTTCTTTTCTTTTATTGACAAAATAAAGCAAGATGCCGTTGCATGTACCACTTTTTTGTACATCCACTGTAGTGTCACAAATCGCTTCCTGTGGCACTGCTGACCTTTATAACATATATTTACACCATTCACAACAGACACTCTCCACACACAATCTTGACCAACTTAGGTGTTCCTGTTTGGCCAGGTAGAATGCTTCTGTCTATGAAGGTTATGTACACTATTTACACTGCCTCATACTGGGACTGACACACGCTGTACACTTTAAGACAGGCAACCTTGTGACCACTCCTCCTTTAAAGTCCACTGATTGCAGGGTCTTGTGCTACATCAAGACTGTGCTGCTCCTTTCTATACAGGCACGTGTCGCCTTGAGCCACCAACAGTTATTTTGCTACTTGCAAAAGAAACTTGGTACCACAGCCACATAATTTACCACAGCCTAACATAGGTTAAGCATGAAAAAAAGAAAAAAACATAAACATAAATGCCTATTGCATTTTGTGCTGGGCCCTCTCAAATGGAAGTCAAACACTTGGTGAACGACAGAGCAGCAAGTTGAAAGATGGCAGTTTGAAAGATGGCAGCAAGTTGAAAGATGGCAGATGGCAGATAGACTGAGCACACTGCATGGATTCTAGTTGCTGTCAATTAACCAGCTGCACAAACACAGATTGAATATGAACAAGCTGCAAGCTATGTAGCAGACTTTCCCAAAGTAGGGAATCAAAAGGCATAGCAGCCCAGTACAACCTTGCAAAGATTTTTAATGTGATATGACTGACTACCTTGACGCAAAAAGAGCGTAGGACTCTAAAAATAAGTTTCAATGAAAATAGAACCCATCAAAGTTGTTTGTATACGATTACTTGCACTGCAAGATGTCGATGTTTCGTTATCAACCCAAAAATAAAATGCAATCACTCTAGTGGACAGCAACTCGCAGGATAAATATGATGTCAATAAAAATGGTCTAAGTATTTTTAGAAACAAGGAAAGATGTATGCCAAAAAATGAATTTCGCAATGAAAAAACTATTCTTTTTTTATTTATACTACAAAATTATGCTCCAGGATTGTATTTTAATGTGTAATTCATTCTAAGGACCTAATAAAGAAATTACTATAATGATTACTATAATCGAGTGTATGTGCTACAGACACATCATTTTGCAACTCAAACTCTACTGAAGCAGCTCACAAACACAAGCTAATGCCCAGATGGTGAGCTTTCCTGGAGTAACAACTGAACACTTACTCAGGTTGAGTCAACACCACATCATTTTATCTATTTTCATGAGCGCTGGGATGTTACATATGAAAGGCTAACAAATAACGACCTGGTGTTTAGGTGTATACAGTTTAGAAAAAACCCTTTCCAAGTTACAGGGTGCACAGAAAAACAATGCAAAAACCATTTGGAAACCAATATACTCCATATTAGAATAATTTTTAAATTGTGCCCATAAATCACCAAGTTAGCTACATTTTTGATTGAAATAAATATGCGGCATCTTCCTTGAAGTCACTTCTGGTCCCCACTCCACCGCAGTTCATGTTGCATACTGAATTATATCACTCCCTACGCTATCAGTATCAAAGCCCAGTACACAATGTGAGTCATCCACAGTTTTCACTACATTTCATTTTGGGCAGATTGCACCACGTTTGCACACATTCCCAATTTTTCATGCCCACAAAATTTAGGGTAACATGACCTTCTACATTACAGAAAGAATAGCAAAAACTATGTTTGACAAACTTTTAGTGCAAATGCCAGTGTTTCACTCAGAATACAGTGGTATGAATTGCAGGGTGAAAATCAAGTTTTGTTCCATTTAAATGTGTAAAAATGATATACATAGCTTAAAGAAGACATAGCTTTTGGCAATGGCTTTGTTCATAATCATCTCAATACTATTAACATCCCCGACTTATACAAACTGTTTAAGTCCAAGGTCCCTTTTCCCATCAATGAAACATGCTTTTTCCTATAAGTACATTTATAGCATCCAATCAGCATAAAAATGCATTACAAAAATCCAGGAGCATAAAAGCTATTCACAACAAAGTGCTGTTGCCTTTCAATTTGCACTTAGTTGCCTAGAATAAAATTGAACTCCCTTAAAGACCAACTATGTTTAGACGAATTCTTGTTTCAGACGAACAGCACGAGAGTGTTTGGTTTGCCATAGACTCGATGCCGAAAAATCTGCTTAAGACGAACTACGTAACAGGCGGCTTCTATTAGAATGAACTGTTACAGCGGGCGAACAAGAGAAAGCAAAAAAGAAAACAATTTCCTGGTGCAAAGACTGAAAGCCTATCGAAAGCAAAATGCAATGTGGACGGAGAACGCGAGATATGTGGAAAAGAAAGGTCAGCGCATAAAGCTGGTACCTCCCTCACTTCTAGCCTGTTGGTTCTGAAAGGGCCAGCTATATCCACAAAGGAAGCAACAAAAAGGTTTTGTTCTTTCGTATTTTTTTCTCGTACTCTTCAGTTCCCCAAAGAGAGTACAGTAGAAAACAGAAGAACACAAGAGCTAAGCTAAAGGGTAAAATGCAAGTGAAGGGGGGGAGGGCGAAAAAAAGCCAAATGATAGTGAAAATGGGAACAAAAATTGTCTATGCATTTATAATCACATGAAATGAAAACCACATATGTGGCACTAGCACTCCGATCAGACGAGCCAGATGCATTATTATCCCCATCACATAATGGCGCCTGAGCACATGTGTTCAGTTTACGTTGTTTTGCATAAGGCCTGTGTGCTTCATATCTGTTCCTGCCTGAATCTAGCAACTTGTGATGCGCCATTTTTATTGTGAAAGTACACAACAAAGGAAGGTCATTTTGCACACTAAATACAGCTGCATTGTGTCTTTTTTGTGAGTAGTGTAAATGAAGATGTTTGGCTGCATGTCGTTCAGAAAAAGTTACTGCGAGCTGAAAATAAGAAAATATCCAAACATCAAATAAAATCTTGCAGACTTTCATAAGCAAGTTTGCATATTTTGGCTTTGTCAACGTAGGAGTATGCAATTGAAGCGTATTCAAATGTGATAGCAAAGCCAGTAAAACAGCCTCCAAAAAAGTGATAAATTTTCTATTCTTTGAAGGAAAATGGTGCTTGTCTCTCCCTTTTTGTCTTTTTCTAATCGCACGAAATAGAGTCGAGCTGTAGTCCTATAGTTGAAATGTCATAGCAATTTATTCATGAGCATATTTTAAATGAACTTGTGGAATCCAGTACCAGTAAGACTAGTCTTAAATACTCTACTTCAAAGCAGAGTTTTATCGAGCTGAACCAAGTATATGCTCTTTCTTGTTCTTTTCTTACCCATTGCAAGTATACTTCATTCGATGTTTTCCAGTAACACATTTGGGCATACTACTTGGCATGTTATCATTTCGTTTTCGGGGGCACTTATGATCAGACGAACTCCTGATAACATGAACAAATGATCACGGTCCCTTCAAGTTCGTCTTAAAGGGAATCTACTGTGATAATATTTAGAATATGTGACATACACTTCCAGTAAAAAGAAAAGCATGCTGTTTCGATTGCCACTTCTATCACTGCTGTATATGTCTGAATTCTGAATGTGTGTTTTTGTTTCGGTGTTGTACCACTGTCTGAACATGCCTGTATGTGTGTTTCTGTAAAAAAAACACACAGTTTAAGCACTGTGGAATAGGACCAATTTAACAACTAAAGACATCGAATTTCCAGAGTAACTAACATAACTACAAAAGCCATGTCCTGCTCTTTTTGGAAAAAAGAGAGAGAGAGAGAGAAAGGTTCACAAAACCAGAACCACCAACAGAAAAAATTTTACATTATAAGAAGCACAATACAACACAAAAAATATGATAGTACTTTTGTTTTTATACACCTACACCCAGCCTCTGTTTTCAACACAAAGTTTTTGAGCCTTCTGTGGGCAGTTAAAATTTCGTCACAATATCGTTCATAAAAAATGCTACATGTAATGGAGATCATGCAGACAAAAGTGCTATCAGTATTCTTATTCAATTACAAATGAAAATATAATAAAAAGAGCTAATGCTCAAAAGAAAACTTGACACGAAGGTGAAAATTAGGAATAAAGGGCAAATGAGCACAAATAAAGCAGTTGATGGCCATTTCTTTGTGCTCATGACAGCAGAGCCACGACTGTGAAGCCATGCAAGCTAATGCTAAAAGAGAACTTGACATGATGGCGAAAATTAAGAATAAAGGGCAAATGAGCAGCAACAAAGCAGTTAATGGCCAATTCTCTGTGCTCATTACAGCAGAGCCACGACTGTGGAGCCATGACAGCTAATGCTCAAAAGAAAATGTGGCATGATGGTGAAAATTAAGAATAAAGGGCAAATGACCAGCAAAAAGGCAGTTAACCAGGTTAGAGGACAGTGGTCGGTTTCGACCACAAGCCTCGAACCAGAGACATAACAAGCTAGCTTTTGAACGGCCCACACTAGGCAAGCGCTATTCTTTTCGAAAGTACTGTATGCCTCTTCCCTGCAGTTCAGTTTTCTACTTAAATACAAAGCTTGCCTTTTGTTACCAAAACTGTCTTCCTGGAATAATATAGCTCCCATGTTGTGATCACTCCGTCGCATTGAATGACAAATCCTTTAGAGAAATCGGGTGCCATGAGAATGGGCTTTTCGCTTAGGACCTGTTTCAGCTTGCAAAACGCATTCTCTTTTTCTGTATCCCATACCACTATAACCAGCTCGGACTTTCAAAGTGCGTCAGTTAGACAGCTGGCAATGCTAGAGTAGTTTTGCACGTAGTGCTGATAGTATCCAGCAAGGCCCAATAATGCCCTTATCTCAGATTTTGTGGTTGCTCGTGGATAGTTCACGACGGCAGCTACCTTAATTTCTGAAGGTCTACGCAAGTCACGCCCCATAACGTGTCTCAGGTAAGGCCCCTCGCCGTACCTTAGATGACATGTAGCAGGTTTCAGGGTAAGACCAGCTTCCTTCAACCTGTTCAGCATGACTGGCAAATGCTCGACGTGTTCTTTCCAGCTGTTTGCGAAGATGGTGACATCGTCAAGATACGGCAAAGCGAACTCAGAGAGGTGATTAGGAGCGCGGTCCATTAAGCCTGAAAAACAAGAGGGTGCATTTTTCAATCCAAAGCTCAGCTTAAGTGGACGACACATTCCGAATGGAGAAACAAACGCGGCGTAGAGTCTAGCGCGCTATGTAAGAGGAATTTGCCAATACCTAACGTGATCTAACGTTAAAATTTAACTAGACTGCAAAAGTTTCTACCCTCTCCTCTAGATTTGGCATCGGGTAAGTTTCATCTCGAGTTATGAAGTTAAGACGCCGATAATAAATGCATGGCCTAGGATCTTTTCCAAGCACTTGAACCAAAATTAGAGAGCGTGCATAGCCACTCCTGCCCTGTACTATGACTCCTAACTCCAGCATTTTATCATCTCCTCTTTCATGATCTGCTTTTGCGTAGGGGAACACCGATATGGCTTTCCACAGATTGGCTTCTCACAAGTTAGCTCGGTATCGTGTTCAATCACTGTCATGTTTCCGGGACGATCTGAAAACACATCTTTAAACTCAGAAACAATCCTCCTCAAGTCCTCCTTCTGGACTTCACTTAACCTAGGCTCCAGGTTCAACTGTTCCAAGATTACACCGGATCCCCTTTCGATTACATCACTAGAAGTCAAAATTTCTGCTCCTATTCCATCTGAAGCATTCAAAAGCAGATTTACAACCGCTTGACGTTGAACATATAGTTTCATCAAGTTACTGTGGTAAATTTTGTTCGGCCGCCTTCTTGATTTCACTTTATATCTTGTATCAGAAAGCTTCGATATTGATTTGGCGGGCACTTCCCAATGAACCTCAAGCTTGTTCTTTTTGGTCGGCTGCAGCAGCATTACCCGACAACCTACTTCAACAGTGGGTTCCTTCGCCGATTTGTCGTAGTACTCCTTTCACCACACTTGTGCAGCCTTCATGTGGCTTTCCACAAGATCTTTCGTTTTTCCAAGCCTCTGAAGGAGGTCTAGAACATACGCGACTACATTAGGGTCCTCATCGAATCCCTTTCAGGACTCGAGTAGCATTCACAATGGTGTTCTCAAACTCCTGCCATACACATGCACTGCAGGGCTAAAAGCAGTGCTCTCATGCGGAGCTGATCTCAAAGCGAACACAACGGGAAGAATTGATGCTTCCCAGTCACATTTGTGCTCATAGCAAAGAGCTCTCAGTATCTGTTTTAGTACGGAATGGATATGCTCTACCAGATTGGATTGCGGGTGATGGATCGATCTGTGCGAGTGTTTTATTCTGCATTTATCCAAAAAGGTAGAAGTAAGTCAGCTGGTGAAGACACAATCGTTGTCGCATTGGTATTCATTAGGAAATCCGAAGCGTGCAAATATAGATAGCAGTGCATCCACGACATAAGAAGAGTTGAGCTCTTTAAGTGGTATCGCTTCTAGAAATTTCGTGGCTACACAGAGGGCCATCAGGAGGTACAAACAAGCTTGCCTTGACTCTGGATATGGCCCGACGATATCAATTACTAGGCACCAAAAAGGTTTCGTGATAATCGGCACAAGCTTCATGGGTGCTTTCCACTTGTCCGTGCATTTCCCCGCTCTCTGATAAGTGTCAAGAGAGCGTAAAAAGTCTTCGATATCCTTTCCAGCATTTCAGGCAATAAAACTCAAGGCAAACTCTAGCCTTGGTTTTCTTTATGCCGAGATGGCCTGCCGACACTTTTTATGCGCCAGTTCCAATAGTCGGCGACAATATTTTTGTGGCACCAAGAGCTGCTCGTACTTGCGATCTTGCACATTTGTGTAGCTCCGATAAGGGAGCCCTGCCTTCTCAACAAAAAAAAACATTCTTTTTCTTTGTTCCCAACCTTACACTTATCATGACAGCTTTAATCAAGAAGTCCTCACGCTCCTCTCGAATGAGCATTTCTTGATCTACCCCCGACAGATCACTCCAACTTTCCACTACGGGCAAGAGCGTTGCCCCCATCTCGCTCTCACTCAATGGCGTCATGTCACCTACTCTTCTGAAAGAGACGGCTTCCGTGACACGTGGCTCGAGTGACTTATCGGGCGAATTACTTCTTCGAGGCACCATTGCCTCGCCACCAAGGTCACGCAAATTAGCCTCTTTAGCAGGTGGAAATTAACTACACTGAACAAGATCAAGTTCCTGGGAAAGCTTCCGCGCTTGCGATCGTGTGAAGGCCATGTACGCTAAGTTGGAGAAGAATAATTTACCCTGCTCTTTCAGAAGCCGCTCAGAGTTATAAGAAAAAAGATAAGAAAAACGATCAGGAAGCACGGCAGACACAGCCGCTTCGTTTTGAAGCTTACCGAACAGGCCTTCAATGACAACTGTAGTAATTGATAAGCAAGCACTCAGCTCCTCGGTACTTGCCTGATCCACGTGCATTCTCCTGTAAACTCGTTCGGAGACACAAACGAAGGATGGATAATGTCCATCGTCGCCGCTGAGTCTCGAAGTGCTGGACACATTTTCCCATTCACACTAATTTCCTGGAGATGTGGCTTTAACAACCGCATGTTCTTTTCCGATTCTCGGATCGTTGCGAAAGCGAACTTTTGTTTAAAGTTTACCGCAATATGCCCTTCCTTTTTGCAGTTGTAGCAGATTAACGGCTTTCGTGATTTAAACGCCCGTGTGGTATCAATGCGTTATTTAGGAACCGCACTCGATTTCTCCGCCCCTGTTTGTTCTTCCCCTACAGTGTCTTTTGTAATACACGGTTCTTTCCTGAAATTACGGTGCGAGTTGGTTTTCATTGATCAGGTTTCTTTGAAAAGCTCTCTTTCTTTTCATCTTTTTCAACGCGCATTGCCCTGCTATGCAACTTGTGGCAAGTATAATACTGCGCAGCTAACCCTGCTGTCTTGTTAAGCTACACTTCGCCAAGTTTGTCTTGCAGCCAAAGCGTGACATCATCCTCGATACAGAGGTAAAATTGCTGCATTGCAATGCATTCTACCAGTTTATCGCGATCGTCATAAACATCTTTGCCCTTGAGCCATTATATTAGATCGGCTTTCAGACGAAACGCGAAGTCAATGTGTGACTCATTGCCCTTTTTTGCGTACCAAGCCTTTGCCGGAAAGCCTCGGGTGACAACTTATAACGTCTCAAGAGCACTTCCTTAACCTCGTCATAGCTCTCAAACGCTTCCCTCGACAAGCACGTTATCACGTCGGACACTTCGCCGGGAAGAAGAGCTAACAAGTTTTGCGGCCAAAGAGACTGCTCCAAAGCATTTCACTCACAGACGTGTTCAAACTTGAAGTATCTCGTCAAGTTTGACGAGATACTTCGTCATGTCCTCGCCTACTACGAACGGAGGAAGTTTGTCCCGAATTCAATGACCGCTGACCTGAACTGTCGCAGAAGCTACGCAACGCGCCTGCTAACACTGTAGAATTGCCAATTCTATTCGTTTCAACTCGAGGCGCTCCTGTCTTTTGGCATCCTCACGGCGTTCTCGCCTTCCAGCTTCTTCACGTACGCGAACTTCTACTTCTCGCCTTTAAGCCTCTGCGCGACACGCTTTGATATCCGCCCAGGCTTCATCGACTTCCTCAGCCCACACTCCTTCATCCTTCATGATCTCAAGGATCGCTTGCTTTTGTTTCGCACGGCCCAAAGTAAGGCCAAGTTCCTTACAAATTTTGACGAGTTCCATTACTTTAAGGTTCTCCATCACTCACATCAGCTTCTTGCTGTTTGCCCTTTTTAAGGATCTACTTGCCGTACCCACAATAAGTGTACTAGAAAAATGAGCAAGCCATTTTTAACACTATCGTGTTTACACCCTCAGGATTACCTTGGTTTCAAAGCGCTCCGACTTGGCTTAAAACGATTAAAGCTCACTCACTAATGCTTCACGCAGCCCTTCTCTAAACTGCTATAACCTGTGCTAGAGTAGTCTTGTGAACTGAGAGGAAAGCATCAGGCACTCACCACATTGATGTCGCTGACGCCGGCCGATCTCACAGCTGCCATCCACTGTTACGAGGCGCGATGCCAACACGGTCCCGAAGGCACCATTGCTTCGATACTCACCACTGCCAAGGTCACTGGCTGTTTGGTAGCGTATGTTTGTCACCTCTCGACTGCTTCTGTGCAGAGATGATAGACGAGCGGACAAGACGACGGTGAGTTAAGGCAAGGTTGATGTACAGCATAGAAATAGAGGCGTTACATATTCGGCACTGGGGCTGACAGCTCAGGGACTCGAAGAGCCTAGATGTCTTCTCTGACGCATACGTCGGCTTCTCTCTGACGCATAGGTCAGCTGCTGGACAGTGCCGCTTGGCTTTTTTTATAGGCACCGGGACCAACTTTACTTCACCAACGTCCAATCAAACGTGCCGGCGGCCGTGATGTCAGATTCCTCGAGTCAGGAATCGCCGCTGGGTTACGTAATGATCCTCAAATTCAGAGTGGCTGCGCTGGATTGCACTCAAGGACGAGTGATGTTGTTACACATTGCGTAAGACTCGCCAGACTGGATGGCGCCACTTGCATGGCGTTGTTGAGATGATGACATCAGACGGGCTTACTCGCTGGCTGTCGGGCGCGCTCGTTCGGCAGGTCTCTCCAGGATCGCCTCCAGGACCAAGGGAGGATGTGGCTTCACGCTAAGTTTTGTGAACACATCCGAACGCGCCGCTTGGCTTTTTAGAGGCACCGGGTTTGGCTTTTTAGAGGCACTTGGCTTTTTAGAGGACCTTTACATCACCAACGTGCAATCAAAAGCGCCGCTGGCCATGATGTCAGATTCCTCCATTCAGGAACGCCACAGGATTGCGTCATGATCTTCAAATAAGGAGGCTTTGCGCAGATTGTTTTGTCAGTAGCAATGCGATTTGGTGTGGACTTCCAAGCATAACAGCACACAGCAGGAGCCACTAGACAGTGTTCAAAAAGCGGCACACCAGTTTTCTCGTCTAGGCTCCTCACGCGAAGTGAGTAGGGCTGCCTCACCAAGGCGCGGTTTCCAAAATGTGCAGAGCTACAGAAATAATTAATTATGGAGTGTGTAAGATGTTTCTATCACTGTTCACTTTCAGATAATAAATAAAAGACATGTAGGACCTCTGCAGGCAGAGTAACCCCTAATTCAACTAAGCGTAAAAGCTCTATTGGGCTCGTTAGAAAGGCACTTGTAGAGAGACGGATACCCAGATGATAAACAGGATCCAGAATTTTCAATGCGCTTGGTGTCACAGACATTTAAGGGACATTTTCTGTCACTGCCCCAGGTTGTATGTGGCAAGACTTTCAGGATAATTTTCATACACTGGTTGATTGATTGTTATGTAGGGTTTAACGTCCCAAAACGACCTTATGATTATGAGAGACGCCGTAGTGGAGGCCTCCGGAAATTTCGACCACCTGGGGCTCTTTAACGTGCACCCAAATCTGAGCACACGGGCCTACAACATTTCATCCTCCATCGGAAATGCAGCCGCCGCAGCCGGGATGCGACCCCGCGACCTGTGGGTCAGCAGCCGAGGACCTTAGCCACTAGACCACCGTGGCAGGGCTTTCATACACTGGTTTTTAAGATGTCTATTGTGTGAAACAGAAGTTAGCTTTGTGTCTAAGATTAGGCCTAAAAATGTTTCGTGTTCTCAGATAGACGTCGGTGATGTATGTCTACATCAGGATCGGGGCGCATGCCTCTCCTTCTTGAGAAAAGAACACATGTACTTTTTGGAGGATTGAGGTAGAACCCATTTTTATCAGCCCGTTTGGCCGCCATGTTTAGACCAAGCTGAACCTGTCACTCGCACTTCGCCAAGTGGCACGATTCAAATCCTACCTATTCATCATCCACATACGTGCAATATTAAACATTGGGTGGGATGTACAGATGCAGTGAATTCATTTTAAATATAAAAAGTATGCAGCTGAGGACCCCACCTTGTGGTACTCCCGTTTCTTGAACAAATGTTCATGATAGCACATTTCCCACTCGTACACGAAACGTGCAATCCGACAAGTATGTTCGATTACGTTGGACATTCTACCTCGTACACCTAGGTTGAACGAATCTCGCAATACTCTGAATCACCATGCTGTAGTGTATGCTTTTTCCATGTTGAGGAACACAGAGTAAAAACATTGCTTGTGTACGAGGGCCTCACAGATATGCCCCACAATGCACACGAGATGGTCAGTGGTGGATCAACCTTCTCGTAAACCAAGTGGGGTTGGTAAAGCAATTCCATCGATTCTAGAAAAAGTATTATTCAGTGGTTTATTATTTTTTTTTAAAAGTTTACACAGCAAGCTTGTAAACCCGATCGGCCTGTAACTTGTTACAGAAGATGGATCCTTGATCTGTTTTAGAATAAGGATCACAATAGCCTCTTTTCAGGAAATAGGAATCTCACCAGAAAACTATATGACATTGTATAAGGAGAGTAGTGTTTCTAGAATTTCTTGGGGTAAGTGTCTCAGTATATCATAAACAATTGTATCAAAGCCTGAAGCAGAACTGTTGCAACAATTTTGCACTGTTCGTAGTGCAGCTGAGTGGAACGGTTCATTATACACATCATTCCTTGTGAATATTCTATTAAACTTTTCTTGTTCACACCTCGTTTTGTACCTTTGGAAAGTGTCTGAGTAGTCTGTTGAGCGAGATATAGATTCAAAGTATCCTCCAAGATAATCAGCTTGATCTTCCAGGCTTTCCCCTTGGGTGCCTAGTAATGGTACCAAATATGTTGGTTGGGTACCTAGATCATGTGCATTATCACCGAAATCTCGTGCACTGAACAATACTGATCATTCGATTTCACAGACGAACGCAGCTGCTCACTTTGTCAATGCTTTTTCTGCTGATGATGATTAAATATGTCTGTGTTCTTTGTGATGGGTGGGCCTTTACAACACCTGTTCAACGCCAATTCACACGTTTTGACGCTTGGCCCAATTCTATGCTTCTGCGGCGAAATGTTACATGCATTAGGGAGACTCCTCTTCCTCCATAACATTCGGTGTTTTTTTTTCCGAGCAGTTTAAAGCAGTGTGGCTTGGTGGTAGAACTCCTGCTTGCCATGCAGAAAACCTGGGTTTGATTAAAACTTGAACCGGGCATATTTATTATTTTTTTATTAGCAGCTTTGAATTTTCGCTTTCACCTATGACACCAACATTGAAACTTTTGTGAAATAAGCTTTCTAGCAATTGTGTTATTAGTGTAATGTGGTTGAAAACACAGCAAAAATCCACTTTCACACTAAGTAGTTTTTAACATAACTTGCATGAAGAAGCTGTTAGCAGTCCAAGAAAATAGGCTTCTACTTAGCAAACGACTATCTCTGATCATACACGGAATGCGAGAGCAAATGATTAGGTACGAAACCTTTTAACATGCCTATTAAAGGGACACTAAAGGCAACTATTAGGTCAATGTTGCTTGCTGAAATAGTGATCCAGAAACCTCGTAGTGATACTTCTGTGCCAAGGACAGGCTTATTTTGAAATAAAATGACGTTTTAGAGGCCCGCATTGGGTTAGCGCCCTTCAAATTACTCGCCTCACGAAGCAGACCGATTCGCGTCACTGTTGCCGTGCACAACAATGCCCGGCTTTACAGCACCGTCACCGACAAAAGTAGACAGAACAAAAGCAGCGGCAGCCACAGCAGCAACAACAGCCATTGATCAATTTCCTGCAATTAGCTGCGAGATGGCAGATGTGTTTTGGTTGAAGTGCGCCCTGCTAGATGGCACGCGAAAATTTTTTTGAACCACTCATGCTATTCCCCATAGTGACATCCGAAGTTCTTTTTTGCAAGAATCAAACAGAAACAAACAAGCAGCATGTTATTGCATCTCTTCATGCATGGATGGAAGATTCTTTATTTAGTTCAGCAAGATCGATTACTAGGGAATAATTGTAGGCAGTTCGTCTGACGTCATCGGTATCATTTTGAATATGTCCCACTGCGGCTCATGTGTTCTTGTGCATTCACCTTAATTTCTCGGAAAGTAGCGCACTGCTGGTGATAATATTGTTGTTTTAGATGCTCTTATACATTGAGCTTTCACTTTCACGTAAATTGTTATTCGACTTTAGTCTCCCTTTAACATAGATGCTTATGCCGCTATGGGAGAAAGTAACAAGATATCCAAGTATGCAATTGGAGTCTCTATCATGGAGAGGCATATGTGGGGATACCCGTATGCGGAGGAGAGAGCAAAGGTTCTTGTAAAAAGCTCCGTCCAATCGATGCGGCAGTGCTTGTAAGTTCAAGATTGTGTTCACCCTGAAAAGTTTGACGTTCAAGGTGCCATGATGCATTACGAGATTTCTGACAGTGAAAGGAAGGTCACCATTCATTTGCTGCAATTTCCACGTGCCTGAAATAAAACATCTGAAAAGGAAGCGCGTCAGCTCAGACAACAAACTCCAGGATGGTGTGAAAGACTGTCTCGTTACGGCCCCAGAAAACACAGGAACAAAGAGTCCTTTGGTATGTTGATGATTGGGGTCGTCGTCATGTATATAGCGTCCACTTCGAATAATGTCTTCAATTATACTAACAGTGTCATTTCCTTTTTTTTCATTTTACAGCTCTAGCATATAACTTGTTAAGCACTATTTTTATACGAAACTTTACCATACAGTTGCCTTAGCAATAAGTATAACAGGCATTACATGATTGATTGCTGAATATTGTGGGGGTACAGACACTCCCCTGTAGAGTTGTTTGCGCCACGTGGCGCACGTGTCTCACGAAGAAGCCAAATGTTGGGGTTCACGGCTATTGAGTGATAGGTGGCATTGCGTACACGAGCGGTGATCACTGCTCTCATCATCATCATGGTTGTTACAGTGGTAGCGCCGGCAGGAACCCCTGGCGGCAGGCAGGCCTTGGTGGCTGGGCACAAGAAATAGGCTGGTCTCTTCTGAGCGTGGCGGTTGTTGGGAACGCTTGTCGTTAGCGTTGGTTCCCGGTCCGTGGCACCGCGGGTTATGCGTCGGGGGCCCTCGTGGTAAGTCAAGCGTTGGCGACGTCGCCTTGGGTGAGTTATTGTGATTGAGTGTTGTTGGATAATGAGTAAGGATGTCATAACCTGTTGATCCCGATTTGTGCTATAATACTTTGGCAGACGATATCATCATTCTAAATTAGCTAAATAAACGTGTATCGTTTGGTTTGATGCGACCGTGTCTACTGTGTCCGTTCACTCCAAGAGCCTGGTGGTGGCGCTCGCATTTTCGATACCTTACAATATTTGTAAGAAAAACCATGTTGAGCATTTATGCTTGTGAGGTGTTTCCTTGAACATTTATCAATACAGTTTATGTTAATAAAATAGGGCAACAACTTTTTGAACGACTCAGGTCTTCAGGATGACATCATTGAAGTAAAAAAGCTTCAACAGATATACAACCGTCTGCTGCAATATATGTATCAATATTTTGCAAACCAATCTACATATTAATAAAAGAGGTGCTTTAGGTCGTAGAAACCACGCGCATGGACTATCAAGAGATAGAGTCACATGTTGAACAGTAGCGGTGCACGTGGGCCATTTGCACTTTCCAAAAGGGCCAGCCTGGGTGCCTTCTTGGGGAGAGACGTTTTGGCTCCCACGAAGGACGGAGACTGTCACCCTTGCTGGCCGATTGCTGCTGCCCGGAATGATGGTCGCTGCATAGCTGTCTCGACCTGGGCCAACCCTGCCGTATACTATGTTTAGTTAAATAAATGTTGCTCTTATTTTTGACATGAAGCCTCCGTCGTCCTTGCTTTACCTACTGATTGAACGCTGCAAGCCCGATACCCACAAGGTACAACTTCAGGTATAAACCATTCTAGGTTACAAACCACCTAGATTGGCGCCCTTTAATATATCATAAAATACCAAGCAACCACCCCCTCCTCAAGAAAACAACACCCTCCTTTTTTCTAGAGATATAAAAAAAGCACCAAATAAGTGCGAATGTCTAGTCAGTGACCAAGCAAGCGCCCTCCTCCCGAATCTGGTCAGGTTATCTTTCACCGTAAAGGGGGCGCTTGCTCGGCATTTTATGGTAAACTCAAAGTGACCATAAAAATAATTGGTCTCACAAGTCTCCCAAAAAGCAGTTGAAACATGTCAGGTGCATACACACTATATATTTGTTAAAGGAGTACCAACACAAAATTTTATGACTCAGATGCCCTGCATATTTGTTTCCAGTGAGCATGCGCATATCCTCTGCCAAAGATAAACAGCGAATAAAGCTTGGAAGGTATTTTACAGATATATTGAAGTTTGAATTTTGAGATTATGAACACCATTAGGAAGGACCCCATTGGTACCCCCTTACTTCCCTCACAACACCACGATGCAGTCAGTAAAACAAGTTACGATGAAGTCATAAGCCGCGGTTTCTCCCGCGTTAGTTCCAGCAGTTCATACTTCTCGGCTATGCATTGAAAGTCTCGTCTTTGGCGACACTCCTCTCCCGTTTTCTATTCAAAAGGACTTCTTGATCACGACCGTTCGAAAGTAAGTCACATTTCTGTGTGCTGATGTGGTTGAGAGCTGCACACACTAGGCGGCGATAGTTACACCTGGCGGCTATTCGTTTTTGGAGCTTTCTCAAACCGGAACTGGTCAATAATGAGGGGCATATAATTAATTATTTGTCATGCACTACAGCAAACGATACTAGGCACCCAGGACTACTAGGCACCCAGAAACTATTTGCAGCAAAAAAAAAATGTGAAGCCAAAAGATTTGTGTCAGCGCCCCTTTATTGAGACCAGAAAGAAAAAGAGGGAAGTTTACAATGTAAACATGATTCCAAAAAAAGCACTCATTCGATTCAGCATGATAAAGAATGATAAAGAACGCATGATAAAGAACGGTGGTTTCAAGCAATATTTCTCTGACTTATACAATCTGCAATGGCTGTTTGCTGCTGCAGCACAAAACGGCATGCCATAACACATGAAGACATCATCTTAGTTTGTGACAAATGAGTGATATTATTGGGATGATTTCCATGTAAAAGCTCTCTGGGATTGTTTGTAGTCCCAGCACACTAGATCATGATGTTATTTTCCTCTAGGAAAAGAACTAGCTGGATATCATCCTGCTTCCAGAACTCCAAGAATTGTGGAGGCTCAGCATCAGTAGTCACTATAGAAGTCGTCTTGGTTTTGAATAAACGGGATATGACAGAAAGCATGCAGAGAGTAGACAAGAAAGTTTTTCAGTTATTAAGAACCCAAAAAACTTTTCAGGACCATCAGCATCTAATATTAGGAAATTATATGAGAAGTTTGAACAATACCTTCAGTTTTTTTTTCTTTTTTTCTGTGAACACGAGTCAGAACACGCTCATATGGTCACGGTTGAAAAGACTGGAATTTGTAGGTTATCAGCGAAACGTGAAGCATATGTTGTTATCACACCCAAGGATTTTGTGGTTTTTAACAGAATTCCTAAATGCAGAACCCTAACTATCAAAGAGTATGTAATAGACCTTTAACATCAAATTTTATTTACCCCCAAAGAAATTTTGGATCGGGCAAAAGAAGATTACACATGGTTGTCCTAAGTTGGGGGTCTCAGCAAGCAAGTGGCAATAATGACGTTTAGACTTGCAAGGGGCGAGACATGAATAAAGTCGAAGCGGGGAGTTGGGGCGAATCGAAGCTAGATAAAATTTGAGCAAAATGCCAACTAATGTTGCCATTTGAAAGCAAGCTTTTCCCATTGGTAATAAATAAGTAAATTTTGAAGGGGATATCATGAAAGGTTTCGATAAACATATCACTATGACCTCCAGAATGAGTGCAACCTGGGAATCAATTCTGAAATATAGTTTTTGTAACACAGTCATGCTTTCCAGCATGGTGACACCATGAGGTGCCTTAAGGAAAGAAAGATTAAGTCCAATATGTACGTCTCTGTGGCTTATGAAGAAACATCACGTGCGTGGCGGGATATTAACAAAGTGTCCGTAAGCCATGTGTTTGAGATCCCTGTCTTAAGTAAAAATAGACTTCGAATATACTTCACTTATGACATTTTTTTCTTTCTTGAATCAGGATACTTTGCAATGGAAGTGGATTTAAATATTTACTCTGAATAAATAAGTCTACTTCATAAATGCTACTCATCAAGAATCTAACATGCATAAATAAATAAAAAAAGGGTGACCAATCTTGGCTAATAAATCATATCAAGTTTTAAAGCAACCCTGCAGGGTATTCTTTAGTCTTGTAACCTGCACGATTCATGCAGACCTAGCGAGACATTTATTATAACTGGTCTAGTATTGAACAGATGCGCTCTTCATTGATAGGTGACTTTATTAAAAATAAACCACCGGTTGAAAACAGCTGAAAAAAATCTTAAAGAGCTAGTTAGTTATTTTAATGGTGTTAAATAATTGTGCAGGCAGTGAAAAGGACAACCCAGAGGAAACATTAAAAAAATTGAAATACATCATGCTCTGTTGTAATTTGCGCTAAGCGCTAAATGTGTAGTTATTCATTTAAACTACTATTTTGTCACTGTACTACAAAACTGTTCATTATTGTAATTAAAGCCACTGATATCAATACTTTAACACACGAATTCAGAAAAATTTGGTGTTCCTTACCAGTCTAAACTGATTTAGAATTGTGGTTTAGAGTCCTTTGAAAGTAAATTGTTACAAAAGCATAGAAGAATTAACTAACTTATAGGACAACAACTTTTGCTTAGCGTCTTCAAGGTGCTCAGAGGAAGTGGGGCACCATCGAATGTAACTGGAGATACAACTGGGAACAAGGTCAATCAAGCTGCTCAACAAGGTGTCTACCAGCAGGCATGTGTGTTTCAGCAGTCGTAACCTGTGCACCCAATGCACACAAGCTGTGGCCACACATACAATTATGCACACACTACATGCACACATAATGACCCTATTTTGTAGAACTTAATCAAAGCATTATCATTGAAAAACACCTTGTAATGTCGACAATGGTGCTAGTGATACACAGCCAGATCTAAAATGGAAATTAATGGAACATTGGCCACAGAAAAGGCAGTGTGAAATAGTTTGGCATTGGGTTAAAAAATTTTCAATTATTAAAAAAAAACAGTATAGAATATGCTGTCAAATACACATCTTACAGTTTCATTTTTAACAATTACATACTAGACAATCATAGTAAAGCCTTGCCGTGGACGCCAGAAAACTGGCCATGTCAGCACACCTTTTAATGCGACTGTGCTTTGGGCCGACATGCCTCCACACCTAATTGTTAATTGTTAATCCCCCATATACACCTTTTAAAAACATATAAACAAGACAATTCACCAGCAGCACACATACTTTGAAAGGTGTTTCAAAAACAGTGCTTTCTTCTACAACATTTATTGCGGCAAACCTAAAGTAGCTCTACCTACAAGAAGCTAATCGAAGAATATACATGCCTGTGCCTTTCTCCAACACAGCCCAATCAGCAATAGACATCTGAAATTTTATTGTATGGACTAAAGAAAAAATTTCTGGTGGTCAAACACACATATTTTCAAATTGGCTAAATATTAGAAAAAAAGGGAAAAAGTATCAAAGTAGATATTTTCTAATTTATGAAGCAACACAAAATACAGAGTCGGCAAAGTTCATCCATTGTGAATAAAAAAACATTCACGCTTGTATGCAATGCAGTGATGGAAGTGACATTTTGATTTTTGGAGCAGATTCTGGGGTAGAAAAATCATGCTTCACAGCAGCAATTCTTTCAATTCAGTGAGGTTGCTTTATTTCACTAAGTACGTAAAGTTATAACTGGAAGATGGCTTTAGCACATGGCAACAGTGAAAGATGGCTAAAAAACTAAAGCTTAGATACAAATGGGACACGAACAAGTGTAGCCATCTGGTGCCAAAACACAACTCAAGGTGGGCCTAGTCTCCACTGCTTCCATGTGTAACTAACTAATTTTTGTTAATGATGAGTACAGCCATCAACGGTCATTTCCGTACGAAGTCTGGTGACTGTATGGTCATTAATGGAAGCAAAAAGGTCAAGAGATAAACTGGCTTCAATCATATGATATACAACCTATATACAATCTTAAGTAATGAAACAAAGCAATAGCACGCTATCAGATGCACATATACTGTTGTGTACACTGAAAAAAAAAACAGAAAAATGTGATAGTATGGCCACTTACAGTGCTTTTAAACACACGTACATTTCGTGGGCCTGGCGAAATCATTCATTAGAACAAATACATTTGTAAGCTGCTTAAGAGCGAGCCATCCTTACAGAAGAACTATAAGGTATTGAAACAAATATACCTAGCTTATGTGTCAATTCAAGAACAGATTCCTCTCTTCATCAGCCACAGCTGCCCAATAGAGCAATTCTACACATAACCCCCATGTCTCCCTCAAGACTAAGAGTTTTCATACCTTACATTTTTGAAAGAAATGTATTTAACAACATCGAATAGTGCATTGAATGAAACAACATGGTCTATTCTATTCATATCCAAATAGCTATACACAGCTGAAAAATAACAAAAAGAAAAGGAGAGTCTTCCAGCAAAAAAACATTATGGCACCACAAATTGAAATAACTATCTTTTGCTTATGTATGCATGGGCCGTTACGGCCCAGAAGTGGTCAAAACATGCTACACTATCAAGCTCTTTCACAATATATTCTTGTATATTTTCGAAAATGAACATCATCTACGGCCTAGCACACGCTATTAAAATTCATGACACAGCTCTCCTGTGTCTGAACTTCATGGCAGTGCTACTAACCAACTTTTGTTTTCATTTATTCTGACTCATTGAATCTCCTCTCTGGGTAGGAGTGCCCCTTTTTGTATTGGAGAAGGGTCACTTATTGACCAGGCTCAATGACTTTCCTCTTATAATATTTCCAATGTGTGTACATGAATGTTTCTCACACCCACCCACCCACTTCAAAGCAATTAGTTAAATGAAAGATATGAGCCTCAATGTCCAAAAATAAGCAAGGTATCTAAGTCACACTTAGCATTGGCGGCTACACGAGTTGGTCTCTTCTGTAAAACACAGTTTTACTTATATTACACAAATTTGTGGCTCCTCGAGGCCAAATGAGAGTTGCTCATAGGAAAGAAAGAAGCAATGTAAATTATAGGTTTAACATGTTTCAAAAGTAAGGCTATCAAAATCCTGGCCTGGATGCACAAGAGTTGCAATAAAAAGCATTTTTGCTTCTATGCTGCTTCTGCTAACGAAACAGCGTACCTGAGCTAGTGACTAAATCTTAATACCATTGAGGCCTACTCTGAGCCCTGACCCCATCTTTTCTTCATGCCCATACAATGGGATTGGCAAATATAATCTGCACACTTGAAAGAAAACGTGCCCCACGAAACTTTCTGTCTAAATATACCATGTCCTTTTTTCGAACAAAACCTCTTGAGTATGTCCAATGGAACCTAAAGGTCATGCATGCTGTCACCGACGTTAAGAATAAGCACGTCGAAACTGGTCTCACATTGAATATTCCTTCGAAAATGATGCACTTTGCGCATAATCTCTCTGTAATGTACAAAATGTAATGTTTGCCCTCAATCCACCGCTTTAATGCGCAATTAATTATTTCGTGTTGATTATCCAATTATAGCGTCCTTATCACGCGTATCATGTTATCCACTCGGAGTCAACAAAGTCGACGACTCCGATTGTTCCACGTGTCGCCACTTTTCTGAATTGTAGTGGAAAGAAAATAAAGAGCCGGTACATAGGGGAATCTGTCGCACACCCGGTGCAGCCTCTTATATTCTCTAGTCAAATCACACCCTTTCTCCCACTGATCTCATTGACGGTCCTTGCCGAACTGAAATTCATTCATTCATTTGTGTCGCCCATTTTTGACAACAGATTACGTGTCTTTACTTTGTGATAGTTTAACGAAAGAAGGAAAATTGCCCCAGGGGCTCATTTTTCCGTAATATACACAGCTAATAAAACCAGCAGACAATTAAGCCGAAGCAGGTGGGACATTATTCGTCGTTTATTAAGTGTATTGTGCAATGATTCTCACTTGAAGTGAAAAAAATAAAACTTGACGAAACATCACGAAAAGCTATGTTTCGCCTAATTGTCCCTCGATTTCATCAGTTGTTTAATTCGTGATGTGCAATGATGCCCGAGACTTTCAAACTCGTTTTATTGTTCCCGTTACAGCATGGATATCGCAACGGCCATAGCAGTGTCATTCAAATTTTTCCCTGACTGTCGCTTCATAAGATTTATGCGCCTGAAGAGGTTCTGAGAGAAGACCGTAAGTGCGCTATAATGCGCTGAATTAACTTTACTCCTATGATGACTACACACATTTTGCGCATGCACTCGCGTTATGAAAACAAATCGGGTAAGATTGTACAGAAATGCAAGTTCAGAATATACGTGGTGCTAAAGCTATTTCTTTGATAGAAATGCTGCACACCCCCCCCTTACTCCCCCTTCCGCCTCCGCCCTACTTTCGAGAGCAGTCGCCACCGGCGGCACATCGGTAAACAAACAGCTTAGCTGAAGTTTCCTTTCAACTGAGAAGTCTAGTGATTCTGTCACGGATATTAATACATTATCTTGTGCGTCTACAGGGAGGATCGGCTTCCGTGCACTAGCTCAATAAGCGGTATTGGTTGATTCCGGTGCAAGCACGCTGTGTGTGGTGCGTTTTCGTCTTGAGTGCCCGAAATAGCGGAGGAGGGCACCACTCAGCAGGGGCTTTATGGGGTCAAACCATTATGTTTATTTCCTAATCAATCGTGCCTGACATCAAGTTTACATAACCGGCGAAGCAGGCACGTGCGGGACTCGCAATGCTTTATAAAAATGCTAAACAAGCGCGTTTCCTGCAGGCAGAAAGTTATGTTTTCTTCCTTCAAAAGTGAATAGCATTAAGCTATTTGCTCTGTCTCCGCGGCTGTTGCATTTCGATTAGCGCGTGGTAAAATAATCCTGGAGTGTTTCTAACACCCTGTCGACCTTGGCAGTTCTGTCACAAATACATAAGTAAATAAATTAGTCAACATTTTTTTTACGTCTTCAAGTAATCTCTGCCCTGCTTGTCATGCGGTTCCTTGCATTGAACAAGGTGGCTGGGAAAGCGGCGTTAAAAAAAAAAAAAGGGTGTTTGCAAAAAAACAACAGCTCACGAAAAAATCCCGTTATTGTGCACAAGGAGTCTTGACAGCGTTACATGAGAATCATTCAATGTAGTTATTGTACATAAAGCAATTTTTATTGAGCTGCCAGGAATGACACGGACTAGAGAACCTACACTCTAAAAACTGCGGACGGCATTGCAGGAGTAAAAAAGTCAAGCTACTCTTCAGAGTGTTCATCTACTCTAGCAAAACATCAGATAGAGGAAAATTCATTTTCACTCTGCATGAAATGAGAGAAAGAAACAGTTTTTTTACTCAACCTATCTCTCAGAGAGTGGAGTACCCATATACTCTTCAGGCATGAGAAAGTAAAACGCAGCTATACTCTTGATCTTGATTACATAAAGATGCCTCGGCACATTGCGAGTGATTATCACTACCTAATAAGCACATATATATGCAGTAAAACGTACTGCAATTGTTTGCTGAGGCGTTAGAGACGATTAACAAAAAGAACAGTGTTTTCAGCGCACGCCTGTGAATTTTATCGCCCAGGAAAGCACTTGGAACTCCTAATAACCGCATTTTTTAGCTTCGCATCTGTGTAGTGAAATAAGCGAATACTATCTTATTTATTCGGCCACCATCTGAATTCGAAGCAAACGGCTATCACAGTCTCCCTATACTAAAATTGTGGGCGCAGTCACTGACCCTTCCTTATCAATGAGACGTGTCATCATCATTTGTTTAATTTCCTCATCTGTAGATACAATCATCAGGGTGTGCCTGCTCGAGCTCGTCCTGTTGGCGCCTTCAGCAAAAGCGAGATATGTGACCCCTACAGCCGCAATAGTAACAGATGGGGCGAAGAGGACGCGGCATGGTGCAATACAGCTGTGCACACATTGGTGGTGACACTGACCCCACAAGTACACAGCCACCTCGTGTATCCACTGGGATGGTGGTGGGTGCTGAGAGCGCCGAAACTTCGGCGTGCGTTAGTACCTGAAGAAGTCTGGATTTGGTGAAAAGAGGTAGATGTGACGCAGATGCAATGGCCCGCGACTATAGGCTGTAGCCGAGGGTAAAGTAGATGGTGGGGCGCAGGAAGAGCAGCACCCATGAAGCACCTCACAAACGATGTAGCGGACCGGGCAACAGATGTCTAGGGCCGCAGGATGACGAATGTCCGAAGCATCATATCAGAGACGAAGAGGCTGAAGTTCGTCTAGATTCTGGCAAACTGTGATGACATCTTGAGTTGTGGTAGGATTTTGCGATGCAAGGACGTTGAATGCGACGGTATTTATGCCTTTGATAATATGACGCGTTTGGTCACTTCGAGGCATAGATGAGTGCAAGCTTAGTGCAAGCGTGTAAGCTTGCACTAAGCAAGAGAATCCTCAGTGCACGAGGTGTATGATTCACCCGCCAGTTGAATGCCTTCAGCAAGCTTCTTCGTTGCTGCCTCCACGCAAACACTGAGGGAACCAAAAATCTGACGAAACTGCCGTGCAAACGTGTCTCAGTCGGCCAGATCTTGGTTGTGGTTCCAAAACCAGGTTTTGGCAACTTCAGTCAGGCAGACAGAGACCGTACGTAATTTGTGTAGAGTATCCCACCTGTTCAACTTGCTGACGAGGTCGTAGGTGTGTGGACATTCTTCAACGTCATGCCCTTTGAGATCCGAGAACACTGGCGGATCCCCCTGGTGGCTGTGCATGGCCAGAGTCGACGGCGGAGGTTGCACTGGGCCGGCGATGTTGGATGACCCAGGATTGTCTTGCACTGCCATGGCAGGTGGTAGTAGACGACGACTCGAGCGGAGCTCCATTGATAACGTGCGAAAGGACTTGGGGATCGAAAGGCACCGTCCACTATTTAAGAGGGATAGCTTTATTCGAGAAGAGCTTGAGCTGGCACACACTGATGATGGTATCTACAGATGAGGAAATTATACATATGATGAGGACATGTCCCATTGATAAAGAAGGGTCCGTGATTGCGCTCACAATATTCATGTTTAACGCTACGGCCATTGCAGACGGAGATGCTGTCGTAAGCCTTATACCTGGTACGGCTACAGTGCAGCCTAATGCCGTAGCGTGCAGCCTAATGCACGGTACGGCTACCCTAATGTTCTTGGCTGGATTAAGTCCTTTCTCTCTAACAGATCGCAATATGTCACTGCTAACAACTATTCTTCCGATACCTCTGCTGTAACATCAGGGGTGCCGTAGTGCTCTGTGTTAGGTCCATTGTTATTTTTTATTCATATAAATGACCTTTCTGTGTTAAGTTTTCAACCATTCAATTATTTGCTGATGATTGTGTGCTGTATTCCAAAATCACTAACCCAACTGATTCTATCAGACTTCAGAATGACCTAGATATTGTGCCTCTTTGGTGTCGTGACTGGCGGATGAAACTTAATTAAACCAAATGTAAAAGCATGCGTGTATCTCGAAAAACTTCAGCTACTACCATTTACATGTATCTTCTTAATGATGCTCCCTTATCTTCAGTGCACTCGTATAAATATCTTGGGCTTAACATTACTAACAATCTATCCTGGCAGAAACACGTCGAATACATCACTAATATTGCTAACCGCATGCTCGGATATTTGCGACGAAACTTTTCTTCCATACCCATGTCAGTAAAACAAAACCTTTACAAACCGTTAGTACGCTCTAAACTGGAATACGCATGCGCCATCTGGGATCCTGGTCAAGTAACCCTAACTCTCACTCTAGAAGCCGTTCAAAACCGCGCAGCCCATTTCATTTTGTGCAATTATTCCCGTCATGGCAGCGTCACAGCCATGAAAAAAACTCTGAACCTAACCGACTTATCGTTCCGTCGAAAATGCTCTCGCCTTTCTCTTTTTCATAAAATTTATCATTACAATCCATCTTTAAAAGAAAGCCTTCTCTCTTCCCCCTCTTACATTTCACCTCGTTTCGATCATTGTTTTAAAGTAGGTGTGCCATTTTGCCGAACAAACCACTACAGTGATTCCTTCATTAACAGAACAAGCAAAGACTGGAACTGCCTTTCCACTGCCACCGCATCCCTCATCGACCTTGCAAACTTCAAACTCTCCATTTCCCAGGAATTGTAACATTTTGCTTACTTTTTGTTTCATAACCCCCACTCCTTTCTGTAACGCCTTCGGGCATGGAAAGTACTCAAAAAAATAATAAATAAATAAATAAAACTGCGTGCTTTTATCCCCTCGTCTGCATCTTTTATTCGTATCACATTCTTTTTTTCCTCTTAGTGCATGTGTATTTGGCGTCTTTCAGTGCGTTTCCGTGCTTTCCCTGTGTAGAATAACTCAGCCATATATTTATTGCCGATCATCTGTCTCTGATCCAGATGGGCAGATGCAACATATATCCCAGACGGGGTTCTTCACGCAAGTGTAGACTTTTCTCTGATGTATCTCTTTTACTAAGTTACAGGCAAAGATACAGCTTGCAGAGAGATGACGACGAAGTGGTCGGGTATCCAAGCGCTTCTCTCCGTGCTCTCCAATTTTTCCGGTGAAACGTTCAGTTTTGTGTGGTGCCTCGGCTCCGCGTTTTGCGGCCATGAACACGGGGCCTTCCGGAGGACCGCCTGGCCAGCAGTCATCTTGGCTGACCACCGCGAGGAAGAGAGGAACTTCACTCAGTGACAGCGAGTACACAGAGCTGTACTCAGCCACCTCTGAAGACTACTCATTCGACGATGATTTCATTCCGGCCCAGTGCTGGGCGAAGGGAAAAATCGTCAATGCAGTCTCGCCCATCTCTGCGTGTACAGCGACTATGAAGTCAAGGCATGAACGATGGCCACAAGTCCTCATCTTTGTGCCAGAGGGGTCCTCAGGAAACCTGCGACTACTGAACAGGAAAGTACTCTCTGCTTTTTTTGGAACATGTGGTACCTCATGAAATCAAGGAAATCAGAGTAAATACGCGAAAAAATACACTCGTCGTAGACATATTCCACGTGAATGCGCAATTGGACCACTAAAACAAGTGACTGAACTAGGCGGCATCAAAGCGTGGCCCTTTACACTGATTGACAACTCATCCATAGCTTGTCTGATATACGACGTAAACATTGCGATTCCCGACGCTGATTTGCCTACCCTCATCAAACCAGCAAATGAGGGTACTGTCATCACTCAGGTACACCGTCTTGGGAAGTCACGCTGTGTGAAATTGGTCTTCAAAGGCGATTGCACACCATCCCATGTCAAAGTCGGACATTTTTGAATTCCTGTTTGGGCTTTTGTCAAAGTCGGACATTTTTGAATTCCTGTTTGGGCTTTTGAGCAAAAGCCGCTTCAATGCCACCAGTGATTTAAGCTAGGTAACGTCAAGGGCCTTTGCCCGAACTCACTACGGTGTGCCCGAACTCACTACGGTGTGCCCGAACTCACTACGGTGCCCCCGGTGCACAGAGCTCCATTCGGAAGATGCGTGTCAGTCCACATTTCTTAAATACGGTAACTGTAATGGGTCACACACTGCCTCATCGAAAGACTGCCCTCAAATTAAAAAGGAGCACACGATGCTTAAGCAAATGGTCACAGACAATTCGACCCACAGGGATGCTGCCGGAACAGTCCGGCGTCGGCAGCAGCGTCAATGCCATCGTTCGGCCTCAGGGACTGCGCAAGCTCGAAACCACAGCGCCACTTCTACTGCTGCACCATTAAGTCAAGCCGCAACAGGACTGACAAATTCAAAGAAGACTTCGGAGAGGACTATCTCTGCAGAGCAATAGCCTATTCTTCCAAGTCATCCGCTAACCGTAGAACGTCAGCAGGCCACGGCCACTCAGGGGTCTTCACACGCCACTGGTGACACACATAATAAAGATGGCAAAGTCGTAACTATGCTTCGTTCTCTCATGGATGCCATCTGGGAGATCTTGTTAGACGTGAGGACAAGGTCTGCTGGAAGCGCTCTCGAGGTACTGGACGCCTTAAGCCCAGTACTTGAATCGCTCGAGTAGAAGTATGGCTAACGATCACCATCATTTTTAAGAAGTCAAAGAAGCATCCATCATCCAGTGCAATTCCAATGGACTAAAACCGTGTTTTTCAGACTTTTGCCAATTTGTGTACGTCATTATGTTCCAAGTCATCAGCTTTTGTGAACCCAACGCGTGTGCGAGCTCTCCTTTCTCTTATTTTTTTCCATCTTTCAAACTCCCTCATCCTTATCCCTAGTGTAGGGTAGCATAACGGTCGCTCTAGACTGGTTAACATCCCTGCCTTTCCTTTCCCTCCTCCTCCTCCTCCCCCTACAGCTTGCAAATCATTTTTTATCGCAACAGTTCGTTCTGTATAGGAGCACACGCCTATTAACTCCGACCTACTGGCGCAGTACGGCTGCTGCCTCCCGGACCAGACCGAAGAAATGATATACGTGAAGGTGCAGTTCCGAACGAGACGTGACCACTACTACGTGTACTCGATCCTGTGCGTGCATCCCAGGGAGGCGCAGTCCTTGGCGCATATCAGTCCTTATCCCATCATTGGCTCTTTCCTGCAATACGTCAAGCACAGGATGGGCCAGCTGTGCGGCGAGCCGTTCTCCATGGTGTCGCGCATCTCGGCATTCCCCACCTCGCAGCTGCGCTGGACGGCCAAGGACGCACAGGTGGGTATTCACCAGACTCGCAAGCCCAGAACGGTGTATAGCTGAACGTTACATGCGATGTGAGCAGTGTCGCATAGAGTTTCTTTGCCCAAGCCTCCATGGAGATGTGGCAGCTTGGGCTAGTTGGTATGGCATGACGATAGTTATAGCGCGAGTGCAAAATGACGACACGTCCTTCGTCTCCTTCTTGTCTCTGTGTCGTCGTTTTGTTCTCGCGCTATAACTATCTTCGATAGAGGCTTGGGCTCTGATATACAGTATGCTGTATATCAGAGGAATGTAGCGCATGTAGAGCAGTGGGAGAGCTGCAGCCTGAAAGGAGGGGGAGGCTGACCTCCCACCCCCTTCAGTTTTCAATCCATAGTCTAATAGCTCCCGTCACACCCTGGAAGCCGGCCTCTGCTACAATGACATGAGCAGTTATGAACGTTAAATACTTGGCAACAAATTTCACAAAACACTGTTTAACTTCATACACAACACAGCCCTAATGGCGCACATGTGATACAATATAATATGCATTAAGCGTAGGTGAGTGAGTGAGTGTGAAGCGCATGCCGCGCAAGCCGGCCCAGGGTAAGGACCAACTACTGGGTGGAGTGGAAAACGCCAAGGAATTGAAGACGGCAAGGTGAAGCGATGGTTTCGTGCGTTTGTCAGTTTGATGAGAAAGAACAGAGACAAAAAAGGGGAGAGAGGGAGAGATGTTGAAGATGAGTGCGAATGGGAATGGCTGCGCTCCACAAAAAAAAAAAACGGAATTTACCAGCTCCTTTCACGAGCTGACCGCCCACTTACCAAGTAGCCAATAACTAAGCAGAGCTATGAACGCCCTAACTTCAAATAGTGCTTGTGGAATGAAAGTCGCCATTTGCATCCAATGCATCCAACTTTTTCGCTTCGCCGTATACAGATTCCGCCACATAGGATCGGTCGATTTCGCTTTGCGAAGAATTCTAGCGCAAGAAATTTTGTGTTTGTGAAAACGGGGCACCTATCTGCAAACATCGTGATGTCAGCCTGTTTCACGATGTCGCAGATATTGTTGGTTAAGTCTGCTGGCAAACTATCCACAAGGAAAACGAGCGAAAGCTGTCTGTATTTGGTACTTATAGTCCCACACGCGTAATGGCTGGTGTTCGCTCTTCGTGTGCAAGGGCATCAGTGGCTGGTGTTCGCTCGCCACTCATGCGAACGTTTCGCCAGATAAAAAGGTGATACCTGCAGCAATGGTCAATCGTGGACGGCACATTTTCTGTGCACGTAACAATTTTCTAAACATCACCACGCTGCTAAAAAGGGCGAGCCATCGTAACAAATCTCAATTACAAAAGACTCCCCAAGCTGCAGCACCGTGGTAAATCAACATAATGAAAAGTCGACAACAGTCTACCAAGCCTTGCTGCTAAGCAAATATCAGCTTCCAAACCAGCCTTTCTCATAACATACTCAACTTACGACATTGTGCCAGTTTTCATGACGAGCAAGAAAAATCTAGGGTTTAGTGTGCCATAAAGGATATAATTCGGATACCCACCAAGAGCACAAAGCACTGCATACTGTGCGTGTGTGTGCATGTGCTTGTGTGTGTGTGGCTGTGTGTTAACGTGCGTGTATGCCTGTGTGTGTGCATGTGTGGCTGTGTGTGCATGTGTGCGTGTGTGTATTTGTGTTGGTGTGTGTGTATGTGTGTGTGTGCACGTGTGTATGTGTGTGTGTGCGTGTGTGTGCGCACGTGTGTGTGTGGCAAAAAAAGCTACGTCGCGCTGAGGCGAAATAGCTTTCATTGCCGAAAATTATCAAGCTAACAAGATTTGCTAGATTTGCTAACAAGATTTGCTAGAAACATGGCTCCTGCTGCTTGGAGAAGCACGACAGGCGATGTCCTTTTGTGTTCCGCAAACGTTTTGTCCCCTACACAAACTTTTTCTATATTTCGGACGAACAAAAAGCATTTCGTGATATAGATGCTTGTCCTTTAAATTTCAGCATAATTCAATGGACAACATTGTGCAATCGCACTTCCACACGCGCCGGTGGTGGTGAAAATCTCGTGTGTTTAATGCCGTCAAGAGCCGGGAATTCTACCCAGATGGCGGGCTCCAGTGGGGCTAGACTTACCTGCGTGTCATGTTGATAGCAGAGTTTGTTTACCACTTCTATATCGGCCTGAGCCGGATCGAGTTATCGCTGAATAACTGCACATGCTGTTATCGCCTCAACCATGGTACCCTTTCTTCCTTCTTTGTTTAGAAGTATAAAAATTAGGGCTTGGCCACAAGTGGGGCCGGCTTTGCCAAAAATTGAAGGTATGTAAAACGATCGCAACAAAAACAATAACAAGTACAATGAAAATATAAAGTACAAATGGTGCAAGTATGCAGAGATAATGGTACATACTAAAATTTAAAAAAAAAAACGTTAACGACTCTACAAAAGGAATTGATCAGTCCGCAGTCTTCGAGGAAACTCGCAGCGCTTCTCGAGAGACAACCTCTGTTTGTTAAAGCACGATCAGAACGGAAGCACTTTGTGCACAGATAAAGGGCACCTATCGAAAGCACAGCGTTGCTTGTCCCGTGAAGCAGACACTGCTCTACAGAAGCTTGTTTACTGCAGTGGCCTTCGGGCATTCAAATGGTGTCATTATCTTACGCGACGCAATAAGACGCATGCAGGATTCTTTGAGGCGTATGTGTAAGCGCGTAAATGAGCGACCGATATTGAGATTTACGGAGATTCGTGGCTGAGCTAAAGATCGCTGTATTACAAATACACTATGTACATGGTCACCAAACCACGTAATTCGGCGGGGCTGGGGTCGGTTACCCAATGCGAAATTGGGTCAGCCGACGCAACCATATTGTTACGTCTACGAGGGGTTTATTCGAAGCAGACGTAACGATCGACTCGACGGTATACCGCAGTGAACGGGCAGCAGCGAGCTTTTTCCACCAACCGAACGTCCTCCTCTTCTGCTACCACCATGTTCCCCGCTACACAGGTGCACATACCTAAATTACACATGTGGTAACATTTCCCTCCGCGCAGACGAGGCCCACTGGGCGAGTCAAACAGTCTCTCGAGGAATAAAGCGCTTCAAACGTGCAATATGGACAAGTTCAGTTTTTGCAGACTGCGGCCGTTTGAATGGAGACGCGCTATGCGGTAAACTAAATCACTGATACGGTCTACAACAAGATAAGGTCCCGCTTAGTGCGCTAGCAGTTTCTCGCTCAAACCGCGTTTTCTAGTTGGTGTCCAGAGCAACACTAGGTTGCCACGATTGTACGTCACGTGTCGGCGTCGGCGGTTAAAATGTGCCTTCGAGCGGTCTTGCGAAGCAAGAGTGCGCAAATAAGCAAGGCGTCTAGCTTCTTCTGCCCGACAGATGATGTCGGATATGCAGGGATCATGATGGTCCAAACACGGATTGTATTCAGGGTATGACGAGGTGGTCGAGCATATAGAAGAAAGAAAGGACTGTAGCCGGTAGTTTCATGCTGAGCGGTGTTGAATGCATATGTGATAAAGGGTAGAATGCTGTCCCAGTCCTTGTGATCGGATGCAACATACATAGACAGCATGTTCGAGAGAGTTCTGTTTGTTCGTTCAGTTAGACCGTTCGTTTGGGGATGGTATGGCGTAGAGTGCCGAAACCTTGAAGCACAGACACGAAGCATCTCTTCCATCACGTCTGCTGTGAATTGTCGGCCACGGTCACTGATTACGATTTTGGGAGGCCCATGTCGAAGAATGACAAAACGTAGCATGAAGGAAGACACATCAGCTGCAGTTGCCGATGGTATGGCAGCGGTCTCGCAGTACCGTGTTAAATGGTCAGTGCAAACGACTATCCAGCGTTTTCCATCAGAAGACCGGGAAAAGGGTCCAAGGAGGTCAATCCCGACTTGCTCGAATGGAGTTCTAGGGGGCGGCACCGGATGTAATCGCCCTAATGGAGCACTTGTTGGGCGCTTATGACGTTGACACTCGTTGCAGCTAGACACGTATTGTTCCGTCGTGTGGCGCATTTTGGGCCAGTAGAATCTTTCTTGAAGACGGCAAAGAGTTTTTGCTGTGCCTAGATGACCGGATGTTGGGTCATCATGCATAGCCTGCAAGACATAAACGCGAAGACTCTTCGGAACCACCAGAAGATATCGTGAGCTGGTGTTGGTGTAATTCTTTTTGTAAACTAAATTTAACGTCAACGAAAAATTGCCTTTTTCGTCGATGGCATCTATACTCACAACCTTCGAACTACGTATTTCGAAGGTTGTGCGTGCGGGTATAACCAAAACGAATGGTGACTTTTTGCCCAGTTTTCTTTCGTTCAATTTAGGTTCAAATCATTACAATAGAGGTAAGAACCACGGCTAATGTTCCTGTGCTTTCCTTGGCTTTCCTGTTGGCTTCATTAGCTGAGCACAAACGATGCGATGTGTGGTTAATCGGTATAACACGGAGGAAGCGTTTCTACGTGGGGTTCAGCAAAAATGAAATCTTCCATACTAAACGAGTACAATCTACATTTAATAGCACAGTGCTTTGTTTCATAGAGTTCCCGATTGAATTCAATTCTTTTAGTAGCATATGTATTATTGTATCTAACCAAATAAATGAGCCTTTAAATTTACACTTTTTTCTTCATTAATTACGAGTCTTGTTCTAGCTGACTAGACGCCTTCAGGTAGTATGAGAGAGATTTCAAATGCGGAGCATGTCTTGGTCACGCGAGGTCGCAGATCCGGCGTCGGCGGCGCCGTCCACATCCCTACTGCACATGCTCGCGTCTCGTGCCAACTTTCACTCCCCTCCTCCTCTCCCCCCCACAAGGCACAGGAAGGCAGCGTCTGCTAGCAAAGAACTGACTGCTCGCGCTTCAAAACCATTCATTGGCCACCCCTATAGGTAGGCACAGCATCGCACGTTCAGAATTCAGTCAAGGGTCTCTTTATTTGGCTTTTGCTTGTCTTCACGCTTTGCTTGACTCGAGTACATGCGACGGGAGCAACAGTACCTTCGACCAGTAGTGGGGCACAACCACAGTGTCCCGCCACTCGTTGAAGGCAACTCTTCTCCTACGTTCAATGAATCAGAAGAGTAAAGACGAAATAACAATTAAGCATTCCGAAACTATGCTCAATTACATAACATTCACGCGATACCCGCCCAGCTCACTGCGACGCATTTACTAGAGTTCCCCCTGTGGAAGGATGCGGGCGGCTTTTTTTCGTCAGCTGCCAGCTCGTAATAAGTGCTATGCGCGACGCCAACGGGCAAAGAGAGTGTTCCGCACTCGCCGCAATGGCAACAGGCAGCGCCGACTGACGCTCCCACTTCTATATACACATGTATACCCAATAAAGTCAACGGAGGGATGACCGCCATCGTAGCTCAGTCGTATAGCATCAGACGCGTTTTTCGAAGGTTGCACGTTTTGATCCTGCCAGTGGCACGTTATCTTTACGTATACTTTTCTTTCTTCACTTTTACACTACAATTACTTCTAATACCATCCTCTTGGCATCTTTATCTGTTAATGCTCATCATTTGTGCCACTCAGTAGTTATAGCATTAATTTAATGTAGTTAATCAATTACATGAAACCAGTTTTTTTATCGACAAGACTTGCTGCGACAGGCGACGTATAGCGCTTTGAGAACTCGAGTGTTCACGGGAACTCGTAGAGCAGAAACACTCGCGCTCGCAATGCAGCAGCCTGCTCCAATATTCACACTGCATGACCCTTCGCTTAGACCGTTTGTTTCTTAATCCTCATGCTTCGCCAGGTGCTGGCCGTGCTCGTATATGTTCCAGCACTTTCGCTCTAATATCGAGCTAACTTTCATTGTCTTTAATGACGAAAATTTTGGAAAGAGAATCATCAGTGAGAGGTGGTAAGGGTCGCCCATAACGCAATGAAAAATTCATGCCAGAGATCGTTTTATTTCATGTATGTTTTTTTTCCGCTACACTTTCCCAATGACCAGGCCTGCTCTAATATGACGCGGCATGCTACGGCTACCGGAACAGCTGTTGGATCGACTGCACACGCGTCGCAAGAAGCATGTGAACTTGCCCTCAATTCATTGGCCGCAAGCTGTATACAATAGCGTGTAGTGGTGCGCCACAAAGGAAGATGCCGACACGCGTTTCCTCTGCACAGAACACTGCAGCCGTCACACTGGAGTGCCGCCAGCAGTAACCGTACGCTTACCTCGAGCATTGCTCAACGCTGCAGTTGGGAATGTGAATCTAAAATCATGCCTGGGGCGCTGTGGAGGATCGCCCGAATTTCGCCCGAATTGGGCGAAACTCGGGATCTTCCAGAGCCCTGGCGACACCCCCTTATGAATGAGCCAACAGTACGAAAAAAATCAAATCTACCGCTCAGCGCGCTGAGGCACTTCATTGGTAACGATAGAATTAGTCATCGCGTCAAAGACGATCGACTAAGTTGGGCGGTATTTTCAAACCAGAGGCATCTTTTTTCCATTCGTTTTTTGTTCCAGTGAGTGCTGAAGTGATTGATTGATATATGGGGTTTAACGTCCCAAAACACCATATCATTATGGGATACGCCGTAGTGGAGGGCTCTGGAAGTTTCGACCATCTGGGGTTCTTTACCGTGCACCCAAATCTAAGCACAAGGGCCAGCAGCATTTTCGCCTCCATCGAATATGCAGCCGCCGCATCCGGAATTCGATACTGTGACCTGCGGGTCAGCAGCCGAGTATATACCACCGCAGCGGGGCGAGTGCTGAAGTGCACCCATGCAATAAAGTGCCAGAAACTTCCGTGATGATATTTTTAGAGACACCTGGTGCTTAAATTTATTTCGAAGCTTTTGATGCCCGCAATAAGTATGTTTTAGAATAATCGAATGGTGGGCTCGGAGATCAGTACCAGCAGATTGCCTTACAAGATCGCGAAAGCAGCTAAATCCGAGGCCACGTGTTAATCATCATAAGCCTGTGCATTATGGCGCCCTGCTCGGCCGGTGCACATCGTCTTTGTTGTCTTCACCCGCTAGCAATCGAGCATATGCGGCCGGCTAATTAGCTATCAGGGGCGAAGTTCCTAAGCAGCGGGTCTGTTCCTCTCAGCACGCGGTACGTGATCGATATATAGTTCCATGACTCACTCGGCATGTGCGGACGGACAGACGGAGAGGTGAATGGATGGATGAACGGACGGACGTACAGACAGACAGACAGACAGACAGACAGACAGTTCACGCTTTACCAATAAAACCCTCCGAAGCTTCGTCCCACTCATCATCATTCACTCCGTGGAAATTCTGCGATTTTTTGGCTGGACTATATACTTGGTTAGTTAGGCCAGGACATGCTTTGACCAAGCTACTTAGGCCAAGTCATTGTAAGGCCGAGGTATTTACGCCACATGTTATAAACCGAGCTGATGAAGGCATTTCAAGCTATACAACTAAGCTACCTAAAGCATGCTAGGTGATGAGCTAACCAAACTATGCTTATTAACTCGATGTTATTTATGAGCACGTTAAGTAAAACCATAGTAATTATCCCTTACTGATACGATAACAGTTAGTATCTTGCTAATCAGGATTACGTTTATCAGCACCATACTGATCATGGCCTCGCTAATTGCACCTGAGATGATTGCCTTATAATTAACGCCTTATCAATGAAGACAAGGCAGCTCAGTGTAATTGTAGTTAATCATCAGTCATTTATTACCACCAAATTGAGACAGAGCTGATGGGGTCTTCACTTCTAAGACGACGATGTACATGAGTAGACGAACAACATTAAAAAGATGCAAGAAGCTATAGGTTATCAGAAGCTCCTCTCTTGTATACTGTAAGCTCACCAAATTATTTCATATGCAAAGAAGCTGCCGCTTAGCGTTCAACGCATCAAACGCTTTACAGTCACACCAGCACCATCACAGTTACGAGTTGAACTGAGGCCTTCTCAGAATCAACGAGTTTGTATCCAAGTCCACACGTCAATTACTTTGATTGACAGACGCCCGCGGCGCAGATCGGGTACGCCCACCACGCTCACTCTTGCCAAGGAGCAGTAGCCAAGTCGTGCAGCACGATTAATCTATCAACTTTATCGCACAGACTATGCACGCTCAAGTAAAAGTGATATCGCCACGTGGCTACGATGTCTCGCATTATATTTCACCGCGCTCACGACGTATCCAACCACAGCTGCGTTGCCGCCATGACGCGAGTCCCCCTAGTGGCCACCTGTCCTTATATTAATCTGCATTATTTGATAGAAGCGAAGCGAGCAGCACGAGAGTTCTGCATGGCCACCCTTGCTGCCTTCGAGAATGGAAATGTCCATGCTCTAGGTGGAACGAATTCCTGTCTGAAAGAGGACATACGCCCACAAACACGCCTGGGGAACTCGCTTGGCTAAGGAACAGTGCGACAATCAAACTTGACCCGCTGGTCGCAGGATCGAGTCCCAGTTGCGACGGCTGCATTTCCGATGGAGGCGGAAATGCTGTAGGCACATGTGCTCAGATTCGGCTGCACGTTAAAGAGCCCCAGGAGGTCGAAATTTCCGGAGCCCTCCACTACGGCATCTCTCGCAATCATATGGTGGTTTTTGGGATGTTAAACCCCACATATCAATCGACATGTTGACTGAGTGGAGGCGCTGACTGAGTGGAATCGACATGTTGACTGAGTGTTGACTGAGTGGAGGGCCATTTTCTCTTTTTTATGACTAGGTTATCACATATGCCGTAGACGCAATCTTTGACTTAATTTCTTGCTCTCTATAACCGTGCTTGTAAACAATATACAAGATAACAGTTTTAGAAAAAAGAAAGCTTCTCAAGGGCGGAGGTCAAGCGTGGCCCTACGAAAGAATTACAAATACGTTCATTTAGAGCTAGAGCTGAAAAATAATGCAGTTTTATTTTGTGCCAATAAATGTATGCATACTGTATAACATAATGTTACAACAAAGAACATCGACATAGAAAAGAAATAAACTCCACGAAAACCACTTATCGTTAGCGTTAGTAAATGGCGGCAGCGTGAGGTCTGCAGGGATCATCGCAATGCTAGGCAAAACAGACTTTAAAGGGGCCCTGCCACACTTCTTGAGCTTGGTCAGAAAGCATTGCCGATCGATAGTAAAGGCTCCCGACAACACGCGAGCCAAATATTTGAGCGCAGCACACGGCCTGCAATTCACAATAAATTATCAAATCAGCTAAAAATTGCTTCTTGTTCTCCCGACTAATCACTGAATAAGCCCAAAAATCACTCTTAATAAGCTCATCTATCAACCATTGACCGATTTGAACATGACGCGCGGTGCTCGGTCGTTATAGAGATTGCCGCGGGATGCCGCGACTTGTCCACGCGTGCGGGCATGATCACACTGAAAAAGCCGCGCAATCGAAGAAAAAAAAAAGAAAAGGTGCCAAATGTCACAAGGCGCGCGTGGCCTTATTCTCTGCGCCTGCCATCCCTCACTGCTTAGCTTCCAGCGCTTTTGTCGGGACGAGAGAGAATGCAATCGCAGAATGCGACGGCTCTTTGTAACTCCACTCGCACTGGACGGAGTTTTAAAATTTTTTGGGCCTTTAGTTCGTGAGGCGATAAGCTATACTAGAGAGTTCATTTCAAGGTTATTCGACAAAGTGCTTCAGGGCCCCTTTAAAAAGAAAAGAAAAGGTTATTAGGGTGACATATGCTAACAAGTGAAGTTGAACTCGTCGATATCCTAACGTCAGAGCGCGTAGACTCCCACTAGCATGCCGATCGCTGCCGTATAGCTTCCCGGTAAACTAGATTTTATTGGTGTTCAGATAAAACCGAAAAGCTTGGCGGAAGAAAACACGACGTACCTATTTCCGGCTCAAATCGGAAACGCTAATGTCTATAGTAATAAGCCATAAATATTGTATATATAATGAGGCACTGGCCACTCATAGCGACAGAGAGAAAGAGAAAATAAGGAGAAAGACGGGGAGGTTAACAAGGGCCGAGCCGCGGTACGCTACCCAGCACTGGGAAGAAGAGAGGGGGAAGGAATGTTATAGAGGAGGAGAAAAATGTCAGTGACTGGGCCGACGCGAAACATTTTCGAGGAAAGACAGGCACTCGATGACCTTATGGAATTCACAAGAATGCAAGTTCATAAACCCGAAAGAAATGCCACTCATAATATTGTACACAGCACCGTAATGTTGCATTGTACTATATTATAGTAAATTATCTGAAACTTAAATATATCTTTTTACTTTTGTGTACTGCCACCGAAGGACTATAGTACTAACATCACTGTTATGGGAAGCGGAGGTTATAGTCGTTACTCGCTCACTGGATTCCGTGCCGACCGGTCGTGCCCTCGCGATCTCCGACGTCAGCATAGCCCTGGCCGACTGGGTTGGCCCTACGTCATCTCGTGACACCGGCCTCCGACAACAGCGTAGCTCTGACCTACTGCACTCGCCTCACGCGATCTCCTGACGCCGACAAGAGCTCTCGCACGTGGTGCCCCGTCCTCGGACTCCTGTGACCGTGTTTCTTCTATCCTATCTCTCCCATCCCCTCATATGTCCTCGCTCGCTGTCCCAGCGCATATCTCTCTCTATATATACCTTTAATCCTATCCTTCTAATCCCTCCTGACCCCATCCCTTGAGAGGTACTGTTGAGGTATCGCACCCCGATGCAGACAATTACGGGGCTCACTTTTATCTTACCTCTTATAACCACTTCTCTCTTTCTCTCTGAACACATGTTGAAGGCTTGTGAACTGAGGCGAACATACTTTTATCTTTTTTCTGTACGCTTTGCTTTTTTGCCCTTAGAAGGAGGGAATAACGTTTACATTCTTGGTAGCAGAGAATTAGCCGCCGCCTATGGGAGGCACAAACATTTCCAAAAGCACGTTACAAACTTGCGTGCGCGTGAAAAATCTACGCAAAACTATATATACGCAAAGCTACTGTTGGTGACCCTGTTGGACCGGTAGGCCGCAATGAGAAACGAGGCTACGGACAGTGAACAAAATTATTGTTACCAGAAAGCAGACAGAGAATTTACAAGATAATAACACCATTCCCAAGCGCGGACAGCAAGGGTATAAAAGCACGCGGCAGTCTAAAATCACGTCGCAGTGTTCCTCGACGATGCTCTTTGCACTTTAGTATGAGATATATTAGGGCAGCAAAGCAGTAGACATAGACTCGCACTTTTCAACAAGTGAAGAATGAAACACAATTTTTTAAAAAATAAGAAAATGACGTTGTTTGTAAACTTTGGGATATTGCAGTGGTTTGTTTAATTAAGTGATTTAGTATTTTACTCAAGATCGCTCGTGGGCGGCCTGGTAGGAGCCGTTACACTTCGATGTGGTCAGGCAGTGTTGTGTTAGCATTAAACACCGCACTTGGTGATTTCGGGCTCGACTGCTGACCCGAAAGTTGCGGATTCGAGTCCCGGCCGCGGTGGCCAGATTTTTGATGGAGGCGAAAATGCTTGATGTCCGTATAGATTAGGCACTCATTCAAAAACACCAGACACTCCAAATTTCTACGGTCCTCTATTCCGGCGTCTCTCATAATCACGTCGTATTATAGATACTTTAAACTCTAGCAATTAAAAAAAACACTATAGACAAGGGTATAGCCAGAATTTTTTTCTAGGGGGAAGGGGATTCAAGTATATTTTATGTATGTTCATGCGTTCGTTTATATTATTTGTGCGTGAATACATACGCAAGCTAAGTTTAGAAATTATTTAGAGGGTGGGGGAAGGTTTTCATTCCCTAATTCCCCACCCCATCACACACACACATACAGGCCATGAGACATGGGGATCCAAATTCCATTAATTTCGCTACGAAAAAATGGAACATGTCGCAAACTCGTGCGTTTCGTTTCCCTTTGCAGCAGGCTCATGCAAATGTAGGATGCCTGAGACAATAAAATATAGCCAGACTATTAGTTTGCGATGACTTCCAAGTGACCTGTTGTAAATGCGCGCACATATACGTGATAGGAATAAGCACCCACGTGTATAGCATTATGTAGTCCACAGTGTATACATGCGAGACTTCCATCGACAGCGCAGCTATACAAATGGCGTTGCCGATAAAAGCCTGTGCATGAGGACACAGCACGTAAAGTAAGTTTAGTCTGATTACGACCAGCTATAAGGCAGCTCCACATGCGGTCGTTATTGTCTCAAGAAATATATGCGTCCGTCATGATTTCGTTGAATCACTCACAAGCTGAACTTATTTTCAATATTCAGTCTATAAAACTGACTTTTGAATTGTTTCCGATGCCCTTTCATACACTTGTGAATACATAAACTCAAATGAATGTGTGGATATAGTAATTTGAAAAGAAATTTAAAGGACATTGAGAAGGGGTGCCGGTCAATGACAAACTCCCGCAGGCACAGTGTTTGCAATAACAAATAAAAGACTAAAGTACGAAGTTTCTATTATTGCAGCATAAGGACTGTCCTTATTTGTATTACATTTTTTTCCCTTTTTTTCACTATAGACTGGTATTGACAATGTCAGCTGGACAACAAGACCAAGCTGTTAAGACCCCTACAGGCCGCAAGTGCCCTTTGCAGCACCGACAGTGACAGTCTTCATCGGTGATTCGAAAGTGGTCTCAGAATGCGACAATAAGGTCGAGAAGACGCAGCAGAACAGGCTGTCTAGCTTGACGAAGCTGAAACCAAGCTTTCAGTCCACAGCAAAGCCGCGTCCACCACAGTCAAGTCAGCGCTTGCTCCTAGAGCCCAACCACCAAATGAACCTGGCAGACAGCTGCGATCAAGTGGGTGCACCATTTACCGAGCCCTCAAGGGCGCATGAATACGTCGGAAGCCGCGTTTCCGGCTGTGGTAGAATGGCTAAATTCATTGCGTGTCGCCTGTAATGCAGAAAGCAAATAACGAAATAACCATGTCAAAAAACGGTGTCATTCACAGAAGTTCCCCAGGCTATATGCACCGATGCTGATGAGCTACAAGACACAAACAATGGCCCCCGTGGGAACCGCAAGGTCACAGCAAACTCTGCAGGGACAACAAGCAGGCTGCGCAGCTCTCAACGCGCACAATACTCGTTGTGCAGCTGAAGGCTAAACTTCCGAGGAAGCTGGAAGTAAGCCTGCAAACCATGTGATAGTCGCGCATCTATGGGAGAAGACGTCCACACAACTTGGCGCAAGTGCTCCTGCACAGACGGTTCATTATGCCTCAAGTGATGAGGCCACCAAAAACGCAGTACCTAGTCACATGAATGTGGTACTGCAAGTGCCGAAAGCGTCTGCGCAGTTTGAAGATAAGCGGAGCAGCTTTAGCGCTCCAGCGCAGAATATCAATGATGCTTCGTGCTGCGAAAATCATGTAAACGCAAAAGGTGGAATCCTCGCCCAGGATAGGACTGCGATGCGACAGGGCGACCCCTTCACGCAACTTGGTGAATCGAAGGGCGTGTCGACAACTGCAGCACAGGACATGCATGACTTCTCACGACGCACAACTTCATCGTCTTCGGGTGGTAGGCAAGTAAAAGAAGCTAAAACTGATCAATCAGCACAGAACGCTTCTTCCATGCTGCTCAAAGGAGTGTGGAATGCAGCGATTCATTTATCACCGAACACGCCACCATACAAAAACACAAGCAAACCCGGTAAAATTGTGCAGGCAGCAAGAAAACCTCAGTTCGAAGAGCACCGGCAAGCAGTTGTTAAGCCATATCAGCATCATCCAGTCAAGCAGGTCATGGAGACCCTGCCACCAAACAAGGCAAATAATCACCAAAAAATCACTTTCAACCACCACTTAGCAGCACAGCCATGCCCGGCTGCTCCAATTAAGCCTAAAGTGGCCAGTTTGTCGATTATCAAGACAAAAGACGAAAAGAGGATCCCTTTCGAACGATACTCTTCACACAAGCGTGTAGCAACAGGCGCGGCAAAAACTCTTGTTGCACAGGTGAGAAAGCTTGCCAAAAAGAAGAGGCCAGCTATTCGTGTGTTACCAACATTCTCGTAGACGAGAATGCAACAGACCGAGAGATTGCCTGGCAACCCTTGCAGTCAACGCCGAAGGAAGCAGATGACCTCTCATCATTATGCGGCACAGAACAGAAGGTAAGCATAATATATTTGTGCTTGCGCTAAACAAACTGGAAATACTGGTACAGGGGCAGTTTAACATGCATGAATAACTAAATTTTTATTCAGATCGATTCAACTAGAGCAGTTAGCCATATACCTCCTTCACTAAGTTATCCTTTGAGGTGAGAAATTCAGCCACCCGAACAGCAGCATTCAGCAGAATGAAACGAAATTGGCTTGACGTGAACGCAGGTGCCATTGCTGAACTATTGACTATTATAAGCGGTATTTCTTGCTTTCTTTCTTATCAAGATACAAAGTCTCGGTGAATGAATATGACTTCTGTGCCGGAAAAAATGAGCATTCACGTTTATCAAAATTTGCCTCCTTGCATAATGATTATAATTTTAATTACTGACTTATTTTCTTTATGTACCACCTGGCACAATAATTAAACTCCAGTGGATACCTTTTTCATATGTAGCGTGACCTAAATCACCTCAGAAGCACCACCTTACTCGCAATCAGCCACGTCTAACTCTGATTTGCCAATAGTTGCTCTCATAATAACTGGCATGATATATAGCACAACACGATCGTGCCTTACAGAAATTTAGGTCCATCTTGTCTGACCCTCATTTTATCGCTCACTATGCATATCACATGGCAATAGCACATAGTTTTTTATTCATATATTACCATTTTCAACTACTTCACAGAGTGTCCATTAGCGATTGTTGGAATTGTCGTATACGCATTTGAATTATGACTAAAGGTTTGGACGTGGATCATCTGTTTATATATCACCAAAAAGGGGCAGACTTTCGTACAATGTTCAACCATATTAGCTCGCAAAGGCGTCATAAAGATGAGCGAGTGTTTAGTCCATCTTTGTAAGCTCTCTCGTGTATTCTTAAAACAGTTTCTCTGTTTAGCGAAGAATATTCCAAAGATTCTTTTTCACAGCAGAGCTGTTAAAGCTTGCAATCTCTGATCGGGCCGAACGTTAATTGTCATAATCGTGCCTCCACCTTTGAAATTCAAGGTGTCTAACGCGGTGATGTGAAAAGGAGAAAAGAGTAGGAAAGAAGACAGAAAGAGAGAACTTAAACAAAATAAACTTTCATGGCAAGGCGAGATTCAAATTCGTGTACCAATACAAAAGAGAACGTCATTACAAGTACTACCCGCCCACGCATGTAGAGCATGCACTTCTGGGAAGCATAGATTAAGTTGTTGTAGGGATTTTGGGGGGAACTTACTATCAACTAGAGAAAGTGCAAGCGAGAGAAAGAGAGAAGCCCAGACAGTGAATTAAGAGAGGGGAAGAAAGAGGGAGACATTGAAGAAGAAATAGAAGTAGAGCGCGAAAAAGAGAGAGATAAAAAAACTGAAAGAGATACCGAAATATGAAAAAAAAAGTGGCGCAACAGAGGCAATCCATTTCAGGTAGGCACGGTACGGTCTCAAGGCGAACACAAAGAAATGGCACACACTGAATTAGGTGCTAAAAGTTGGGCGTGGCTTTGCTAAAGAATCGCTACTCCTTTGCTTAGCTAATCCACCGCAGCTCTGCTGGTCATTGGTAATTTACCTTAATTTCTCGTCCGACTTGTTCACTATGACATGCAATGAGGTGTTTTAACGATAGAGAAGTTGAAGAAGCTGTCATCAAGTGTTCATAAATAAGGACGTCACAGAACAAATGAATGAAGGTTGCAGCAACCTTACGATGGGGTGTGCCTTCTTGGGGGAATTGAAAAAGCCTTCTTGCAGGCTTCTGCCTCACAGTGGCAAAATAAGGTACGCAGCAAAGGACAAACGAGAGGGCTCTATAGGCAAATTTCATTGAAAAGTATTTTGCGTGCACGAGTCTTTTTCTGCAAGCGTTACCTTGCCGCCGTCTCAGAAAAGCATAATTCTACCAGCTTGCTGTATGCTGACTCTACTTGCCCATAGCGCATAATTTCAAATGTTTCACGAAATTACTGGACAGCCTTACAATGTCAGTATCATTTTTAACTTACACTCGAACCAATATGTTTTATTAGGGGATGTGCAAGTCACCTTGAAACAAAGTAAACACCTGGAAGTGTTGGACCGTTGCAGAAGTGGACAGCCTGCTCAAACAGAAGAAGGTAAGCACGACAATTTAGACCTTTGCTCACTCAATCTAGCAGAAGATGATTGGTTAATGCAGTCTTCTCTAAACCAAACAAACGCTATCATAAGCAGCGTACGAAGGTCCTTCACGTTCACCGATCACGAACTCTCGTTGAAGAGCCCTCGGTAAAATACTTGGTATTTTACCTAATTTTTGCATTTAGAAAAATAGATAAAATGTTGCGTATTTCAACAGGACATCCTTGGATATCGTGGTGACTTTTCAGGTTATGTCGCGTGTTAGATTAAGTTAAGCACATGCACTCCAATTATTGCTTGTTCTGTTTTCCATTTGGGAGATTTATACGGCGGAAATACTCCTGGTGCGTTTGGTTTTCACGTAATATCGAGACGTACAGAAAGACACCTATTACCTATGTTCCCAAGGGCACATCACCATGATGATTAATGTCATGAAATAGGATACACGATAAATAGAATCGTAATCTGTAAAATTCACGCCCTAAGACTACTTGTTTACATAGTCAGAGAAATGCAGATGGCGCTTTTCTACTAGCAAAGCACGTCGTGAAAGGCTGCTCATGCGCCCATTGCTTACTTGCTCAAGCCTGGGCACTTATGGGCATATACATTCTTTTGTAGAAACTTATTTATTTATTTATTTATACCACACAAGAAACCGAGAGAAAGAGACTACACAAAGGGAAAAAATAAAGAAAAGCAATGAAGCCTACCTAGTTCAGCTCCTCCTTCAGAAGTGTGGCAGTTTGGGCTAGTTGGTATGAGACGACGATATTTATACTGCGAGAACATGACCGACGAACAAGAGACAAAAATGACACGAGCGCTAACTTCCAACTGAGTTTATTACGCAGAGCGCGAAAACATATTGCTACATGCATGTATAGTGACGTTCTAGGTGGCGACGCGCGTGTGTGCCTGACGAGGAAGACGAAGGGCTGTCTTCGCTCGATCGTTGGTGAACCGGTCACGTCATTACCGCTAGTTTTGAATATATCTAATCCCCAGCCTTGGCGATACGGCGTCTTCTTTTCCGTAACATCTTTGGTGGAGGTGGAACGTTCCCTGTCTTCACCATGAAGCTTCGCAGTGGCCGCACTGTTCAGTCTCCGGCCATGGCTACCAATGACAACAGCACGCCAGTGTCTCCATCTGTAGCTCCAGCCACTACATACCTGACGATGCCCACGCCCTGTTATCCCTGTACATTCTCCGCACAACCTGGGCTTGACGTTCACTACTGGCTCCGCATGTACGAGCGTGTTAGCCAGACACACCGATGGGACCCTACCATGATGCTCGCCAACGTGATATTTTATTCGGACGGCACCTTACAGGTCTGGTTTGACGCCCATGAGACCGAGCTCACCAGCTGGGATACCTTCAAGGAGAGACTACGCGACATCTTTGGGGACCCGTCCAATCGCCAAATGGAAGCGCGAAAAGAACTTGCCACTCGTGTGCATTCCTCAACAGAGTTGTATGTCACGTACATACAGGACGTGCTCGCGTTGTGCCGAAAAGTCGATGAGCAAATGACAGAGAGTGACAAGGTGGGCCACATACTAAAGGGCATTGCGGAGGATGCCGTCAACTTGCTCGTCTACACTAACGTCACGACCGTACATATGACTATCAAGGAATGCCGCCGCTTCGAAATGGCCAGAAACCGCTGTGTTCTGTCTCAATTTATGCGGCTACCAAACACGGCTGTTACATTCACCTGCACTGATCTCGGCGCCGCACCACCCATAGGACAGCGTGACATGAATAGTTTGACGGGAGCTTCAGGCGTCAAGTCCGGCCCCATTTCCTCCACATCCGCTCGACCATGGCGCCGCACAAACGCCCCTCGCGGTCTCCGTTATTCAAGCCGTCGTGGGGTAGGAAAGTGCAAAGCTGGGTTTTCTGTGGCCTGCTCTGTCTCCCGACCCGTCTCCAGACCAATTACAACAAATGCACCACGCCATGACTCACATTTTCTTCCGCGATCCCGCAATCCGGCGGAATGGAGAACTGCATATGGCAAGCCGATCTGCTTCCGCTGCCACGGAGTTGGCCATATCTCCCGCTACTGCTGTAGTATTTGGACACCATCGAACTGGATTCCATTTTCCTCTACTCGACCATACGAGGACTCGCGTCGGTATTCGCACAATTGTGTGTACCCTTCTTCCGACGTCCCTAACAGCCGCTCCACCGCTCGTTCGTCGTCACCTCAACGCCGCCGTTCCCCATAGCCCCAACCACGCCGCTATCCCTCTTCAGTCAACTATAGATCCTCTTGGACGGAAAACTAGATCATGAAGCTCCGGGAGGTAGTGCTGCATCACTTGCGACTGGTCCAAATCCTCTGTTGACGCTCCCCACTAATACGAACTTGATTGAGGTGTATGTGGACGGTATTTCTTTGACGGCGTTGATTGATAGCGGAGCTGAAGTGTCTATAATGAATGCTCATCTGTGTCGCCTGCTCAAAAAAGTCCTCACACCAGCAGCAACTAAAGCCCTCCGTGTCGCTGATGGTGGAAATGTGGCCATCACTGGAATGTGTACCACTCGCGTTAGTATTGCCGGACGCCATGTCCCCGTTTTATTTACGGTGCTTGAAAATTGCTCGCACAATCTAATCTTCGGCATGGACTTCCTATCAAGGCATTCAGCCCTAATAGATTGTGCCGCCGGTACTCTCTGCCTAAAACTTCCTCTTCTCCCGGATTCTCACACTGAACTCCCGAACAGCCTATGCACCACTCACTTTTTCCGGATGCCGCCTAAAGCTCTCACATTCATCGAATTGGCAACACCCTCTCCCGTGCTCGACGGTGATTATATTGTGACGCCGATTGCTAATGTTCTCCTGGCACGTGACATTACTGTCCCACACTCTGTCGTAACCATGGCCTCGAACCGAACATATTTACCTGTTATCAATTTCAGTTTCATAAAACAAGTGCTACCCCAAGGAATTTCGGTCGCCACACTAAGACCCTTAATTGACGACCGCATCACCTGTTTTACGGCAGACGTATGTCCCAAGCACGCACATCAATCACAGGATGCCACGTGCCTCGATGCGACCTTACGCTCCATGATCGCCCCGGACCTCAAACCTGAGAAGTCAGCCGCGCTATGCCACCTTCTGGCTTCATACCGCGACACATTCGACATCGACAGCCGTCCACTCGGCCAGACTTCACTCGTCAAGCACCGCATTAACACAGGTGATTCTCATCCCATTCATCGGCGACCATACCGGGTGTCTGCCACCGAGCGTAAAGTAATTCAACAAGAAGTCACAAACATGTTAGCCAAAGGAATTATTGAACCCTCTTCAAGCCCTTGGGCGTCCCCCGTTGTGCTTGTTAAAAAAAAAGATGGCACGTGGTGCTTCTGCGTGGATTACCGTCATCTGAACAGAATCAAGGAAAAGGACGTTTACCCTTTACCCCGTATCGATAACGCTCTCGAATGTTTCCACTGCGCCCAATACTTTTCTACAATAGACCTACGTTCAGGCTACTGGCAGATTGCTGTCGACGAAAAAGACCAAGAGAAGACTGCATTTGTAACTCCAGACGGCCTATATCAATTCAAGGTTATGCTGTTGGGCTATGCAACGCCCCAGCCACGTTCGAGCACATGATGGACTCTCTGCTACAAGGGTTCAAATGGTCAACATGTCTTTGTTATCTTGACGATGTCATTGTATATTCCCCAACATTTGAGACCCACCTTCAGCGTTTGTCAGCTATTCTCGACGTATTCTGCACTGCAGGCCTTCAATTAAACTCGTCTAAGTGCCACTTCGGATGCCGGCAAATTACAGTGTTGGGCCACCTTGTCGACGCCTCTGGTGTGCAGCCGGACCCCGAGAAAATTCGTGCAGTCACCAGTTTTCCTCTACCCCAGTCAGCCAAAGTTGTCCGGAGTTTTGTAGGACTTTGCTCCTATTTTAGAATGTTTGTGAAAGATTTCGCAACCATCGCTCGACCCCTAACAGAGCTTCTGAAGAAAGACGTCACATTTACGTGGGGTACCGACCAAGCTGCTGCTTTTTCTCCTCTAATCACGCTACTGACGACTCCACCTATATTGGCTCACTTTGACCCATTCGCTCGAACGGAAGTTGGAACCGATGCTAGTGGTCACGGAATCAGAGCCATCTTAGCCCAACGCCAACAGGGACACGACCGAGTTGTCGCCGACACTAGCCGCCTCCTCACAGCTGCTGAGCGCAACTATTCCATTACAGAGCGTGAATGTCTTGCTCTTGTTTGGGCAGTCTCAAAGTTCCGCCCATATTTATACGGCACTAATTTCTCTGTGATAACCATCATGCGCTATGTTGGCTTATGACACTGAAGGATCCTACTGGCCGACTCGGGCGCTGGGTTCTGAGACTCCAAGAGTATACCTACACGGTGACGTATAAGTCCGGACGCCTACATCAGGACGCAGACTGCCTGTCCCGCTACCCGGTTGCTGAGTCGAGCACTATGCCAGACACCGACACCGAGCCTTGCGTCTTTTCCCTTTTGCAAATGACATGCATCGGTGACGAGCAGTGCCATGATGCATCCTTGCGTGCTATCATTGAGCGCCTCGAATCACCATCTTCCAATCAGTCCCATCGCTCATTCGTGCTCCACAATAGTGTATTATACCGCCAAAGTTTTGAGCCGGATGGACCGGCTCTGCTGCTTGTCATTCCGAAACACCTTCGCTCGGAAGTTCTACATGAACTTCATGACCTTTAGACTGCTGGTCACCTTGGTGTGTCACGCACTTATGACCGAATACGCCGATGCTTCTTATGGCCAAGGCTTGCACGCTCAGTCAGAAGATACGTTGCGGCTTGTGAGAAATATCAGCGCCGCAAAACACCATCGACACTTCCCGCCGGACGCCTTCAATCACTTGATATTCCGTCAGAACTGTTCTTCCGCGTTGGCTTGGACCTACTTGGCCTTTTCCGTTTGCCTTCCTCGGGTAACAAGTGGATAGCTGTGGCCACCGACTACGCCACGCGTTAGGCCATCACACGAGCTCTTCCAACAAGCTGCACCACAGATGTCGCCGACTTCCTCCTCAAGGATGTGATTTTGCAACACGGAGCCCCACGACAAATGCTTACAGACCGTGGCCGCACCTTTTTGTCGAAGGTCATAACCGACATCTTGCAATCCTGTAAAACGATACGCAAGCTGACTACGTCATACCACCCGCAAACCAATGGACTCACGGAGCATCTAAATCGAACTCTTACAGACATGCTCGCTATGTATGTCTCTACCAACCACACCGACTGGGATCTCGCGTTGCCAGCCTATAATTCTTCTTGCCATGACGCTGCCGGTTACTCTGCATTTTTTCTGCTGTTTGGCCAAGAACCAACATTGCCTCTAGACACCATCATACCGTCCCCTGGAGTACTGACCAGTGAATATGCCATGAACGCTATCACTCTGGCCACTCACACACGCGAAATCACCCGTACTCGCCTTCCGACCTCTCAAGAGAAGCAACGGCACTTGTATGACCAACGACACCGCGACGTGCTTTCTGCCCGGTTCTTTGGTCCTGATCTGGTCTCCGACCCGTCAAGTTGGCTTGTCAGAAAAACTGCTTACTCGCTACACGGGCCTATACCGAGTCCTCCGTGTGGTTACTCTTGTAACATATAAAATTGGTACTGCCCCCCCGTCGCCTTCATGTGCCCAACACGCTACCGATATTGTACATGTTGCGTGCTTGAAGCCCTACAACTTTCCCAGTGACGTTGACATTTAGATGCGCCGAGACGGCGCATGTGCCGCAGGGGGTTATGCTACATGCATGTATATTGATGTTCTAGGGGGCAATGTGCGTGTGTGCCTGACGAGAAAGACAAAAGACTGTCTCCGCTCGATCGCTGGCGAACCGGTCATGCCATTACCGCTGGTTTTGAATATATCTAATCCCCAGCCTTGGTGATACGGTGTCTCTTCTTTTCTATAACAATATAGAGAAGACAGTAAACCATGTGAAAAAAAATAACATGTGGCACGAAGAGCAATACATGAGTAAGGGGGAAAACAAAAGCACAGAAAAAGGCAAAGAAAAGCCTATAAGAAAACGAAACAGAAAAGTAAAAGTAATATAACTACTTTCGTGCACCGAAACCCTCGAGGAACCTTAGTTCCTTCTCGGACAGAAACACAGGGGGGGGGGGGGGTCTTGCTAATGCATGACACCTGTTTGCGTGCCATCTGCGCAGCCTCGACGATAATTCGGGTGTGCTCATCCCTATGCTTATACAGCGTCACTGTGTCTATGAAAAGGGGCACACCGTCGCACTCAGTGCAGTGCTGAGAGAGAAAATCATTTTTCCCGTTTCTAACATTGTTAGCGTGTTCTCTCAGTTGACTGTTCAGACACCTTCCGGTCGTTCCGCCATAACAAGCACCACATGGAAGGGGGGTCCTATAGACAACTTTCCTGACAAGCTGCAACACTTCCTTCACACAGAGGGAAAGAAAGAAGAAGCCCGCGTAATTGTGAACCTCTGAAAAAACAGATACCCAAAAAATTTCAGTTCGAGCCGCCACCCGCTGCGCACAGTAACAGAAGATATGAAAACCTCAATCAACCTTAATTGGCAGCCCCCCGAAAAGCGTATCGGTTACATACGTTCAGGGAACCAGCGAGATGTTGGCGCGGATCTTCAAGAAAAAAGGGGTTCGTATCGCGCACGTGCCTTCGTGTACGCTGGGCCACCTCCTCCCCAGCCCGAAAGACCAGAACACACTGGACAGGACCCCCGGTGTCGTTTACAAAGTTCCGTGCACCGAGTGCCCCTCGTCTTATATCGGCGAGACAAAAAAAATCACCGGAACGACTGAAGCAACACGCCAACGATGTGCTGAAGTTCTAAGAAGAGCAACGCAGTCGCTGAACATGCTTGCAAGTGCTTTGAAGACGCCACTGCTACATAGCCTCTCCAGTCACCCCTGCGAAAGGAACCAAGTCGGTTTCGAAACGTCGGGTTTCTTTAAAACTTTTGGTAGGAGTCTAAATCAGCTCCCAGTTTCATACCCAACCAGACAGACTTCTGTCAAATGTTTACATTCAACTTCCCGGGAGCATGTCACATACCTGTTTCTATGCTTAACTTTGCATTCAGTTGATGACTGCTTTTTCAGGGTGTTTGTAGATTTGGTGAGACTAATTCATTTGAACGGTGCAGAAAACAGGACACGAACTCCCGCACATTTTTCGATTTTCTTAAGCCTGTGTGATATCTGGTGTTTGTACGGAACAACTGCTATCCCTTCACGCTCAGTATTTGTGTTGCTCGGATTCTGTCCCTGTCTCTGCTCTGTGCTATTGGTTCGCAGGATAGTCTTCCTGAGGCGTTTATCGCTTCTGTTGCTGAGACTATCCTGCAGACCAATAGGGCAGAGCAGATGCAGGGACAGGATCCGAGCAACACGGATCGGATTTCCTTTGATCGGTTTTCAAGATCATCGTTCCGCATAGCGAGTTGCTTGATTTTGATTTGTAGGTGCTGAATATCGCTGTTCACTTTGTTACCGGCAGCTGTAGAAGGCGTGACAGGAAAAGATTCCAATGCAGAGACACGAGTCTCCAAAGCATCAAACCTAGAATTGATAACTTCATGATACTTCTTCATATCAGCTATATCTTGCGATATACGTTGCTGACCCTTAATTAATTCCGTAAGCATTTAAGTCACTGAAGACAAGTTAGCATCCGCTGCATCAAAATCACCCGTGTCATCAGCAAAGGACGAACCACGTAAACGAGTGTTAGCCTTGTTTAACTTAGGAGGCTCCGGGTTCAATTCTACATCACCACACAAGAGAATCCTGCTAACGCAGACAATAAGGTCAGAGCATAATGACAAAATATTAGAGGTACATGTCAAACTGTGTGGAGGAGACAACAGCAGCAGGAAGCAATTATCTGAACGAATGCACTTGGCATTCTTAAAGTAACATACCTGCGTGAAAAGCAGAAAACGGTTCAGCATTCTGCCAGCGCTGCTGTGAACTCGCCCACTGAGGAAGGAAGGCGTCGACGATGTGCTTTTATGCCTTGCAGACGATGTCATCGAGCCAGGCTGCACAACGATTGAAGGAAAAAGGATGTCGTCATCATAGATGGTGGCACGTAGAACACCAGCTGACGAGGCAACGAACAGGCCAGGACTATCTCTAGTGAGGCTGATAGGGGCGTCCACGCCACCAGGACCATAGTTGCGCACGTGACGAAACTCGGTCGAAGAACAGTAGTTCATGGTATTGCTTCCCAGGCGAAGAAATTCGGACGAGTCGGTGACAGGATCGGTGAGGCAGGCCAAACACTGCGTAAAAAGCAGAAAAACGGTTCAGCATTCTGCCAGCGCTGCTGTGAACTCGCCCACTGAAAAAGGCAGGCGTCAACGATGTCCTTTTTTTTATGCCTTCCCGACAATGACACCGAGCCAGGCTGCACAACGATTGAAGGAACAAGGATGTCGTCATCATAGATGGTGGCACGTAGAACACCAGCTGACGAGGCAACGAACAGGCCAGGACTATCTCTAGCGAGGCTCATAGGGGCGTCCACGCCATCAGGACCATAGTTGCACACGTGGCAAAACTCTGTCGAAGAACGGTAGTTCATGGTATTGCTTCTCAGGCGAAGAAATTCGGACGAGTCAGTGACAGGATCGGTGAGGCAGGCCATACACTGCGTAAAAAGCAGAAAACGGTTCAGCATTCTGCCAGCGCTGCTGTGAACTCGCCCACCTATTGTAATTCCACAGTGCCCTATTTTTCATCACTGCTGCATTCCTGTTACCTTTATTCGTCACGTATATTTCGTGTTCCTTTAGGTACTCGGTCCCATTGCTTATCCATACGCCCAGATATTTGTATTTATCTGTTATCTCTAGCGTGACCTCCTGTATTCTAAGCTCACTACCTTCGTTATCATTGAAAATCATGGCTGCTGATTTTTCTTTACTGAATTTAATATCTAAATTATCTCCCTCGTTATCGCAGATGTCCATCATTTCTGCAAATCTTCCTTGTTCTCGGCCATTAGCACTACATCATCTGCATACATTAATGCTGGTAGTGCCTGATCAATGAGTTTTCCTTGTTTGACTAGAAAGAGGTTGAAGCCCAGTCCACTTCCCTCTAATTTGGCCTCTATTCCTTGTGGGTACATCATGAATAATAAGGATGACAGGGGACACCCCTGCCTAAGCCCCCATTTTACCTCTGCAGGCTTGGATACCTGTTTTTCCCACTTTATAACTACCTTGTTACCTTTACAGATATCCTTTAAAAGATTAGTGACTACATGTTCCACGCCTAGTGTGTCCAGTATTCTCCACCATTCCTCTTGAACCACGCTGTCATATGCTCCCCTGATATCCAAAAATGATAGCCACAGGGGCCTGTGTTCCTTTTCTGCTATTTCGATGCACTGCGTCAGTGAGAACAGATTGTCTTCCAACCTCCTGTGTTTCCGAAATCCATTCTGCAGTTCCCCCAGCATCCCCTCATCCTTCGATGCCTGCAGTCTTTCCTTTATAATCTGCATCGTCAGCCTGTAGACCACTGATACCACTGTTATAGGACGGTAGTTGTTTATGTCAGCTTTGTCCCCCTTTCCTTTATAGATCATGCTCATCCTGCTAAGTATCCATTCATAGGGAACTTCACCATCGATTATTAGTTTGCTCACTGCCTCTCTCAAAGCCTGCTTAGACTTCGGACCTAATGTCTTTATCAGCATAATTGGAATGCCATCTGGGCCTGTTGATGTACTACTAGGAACCCTTTTCTCAGCCCTTTTCCACTCTCGTTGAGAAAATGGAGCCATTGCGCCACTTGATTCATCCTTGTGTATTGTGGTGCATAAAGCACTTCTTTGCTGAAATTTTTCTGTCACCCTTGTTCTTATATATTCAAGAGCTTCGTCCCCTTCTAGCCTAGCACCTTGGGCTGCAGTTATAAACCTCTGCTCCAGGCTCGTCTCACTTCTTAGGGAGTTTAGATGGTTCCAAAATTTCGCAACTGCCTTTCTATCTTTTTTATATACTTCTGCCAGCCACTGAGCTCCCTTTCTTCTAATCTTTTCATTGATCAGAAGGGATGCATCCCTTCTACAGCTTAGAAAGGTTTCCTATTTTCTTTCAACATCATCTGTGCTTAGCATCTCAACACTCCGGTGCTTAGCATGTCTGTGTTCCCTAGAGGCTTCCTGGCGTTTTGCTATGGCTCTTTTAACTTCCTCATCCCACCAACTTTTGGGTTTGTGTCTTCTTTTCAGGGGTGACTTGTCACGCGTCTTAGCAAGCTCTAGCTCAAACAGTCTAATTAGATTTGTGTATGTCCACACTGTTTTATTATCCTCCGTGATTACTTTCTCAATTTGTTTAGTGGCTATTTTAATTTGCCTTTCTGGATAAAAATTTTCCTGTAGTTGCTCATCTTGTTTCCTTCCCACTTTCACTGCTCTTGCAAAACTTAGCTTGATACGTTTGTGATCACTACCAAGACTTCTGGAGCCACCTTCATCTATGTGCATTCCCTTGAGCTTATCATACATCCTGTGTGACATCAGTGCATAATCTATCGTCGACTGCAGCCTTCCTATTTCCCATGTTATTTGCCCTTCACACTTCTCGGTACTGTTGCAAATGATCAAATCAAGCCTTCCACACATATCTACAATCATTTTGCCCGTCGGTTCGGTATACCCATTTATATCTTCTATGTGCGCATTCATGTCTCCTAGTATAATTATCTCGCACTCTCTTCCTAACTCTTGAATGTCCTTTGATATACACTCTACCGTTGCCTGGTTTTCCTCTCTGGCCTTAGCTCCCGTCCACAAGTACACGAAACCAATGAGTGTCATTTGACCAGCCACGTTCCCTCTTAGCCATAAATGTTCCTAGCACTCCTGCTTGACCCTTTGGCAGTCTGTACTTTTATGAATGAATGCCCCAATACCACCCCCCTTTCTGCTGCCTTCTGTTCTATTACAATATTCTCACGCTAGTCCGCATTGTTCGGGGGTTGTTTCATGTCCCCGAGATGTGCTTCTACAAAACCGCATATCAATGGCTTCTCTTCCCTTAGCTGTTCTTCCATCTTTTACCACTTCAGCCTGTTCCTACCACCCTGCTTGTTAATATACCCTATGTCTGAATTTGCTCGGCGCTCGTGGCTACGTCTATTTATGCCCCGGACTCTACCTACCTCAGATACTGGTGCCACTTTGGAATCGTATCTGTCCATACCACCTGTCAAAGAGTCTCCCTGGTTGTTTTCCTCGTTACTAGCTATCCAGCACCCCGAAGGGCCCTCTTGCCCCCCAAAAAAGCTACTGCGCGTCCTGCAAGTCGCCAACCCACCTCATGACCTAGCCGCCCATCGAAGTGAATTTTGTCTCGTTGAAAACCACCCCACCTATGCACCTCTCTGTTTATTTCCACCACCTCAAAGCCTTTCTCTCGACTCATCCGCCATATCTCTTGGTTTGCGTTGACAATCGCTCTTTGCAGGTTGCTATCATTCACTGGTACCTCTGGTATCGTGCATATCACTACCTGTACCTGAGGAGAAGTGGCGCGCATGTCATCGACGCCTTTCGTCAGTGTGGTTGCTAGTCCTGCTGTATCTTTATTTGAAACAGCAATTAAACCGCCTGAAATTATCACGAGATTTCGTCTATCAGCTGTAGTTTTGAGTTTTGCGCTCGCTTGCCTCATGACTGTTCTTAGCTTGCGTCCTGGGAACGCCCCTACTGCAACCTTCTTGTCACCTTTTACCTTCTCTTTGATGGCTTCTGTGCATCGATTTAAATTAGAGTCTCCGGCGATTATCACATGCTGAGACTTTTCAGCCGGAGCGTCCTGCACCTGGGGGCTACTTGCACCTGTAACGCCGGCTGCTTTTTCCCCTCCCAGTCTCACCACTACCTCGCTGAAGCTGGGCATGCGACAATTGAACCGGCTGAACCTGTTTTTTCCAAACTTGCTTGCTCTTCCTTTTCCACCGTTCTGGTTGCGGATTCCCTACTGTTCTCTCCATAGGCCGCTCCTTTGTTCAGCTTCGCTAGTGCTTCCTCGGCGGACTTCAGTCTTTCTGCTATTGCCCTCCTTTTCTTTTGCTCTGTCGCCAACGCAGTCTCGAGCTCGGCGATTCTCATCAGCAGTTCACTCTGGGCAACCATCATTTTCTCCATTTTTTCCTCGACCTCACATTGCCTACACTTCGCGTCAGCCTCTTCTCCATCCGCTTCTACTCTTGGGTCTAACTTTCAAATCCACTCTACATCCTGAACACTTTACAGTCTCTTTAACCATGTCTTTCTGAAACCAATTGTCTCTATGCTCGATAATTACTAAACTAGAGCCCTGCACTACGAAAAAAAAGTCTAAGCTCTACAGCTCTACTACAAAAATTTGTGTGTTCAATGTACGTGCACTTTCCCCCCCGTGGTGGCAAAAGAAAAAAAACAAAAAATTCAAACACACACACTCGCACTAACTAATATATACCTGGTGACTCGCCCCCGAAAAAGCCGTACCATAAAACAAGTGCTACGAAGATTTCAACTGCTGCCTTATAATTATAAAGACAAGCTCAAAACATGCAAAAACACTTACCTGCGCAGTCGATCGGGAGCGCTCAAAAAACACGTTCATCCACCGTGACAGTCCGAACCGCCGTCATACGTGAGACATGAGCGCCACCTGGCAATCTTCTTGCAAAACAAAGCGCGTTTTGAGACAGGTGCGCGCGCCCGTCTCAGAGGTTATAAGGTGAGAAACGCAAGGCGACGGGTAGGTGCCACCACCATCACGTCTTAGCAAAGCGTTGGAAACACTCACCTTCTCGTGCAAGCGTTGAGTGGTCAGCGCAGCGGGGTAAGTGCTACGGTCTTTAAAATTACTTATGTATGCATTTTCTAGTAAAAGATGCACATGCAGAACATATACGTGTTGTTATGGTGCCCCAGACTTGCGCGATAATTGCTTATTGATTGACAATTGCACAAGCATGAACGCTACAACTTGAGCAACATTGGTGGTTTCAAGTACTCGGGGCCGTTAAGAGTGGACAAACAGACAAATGAACAGAGAGGCAGACCGACACACGGACGAACAGACCAAAATTTTTGCGTCGAAGGTCCCCAAGAAAGACTATCCTCTTTAACAAAAAAGCAGTCAAGCAGCTCGGAGCAATGTACGTAAACAAGGTCACGTGGGCCTTCGAGGAGGCGTGGGGCGCGGCGCGATGTGTTCTCGCACGAAGCAAATGACTATAAGTGGGGGGAGGGAACGAGAGAAAGGAAGAAATAAGCGCACGCGCACAAGAAGAAGACCGGTATGCCACTCACAGTCGACTGGGACTACCACCAAGAAGGCCAGCGGTACAGTAATGTGCACATTTCAACACGGGCCAGAGTGAAACTCACAATATGAAGCTAATTCGTTCAGGGAGATGCCAAACCGTTCAGCCATGGCCTCGAAGGCCAGTAGGGGCACAACAGCGAGATCGCGCTCGTGGGAGCCACCTGGTAGGGCCCTGAGCGCCACTCGAAGTCCCACAGCAAGAGCACTGAGGCTGTCGTTCCTCGTTTGAATGTCGCGTTGCTGTGAGGTCGAAGTAGTAGGCTCAGTCGTCGTGCTTCTGGTGCAGTGACAGGAACCAGCGGTTGTGAGAAAGCACGCGGTGTCTGCGTCGCCGTCGAGCGCTTTTGGACGATGGTAGGGGCCGGCTGAGCTGTGGATGAAGGCGGGGCCGTCGTCGCTGTAGTGGGCAAGATGGGTGCACTCGTTGATGGGCGCACTCGTTGTAGGACGAGGGGTGGCCTCAGAGGTTGTGTGGCCGGTACCGGCGAGCGCATCTCAGAAGGAACGTCCCTTGATGATATAGGCGTTGCTGCCAGGGGTCCTAGCATGCTGCAGGGCTTGGCGGCGAGTCACGGTGCCCTCGGTTGAGGCCATGATAGCCGCGGCCCTGCTTAATTGATATGTGGGGTTTAACGTCCCAAAACCACTACATGATTATGAGAGACGCCGTAGTGGAGGGCTCCGGAAATTTAGACCACCTGGGGTTCTTTAACGTGCACCCGGGCCTACAACATTTCCGCCTCCATCGGAAATGCAGCCGCCGCAGCCGGGATTCGAACCCGCGCCCTGCGGGTCAGCAGCCGAGTACCTTAGCCACTAGACCACCGCGCCGGGGCTAGCCGCGGCCCTGCGATGAAGCTGCAAGGCTGGACAACGGGACTTGGTTGCATGGTGTTTCCCGCTGCAGTTTATGCAACAAGGGTGTGCTGCACCCGATCCTGGGGCGTGCTTGATGCTGCAGGGCAAGCACCGTTCGTACCGATAGCAGGTGGCAGTTGCGTGTCCGAAGCGACCGCAACGGGAGCACTGCAGGGGCTGGGGCTGACGGGGTCGAACTGGGCACCTTTCCTTGTAAAGCAGTATATCCTGCGGGACGGTAGTCCCAGCGAAGGTGAGGAAGTTGCCTCGGCGTACACCGGACACGAGGGGCACAGGTTATGCAATGTTGTCGGCGAGGTCCTCGAAGAGGATCGTTGGGTCCACTCTAAAGACCATGCCAACACAGGTGTTCAGGTCGAGTTGTTTGGCTCGAACCTTGGTCGCGCAGATCATTCCAACCTGAAGTAGGGCAGCCAGATCAGCGGTAAGGTAGGTGTCGACAGAAACAAGGTTGCGCCGCAAATTGACCTGCACTCGCTGGGTGGCTGGGAACCCCGAAAAGAAGGCGGCGATCGCATCCCCCGACGCAGCCAGGAAGTTGGCCTTCTTCCCGACAGGCTGAAAGACGATGATGGCCGCACATCCACTCGGAGGAAGGTCAGCAAACACGTGAGGACCGTCATAACGCGGAGGCGTGCTTGGGGGCACACTGCACTCACTGGAGGCAGACGCCGTTTGCTCGGCGGTCGCAGTAGTTGAAGGAGATGAGGAGGTGTTGATGCCAGGGGGGTATCCCTCGCAGATAGCCAAGGCCGTGGCAAGAGACGAGCAAGATCCGGCGTGCGCCTTCGCTTTGCTAGAAGCCGTGGAGAGGGCAGAAGTGTTATGGCTGCTGACTTTCTGCAGCTTCGTTCTCTATGAGCGAGCTGGCCTGGATTGTACCTGCTGCTGCTGTGCTGGCACTAAAGATGATGCCGAGGCTGCCACGATGACATCCTGATGTGTTGTTTTTTTCCGGTTGCCTCGCTGAGGCGCCATATGTAGCCCTTAAAAGGGCTGCGCGCTAAGAGCGCGGAGCGAAGATTGGGGGTAAGGACGGGAGTGCAAAAACATGCATCCTTCTTGGTTGTAATCTCATCCGGCTTTTTTTTTCTTATTCATGCAGTGCTCTTTGTGCCACATGGTTTTTGTCACATGGTTTACTGTCTCCTCTATATGTTTTCGCGCTCTGCGCAATAAACTCAGTTGGAAGTTAGCGCTCGTGTCCTTCATGTCTCTTTGTCGACGTTCTGTTCTCGCGTTATAACTATCGTCCTCCTTCAGGCTTCAAATCACTTGCGTGAAGCTGCCATACTTTTTATTAAAGTATGCTGTTCCCATGGCTTAATCTTGCGCATGTGCACGTGTTTCCGAAATGCTTCCTTAAATATATGCAAAAATTCCCTTAAAGAGTAAGTATACCGAGAAGTGTACTACACAGATCCCTCAAATCAAATTTAATCACTCTTTGTTCTCCTTGTAACGCAAAGTCGCATTGATCGTCGCTCGCTGCTTAAGCCAGCAGGACATTTTCGTTTCACAATTTAGATATATTTGTCATACTCACCTCAGTAAACTTGAGTATAAGTTTGAGTTAGCTCAGTATCACTCAGGAACAGTTGAAGCACGTCACTAATTGAGATCGATTGTTATAGCTCTCGTTCTGAACACTTTCTTTTCAAGTGCACATTCACCTATGAAAATAAGCCACTTTGTTCTTTTCTTCGCCCTTGCGGCGAAAGTGCCAATATTGTTTTCCTCGCGAATATGTAATTGCCATGATCTGTAAATATACTACTTTTTCTTTGTTTCAACGAAACCACAGAGCAAAGAGCAATTTTAAGTGAGAAACCTCAACATAACCAAGTCGGTAAAACTGGCAATGTACTTCATTATAAAAAAAACTTCATAAAATTGAAATATGAAGCTTTATGCAAAGTCGTAATCACCAAATGCTTCTCTTTTTTTTCTTTTTCATTGATGTTTTATGGTCACAAATTTGTGACAAAAATTAAATATACACTTTTAAATCGATAATTTTTTACATTGATAAGTTTTAAATCGATAAGTAATATTTAAATCGATAAGTTGCTCGCGACAGACGTCACACACGTCATGGAAAGTGATCGAAATGAAGGCCACTGACTTGGCCTGAGGGAGGAAATTGTTTTTTGGAGTGTTCGAGTTCGTTGCTGCAAATTTAGCCAGTGCAAGAGCACTCGCAGAGCATTGAGAACAAGAAACTAATTATTATCTTGCTCTTTCAATGAATGATTCGCGTGCAGTACTTCAAGCTATCCACGTGCACAGGTTTGATTCCGCAGAAGTGTGCTGGGGTCAATATAAATTGAACAAAATACATTTGCTCGATAATGTAGATACGTCTCCACTGATAAAGGGAACACCTGTGTGCACAGCATGCTTAGATTTTGCTATCTTACGGAGGCATAGAAGCTTAGATATCCATCAAACTATAGTGGTGGTTGAAAGTTCCGACTCCTATTGACACACTGATGATGTGCATGAAGATTGTTCTCATAACCACTTGCTGTTAGAGGGCCTGCAATATTTATGGTTTGTATTCGAGTGTTCCCTTCAACAGTGGATGCTACTGTACATGGTTTCTCTAGCCTTTATAAAGGGCTTTAAATATTATTGAACAATCCGTGCTTGAGCCAAATCTAAGAAAAAAACAAAACAAAACAAAGAAAGCGGCTTTCCTGAGACTCCACAATGTGTGCCTAAATAGCACTGACATTTTTTAATGATTCGCTATTAAGACCTGATAAATGGTTCAGAAATAAAAAAAAATCGTAATTTTAAAAGCCATACGAGATATAATGCCCAATGTACAATGTTCATTATTTTTTAAAGGCTCAATTAATATGCATTTTGTTCTATTTAGGGAAACAAAAGGCTTATCAACAGTGTAGTGCGTATATCGGTGGAGGTAACAACTAAGGACCACGAGCATATTTCCAATAATCAGTTGCAACCACGCTTTTCTCAAATTATGTAAGAACTATAGCAACAACCCAGATGACGTCCCACCAGTAATGACAGAATAAATAAAGAAAGCCTAGGAGGAAACGCAAAGAGGCGAAGCTGCTAATTAGGGTCGGGTAATATAATATCTGCGGAAAGACCAAGGACAGATTGTGTTAGAAAAACTAGCCACCCTGTTTACAAAGTGTCTCCCGAGAGAAAAGTTACCAGAATTTAGGAAAAATGCTAACATCATCTTAATGCATAACAAAGAAGACAACAAGGACTTGAAGAATTACAGACCGATCAGCTTCCTCTCCGTCGTATACAAGATATTTACAAAGGTAATTGCTAACAGAACTAAGACAGCATTAGAATTCAATCAACCAAAGAAACAATCAGAATTTCAAAGAGGCTACTCAACCATCGACCACATTCATACTATCAATCATATAATAGAGATATGCTCAGAATACAATCAAGCATTACACATAGCCTTCATATAGATTACGAGAAGGCATTTAATTCAGTAGAAATATCAGCAGTCATGCAAACACTGCGGAATCAGGGCATAGACAAAAAATATATAAACATCCTGGAAAAAATCTACAGAGGATCAATTGCCACCATAGTGCTCCATAAAGAAAGCGACAGAATACCACTCAAGAAATGTTTAAGACAGGGGGACATAATCGCCCCAATGCTACTTACCTCGTGCTTACAGGAGGTTTTCAGAAGCCTAGAGTGGGAAGAGTTAGGGATAAGAGTTAATAGAGAGTATACTTAGTAACCTGCGCTATGCCGACGACATTACATAGCTAATTCATGGGCCGAATTACAGTTCATGATTACTGATCTACACAAGGAGGGTAGAAAGGTAAGTCTTAAAATTAATCTGCACAAAACGAAAGTAATGTACAACAGCTTCAGAAGCGAATGGCGCTTCGAGATAGGTAGCAGTGCACTTGGTAGTAGGGCCCTTCAAGTTGCAAAAAAGTACGTCTTGTGAGGAGAGGTAATAACCGCGGAGTAGAAGCACGAGATTGAAGCAACTAGAAGTATAAGAATGGGCTGGAGCACATTCGGCAAGCATTCTGAAATCATGAATGGTAAATTACCACTATGCCTTAAAAGTAAGGTATACAACAGCTGCATCCTACCGGTACTTACCTACGAAGCAGAAACCTGGAGGATTACAAATAGGGTTCAACTTAAGTTGAGGACGACGCAATAGCAAGCAATAGAAAAGAAAATGATAGGTATAACCCTAAGGGACAGGCAGAGAGCAGAGTGTATGAACGAACAAACTGGTGTTAAGGACATCATAGTCGAAATCACGAATAAGAAATAATGGTCATGGGGAGGGCACGTCGCCCGAATGTAAGATAACCACTGGTCATTAAGGATCACAGACTAGATTCCAAGAGAAGACGCGCGGGTAAGGGGGAGATAGAAAGTAAGGTGGGCAGATACATTACAAAGTTTGTGCGTGTAAAGTGACAGCAGCAAATGCAGGACAGAGTTTACTGGCAGATCATGCGAGAGGCCTTTGTCTTGCAGTGGGCGTAGTCAGGCTGCTGATGATAAGGATGGCGACGCCATTTCTCTTCAGGTATACACTGCTGCCCCTTGAGAGCTGCCCTGCAAGGCGAACATGTCAAATAGCTTCATTTGCATAATTATTCTAACGATTTTTTTATCAATAACACCAAGTATTTCTCCTGTATCTGAGTCGTCTCTTGTAATGGCTACCTCGCACTCCTTTTAATAAGTATCGTGCTAATAAAGAATTAATCACTTTGTGAAAGTATATCTAGAATAGGTGGGGACGCTTTATTGCCATCTATAAACTAGCGTATTGCGATTCTCATAACATGCTTCACATTTCAGGCTATGTTTGATAAAGCGAAGAGCAGACCAACTGGTCCAAAATTCTACTCTGTCAAAGTTGTTATTGTACGACTGGCAGTTGTTTGATCTCCGCGTAACATACATTTACTTTCGCTTCTGAATTTCCTAGTTCAATTTTGAACTTCGGACAGGAGCTGAAGTTTCATACAAAAGCTGGAAGCCCAATTTTTTTTCTTACTCGAAGAGAAATCAGTTCCAAAGTTATAGGCTTGAATATTTACCTGCAGCACATATAGATTGATATATGGGGTTTAACGTCCCAAAACCACCATATGATCACGCGAGATGCGTTAGTGCAGGGCTCCGGGAATTCAGACCACCTGGTGTTCTTTAACGTGCACCTAAATCTGAGCAGATGGGCCGACAGCATTTTTGCCTCCAACGAAAACGCAGCCGAGATTCGATCCCGCCACCTGCGGGTCAGCAGCCGAGTGCGTTAGCCACTAGACCTCTGCGGCGGGGCAGCGGCAGCACTTATCGCATCTGTAAGCGCAGTAGACGTTATTCATGCACAGGAACTTCGAATTGTGCTCACCTATTCTCCAATGTAACAACATGTGTAAAGCCCACCTGAATAGAGTTAGTGTATATGCTCCCTATGGGAGCATATACAGTAACATACACAGGTAGCATATACAGTATCTCTAGACCTGAAAAGTTTAAAGGCCACTAGGTCTGAGAAAACTTTGAATTTCCAGCGATTCGTGCTTGTATATATTCGGTCGATCTGGACACTATGTGAGCACGTTTTAGAAGACGCCGGATGTCTAAATTCAAGGCTGCCTACTGAATCAGCTGGAGTATTTAGCTTTTTCTTGCGTCTCGTGGTCTCTAAATTTTTAACACTGACTGCACCTTAGAACTTTGACTCGCCCTCTCACCAACCACTCCGCAGTGCTGCAAAGGTGCTCTGAGCTAATATTGAAATACAACATAAGATACTGACACAAGTATTTGACACATATGCAAAATACCAGAGCAGAATAAATCTGTCCGATACGACTTTAGTTTTTCTATCTTCTATCGCTGTTGCGAATTTGTAGCTTACTAACAAACTTGCTCGTTCGTTTACAGCAAAAGCTCTTATGAGATCACAACTCTGGTCACGTGCAGTTGTTCGTCGCCGCCGGTGTTTGTAACCACCTGGCTCGAAATTGGAAGAAAAAAAAACCTAGCACCAACGAGACAGTGGTGCTCGATACCGAGTCCGCTGGGTGCCAGCCCGGGATTACACCACTGAGCCACACAAGTGCTTGGGACTCGTTGGCAAACTTGCCTTAGGCAGCCTTGATGTCGGGAAAGCAATAGCGTTAATATGCCTTATAAAGCTTTTTAAAACAGCGATAGAACAACCAGTCGTTGCGCAATAAGAATAGCGTAACGATTAGGTCGTTCGATGCACCAACACATTACAAAGGCTTGTTGTTGTTCCCCTACTGATTGTGGCGCATACCAACTTCAGCCATAATTCCTCATCATCGTCAGCCACTGCATGAACAATTGGCACAAAATTCTTTGCAAGCGTTTAGCGGATACCACGATTATCAGAAGAATGACGAAAAATAGCGTAGCGAATGTCAGTCAGCCTACTACCCAGAAATTATTACTCTAAATGCCATAGTGGGTATCAAAGAAGTGTGCTTGCAGCAGTTACCCAATGAGTGTTTTGAAAAGAACGCCGTTCTAGCTTTCGTTGTGACCGTGCTGTGCCTTCAGCGTAGGCCTGGCATTTTTAATTTAGTTCTTGAGGAACCCACCAATTTCTCTCTCGCGGCCCGCGGCCGGCATATGGCAGTCTTATATATATATATATATATATATGTGTATTTTTTTTTCGTGAGATACCTCATGTTGCTTACGTTACCTTGTGTTGAAAAATGATCGTGGAATAAATATTTTATAAACCAGTTTCGGCTTCCAGCTTTTAGTCATTGCGTAGATCGGTATCGATATTCTTCTCGAAACCTTATGCCGAACCTTCTTTAGATACGAGCCATACATGGGATATGGGAAAATAGCAACACTAGATAAAATTTTGTTCGGACCCCCCGCCCTCTCTGCTTCTCACGGACTCACTGTCCCGGCCGTTTACGGGACTAAATTTGGTGACTGCGGCCCGGGTGCGAGTTTGACACCACTGGCCTATATCTTCGCATCTGCTTAATCCACACTAAATAAACTGCTAGCCTTCTATAACAACAAAAGAAATGTTCATGAACAACTTGTACGGCCCGACATTTTATGACTAGGCATAGCAAACGGCACTATACGTTGCTCATTGTAAAGCCTAGTACAAGAACAAAAATGTGCGGCATACAAGTCCCAAAGATGATGTTCACATCATAATCGCCATCATAAAATTGTTGTATTACGTTTACTGAAATGGTTCCGTGTGCACACAATATGAATAAGAATTTGTAGGTTTACTAAAACGTAAATTTGGGCTTCATTGTTCTGCATAAAATGTGAACCAGAAAAAAATTTATATTATTTCTGGAGTTTAAAACAATTAAACTGCGCGAAAAACTTTTCGCCTGTCTGCAAGAAGCGCATTGGCTACTGACCCGCAGGTCGCGTGATAGAATCCCGATGGCGGCGGCTGCATTTTTGATGAAGGCGAAAATGTTGTAGGCCTGTGTGCTCAGATTTGGTTACACGTTAAAGAACCGCAGGTGGTCGAAATTTCCGGAGCCCACCCACTATGGCGTTTCTCATAATCATATGGTGGTTTTGGAACATTAAACCCCACATATCAATCAATGCAAGAAGCACAGCAGCGGCCACTCCGGTGTGTTGTGCTTCCAAGACAAAGAAAAAGTTCCTATTCCAGTTTTCCAGTGCAGTGTTCGACAGAAATAGATAACAACGAAACAGTACGTGAAAATTTATGGCGATACACGGCACACAAGTGGATTGACATTTAGCTTTTCACGAAAGCACACGGCCACGACGGGCCGTCATTCAAACTTTTTCACTCCGATGTGGCGAGGTAATTCCAGTCTGACGTACTAGAACAGCCGCGCTTTGTGCGAGCTCTGCCTCGATCAATTTCGATTTTGCCCGTCTTGTTCGGCGATAAATATTCGGAGCTAAGTGCTAGTTTCACGAGTTCCATGACGACGAATTTGCTTTGATGCGATTCACTGTAACACAGGCCTGTGGTGCGGTGAAACTATTTCGGGATGTCTGCATGTGTCAGTGCTCATAATAATGATTTATATGTGTATACCAACAGAAATAACTGTAATACCACGATTAGGAACACATTTTTTATGTTATCTGTACTACAAAGATTGTCACATAAGCATATGTGATAAAGCACGCACGTGCTGGAGATCGTCTCTGTGCACAATCAATAAACTCATCAAAAGAAACGCAGTTCATGCGAAAACAGGTAGTAGAGCTAAGTAGTGCCGATATGCTAGCACAGTGCGATTTGTTCTTTTTACTTGGTTTCGTAACTGACTCATATGTGTCTTAAGGGGCCTGTTTATAAAAGACATTTACCAGCATCAGATGGCGCAAAGAAATTAGGTTCATTTAAAACAAATAGACAAGATTATACTCACCCAATGAAAATTACGTTGTACATCATGCACGCAGGAAAATGTCCCGTTTGTTGTTAAGGACACCATTTTAACACACAAACCAAACCATATCCCCAGTAGCGTAGCCAGAATTTCGATGGGAGGGTTCGACCACTCTTTCCACATATTTCTGCATGTGTGTACATACGTATGCAAAATTGAAATTTTTCGAACCCCACCTACTCCTCCCTGGCTACGCCGGTGTGCATTCCTCCTCAGTACTTGACTATCGCCCCAGACGAACACGCCACATTGGAAGTCATTTGCTTGAACAAAATTTTGCAAGAACTGAAAAGCGCCACAGATCTCCACACACCGACACGGTAGCGAAACATCGCAAGCGCTGCACGGCGCGAAGTCATATACGTCGTTCAAATGGGAAGCTGCTTTTACATTCTCCGGACACTATAAAGGGGCCTTCAGACAAGCCTCGCAAATGTCCCCTGCTCACATGGACGAGGCGAACAGAGGGGAAGCAGTGTCACTAGACCATTCTGGTGGCTTGTACCGCTCGTTTCACAAGCTGTCTAGTACGTAACCACCAGCGCGTTGCCACTGTATCCCGGATAACATTTAGCGCAATAGCTTGGCCTAAAAACTATGATCCAGGAGCACGTGCAACAGTAATGCCCAACAGATGCGCGAAATTCTGCCACTTTCCAAACCGCAGGGTGGGTAGTTTCATTTTTCGGAGAAAAGGTCCCCGTTGTCTCTGAGCCGGTGCGGGGAAGAAGCGCGCAGTCACTAATCTGTGACATCATTCGCACGTAATGCGCTATTCCCACGTCCCCCCGAAATATAGTGCCTAGAATATACTGGCAGTATTCTAGGCACTATACTCGAGGCTTTTTCTTCTGTGTGAATACCCCTTAACAACAGTCATGAGCAGTCCAATGGGCCCGCGACGCAGCAAAAGGCCTTGGTCTTTCTATTCTGACGTGGGAGCAGCCCGCCTCGTGCTAAAGCACGTTCCGAAGGATCCAATAAACTTTATCCATCCATCCAGCCATCCGTACAAAGTACAAAATGACACTCAAACACATCTGCCTGGCCAGCCCCCACTTTAATTAAGGAGACCTCCTTCCCCTCCCACCTCCAAGAAAAAGACAATTTCGGTCTATGCCTGTGTACACACCTACATATTTGAAACTCTCTGACTCTTCCAACATGAAAATTAACTCCCTATTGTCAAAACGACCAAAACCAACAAACACAATATAGGTGCTGAAAGTCGAAATAATAATGTCTCAATCTGATGTACCAATGTGTAATGGCTAGCAAACATGGATTTAATTGCTGCGAAAAAATGTGATCACTGCAGTAAGTCACCAATGACTTCAGTGTTACAAGGACTCTGGTGTTACCGTTGGTGTAGCTGTGCTATGCACGAAACATTGGTAGGAACACCGCACAAAAGAAAACTCGGACAATGCAAGGCAACAAACACACAGTGCTTCCTTGCCCTAAGCTTCTTTTACGCTGTGTTCCCTCGAATATTCAACCAGCATGCCCACGCTTTGATGCTAAGGTAAAAAGTTAGTTTGGCGAAGTAAGCCGAGGGCATTACAATGTTTTAGAAAAAGTGCCTTTTGTATAGAACTATTATTAGTATGGATGTGAAAGTCATTCTTCACTTTCAAGGAGCTTACAAAAATGAGCAGCAGTGCACTCGCATGCAGCAAAACTATGAAAAAAACATTGAGTGCATGGAATATGCAATTACACCACATTCATGGGGTTCTACCAATGGATGACACCACAATGTTACAGGGCACTTATTCAAATTCATACAATGTGTGCATGTTTACATCCGTGAGTTACAACCTGTACTTTAGATATATCCTCAATTTTACAACCCGGTTCTTCTGTAGTGCAAATTCTATTTTGTTATGTAGCACACACTTGGAATGAGGGCATAAACAGCAACTCTATCAAACTCGAGCACATCATGCCGTCTAGTGCAGTCAATTTATAAAAAGACTTCACTTTTCAATCGCATGGAAACAGCGATTAAATGATAGAATATTCTGCAACTACCAAGGTCCTCATCTAACTTGCTCCTAAATGTACTCCAAGAAAACTATCAATGGTCAGCCAGGTGCACACCTGCTTAGTAGTGAACAAATTAACAATGCTAATTACATGCTTCTGGTTCCAGTTTGACATGCTAAAGAAGGTGAACTCTGCTGTTCTGCTTGCCTGGCTGTGCCACAACAATGTTCCTTGCAACATCAAGAACAAGAAAAGCTACATCCTGTGCAAGATAGCTCAGTACGCTGCTGAGATTGACAAAATAGCTCAGCATGCTTCTCAGGGGTGACAGCAGCAAATTTACAGCAAGAATCTCCTGGAAGCAAGACGACTGCAGAAATATTCTTTTTTTTCTTTTCTTATTCTGTTCTTTTATTTGACAAAATAAAGCACGATGCCGTTGCATGTACCACTTTCTTGTACATCCATTGTACTGTCACAAATCGCTTCCTGTGGCATTGCTGACCTTTATAACATATATTTACACTATTCACAAGAGACACACTCCACACAGCGTCTTGACCAACTAAGGTGTTCCTGTTTGGCCAGGTAGAATGCTTCTGTCTATGAAGGTTATGTACACTATTTACACTGCCTCATACTGGGACTGACACACGCTGTACACTTTAAGACAGGTAACCTTGTGACCACTCCTCCTTTAAAGTTCACTGATTGCAGGGTCTTGTGCTACATCAAGACTGTGCTGCTGCTTTCTATACAGGCAAGTGTCGCCATGAGTCACAAACAGCCATTTTGCTACTTGCAAAAGGACATATTTGCAAGATGTTTCAGCGCGCGAACAAAGAAAAAAGGACAGGGTAGACAGAAAGAAAGTCCTTTTTCCTTTGTTCGCGCGCTGAAACATCTTGAATATATGACTACGCACCAACTAGCCCAAGTTTCCACTCTTGTGAGTTGCAAAAGGAACTTGGTACCACAGCCACATAATTTACCACAGCCTAACGTAGGTTAAGCATCAAGAAAAAAACAAACATAAATGCCTATTGCAATCGGTGCTGGGCCCTCTCAAATGGAATGCAGACACTTGGTGAACAACAGAGCAGCAAGTTGAAAGATGGCAGTTGGTGCTAACTATTACTTTCTCAATGCAATGCAACTTTTTTGAGTATTAAATAATTGGCACCTCGGAAAAGTCTTTGTAAAAGCTACATTTTGCCTCTGGCGACAATGACCTCAAGAGAGAACAAATGCTATAGACTAACAAAACAAAACCCTGAATCTTCACATCTTGCACAGCTGTTATAAAAAGAATAAAGACAAAGAGGAACAAAACAAGCCTAGAAATAAAATTGCCTGTAGCAAAAATGCACCAACGTAACACACCTATTTTTACTTTCACCTTTGGGCTTTTTTTCTTCAAACGATACCTGTAGAATATTATGTTACTATGCAAGCCACCTGCAAGATGATAGACTGAGCACACCGCATGGATTTTGATTGCTGCCAACAAAACAAGCTGCACAAACACAGACTGAATATGAACAAGCTCCAAGTTATGTAGCAGACTTTCCCGAAGTAGGGAATCAAAAGGCATAGCAGCCCAGTACAAGCTTGCAAAGATTGTTAAATGGGATATGACTGGCTACCTTGAAACAAAAAGAGCGTAGGACTCTAAAACTAAGTTTTATTGAAAAATATAACCCAGCAAAGTTATTTGTATTCGATCACTTGCACTAGAAGATGTTGATGTTACGTTATCAGCCCAAAATAAAATGCAATCACTCCCGTGGACAGCAAGTCGCAGAATATATATGATGTGATGAAATGTGGTGGAAGTGTGTTAGACTCAAAGAAAGATGCATGCCATAAAATAGATTTCACAATTTAAAAACTATTTTTTTATGATTTATATTACAGAATTATGCTCCAGGATTGTATTTTAATGTGTATTTCATTCTAAGGACCTAATAAGGAAATCACTATATTCATTACTATAATCAAGTGTATGTGCACAGACACTTCATTTTGCAACTCAAGCGCTGCTGAAGCAGCTCACAAACACAAGCTAATGCCCAGATGGTGAGCTTTCCTGGAGTAACAACTGAACACTTACTCAGGTTGAGTCAACACCACATCATTTTCTATATTTTCATCAGTGCTGAGATGCTACATATGAGAGGCTAACAAATAACAACCTGGTGTTTAGGAAAAACCCTTTCCTAGTTACAGGGTGCACAGAAAAACAATGCAAAAAGCATTTGGAAACCAATATACTCAATAATAGAAAAATTTTTAAATTGTGTCCATACATCACCAAGTTAGCTACATTTTTAATTAAAATAAATCTGCGGCATCTTCCTTCAAGTCACTTTCGGTGGCCACTCCACCGCAGTTCATGTTGCATACTGAATGATATTACTCTCTACGCTATCATTATCAAAGCCCAGTACACAATGTGAGTCATCCACAGTTTTCATTGCATTTCATTTTTGGCAGATTTCACCACGTTTGCACACGTTCCCCCATTTTCATGCCCACAAAATTTAGGGTAACATGGCTTTCTATGTGACAGAAAGAATAGCAGAAACTATGTTTGACAAACTTTCAGTGCAAAGGCCAGTGTTTCACTCAGATTACTGTGGTATGAATTGCAGGGTGAAATTCATGTTTTGTTTCATTTAAATGTGCAAAATGATATATATAGCTTAAAGAGGACATAGCTTTTGGCAATGGCTTTGTTAATAATCATCCCAATACTATTAAAGTCCCCGACTTATACACACTGTTTAAGTCCAAGCTCCCTTTTCCCATCAATAAAATGTGTGTTTTCCTTTAAGCACATTTATAGCATCCAATCAGCATAGAAAACGCATTAAAAAATCCAGGAGCATAAAAGCTATTCACAACAAAGTATTGTTGCGTTTCAATTTGTATTTATTTGTCTAAATATAATTTGAACTCCCTTAAAGACCAAGACAAATTCCTGTTTCAGACGAAAGGCATGAGAGTGTTTGTTTGGTTTCCCATAGACTCGATGCCGAAAAATCTGCTTAAGACGAACTGCGTAACAGGCCTTTTCTATTAAAATGAACTGTTGCAGCAACCAACAACAACAGGCGAACAAGAGAAAGCAAAATAAAAAACAATTTCCTGGTGCAAAGACTCAAAGCATATCGAAAGCAAAATGCAATGTGGACGTAGAAAGCGAGATATGTGGAAAGGAAAGGTCAGCGCATAAAGCTGGTACCTCTTTCACTGCTAGCCTGTAGGTGCTGAAAAGGCCCGCTATATCCGCACAGGAAGCAACAGAAAGGTTTTGTTCTTTCGTATTTTTTCTCGAACACTTCAGTTCCCCAATAGGAGTACTGTATAGAACAGAAGAACACAAGAGCTAGGCTAAAGGGTAAACTGCAAGTAAAGGGGGGGGGGGTGAAAAAAAGCCAAATGAAAGTGAAAATGGGAACAAAGATTGTCTATGCATTTATAATCGCATGAAATGAAAACCACATCTGTGGCACTAGCACTCCGATCAGAGGAGCCAGATGCATTGTTACCACCATCACATAATGGCGCCTGAGCACATGTGCTCAGTTTACGTTGTTTTGCATAAGGACTGTGTGCGTCTTATCTGTTGCCACCTGAATTCAGCAACTTGTGATGTACCATTTTTATTATGAAAGTACACAACAAATGAAGCTCATTTTGCACACTAAATACAGCTGCGTTGTGTCTTTTTTGTGAGTAGTGTAAACGGAGATGTTCGGCTGCATGTCGTTCAGGAAAACTTACGGCGGGCTGAAAATAACAAAATAACTATATATCAAAGAAAATCTTGCAGACTTTCATAAGCAACTTTGCGTATGTTGGCTTGTCAACGTAGCAGTATGCAATTGAAGCGTACTCAAAAGCGATAGCAAAGCCAGTAATACAGTCTCTCAAAAGGTGTACAGTCAGAAGGATAAATTTACTATTCTTTGAAGGAAAATGGTGCTTGTGTCTCCCTCTTTATCGTTTTCTAATCACCCAAATAGAGTCATGCTATATTTTTATTGTTGAAATGTGGTAGCAATTTATTCGTGAGCATATTTTATATGAACTTGTGGAATCCAGTACCAGTAAGATTACTCTTAAATACTCTACTTCAAAGCGTAGTTTTTATCAAGCTGAACCAAGTAAATGCTTTTTTTTTGTTCTTTTCCTCCCCATTGCAAGTATGCTTCATTCAGTGTTTTCAAGTAACACATTTGGGCGTACTACAGGCATGTTAGCATTTCGTTTTCGGGGGCACTCATGATCAGACGAACTACTGATTTGAGGAACAAATGACCGTAGTCCCTTCGAGTCCATCTTAAAGCGAGTCTACTGTAATATAATTTAGACTATGTGAGATGCACTTCCAGTGAAAAAAAAAAAGGCATTCTGCTTCGATTGCCACTTCCATCACTGCTGTATATGCCTAAATTCTGAATGTGTGCTTTTGTTTCGGTGTTGTACCACTGTCTGAACATGCCTGTATGTGTGTTTTTACAAAAAAAAACACAAATGCAATTTAAGCACTGTGGAATAGGACCAATTTTAAGAACTACAGACATCAAATTTCCAGACTAACTTACATAACTAAAAAAGCCATGACCTGTTCTTTTTGGAAAAAAAAGAGAGAGAGAGAGAGAGAGAGAGAGAGAGAGAAGGGTTCACAAAACCAGAACCACGAACAGAAAAATTTTTACATTATAAGAAGCACAATAACACACAAAAATTATGATAGTACTTTTGTTCTTATGCATCTACACCAAGCCCCTGTTTTTAACACAAAGTTTTTGAGCCTACTTTGGGCAGTTAAAATTTCATAACAAAATCGTTCATAAAATTCAAACAAGTAATGAAGATCATGCAGACAAAAGTGCTATCGGTATTCATCATCAATGAAAAATGAAAGTATAAGCTTGTTCTTTTTGAACATCCGACAAAGCATTACGTGACTACCTAGTTCAAAGGTGCGTTTCTTCCCCGATTTGTCGTAGTACTCCTTCGACAACACTTGTGCAGCCTTCATACGGCTTTCCACAAGATCTTTTGTTTTTCCAAGCCTCTGAAGAAGGTCTAAAACGTACACAACTACATTAGAGACCTCATCAAATCCCTCCCAGGAGTTGCTTAGCATTCACAATGGTGTTCTCCAACTCCTGCCATACACAAGCTCTGCAGGGCTAAAAGAAGCGCTTTCATGAGGAGCTGATCTCAAAACGAACATAGCGGGAGAAATTCACGCTTCGCAATCGCATTTGTGCTCATAGCAAAGAGCTTTAGGTATCTATTTCAGAACGGAATAGATACGCTCTACAGGATTAGATTGCGGGCGATGGCTCGTGCTGTGAACTAATTTTATTCTGCATTTATCCAAAAAGGTAGAAGTAAGTCAGCTAGTGAAGACACAATCGTTGTCGCATTGGTATTCACAAGAAATTCCGAGGCGTGCAAATATAGATAGCAGTGCATCCACAACATGAGGGGAGTTGAGCTCTTTAAGTGGTATCGCTTCTAGAAATTTTGTGGTTACACAGAGGGCCATCAGGAGGTACCAACAACCTTGCCTTGACTCTGGATATGGCCCGACGATATCAATTATTAGGCGCCAAAAAGGTTCTGTGATAATCGGCACAAGCTTCATGGGTGCTTTCCACTTGTCCGTGCATTTCCCCGCTCTCTGACAAGTGTCGAGGGAGCGTAAAAAGTCTTCGATATCCTTTCCAGCATTTCGGCCAATAAAACTCAAGGCAAACTCTAGCCTTGCTCTTTATGCCGAGATGGCCTGCCGACGTTTTTTATGCGCCAGTTCGAACAGTTGTTGACGATACTTTTGTGGCACCAAGAGCTGCTCATACTTGCGACCTTGCACATTTGTGTAGCACCGATACAGGAGCCCTGCCTTCTCAACAAAAAGAAACATTCTTTTTCTTTGTTCCCAACCTTACACTTTCCATGACCGCTTTAATCGAGAAGTCCTCACGCTGCTCCCGAATGAGCGTTTCTCGATCTACCCACGACATCTCACTCCAACTTTCCGCTACAGGCGAGAACGTTGCACCCCTCTCGCTCTCACTTAATGACGTTATGTCACCTACTCTGCCGACAGAGACGGCTTCCGCGACCCGCGGCTCGAGTGACTCATCGGGAGAATTACTTCTCCGAGGCACCATCGCCTCGCCGCCAAGGTCACACAGATTAGCCTCTTTAGCAGGTGGTGTTTCACTACACTGAACGAGATCAAGTTCCTGGGAAAGCTTCCGTGCTTGCGATCGTGTAAGGGCCATGTACGCTAAGTTGGAGAAGAACGATTTACCCTGCTCTTTGAGAAGCTGCTCAGAGTTACTAGAAAAAAGATTAGGAAAACGATCGGGAAGCAAGGCAGACACAGTCGTTTTGGTGCGAAGCTTACCGAACAGGCCTGCAATGACAAATGTAGCAATTGATAAGCAAGCACTCTGCTTCTCGGCGACTTGCCTGATCCACGCGCATTCGCCTGTAAAGTCGTCCAGGTACAAAAACGACAGATGGATGACGTCCATCGTCACCGCTGAGTCTCGAAGTGCTCGACACGTTTTTTCATTCACACTCATTTCCTGGAGATATTGCTCTTACAACCGCATGTTCTTTTCCGATTCTCGGATTGTTGCGAAAGCGAACTTTTGTTTACAGTTTACCACAATGTGCCCTTCTTTTTTGCAATTAGCGGCTTCTGTGATTCAAACGCCCGTGTGGTATCAGTGCGTTATTTAAGAACCTTGCTCAATTTCTCCGCTTCTGTTTGCTCGTCCCCTACAGTGTTCTTCGTAAGAGACGGTTCCTTCCTGAGATTACGGTGTGGAGTAGGTTTCCATTGATCAGGTTCCTTTGAAAAGCTCATTTTCCTTTCATCTTTTTCAACGTGCATTGCCCTGCTATGCAACTTGCGGCAAGTATAATACTGCACAGCTAACCCTACTGTCTTGTTAAGCTGCACTTCGCCAAGTTTATCTTGCAGCCAAAGCGTGACATCATCCTCAATGCAGTGGTAGAATTGCTCCAACGCAATGCATTCTACCAATTTATCACGCTCGTCATAAACACCTTTGCCCTTGGCCCATTATACTAAATCAGGTTTAAGACGAAACGCGAAGTCAATGTGTGACTCATTGCCCTTTTTTGCATACTGAGCCTCTGCCGGAAAGCTTCGGGTGACAACTTATAACGTCTCAAGAGCACTTCCTTAACCTCGTCATAGCTCTCAAACGCTTCGCTCGACAAGCACGTTATCACGTCGGACACTTCGCCGGGAAGAAGAGCTAACAGGTTTTGCGGCCAAAGAGACTGCTCCAAAGCATTTCACTCACAGACGTGTTCAAACTTGAAGTATCTCGTCAAGTTTGACGAGATACTTCGTCATGTCCTCGCCTACTACGAACGGTGGCAGTTGGTCCCGAATTCAATGACCGCTGACCTGAACTGTCGCAGAAGCTACGCTACGCGCCTGCGAACCCTGTAGGATTGCCAATTCTATTCGTTTCAACTCAAGGTGCTCCTGTCTTTCGGCCTTCTCACGGCTTTCTCGCCTTCCAGATTCTTCACATTCGCGAACTTCAACTTCTCGCCTCTCAGCCTCCTCGCGATATGCTTTGATATCCGCCCAGGCCTCATGGACTTCCTCAGCCGACACTCCTTCATCCTTCATGATCTCAAGGATCGCTTGCTTTCGTTTCGCATAGCCCAAAGTAAGGCCAAGTTCCTCACAAATTTCGACGAGTTCCTGTACTTTAAGGTTCTCTATCGTTCAGACTAGCTTCTTGCTGTTTGCCCCTTTTTAAGGATCTACTTGCCGTACCCACTATAAGTGTACTAGCAAAACGCGCAAGCAATCTTTAACACTATTGTGTTTACACCCTCTGCATTAACTTTGGTGTCAAAGCGCTCCGACTTCGCTTGAAACAATCAAAGCTCACTCACTAATGCTTCACACAGCTCTTCTCTAAACTACTATAACCTATGCTAGAATAGTCTAGTGAACTGAGGGGAAAACATCAGGCACTCACCGCATCGATGTCGCTGACGCCGGACGATCTCGCAGCTGCCATCCATTGTTTCGAGGCGAGCGCCAACACAGTCCCGAAGCTGCCACTGCTCTGGTACTGGCCACTGTCAAGGTAGCTGGCTGTTAGGTAGCATATGTTTCTCACCTCCCGACTGCTTCTGCGCAGAGATGATCCACGAGCGAACAAGACGACGGTGAGTTAAGGCAAGGTTCATGTACAGCATAGAAATAGAGGCGTTAAATATTTGGCACACGGGCAGACAGCTTAGGGACTCGAAGAACCGAGATGTCTTCTCTGACACATACGTCGGCTTCTCCGACGCATAGGTCAGCTGCTGGCAAGGCGCCGCTTGGCTTTTCTTATAGGCACCGGGTGGACCTTTACGTCACTAACGTCCAATCAGATGCGCCGGTGGCCGTGATGTCAGATTCCTTGAGTCAGGAACCGCCTCTGGGTTACGTAATGATCCCCAAATCCGGAGCGGCTGTGCTGGGTTGCACCCAAGGACGAGTGATGTTGCTACGCATTACGTAAGACTCACCAGACTGAATAGCGCCGCTTGCATGACGTCGTTGAGATGATGACGTCAGGCAAGCTCGCTCACTGGCCTTTAAAATGATCGTTTCTGCAGTGGCAATGACAACCGTAGACTCCCAGGCGTAACACCACCCCCACTGCCAGACAATGCGCTGGAAAGACGAGCTGCTTCAATGTGGCTCAGATGTCGGGCGCGCTCGTTTGCCAGGTCTCTCCAGGATTGCCTCCAGGGCCAGGGGGAGGATGTGGCTCCAGGCTCAGTTCCGTGAACACATCCCGACGCGTCGCTTGGCTTTTTTAGAGACACCAAGTGGACCTTTACGTCACCAACGTCCAACCAGAAGCGCCGCTGGCCATCATTTAAGATTCCTCCATTTAAGAACCACCAGTGGGTTGCGTCATGATCCTCAAATCAGGAGCCCATGCGCAGATTGTTTTGGCCGTAGCAATGACGTACGGTGTGAACTCCCAGGCGTAACAGCGTGCAGCAGGAGCCATCAGACAGTGTTCAAAAAGCGGCACAGCAGTTTTCTCAGCTAGGCTCCTCACACGAAGTGAGTAGGGCTGCGTCACCGAGGGGCGGTTTCCAAAAGGTGCAGAGCTAGAGAAATCATTAATTATGGAGTGTGTAGGGTGTTTCTTATCGCTGTTCACTTTCAGACAATAAATAAAAGACATGTAAGATCTTAGCAGGCAAAGGTACCCCTCATTCAACTAAGCGTAAAGACTCTATGGGGCTCGTTGGAAAGGCACCTGTAGAGAGATGGATGCCCAGATGATAAACAGGATCCAGAATCTTCAATGCGCTTAGTGTCGCAGACATTTAGGAGACATTTTCTGTCAGTGCCCCAGGTTGTACGCGGCAAGACTTTCAATATCGTTTTTATACACTTGTTTTTAAGATGTTTAATGGGTGAAACAAAAGTTATCTTTGTGTCTAACCCCCGAATGCAGAGATGTTACTTGACTCACACTAAACTTGACTCGTTCTTGACTCAAGACAGTCTTGCTGGTCACCATAAATCGTTCTTGAACTTGTGGATGACTTGAAGGCGACTTGGCTCGGTCGAAGTCAGGACAAGTTTCAAGTCAGCTGCGAGGCTTGCTTGAAAGCGACTTCACGCGTTATTCCAACATGGCCACCTCTCGAATGGACGTCGCGTGAAAGGTGGCCGCTTTTGAGTTTGTTTGCCTCGCCATAAGCGTAGCATTTTTTGAGGCGCACTGCCTGCCGAAGATTCTTGGAACCGCTTTACGTGACCGAGGAAATCCGATGGAGTTGTACGACGAGCAACAATTCCACGCTAGGTACAGATTCATGAAGAACGCCATGGGGCAGCTGCTCGTTATGTTGCCGCTCCGTGAAAGTGGGGACAACTGAAGACAGCCCGTGCATCCAGTGTTACAGCTACTGATGGCTCTCAGGTTTTACAGTGCTGGCACATTCCAACCAGTCCCCGGAAATTTCGTCCGCATTCCGTAGTCGACAGTGCGCCGTGCAGTCGAAAAAGTTACGCTACTCATCGCAAACACCTGTACGCGATGCTGGTGCGCTTTCCGCAGCCGGCGGACTGTTATGAAGTGGCTGAGTTCCCTTGCGTTACAGGTTGTGTCGACTACACACACGTGCGTATTAATATCCCCGGTGTCGACAACGCCGAAGTGTTCCGTAACCTCAAAGGCTATTTCTGTTTTTCTATAACACGACGACATTTTCCGTCTCTTTCGGTAAAAAAAAAATGACTCGGTGCTGTGTCCGTGTGCCTCGTCTATCCTTTCGTCTCGTCTAGGGCGCTGTTTCTCGCTCAGAAAGGCATCGCTTGTAGCGCAACGCTACAAAAAATTACACACACATAAGAAAGAGGTGCCCCTATCACGGGTTTTTTTATCCGCGTCACCATCATGCAGCGATACATTGCTGCACCCCGCGAGACAGAATTCTGCTGAGGGCAATGTCCTGACCCCCGCTTTTTCTCTTGTTTACCAAGCTCAACAAAAGGATACAAATCACATGTGTTCCCAGAACTTGTTTTTTTTTTTCATAATAACTGCGACCTAGCCATTACAGGCATGCACACAGGCGAACGGAAAGGCTAATACCGTGAAAATCGCGTCACTTCGTGAGCCAGGTCAGCACAAATACATTCGATTGAGAAAAAAAAATAAATGACGAAAGAACCCAACGCGATGCTTGTTTCTCCTCCAAACAAGCAACCATGGAGAAACGCACTGCATTTGGGTGGCCACTAAAACCAGCGGGCAACAAACGCTTTACAGAAGCAACACTGCGCATAGCTGTGATGGCAGGCACCACGTGCCGCTCGTTAGCCGTAAAATAGCAAGAATATGCTTGTGGCCCTTCGTTTTTATAGTTATTTCAAAACGTATGGTCTTTTTTTGGTGTAATGCATGCCTTACGCGAACAACTTCATTATTACCCTCGTTAGCAGGCGAGCAGCGTGTTTCTGCTTTGAAGCTCGTTCTTGACTTGACCAAGCAAGACAGCCTGAGCATCTATGAAACGCGAAGGCCGACTTGAGCGTTTTCAAGTCCGCTGCTTGCTTCGCGCCGACTTGCTCAAGTCAAGTCGAAGACGCGGCCAAGTAAAATCTCTGCATTCGGGGGTAAGATTAGGCCTAAAAATTCATGATTTGCGTTCACAAACAGACGCTGGCCCTGTATGTATATCTATATCGGGATCGGGGTGCATGCCTCTCCTTCTCGAGAAAAGAACACATGTACTTTTTGGGGGATTAAGGCAGAACCCATTTTTGTCAGCCTATTTGGCCACCTTGTTTAGACCAAGCTGAACCCTTCGCTCACACGTTGCCAAGTTGCACGATTGAAATCCTACCTGTACATTATCCACATACGTGCAATAATACATATTACGGGGAATGTACAGATGCAGTGAATTCATTTTAACAATAAAAAGAATGTAGCTGAGGACACCACATTCTGGTATTCCCCTTTCTTGAACAAATGTTCGTGATACCAAGTTTCCCACTCGTACACGGAAAGTGCGACATGAGAAGTAACTTTCTATTATGTTGGACATTCCACCTCGCACCTCTAGGACGGACGAATCTCGGAATACTCCAAATCACCATGCTATGTCGAATGCTTTTTTTATGTTGAGGAACACAGAACGAAAATATTGCTTGTGTACGAAGGCCCCATAGATCTGCCCCTCAATGTGCACGAGATAGTCAGTATTGGATCGACCTTCTCGTAAACCACAGTGGAGTGGCTAAAGCAATTCTATCGAATATAGAAAATGTATGAGTCGTTGGTTTATTATTTTTTTGAAAAGTTTATACAGCGAGCTTGTAAACCTGATCGGCCTGTAACTTGTGACAGAAGATTAATCCTTGTTCTGTTTCAGAATAAGGGTCACAATAGCCTTTTTTCAGGAAGTAAGAATCTCACCAGAAAACTATATGACAATGTATAAGGAGAGTAGTGTTTCTAGAGTTTTTTGGGGTACGTGTCTCAGTATATCATAAACAATTCTATCAGAGCCTGGAGCAGAACTGTTGCAACAGTTTAGTGCTGTCCGTAGTTCAAACGAGCGGAACGGTTCATTATATGCATCATTACTTGTGAATATTCTATTGAACTTTTGTTGTTCACACCTTGTTTTATACCTTTAGAAAAGGTCTGAGTAGTGTGTTGAGCGAGATATAGATTCGAGATATCCTCCAAGATAATCAGCTTGATCTTCCAGGCTTTCCGCTTGGGTACCTACTAATGGTATCGAATATATTAGTTGGCCTCTTATTTTCTTTATGCTGTTTCAGGCCTTAGCTCCATCTATATAGGAGTTCACACTCGATATGAACCTCTGCCAGCTGTCTTTACTAGCTTGCCGGCGCGTCCTCTGCCTTTGTGATTTGATCTCTTTAAAATTGATGAGGTTTTCTGCAGCGGGCGAATGGCGTAGAAGCCTCCACGCTTTATTTTGTTTCTTCCGAGCCTTGCGGCAGTCGTCATTCGGCCAGGGAACACGACTAAATTCAAAAATCCAAAACAAATTCAAGAATCCAAGTAAAACCTTCAAGCAAGAGTTTCAGTTAATTCTAGCAGACAAAAAGAATACCTCACTGAACCTTCGCTTTTTATTTTTCTTGGCTGAACTAACATCACATGGGACATTTCATGAGATAGTTTCATATAAAAACCACATCCTTTTCAAGAGCACCTTTAAGTGAAAAAAAAAAAGAGAAAGAAAGAAAATAAAAAGTAAAATAAAACCTACAGTAATGTAGCTCCTACATTCATATCGAACTGGGAAAATCTTAAATTTAAAAAGTTTATTGTCACTAGTACAATATGAATTTAACACCACAGCAGAGCTGTATATAAAAATTTTGGCACAACACATGAAAAGGAACTAGAAACGAAAATACTACAGACAAGGTGAATTATACCAATATAAGAAACAATATCTAAAGCAAAGCGTATGAAAATGACACAAACAATGCATACTATACAAATTGACATAGCTCTCCTTAGAAAAATTACAGTGACTCTTGCGTGAGAAAATAAGTCACAAAGCTGACCTTTTTTAAAAGCGCCCTGCAACGCTTTTTGATCATAGTCAGAAAATGCTGCCGATCAGTAGTAGAGGCTCCCGATAACGCGCGAGCCAAATATTACAGCGCAGCACACAGCCTGGAATTCACAATAAATTATCAAAGTTTTTATTGCTTTCTTTTCTCTCGACATTCATGCAATAAGCCCAAAAATCACTCGTAGTAAGCTCATCTATCAGCCATTGGCTATGTGAACATGGCGCGCTTGGTCGTTACAGAGATCGCCGTGCAGGCAGTCACTTGGCCAAAAATGTGAGTGCGATCGCACTGAAAAAGCCACATATTCAAACAAAAGAAAAGAAGAAAGTGTTCAAGCTCATAAGGCGAGCGTGACATTTTTCGTTTGCCCCATCCATCCCTCCCTGCTTAGCTTCCAGCGGTTTTGTCAGGATGAGAAAAGAGAGAATGCGATTGCAGCGTGTGACAAATCTTTGTAAGTCCGCTCGTACTGGACTAATTCTTAAAATTATCGAGGCATTGAATTTGTGAAGCAATACACTTTTCCAGTGAAATAATTACATGGTTACTCAAAACAGTGTTTCAGGGCCCCTTTAACATTGGTTCTACATAATAAGATATCGTATTTACTCACACAACAGGCATACTTTTTTTCCTGAAAATCCAGCAGCAGGTTTGCAGTACACTTATTATGCGAGGTAAAGATTCTGAAAAATTTATTTCCGACTACACCACGGTCAATCAACAACAACATACATGGCCAAAGTCACAAATATCCGCACTGCAGCCGAAACAACCATTTTCATAGACTACAATAGTGCAAAACTTGTTGAGCACACAGTCTCCTGTGTCCGAGATAGAGGCATGTGATGCGGTAGGCATTCAAATTTCCAAAAATAAACATCAAAAGACCTGCGTTACCAACAAAATGAAAGCAAGAAAAACTGAGAAAAGAAAGCGCGATCACGTAAATTCACCGATTACGTTTCAGGCCACCTAGATCATGCGCATTATCACCGAAATCTCGTGCACTGAATGGTACTGACCATTCGATTTCATGAAAGCTGCTCACTTTGTCAATGCTTTTGCTGCTGATGATGATTAAATATGTCTGTGCACTTTGCAATGGGTGGGCCTTTACAACACCTGTTCAATGCCAATTCACATGTTTTAATGCCTGGCCTAATTCTATGCTTCTGCGGCAAAATGTTACATGCATTAGGGAGACTCCTCTTCCTACATAACATTCAGTGTTTTTTTTTCCGCAGCAATTTAAAGCAGTGTGGCTTGGTGGTAAAACACCTGCTTGCCATACAAAAAACCTGGGTTTCATTCAAACTTGAACCGGGCATGTTTATTATTTTTTTTATTAGCAGCTTTCGAATTTTTGCTTACACCTATGACGCCAACATTGAAACTTTTGCGAAACAAGCTTTCTAGCAATTCTGTTAATAATGTAATGTGGTTGAAAACACAGCAAAATGCTACTACACACAAATTAGTTTTTAACATAATTTGCATGAAGAAGCTGTTAGCTGCCCAAGAAAATAGGCTTCTACTTAGCGAATGACTATTTCCTATCATACTCGGAATGTGAGAGCAAATCAAAAGGTACGAAACTTTTTAACATGACCATTAAAGGGACACTAAAGGCAACTATTAGGTCAACGTTGACTGCGGAAATAGCGGTCCAGAAACCTCTTAGTGTTACTTCTGTGCTAAGGACGGGCTTATGAAATTAAATCACGTGTTAGTGGCCCGTATCGGGTAGCGCACTTCAAATTACCTGCCTCACGAAAAGACCGGCATCATTGTTGCGGTGCAAAATGTTGCCCGGCTTTACTGCACCGTCACCGACAAAAATAGACAGAACGAAAGTTGCGGCAGCCACAGCAGCAACAACAGCCATTGATCGATTTCCTGCCATTGGCTCCGAGATGGCAGACGTGTTTGGTTCAAGTGTGCCCAACTAGATGGCATGACCTGTCCACTAACCATGCGAAAGCGAATTTTTTTTAACCACTCATGCTATTCCCCATAGTAACATTCGGAAGTTCTTTTTTGCAAGATCAAAACAGAAACAGACAAGCAGCATGTTATTGCGTCTCTTCATGCATGGAAGATTCTTTATTTAGTTCAGCTACATCGATTACTAGCGATTAATTGTAGGCGGTTCGTCTGACCTCACCGGTATCATTTTGAATAGGTCCTACTGTAATGCATGAGTTCTTGTGCATTCACCTTAATTTCACGGAAAGTAGGGCACTGCTGTTGATAATATTGCTGTTTTAGATAATGTCATACATTCAGCTTTCACTCTGACGTAAATCGTTATTTGACTTTAGTGTCCCTTCAATATAGATGCCTATGCCGCTATAGGTGAAAGTAACAAGATATCCAAGTATGCAATTGGAGTCTCTGTCGTGGAAAGGCGTATGTGGGGGTACCCGTATACAGAAGAGAGAGCAGAGGCTCTTGTAGAAAGCTCCGTCCAATTGATGCGGCAGTGCTTCTAAGGACAACAGTGTGTTCACACTGAAAAGTTTGACGATCAAGGTGCCAAGATGCGTTAAGAGATTTCTGACAGTGAAATGAAGGTCACCATTCATTTCCTGCAATTTCCATGTGCCTGAAACAAAACATCTGAAAGAGAAGCGCGTCAACTCAGACGACAAACTCCAGGATGCTGTGAAAGACTGTCTCGTCATGGCACCAGAAAATACAGGAACAAAGAGTCCTTTGGTTCCTTCATTAATGGGATCGTCGTCATGTATATAGCGTCCACTTCGAATAATGTTTCCAATCGTACTAACAGTGTTATTTCCCTTTTTTTTTTCACTTTACAGCTCTAGCATATAACTTGTTAAGCACTATTTTTATACGAAACTTCACCATACAGTTGCCTTAGCAATAAGTATAACTGGAATCACATGATTGATTGTTGAATAGTGTGGGGGTAAAGACACTCCCCTGTAAAGTTGTTTGCGCCACTTGGTGCAAGTGTCTCGCGCAAAAGCCATATTTTGTGGTTGACAGCTATTGAGTGATAGGTGGCGTTGCGTACGTCAGCGGTGATCACTGCTCTCACCATCATCATGGTTGTTACAGTGGTAGCACCGGCAGTGACCCCTAGCGGCAGGCAAGTCATGGTGGCGGGGCACAAGAAGTAGGCTGGTCTTTTCTGCGCGTGGCGGATGTTGCGAACGGTTGTCTATAGCGTGGGTTCCCAGTCCGTGACACCGCGGGTTGTGCGTCGGGGGCTCTTGTGGTAAGCCAAGCGTTGGCGACACCGCCTTAGGTGTGTTATTATGATTGAGTGTTGTTTAATAATGTGTAAGAATGTCTTAGAGTGTTGATCACAATTTCTGTTGTAATGATTCAGTTGACAATATCGCCGTTTTATATTAGTTGAATAAACGTGTATCGTTTGGTTTGATCCGACCGTGTCTAATGTGTCCGTTTTCTCCAAGAGCGTGATGGTGGCGCTCGCCATTTCGAAACCCCACACTGGCCCCCAACAGGGGGGGGGGGGGGGGGGCTCTTGGAGTATCGGACGACGATTTTTGCTGTTCAGTACAAGCTTTTGTTAGAGCCCGGTAGAGTAGGCCTAGGGGGACTTCTTCGCTAGCGTCGGCGATGTGCTTTGTTGAGAGCGAGGAGATCGGTATTTCTGACGTGTTTGCACTTGTCAGCACGAGTTGTTATTTCTTTTCTGCTCGCAAGAGTTATATTTTTTACTATGTTGTTAGTTTTCAAGAACATTGTTTCAGTTGGTATGAGAGCCATGCGATCTGCATCCTGGGGTGAGCAAGGCTTAGAGCACGTTGTTTGTAGGCCAGGCCTGAAGCGAGTGAGTGCGGAAGCCTTATGGGTGGTCCGATTTTCTATAAATAGCTTCTCCTATCTGTTTTGGGCTCAGGGAGCCGAGCGTCGTTGCTGTCTAGTAGTGGCGCTCGACACTGTGACGTCCCCGCAAGCACGAACTGAACCCGGTCCTTTCAGGATGTTTTCGCTCGTTTCTTAAACCCATGCATAAAAAAAAGGAAAAAAAAACCTTCGGTGTAATGAATGGGCATTCTGGAGTGGAGTACCTGGAAGGATTATTTCTACTGTTCTCACGCCCCCCCCCCCTCCCCCCCGCAAGCACGAGGACCGGGCGGCGTCTTGTGGTCTACAGACAGTGTGACGGTGTACGGTGGCAATAATCCATGCGCACCCTTCAGATTTGTTGCATGGGGGAGCAGCAGAGCACCTTTTGTTGGTTCGGGGAATGCGACCCTGCCACAGCGCCTGTGCTGGGTCCAGTCTGACTTTCTGTCAGCCTCCGTGGCTCCAGGGCTCATTACTGCGTTCTGCGCGGATGGCCACCTGCGGCCTTGAATGACGAAGAAGCGGCTGCTACGGAGAATTTCGCGGGAGACACTGAGCTGCATGGAGACGTCGAGACTCGTTCTGGACATTGGCTCATCAAGTACCAGAAACCGGGACAATTGGTTCGGCCAAAAACATTTTGGCACAACACTGCAAACTCCGGACGTTGGCCATTACAGACGACGCACTTTGTCGGAAGCATCGGGACCATTGTTCGCCCGTAATTAAAGTGTCTTCGGACGGCTCGCCCATCTCTTTCCCTAAGGCTTGAGTTTGTACATTGTTACTTGCTCGACTTTGTTTGGGAGAGGGTTTTCTACTGGTGTGGGCCGCGCGAGCGGCCGTCGAAGATGACACACACCGACTGACAGAAAAATGTGTCGTGTCAACAGTGGCAATTGGTTAGGTGCCACGGAGGGGCGGAGTCGGGTGCTACAAAAAGGGACTACGAGATGATACGAGGGGGTCAGAGAGACGGATTGTTGAGATTGAGATGGTAGAAAGACGGAATGAAAAAGGAAGATAACGGTGCGAAGAGATAGCGATGAGAGGCGATGAGATGATGGCTGGGGCAAGGACGGTACGATGAGGAATGAAAGTTAGGGATCCCCGCAGGGTTGCCTGCGCAAGTAAGCATTTGGTGTGTAACGACACCACGGACCCGAGCTAACGGGGGAGTTTCTATTCCCTCCCACGCCTAGCCGTGCGTGGCTTTGCCGTGCCCGGGGAAAAGGGGATCCTGGGGGCTGAGCTGACGCTGGGTGATTGGACCTTTAAGCCCCCCCGGCAGAGGCAACACACCCCTTTGGCCCTGGCTTCACGTAGACGGCACTCCCGGATTGACCCGCCCGGGGGGAATCGGCAGTCGCCTTTTCCTGTCTCCCCCTCACATCTTCGTTTTTTCTCTTAATTTAAATCTTTCTTGTCCTCTACTCTCTTCTGTTGACTTCCGCGTTTCCTGGCGGCAAGGGTTAACCCTGTGTGGCTATCCTACCTTGGATACACCATATTCGGTTATAGTGGTGGTGTACAGCTGGCGTCTGCAGGACCTGTGCTTCCAGACCCTGCAGCGTCCCCTAGTAGGACTCCATAGTGGTTGGCTAGCGCCGCTGCCGAAAATAAACCTTTTATTATGGCTAGTTCCTTCCCCCCACTCCCTGATCGCCCTCAGAAAAGAGGGCGGACCGATGAAGTATTCCAGTTTTTTGGTCACCAGAGAGTATCCTTTCCCCGATTTCATGTTATCCACGCTGACACATTCGGCAAACCAGTGAGAACCTTTGGCAAACCAGTGAGAAATCTTTGGTCCACGATATAAAGCATCGAGAATGGCAAGTGGTGACCTCCTGTTGGAGCTCCGCGACCAGAAACAGTATGAAAAATTGTCTAATCTAGTGAAATTTGGAGATACAAAATTAATAGTAACCCCACACCGAACCATGAACACCACCCGTGGCATTGTTTCAGATGATGACCTGTTAGGGCCTACGGAGGCTGAACTCCTGGAGGGTTTTGGCGAACAGAATGTCATCAACGTGAAACGAATTAGGATGAGACGTGATGGCAAAGAAATCCAGACTAAGCACCTGATACTCACCTTCAATTCAAGTGTACTGCCCGACTCCGTTGAGGCTGGGTATATCAGGCTTCAAGTGAGGCCATATATACCAAACCCTCTCCGATGTTTCAAATGCCAGCGGTTTGGCCACAGTTCACAGAACTGCCGAGGCCGCCTAACTTGTGCGAAATGCAGTGCTGAAGAACACACATCAGATCCATGTGAAAACTCTCTTCACTGTGCGAACTGTAATGGGAAGCATGCTGCGTACTCGCGGTCATGCCCATGCTGGAAAAAAGAAAAGGAAATTGTCACAATTAAAGTAAAACAAAACATTTAATTTAGGGAGGCACGAAGGCAGGTGTCCTGCCTACCAGAAACCAGCTTTGCCGAAGTGGCACGTCAGGGGGCAGCGCCACGACGGCCCCCGGCGCCTGTCTGGAACACGCATAGTGAGCCAGCGGTGACGCCATCCGCTCCCTCAACGGTTGCAGCCAGTGCTGCTCCGCCATCCAAGAAAGACCCCCCAACCTCCGGGCAGGGGGCCGCGAAGGTCTCGTCTTTAGAGGCGAGGCCCTCAAAACAAACGCAGCGCTCGCAAGAGCGCGTGTCCAGCACCTCGCAAGAGGCAGTGGACACAACACCGAGCGTGAGGGCACAGCCAGCGCCTAAGGATCGGCGCGACTCCGTCGACCGATCCAAAAAAGAAAAATCTCGTGTCATGGCCCCTGGAAAGGGTCCGTGAGCTAACTTTCCATCCTTGAGCACACAGCACAAAACACATCTAAAATGGATACACAGATCTTACAGTGGAATGTGAGAGGACTTCTCCATAACATCGATGATATTAGAGAACTTCTTAATAAACATGCTCCAAAGGTGCTGTGTGTTCAGGAAACACATCTCAAGTCCTCACAATCAAACTTTCTAAAGCATTATGCCATCTTCCGCAAAGACCGTGACGACGTTGCCGCTTCGTCGGGCGGTGTCGCTATAATAGTCGATAAAGGTGTTGCCTGTAAGCAATTAAACCTCCGAACTTCTCTTGAGGCAGTTGCTGTCCGAGCAGTGCTGTTCGGGAAGCTACTAACAATTACCTCTATTTACATTCCCCCGTGCCATCAACTTTCAAAGACACAATTTCAAAGCTTCATTGATGAACTTCCTCCTCCATATATAGTCGTTGGTGATCTAAATGCACATAATCCCCTATGGGGTGACTCCCGTTTAGATGCGCGAGGACGCCTAATAGAACACTTTCTGTTTTCGTCAGGTGCATGTCTACTAAACAAAAAAAGAACCAACGTATTATAGCACAACACACAACAAATACTCTTCTATAGACCTGAGTATTGTCTCGAGTGCTATAATTCCATATCTGGAGTGATTCCTTTTCACGAACCCTTTTGGGAGTGACCACTTCCCGATAATGTTAAAGTTAACAAAAGAAGATACATGCTCGCCTGACTTTCCTCGCTGGAACACCAAGTCAGCCAACTGGGAACTGTTTCGAGAAATTACATTATTAGACGGAGATGAGATTGCTGATTTTAATATAGACGATGCTGTAGCATACCTAACAGGTTTTATTATTGACGCTGCGGTGAAATGTATCAAGCGAACCAATGGAATGACCAATAAACGTCGCATCCCATGGTGGAACGACGATTGTCGGAAAGCGCGCAATAGACAAAATAAAGCTTGGAGACTACTCCGAAATTACCCAACGGCTGAAAACCTCAACAATTTCAAACAGGTTAAGTCCCAAGCCAGAAGAACGCGTCGTCTTGTAAAGAAAGAAAGTTGGAATAGGTACATCTCCTGTATAAATTCTTACACCGACGAAACGAAGGTTTGGAATAGAGTAAACAAGTTAATGGGTCAGGAGTCACACCCTCTACCTTTGGTAAGTAGCCGAGGGGAGAGCCTGGAGGAGCAGGCGGACTGCCTAGGCGAACACTTTGAATACGTCTTAAGTGCATCGCACTACGCAGAAACGTTCTTAAGATTCAAAGAACGCGAAGAGCGGCAACCCCTTAAATTTAAACGTCCATCCAGGGAGGCTTACAACTGCCCATTTTCATTAGCTGAACTTAAGGCATCTCTTGCGAACTGCAACAACTCGGCGCCAGGTGGCGATCGTATAACGTACGAAATGATCAAGTATCTTCACCCAGAAGCACTAAAAACGCTCCTGACCCTCTTCAATACCATGTGGAAAGCTGGATATATTTCATTGTCATGGAAAGAAGAGATAGTCATCCCAGTACTTAAACAATGCAAAGACCCGTCCTTGGCCGCCAGCTACAGGCCAATAGCGTTAACAAGCTGTTTATGCAAACTATAGGAGAAAATGTTAAACCGGTGCTTAACCCACTTTCTAGAAAGTAACAGTATACTAGACCCCCTTCGGTGTGGTTTCAGAGAGGGGATGTCGACAATAAACCACCTTGTTCGCATAGAGACATACATCAGAGATGCATTTATTCATAGGCAGTTTGTACTTTCGGTATGCTTAGACCTGGAGAAAGCATAATTTGATTGATTGATTTGTGGGGTTTAACATCCCAAAACCACCATATGATTATGAGAGACGCCGTAGTGGAGGGCTCCGGAAATTTCGACCACCTGGGGTTCTTTAACGTGCAGCCAAATCTGAGCACACGGGCCTACAACATTTTCGCCTACATCTGGAGAAAGCGTACGATACCACATGGCGATTCGGGATTCTACGCGATCTTGCCGCCATGGGCATCCATGGGAACATGCTAAACACAATTAAAAGTTATCTGTCTAACCGAACCTTTCGCGTAAAAGTGGGAAATGCTCTCTGTAGATCATTTACCCAAGAGACTGGTGTTCCGCAAGGGGGCATGCTTAGTTGCACACTCTTTCTTGTGAAAATGAACTCCCTGCAGTCAGTCATTCCAAGCGCAATGTTTTATTCTGTGTATGTTGATGTGCAGATGAGTTTCAAGTCATGCAATATGTCCATCTGCGAACGACAAGTGTGGCTTGGAATGAATAAATTCTCTAAATGGGCGGATGAGAATGGTTTTAAAATAAACACCCAGAAAAGTACTTGCGTACTCTTCTCCAATAAACGAGGGGTAATGCCACTACGAAATATTGCGATCAAGGGAGACCAACTCTCTGTGAGCAGCGAGCATAAATTCCTAGGAACCACTTTAGATGCTAAGCTCACATTTATTCCTCATATTAAACATGTAAAAATGAAATGTCTGAAAGCGATGAACCTCCTAAAGCTCCTATCACGTACAACATGGGGTAGTGATCGGAAGTGTCTCTTGAACTTGTACAAAAGCCTTGTTTGGTCGCGCCTTGATTATGCCTCTATAATTTATCATTCCGCAACGCCAAGTGCTTTGAAAATCCTAGACCCCGTTGACCATCTGGGTATCCGACGGGCAACCGGTGCTTTCAAGACAAGTCCGATCCAGAGTTTCTATGTAGAGTCGAATCAGTGGTCACTTCACTTACAGCGATCTTATAGCAGTTTCACTTATTTTATAAAGGTACGCGCAAACATAAAGCATCCTTCTTATTCAGCTATAAACGATATGACCGCTGCCACCCTCTACCATAATCAACCCGCAGCTAGAAAGCCATTCTCTTTGTGTGTGAGAAGCTTAAGTGAGGAAATGGGTGTTTCGGTGCTAGAACTTTGTCCTATGCCCACAACAAAACATTTACCGCCGTGGCAGTGGCAGCTCATACATTGTGACACTTCCTTTGCCGAGATCACTAAACATGCACCAGAAGCACATATTAAAATGCATTTCCGACAACTCCAGTCCAACTACTCATGCGTAGAGTTTTATACTGACGCTTCTAAGTCGCATGCAGGGGTGGCTTATGCAGCCGTCGGACCATCCTTCTCGGAATCCGGTGTGCTGCACCCGGAAACAAGTATATTTGCGGCTGAGGGTTATGCACTATTGTCGGCGGTGAAGCATATACGGAAATCAAACATACAAAAATCAATTATATTCACAGACTCGTTAAGCATCGTAAATGCATTAAGATCCCTTTTCAGATTCAGAAATCCGGTAATAATTGAGCTGTATTTCGTTCTGTGTACAGCGTATATGTCCAACCAGTATGTTACTATTTGCTGGGTTCCTGGCCATAGAAGCATCGAGGGCAATGTGTTAGCTGACCAAATGGCCACGTCAATTATATTGCGCGCTATTAACCCCACAGCTACTGTCCCTGCAACAGATCGAAAACCCTTCCTACGTAAGAAACTGCAAAACCACTGGCAACGGTTGTGGGACACAGACATAAATAATAAGCTTCACTTATTATTAAGCCGCGGTTGGGTTACTGTCCCTCCGCTACAAGAACACGGCGAACTGATGTCCTATTCTGTCGCCTCAGAATAGGACACACTTATGGTACCCATAGCTTTCTGCTGACTGGCGATGAACCTCCTACTTGTGGTAGATGTGGTGAGAGGCTAACCGACCTCCACGTCCTCCTGGAGTGTCCGGAAGCTGAAAGTGAGAGAAAGAAATATTTTGCTTTAGCATACCGCTATAATCTTCCTTTACATCCGATTATGTTTCTCGGTGAAGAACCGCTTTTTGATGCAAAATCAGTTTTAAGCTTTTTAAAGAATTTAGTATTGAATGTTTTTAGCGCAACATTGAATGTTTTTAGCCCAACAGGTTCATAGCGCATCCTCTGTTCAGAGGATGCCGCTGTGATAGCAGCTTTCAATGAGCCCAGGCCTCCATGCTCTTGTTTTAAGGGCTCTGTCGAGGCACTGGTGCTCCATGCCAAGTTTTTATTTCACATACATATCACTTTTAAACCATTTTATGTCTCTATAGCACACATCATTTGTAATTGCCATAATTTTACTATATATATATATTTTTACGCACCTACAGCGACTGTTTTTTAGGCCCATTTACAGCCACGTCACATCTGTTTTATCTACACTGCACATCGCACAGTTCATTATCATCGCTCTGGTGCTCTTTGGCCACATCTGGCTTTTGCCCCAATAAAATCCACTAATCATCATGAAAGTTAGGGATAGGAGGTGAATGAATGGAACGTTACAAAAGAGGGCTAAGATGGAAATCACTGAGAGGCACGATGAAGACGCTGACGAATTGGACAATGACCCCAGGAAAAAGCCCTGAGCCCCGACTCGAACAGCCAGCTTCGAGGCCCCCGTCAACCTGGACATTCTGTGAGACAAACTTCACCTCCCTTACTTAAACGAGCTTTGAGGGAAGGGATGCGGCATATTGAGACATTGCGCGGTTTTAATAATTAATGACTTTATCATTTGTGTCGTGTGTTTTTTTATATGCATACCCTTGTATTGTTACAGTTACTTTCTTTATGTACCTACCCTGTGTCGAACGTCACGAGTGCATAAATCATGTGTTATAAATTTTTGTAGTCGTTGACATACGCGGGTATACGATGTTTGCAGTTAGTAATACATTAAATGAATCAGTAAACAGAAACAGGTCGTAGCGTCTCTTACTTCCCGGCCCCAGCACGAATCCCTGTATGTGGGAAGTGATTGAGACACACAGCCAAGAGGGAACCGGATAGACAAGGGGTTGAGTGGTCTTCCCTTTCTTTGGTAATCGGTGGCGTAGCGGGGGACGTCTCAAGTGGTCCCCGAACCAACAACCGTCCGGGACGATGGACGCCAATCGCTCGGTAAGCTGCTGTGTGCGGCGAGCGATAGCGCACCCTTACAGAGTGGATGTCTCCTTGCGGCTGCCTCTTCTGCGCCTAGGCTGGGTGCTGGGTGGATTCTGGTAGTTGCCAAGCGATTCATTAGGCCTAAGGCTCTGCGCAGCTGTCTTGTCCAACGTGGCACAACTAGGTGGATCGTGGTGTCGAGGTGTTGCACTCTGCTTCCCTCACTTTTCATCTAGCGATGAACGAATCGGAAAAAGTCACCTTTGTTTTATTTTTGAGCTGGGCGTCTCGGCCGTTGCCGATGTATTACTTAGCAGTACTGACCATCGTACCACGTGGGCAGAAAGCCTGAAGCTCCCTTACCTATGCCCTTCTTCATTGTTTCTGTTGGGTGTTTTGGAATGTACGCAGTGGGAGTGATGTAATCCACGGCTGGCTGTCTTCTGTACATCGTCAGCACCGCTGGCCAGGAATGCGGTCGTAAGGTCGAGCGATGGACATGCCTGGGACGTGCGTCGTGCGCAATTGCCTGCAGTCCGGCACCCTCGTGAGTGCTGGTCGCAACCAGAAGTACTGTCAGCGCGAGTGACGGATCATCACGCTTTTGCGGGGCTGGTGCTGAGGTGAAGTCGTCCAGCCAGACAGTGCAGCAGTGCCGACCGGTGGCGGTGTCGTGGTGCACGGGCATTATGAAGGGAGATGTTTTTTTTTTTTTGTTAGAGCTTGTGTAGCTGATTTCTTTGTTTTTCAGAATATGGTTTGAATTAAGGTTGGGGGAATGTGGTGGTACAGACACTGCCCTGTAGAGTTATTTGCAAAGTGCGTGGTGCACGGGCATTATGAAGGGAGATGTTTTTTTTTTTTTTGTTAGAGCTTGTGTAGCTGATTTCTTTGTTTTTCGGAATATGGTTTGAATTAAGGTTGGGGGAATGTGGGGGTACAGACACTGCCCTGTAGAGTTATTTGCACAGTGCGGCGCACATGTCTCGTGCAGAAGCCATAGTTTGGGGTCATGGCTATTGAGCGATAGGTGGTGGTGTCAACGCGAGCTGTGATCACCGCTATCATCATCATCATGATTGTTATAGTGGTAGCGCTGGCAGTGATCCCTGGCGGCAGGCAAGCCTTGGTGGCAGTGAGCAAGAAATAGGCTGGTTTTTTCCGCGCGTGGAGGCTGTCGCGAACACTTGTTTCTAGTGTGAGTGCCCGGTGCGTGGCACCACGGGTTGTGCGTCGGGGGCCCTCGTGGTAAGTCAAGCGTTGGCGACGCCGCCTTGGGTGTGTTATTGTGATTGAGTGTTGTTTAATAATGTGTAAGGATGTCTTAACGTGTTGATCACGATTTATGTTATAATAATTCGGCAGACGATATTGTCATTCTAAATTAGCTAAATAAACGTGTATCGTTTGGTATGATCGGACCGTGTCTACTGTGCGAGTTCACTCCAAGAGCATGGTGGTGGCGCTCGCTATTTTGATACCCCACAATATTTGTACCAAAAACCATGTTGAGCATTTATGCTTGTGAGGTGTTTTCTTGAACATTTTTTAATACAGCTGATGTTAATGAAATGGGGCAATAACTTTTTGAACAACTCAGGACTTGAAGATGACATCATTGAAAAAAAAGCTTTAGCAGATATACAACCGTCTGCTGCAATATATGTATCAATATTTTGCGAACCAATCTACATATTAATAAAAGAGGTGCTTTAGGTCGTAGAAACCACGCGCATGAACTATCAAGAGATAGAGTCACGTGTTGAACAGTAGCGGTGCACGTGGGCCATTTGCGCTTTCCAAAAAGGCCAGCCTGGGTGCTGCCTCGGGGAGAGACGTTTTGGCTCCCACGAAGGACGGAGACTGTCACCCTTGCTGGCCGATTGCTGCTGCCCGGAATGATGGTCGCTGCATAGTTGTCTCGACCTGGGCCAACCCTGCCGTATGATATGTTTAGTTAAATAAATGTTGCTCTTAGTTTTGACATGAAGCCTCCGTCGTCCTTGCTTTACCTACTGATGGAACGCTGTAGGCCCGATACCCACAAGGTATAACTTCAGGTATAAACCATTCCAGGTTGCAAACCACCTAGACTGGCACCCTTTATACCATAAAATACCGAGCAACCCAGCCCCTCCCCAAGAAAACAACACACTCCTTTTTTCGAGAGATATAAAAAACACACCAAATAAGTGCGAATGTATAGTCAGTGACCAAGCAAGCGCCCTGCTCCCGAATCTGGTCGGGTTATCCTTCACCGTAAACATGGCGCTTGCTCGGCATTTTATGGTAAACTCAAAGTGACCATGAAAATAATTGGTCTTACAAGTCTCCCAAAAGGCTGTTAAAACATGTCAGGTGCATACACACTATATATTTGTTAAAGGAGTACCAACACAAAATTTCATGGCTGAGATGCCTTGCGTATTTGTTTTCAGTGAGCATGCGCATATCATCTGCCAAAGATAAACAGCGAATAAAGCTTGGAAGGTATTTTACAGATATATTGAAGTTTGAATTTTGAGATTATGAACACCATTAGGAAGGACCCCATTGGGACCCCCTTACTTCCCTCACATCACCACGCTGCAGTCAGTAAAACAAGTTATGATGAAGTCATAGCCGCGGTTTCTGCCGCGTTAGTTCCAGCGGTTCATACTTCTCGGAAATGCATTGAAAGTCTCGTCTTGGGCGACACTCGAGTCCCGTTTTCTATTAAGAAGGACTTCGTGATCACGACCGTTTGAAAGTAAGTCACAGTTCTGTGTGCTGATGTGGTGGAGAGCTGCACACACTAGGTGGCGATAGTTGCACCTGGCGGCTATTCGTTTTTGGAGCTTTCTCAAACTGAAACTGGTCGATAATGAGCGGCATATAATTAATTATTTGTCATGCACTACAGCAAACGATGTGCCGTGTTAGGACAACTAGGCACCCAGAAACAATTTGCAGCAAAAAAAAAATGTGAAGCCAAAAGATTTGTGTCAGCGCCCCTTTATTGAGACAAGAAAGAAAAAGAGGGAAGTTTACAATGTAAACATGACTCCAAAAAAAAGCACTCATTCGATTCAGCATGATAAAGAATGATAAAGAACGCATGATAAAGAACGGTGGTTTCAAGCAATATTTCTCTGACTTATACAATCTGCAATGGCTGTTTGCTGCTGCAGCACAAAACGGCATGCCATAACACATGAAGACATCATCTTAGTTTGTGACAAATGAGTGATATTATTGGGATGATATCCAAGTAAAAGCTCTCTGGGATTGTTTGTAGTCCCAGCACACTAGATCATGATGTTATTTTCCTCTAGGAAAAGAACTAGCTGGATATCATCCTGCTTCCAGAACTCTAAGAATTGTGGAGGCCCAGCATCAGTAGTCACTATGGAAGTCGTCTTGATTTTGAATAAACGGGATATGACAGAAAGCATGCAGAGAGTAGACAAGAGAGTTTTTCAGTTATTAAGAACCCAAAAAAACTTTTTAGGACCATCAGCATGTAATATTAGAAAATTATGTGAGAAGTTTCAACAATACCTTCAGCTTTTTTTTCTTTTTTTCTGTGAACACGAGTCAGAACACGCTCATATGGTCACGGTTGAAAAAACTGGAATTTGTAGGTTATCAGCGAAACGTGAAGCATATGTTGTTATCACACCCAAAGACTTTGTGGTTTTTAACAGAATTCCTAAATGCAGAACCCTAACCATCAAAGAGTATGTAATAGACTTTTAACATCAAATTTTATTCACCCTCAAAGAAGTTTTGGATCGGGCAAAAGAAGATTACACATGGTTGTCCCAAGTCTGGGGTCTCAGCTAGCAAGTGGCAGTAATGACGTTTAAACCCACAAGGGGCGAGATATGAATAAAGTCGAAGCAGGGAGATGGGGGGGGAATCAAAGCTAGGTGAAATTTGAACAAGATGCCAACTGATGTTACCATTTGAAAGCAAGCATTTCCCATATGTAATAAATAAGTAAATTTTGAAGGGGTATCATGAAAGGTTTCAATGAACATACCAATACTGACCTCCAGAATGACTGCAACTTGGGAATCAATTCTGAAATATAGTTTTTGTTACACAGTTATGCTTTACAGCATGGTAACCACATGAGGTGCCTTAAGGAAAGAAGGATTGAGCCCAATATGTACGTCTCTGTGGCTTATGAAGAAACATCCCGTGCGTAGCGGGCAATTAACAAAGTGTCCATGGGCCACGTGTTTGAGATCCCTGTCTTAAGTAAAAACAGACTACGAATATACTTAACATGTGACATTTTTTCTTTTCTGAATCAGGATACTTTGCAATGGAAGTGGATTTAAATATTTACTCTGAATAAATAAATCGGCTTCATAAATGCTACTCATCATGAATCTAACGTGCCCAAATAAATAAAAAAAAGGGGTGACCAATCTTGGCTAATAAATCATATCAAGTTTTATAGCAACTCTGCAGGGTATACCATAGTCGCGTAACCTGCCCGATTCATGCAGACCTATAACTGGTCAAGTATTGAACAGATGCGCTCTTCACTGATAGGTGACTTTATTAAAAATAAACGACCAGTAAAACAGCTTAGAAAAATCTTAAAGAGCTAGTTGGTTACTTTAATGGTGCTAAATAATTGTGCAGGCAGTGAAAAGGACAACTCAGAGGACAGAAGCAAAGAAAATTGAAATACATCATGCTTTGTTGTAATTTGCGCTAAGCGCTAAATGTGTAGTTATTCATTTAAACTACTATTTTGTCACTGTACTACAAAACTGTCCAATCCTGTAATTAAGCCACTGATATCAATAAGCTACTCATATCAATAAGCCACTGATATCAATACTTTAACACACGAATTCAGAAAAATTTGGTGT